>CM061122.1:9150939-10350939 GCA_030770115.1 Daphnia galeata
AATATTACGTAACATTAAGACGCTGTCAACGTACACCAACACTCTTTATTTAATATAGAAATACGTTTCTTCTTATCGATTTTTGTATTTCCCATTTTTAGCGCCCATGTATGTGGTGTGTGTGTCAAAAAATTGGCTTTTCAAATTCTTTATACACAATTATTCTGGTTGTTAAAAACCCTTGCGCAGGCCAGGCATTTTACAATTATCTATATAGCAAATCAAATATTACATCATGTGTGTCATAGTATATAAATTGTGATATTAATCAAATGTGGACGAGAGAGGCTTTCATGCACAACTGGAGGGATTTTCTTCTTTTCTTTCGGAGGGATTCAATTAAATTGCCGCTTTTTGAATTGGAGGGAAAAGCAAGAAATTTCAAGATGAAAATTTAGAAAGAGAAAAAGACGTTGGAAATGACGCAACACATAACAGAGAGAGAGAGAAAGAGAAATAGAAAAGAATTATTATATCAGAGAAATCTCTTTCCATGATGTAAACATCAATTTTTCAATAAACATTTCCCGCATCGACCCACGCCACAAAAATGAAGCAGTTGCTATTTAATTGAAAAGAATCAAGAAAGAATGAATTGAAAAGAAAAATTAGAAAACAACAGTATACATAAATTGTATATAGCGTGTTAAATTTGGAGGGGTGCGGGGAGGGATTCTTTCAAGCATCCATTCTATAAATTTTTGTTTTGCCTTCCCATCCAATTGCTCCCAATAATCGATTGTCTTTAAAAAAAAAAAAAAACATTTCCAAAAATTCATCATCCCTTTTATTGATTATTTGTTTTTGTTTTTTTTTAACTTGGCCTTTTAAAAAATTAGCATCCATCGTCATCATAATTACCGCATAATATATGACCTAAATTACTATGTATATATATTTTCGAATATATGTGTGTCAATGAATCGCCCTTTGTTGTATTATTATTTTTGTTCTTTCTTTCTTTCTTTCTTATCATTTTCTTTTTATTCTTGCAGGTTATCCAACAGGTGCTGATTGGGATCGAAAACAATGGGCAGTAATTTGACAATCTCCTCTATGGGTTTGGCTAATGTGATTTCCGTGTCTTCATCGCGCCTCTGTGTGTCAGCATTGCCGTCCGGTTAACAGGTTAGTTTTTTTGGTTTTTTTCCCCGGCGTTTGTGTTTTGTTCCGTTGTTCCATTGTTTGGTGGTTGGGTGTCCAGAGTTGAATGTAACGAACAACCAGCAGCCGACCGTCGTGAGGGAATAAGAAAACAAATCACGAAACCATCGAACGGGAACAGCGCACCAGCCCCAAACACAAGCAAAAGTTAGGAAAACCACATGGGAAACATCCAAGTATTTTTTGTTGTTGTTGTACGTTCGTGGTTTCCCGCAGGTGGAATGTAATAGAAATAAAAAAAAAGAGAAAAATAAGAAGAAGTCCATTAATTAGCGATGAGGAGAAAGTGGGAACTGACGTCACACAAGGCACACAAGAGAGCAGACGTAAAAATGAGTTAATGATAATAATCTATTGGATAATTAATTAGCGACTAAATAGAAAGACGAGAAGGAAGAAAATGTCCCGAGGGGCATCGAAGACGTTACCTGATAGAGCATTTCGCCCTCGAAGGAGACGAAGCCGTGTTTACGTGCACTCAGCAGGTTGCCCACGCACTTGTCCGAGATCGTGTTGTAGATCTGCACAGGGCCGGACGAAGGATACAAATATTTAAAAATTTTATTTTTATGAATTTTTTAAAAATTTTTAAAAAAAGATTCATTTTTTTTTTGTCCATAAATTAAGAGAGTTAATTATAAGACTCACGTTAAAGAGATCGCCGAAGCGGATGATGGCCGTTCCATCGGGAAATCTGTAGCCGCAGTCGTAAATTGTCTCGCAAAGCGTCCCGCCATTCTTTTCTCATGTGTTGGTTGGCTTTTTTACCTTTTTTTTTCGGGGAATAATATGTCAGCGTCATTTTTTTTTTTTTAAATTTGAAAATCCCTTTGATGGGTTTTACCTCTTAATTCCGTCATGGATCCGGCCGGAGGTCTGCCCAGTCCAAAGCAAATTAAGAGAAGAAAAAAGAAATAAAAAATGTAATTATTTAACGTTTCGTAAAATGTTCTCTCTCTGCCGCACAATGCGACGCAACAAAAAAGGGAAAAAAGCCAAAAGAATTTGAAACAAAAAATCAGAGAAGACGTCATTAGACCGGATGTTGGTGTGAAGATGGACGAATACTTTTGGAGCACGCGCGAAAAAACAACAACACAAAAAAACGCGAAACGCGCAAAGGGTAGAAAAAGAAAACAACAAATTCCTTTGGTCGGGCCAATAATAAGTCGATTGGTATGCCACTGACGTCATTTAGTCCTCCACACACACACGCAACTTTTTTTTTTACAGGCACGCACATTTATAGAATGGGATGTAGAGCGACACAGACAGATGCTGCCTCTCTATGTGTCTGTATGAACACATAAACAGAATGTTCTCATTTCAAAAATGGCCGAAGATCCTGTGGCCTTTCCAACTTTTTCGACTTCATTGATGAATATTTTCCAGGTCGGATAATTTTTTTTTTTGCCCTTTTTTGTTTCTTCTGGATGAACTTGACACTCGACGTCGTTTTTAAAAAATGTACACGCAAAATGATCTCAATTTTTATCGTAAAAAATTGTAGACAACTTTTTTTGCCAGGCGGATAACATTCCAGAAAAGGGTGGACATTTGACGTAACCGGACGTATATATATGTATAGGTACTACCGGATGTGTTAAAAAAAGGGGTCATAATCTATCGCAGCAGCCAACAAAAAAAGAATTCCAAAAACATGAAGAGTCTATCTGAAAATAGGCGGTTTGTATGCTGCACTACTCTGTGGTAGTAAGTAGTCTCTTATATTATATAGATAGGCCTTGTAGTCTAAAGGAAAATGATGTCAAGGTTCTTCAAACACTAGGAGGCCAAAAAGCAAAACAACAAACAAAATCTCTCGAGCCGGGGGTGGCCCCAGCATGTCGTGCCGTGCGTGCTCCAAAGAACAAAAGTCACACCCAACATTTGTGAAAGTGTCTGGGTCTGTGGTGGAACAGTTTTTTTTGAAGGGGGGAGTCTGTTGTCTAAACAATTTGTTTGATCTAGTGTAAATGACGAATATAAGTGATTCATTTAGTACCCAAAATAGGAGTCTATATAGACTCTGAATGACTTTGAAAAAAAAGAAAATAAACAAGAAAATTTTGATTTTTAATTGATGACTTAAAAAGAAGAAATCAATCGAATAATAATTTATCGTAATACCGTCCGTAATTGGGGTCGTTGACGTCCAGTTTGGCGATTTGGTAGCCCTCGGGACGTTCGACGTCGGAGAACGGATTCGACAGCTGTTTCTCGTGATGTTCGTGAAATTTTTTGTTGAACATGGCCACCTTGTCGGACAGATCGGAACCGCGTCGCTGACGGGGAACTACCGGCGCTACTGCCGCTACATCGGCCGATTTCCTCCGTACCGACATTTTCTTCTTCTTCTTTTACTTTCTTGAATTTGATTTGGTTTTCTTTTATTTCTTTCGTTTTGTTTTTCCGATTTCAAAAATTTCAATTGCAAATAGGAAAAGAAATTTACGATAAATAGAATAATTGTCACACTTGTTCAGGGAAAACACTTATTGACACTTTGATGGACAATCAACAATTCAAAATGTGACACCGATATGATGAAGCGAGAAACTAAAAATTGACCAGTAAATTACGAATAATTGCACAATTTTTCTTGTTCAAATGATTGATTTTGTCCGATTCGTCGTCGTCGTCGTTGTTTGTGTTTGTTGTTGTACGAAACTTTTTGCCTTGTGCTCCGAATGGTTTCGGATCCGACGACTTACTGATCCACTTTGGCAGTTTATCGAGGCACGAAAAGAACAGCAGCAGCAGTGGCAGTAGTAGCTTCTGGCTGGCCCTTTCCACTCACGTTGCTGCTCCCTGCTGCTGCTGCTGTTTGCTGCTTTTCACAACACGGTCGGCCGACCGACCGACCGACAGTGTGACGAGCCAAAAAGGAGGTTCTTCCACCACCACCCAAAAAACTCCACCTCGCAGCACCCGGTATAAAACGGCTATGTGTGTGTGTGTGTGTGTGTGTGTAACGGGCAAATGGAGGACTCCCCAAGCTGCTCCTTTTTTTTGTTGTTGTTGAACGAAACAAAAATGAAAGAAGAAGAAGAAGAGGAAGAAGAAAAGAAAAGGATATAAAAGACGAAAGAGAAAAACAACGTCATCATCCGGGTGCAGATTTATTTTTAAAAATATATATATCTACATACGTACTAGTACGTCTAGTAGAGAGAGAACGTCTTATATGCAAGGGCGCCGGACGTTTGGACGGAAATACTCAAAATGGTGGCAGCGAATAACATTCTGAGAGCGTAGCACACACGAAGAGCGAAATTCCTTGGATTCCTTTTTCTTTTTTCGAAGAAGAAGAAAAAAAATGTTTTTTCTTTTCGTTCCGAGTTGGGAAAAAGAGGAGTGACGAAGACAGTACAGAGGCAAAAGGCATTTCAAAGTCTTCCCTCCTTTTCTCACTCATCACCGTAACACACACACGGAGAGCACACACAGCACATGGAGTTTTTTATGGTTTGTATATCGATCCGAAGCTGTCACGGTTGCCCGGCCGATTTCCTCCCGTTTCGTTCCACCAAGTCAACATTTTTGATTCGCTTCCCATTTTTTTTTTGTCGGTTTTGTTGTTGTTGGTTGTTGTTGTCCCATTTGGAGTTTTTCATTCAAAATTTTCTCCTAGATTCTTTTGTTTGACGTCAGCGGAAGTCTGGAGAAGAAAAAGCTTTTCTTGATCTCGTCAGTGTACGTACGTAGCTGTATGGGATATTTATATGATTCACACAAGAAGGAACGAGACCACCGCAGCAGCAGCAACAACTAAAAGAGAAAGAAGAGAAAAAACAACAACAAGGAAGTTGAGTAATTCTCACAGCTCGGCTGTCGCTCTACTAGCTTTTAAAAAGGGACTGGATAGGTTGGGTGTCCCTTTTTCTTTTTTTCTTCAACGGGACAAAGACGAATGACGACAAAAGAAGAAGAAGAAGAAGAAGAAAATGTTGTTTTCTTTCAACGTTGGGCTCTGCCAACCATCTGTTGCTTGTCGTGTACCGCTATGTTACCGTAGTCTAAAGAAACGGCCACTTTTCTGCACGAGATGATCATTTCAATTTTTGATTGCGCAAACGGCGGCCAAACGCATCGCCAACTCAATTGAAATGCTGCGTCGGAAAACTTGACGCTCGTGATGATGGCCCTGCTAAGGCGATAACAGTGCGCCGCGTATTCAGCGTCTCTGCCGTGTGTGTTTTGAGAACTTCTAATTACATTCTGGGGCGAAGGGACTATAATCGCGTTTAGTCTTATTAAATATTCATGTCCCTCTCTTTTTTCTTCTCCAGACAGAGTTGGAAAAGGGCAAAAACAAACCCAAAAAAATGAGGGGCGAAACACAAGAAAAATGGTAAAGAGAAATAGATATTTTTTTTGTTTTGTTTTCTTTGACAAGTCAATCGGGCGTGTCGTCTGGCCAGACCCAATCTAGTTATGATTGGATTTTAGACCCTTATAGGCTCTCTCTCTCTCTCTTTTTCCTTTATTTCTTTTTTAGTTTTTACTCTCTCATATGCATCCTTATTAGATTCCTGTCTCCTCACGCTCTCTTAAGAAAAAAGCTTTTCTCATTTCGCAATCAATCTGAACGTTATTATGTTCTTTTCTCTCTTGGAAACTCGCCGACCTTTTAGAATTTTTGTCCCGAGAAAAAAAAAACTAAAACTAAACTAAACACAACATTATAGAGTTTTTCACACAGGTGCTGCGTTGCTCTGCGCCTCCAAGAAGAATATATTACGTTTTTAATACATTCCGCTTGACGTGTTTATAGTTCGTTTGCCTATTTATATTTAGGTCGAACGCATTATATAAATAGTAATAACATCATAATAATAACGGTGAAAATCATTTGACGTATATTTTCTAGACACAGCGCATCACAGCATCCCGTTGTGTGTCCGTTTCGGATGATCTGCCCCGTGTGGAATTGTTATTATATCTGTCTGCGCCGTTCAATTTCGGGAGAATATTTATGAAAGTACGCGCCCGCTTGTAACAATTCAAACAATATAAATATCGATTTAGAGTCAACTGGGCGTGTGACACGTTTTCACCGGGTAACCAACATTATTATTATCTTTTTGTGTGTGTGTGTTTATGCTGTGGTGTCTTGTGGATATTATTTTGTTGTGCAAAAGAGCTGAACTCCATTTTCTTGACGTGTGTGACTTGATGAATGTTATCAAGACATATTGCGTCGCACGTGCCGGACTTTTGGGCTGGGGGGATTGGAATGAAGCTTTGTCAGGATCTGTCAGTTTTTGGAGAAAGACGATAGTATAATGGTGACTTTATATTAGAGATTAGTTGTTTGGTTTGTTTGATCTACAATTGAAAGTCAAACGAGCTCTTCTCAATTTTCGTATTTGAGGCAATGCTGGGCCATTTGAGTTATATAACTTTGAGATAACGGGCTATTAATAATTCAAAACATTTTGCGATGAAGGGAGATGAGTTGGTGAAATCATTTTAGCGGAAGGATTGCCGATTGCTCGTCTGGAACGTTCAGTTGAGTGTACATAGTAGACTTGAAAATAAGGTCGATTTCCACTTTTAGCTTTAGATTTATTTGAAGGGAATTCACCGTCCCGGAGTTGAATCACCGTCATGGTGGGTTACCGATCGTGATGGCCAAGATTTTCTATTTATTATTCAAGAGAATAATAATAAAGACCTCGCCTAAACTACTCCAAATTGGGGTTTTTTTTGTTGGACATTCACATTTTTAATTTAACAATGATTTTCAAATTTCGTTTTCCAGCTGTGTTAATTCGACTGGTAACTCTTGGAACTGCTGCGATCGCTCTAGCGGTAAAATACTTATGAAAAGAGCGTGGAAAATTGAACGCAGCGCGCAATGGCCGGTTGCCGAATTTGTCGCCAATCGGTTGACTTGCATTTTGTAGAAACAAAATATCATCACGTCTTTTTCTCTTTTTTTTTGCGCTTTCGAGCGCGTGTCTCGCTCCATCTGCCTTTCTTCTCAAGCAGCGTGAAAGGGGCAACTAGGCTAGTATACATCATCACTCCATCGGGTTATTTTCTTTTGAGCTTGTAATACTCGAGCGAATCAAAAGACGTCGTACATATATAAGAAGACAAGAATACTGTGTATTATTTATTTATTCATCAGCTGACGGTGGGTATATAGAGCTCCAGCGTCCTGCCATGTTACTTTGTCTTGTGTCACGCTCCTTTCACCTTTTTTTTTATTGTATTTGTTTTTGTTTTCTTCTTTACCCGTGGGCCGGCCGGTTGCCCCAGCTCCATGTTATAGGGACTTTGCTTTATTTTTTTTTCAAATTTTATTTCCAATTCCACTAAAGCAGCCAACCGCTCAAGGAGGACGACGATATATTTAAAATTGGTTTGAAAACTATTGACCAGCCATCCCTATGTAGAAACTTTTCACGGGAGTTTCTCTCTTCTATTCTTCTCCTCCCGGGGGCGGAAGGGAAAAATAACCGACCGTGTCCGCAGAGTAGTACTATATTCATCTCTTTGAAGTCTCCAACAGCGTACAACACAGAGTAGTGCTCTCATTATTATCGATGTAGATATTTATTTCGTCGAAGAAAAATCCAATAGAAAAGGCTAAGAAAAATCAAGAATTTTTTTGGCTGGGGGCTTTGAGTCCACCTCGGAGCAGAGCTTATTGAATTTACAAGATATTTTTTTCCTTCCTTCCCTTTTGAGATTCAGTTACTGTGAGACAGATTTCTCAACGATATGTATTTATACGAGTACGGTAGAGGGCGGTTGACACACGGAAACGAGTTGGCAACGTCCCCATTCGTTGGGACAGAAATTGACCCAGCAGCCGCGTACCTCTCGTCGTTCGATGTATGTCATTGGAATGAATGGAACGAAGAGAATAAGGAGGAGGAGTAGAGGAGGAGGTGAATTCGTCTGTCGACCTGAATCGGAAGGAAGATGTAATCGAACTTGGCCCATGGATCGAGTACAGCCATGGAACACCAGCCTCCGCGATATTATTATTTCGTTCTTTAAATGCCAAACGACGAAAAAGAAGAAAAGAAAAGTCTTTCCCGTTTTTTTTTCTCTCTTGCCAAGACGAGGAGGATCGCGGCCAAACATCCGCAACCCCATCGTCCCAGGATTTTCCCTTTTTTTTTTAGAAAGAAAGAAAGAAAGAAAAGACATTTTTGAAATTTTCTACTTGGCTTGCGCAATTCAATATTTTTTACAAATAATTCTTCCGTTTAGAAAGAAAAAAAAACAAACGAAGAATTGAATAACGAGATTATAACGAATAGGGTACAGACGTGATTGCAGTTGGAGCATAATCGATGGGTGAAGATGAGGTAACATTTGTTCCACAACAAGTTTCTTGTGAACGAATGGCGTCTTCACTGTGGTGTGAGAGGCCGTTGGCCAGCGGATGCCGGAACTGATGAAAAATTCAACCGTGTTCATTATTCAATTCCGGCTGAACGACTGACAAATCCAAATGGCATTTTTCCAATTCAATGTTGTATACTATAATCCAAAGGAATTATTTAAAAAAAATAATATGTGACGCCAATATCTTGAGTGCTAAACTTTTAAGAATCCTATAGACGTGTCTCTATTAAATATTCTAATATGTATCAGATTGATATTCATCCTAGACGTCGCGGGCGTACGTATTTTGAATGTTTCACCTCGAAACTGATGAAATAACAAACACGACACAAATGTAAACCTTTAGGGACAAATGCAACACAAAATTCATTTCCTACGCGGAGAGTTTGGATTTCACAGAGACAGAATCACTTGACTAGGTGACATGTCAGAGAAGTTTGGTTCATTTACATATGTGACATTGTCGATATATTCACAGTATATTCTCAAAAAGTTAATTGCTCAACGTTGTATATCTCAGTGTATAAGAAAGATCTCATTTATGCAAAGCGTTCAATCGATTAAACAGCACTTCTGTAATTACTTAGTTCCGGAATCGTAACTCTAGAGATTGATGTCACACTAGTTGTTGGCATGTTGTTGAATTTGGTTGTTTCTATTCCCTGTCATTCCAGTCGAAATCTACAAATCTCAGAAATTTGATGACGCATTTACATAATTTAAATTATTTCTCGAAAGTAAATGCGCTTGTGCTTCCGGCGAACTGTCGGAGCTACAAGTTTGAAAGGTTAATCGCCTTTCTTTTTATCGTTTTGTTGTCAATGCCATAACACACAAGTTTGACATGGAACAGAAGGTACAAGGTACGTATGTCATACGTAAAATATGAAACATTGAATAACTCTTACTTAATACTCGTTTCATTTGTTATTTTTTTGAGATTAGACTGGAGGTTAGTAATACAACGTTACGTTAGAATATCATCAGCTATTCTTCCCGGATAACTTTGACGTATTTTCAGCTAGGAAGAAGATTTTTAGGGATTCAGGATTGATTTTTGGCGTGGGTGGGCACCATACCGACAACAATTGAAAATAGCAGCAAGCAGCTACTATACCGGATGTGAAATCCGATTACTCTGATGGAGATTTGAGTAGCCAGGATGGTCACTCAGCGATTTGATTTGATTTCTGTCGACCGCTACGCATTTCGATTTGTAAAATGCGCAGCTAAAGTAGAGGGCAAAAAAGGAGGAAAGAGCATTGAAAAAAGATCTAAAGGGGGGGGAAAAAAAGAACGTATAATGCCGATATGGCACGAAAGTTGCTGATTTCCGGCTAGAAAAAAAAAGTGAACAAACGACTAAACGAGAGGGAAACTATTGTCGGATAACTGGTCTCGATGGATTTCACGTTAAACTTTGTTAGCTCGCTTCGTCACTTCCTTTTTTTTGTTGTTCAATTTAACTATCCAAAGTCGTTATAACCTCTATTCTACAATAGTTTTGAAAATTGTACTGCAATTTACTCTAAAAATTTTTCTTTTTTTAAAAATAGATTTATTTATTTATTTTTCTGTTGGAGAAAAGCTACACAACGCAAAATAAAGCTAAGTCTATGGCACACGCCACTTATTCTTTTTTATTCATTTTTGTGATATGGATCGACGGTGTGTGTAACTTGGTTTGAATACTTTAAGGAGATGTAAGAGGCTTTTTACCAGGCTGCTGCCTTATTCTGAATAAGAAAAAAAAACTCATCAGTCGTCTTGTCGAGTTTGCACAAAGGCGGAAAAGCGTGCAAAGCGAATAATAGTGTGTCGTGGAATATAGGAAGGTTAGGTTACACTATATTATTACACTACGTACGCTATATCAATAAGCACAATATACAAAGTGACGAAGCAGAAGCTCGTCTGCCAAAGAATGGTTCAAGCGTGAAGGTAAACAGCCTGACTGTCAAATGAAGTTCCACTCTCGAATGTTTATCTTACAATTTCCCGGGTGCTACGACTACATTTCCGTGTCTCTTCCAAGGAATTGATGGTGACAAAGCTGTTTTTTTTTTTTTTTTTTCCTTTATTATTATTTCAAGTTCTTTATATCCGATATACCACGTACACAAATTTTGTGTTTGTCGAGAATGATGCGACTCGGTCACTTTATAATTCTAGAAATATTTCATTGTAAATGTGAATCACTCTATCCAGATTAACGGGGATTTGAATCTGATTCAAGATGCAATATAATGCAATTCCCATACAGCGCAGCGGACGAGAAATATCAACTTCGTACTCCGATTACAAAGAATTCCCTCGAGTGTAGAATTGCTGGACGTCATTCTCTGCGATTTCCAATAGTTACGCCACATATTGACTAAGAATTACATGATTTTAAATAGTTATGCCACGAGTTCTGTTGGGTGTGTCTCCTCGTCCGCATGTCTCTATACTATAGAGACATGCAATTAATTCCTTGACTATAGAGTCTATAGTCAAGGAATTAATTGCGTGTCTCTGTCCTTGGAAAAGCTTCCTATCCACGTCTTTATGTAAAGTCCACTCTTGCGCGTCTCTTTCGTCAAGTAAAAATTTTGTTTTCTTCTCTTCTTCGTAGATCCAATTCTTCTTGCTCTGTGTATAGTTCCTCATTCCAAGTAATCCTCCACCCACATCCGCTCCGAGCTCACCAGTCTTTTCTTCGTGGAACTTTATTAGCAGTGGCGAGTCGTTGGCCAGCGTAAGTAATGACCAGCTTTAAGTATGGGTCCCCCTTGGCTTTTGTGTTGCTTCTTTTATCTTCACTAAGACGACTATGTGATTGTATTAGTGTGGCAGTCATTGGCACGATATCGTTCAACTCGCAACAAAGAAAAATGCAACAAGAATGCGATTCAACATTTTATCAAACTCACAGACGAACAGGATTTCACGTTTTATTGGGACATATTTCCGACCCGAAAGTCGCATCTTGTTAGATATTATTTGATGGTCGCAAGATCTGTTTTCGTTTGATAGTCGCCAGCGATGTGGAAGAATAAATCATACAAGGAGAACGTGCAGCCTTTTCAAGTTTTAAACCGGACTCTACATCAAAGCTTGATATTATATCAGGCAGGAGAAGATACTATCTGCCACGCAACAACCAAACAGGAAGTTATTTTCTGATCAATTAGATTCCCTCTCACATGGAAAGAAGGGAAATGTCATTTTTGCTATTTGTTGACGTGCGCGATTCAAAGTTGTTGTCATGGAAGCGAAAACGCAAGACGCTGTAGGGTTAAATGAAAAACAAGAAATGTTTGAATGTGAATAAATCAATGTAATTCAATACAAACTGAACTCCATGCTTGTTGCTTTTTAGAACTATTATTATTTATTATTAGACAGTAGAAATTGGTTGATAAGGAAAGGTTCTCATTTCTTTAGATTCTATAAGCAGTCCCTTATTTCGGATTCGATAGCTGAATTCTACTTAGAAATGAGGGGGGGGGTATATGATACAAACCCGAAATGCTACACGTACAAGTGTGTAACACGATAGATCACGTCCGAATACTAACACCAAACGATGGCGGCGCAATAAACCTTGTGAATGGCAAAGCGTCGAGGACAGGGGAAGCGCAAATTAACAAAAAAAGAAAAACGATTTTGAAGGACAAATAGCAAATTATAGATCTTAACACGACATCCAAGTCAGCGTGGCACTATTCCAAGGGTTTTGTTATAAATAGTGATAGTACTGAAGACGCGATATGTCACTTCATGTATATATGTACAATGAATTCTAGAACGAGACGCCTGATTGATTGGGTTTCTTTTCATTTCTTTAGTAAGAGTGATCGTTGGAGTCAAAAAGCCAAACTCGATGAAAGTGTGGTAACTTGGGGAGGAGAACAGCAACCAAAGCGATTATATTGACAATAAAGTGAGTCTTGTCATACTTTGTATAAAAGCTGGTTAAGACAAACCTGAAAAGAAAGACAAATAATTAAATAAATAAACAACTAGCCGAATGATTAAGTATTTAAATTACAGCAAGACGGGCACGACCGTTAGAAATTTGCGTGTCACTGTAAAACGCTTTCCATAATCGATTTGCTCCCAATGGGTTAGAGATCGAGTTTTCCCCTGATCTAAGGGCTCGAATGGTGCACCTTTGACTATATGCAAAAATATCATCATAAACTGAAACAAAAGGATTGTTTGGTTAGAACCTTGTGAAAAATAGCATGTTAAAATCCTATTTATACTAAATTGTGAATGCAGTTTGTCAGAGTCCAAGCCACTGCTGTAGAAATGAAAGGAAGACATAACAATATTAGATGAAGTAGAAGGACACCAAGCCCGTAAGAGAGCCAGAACCCTTTTCCATTTAGCCAAGAGCTATTGGGGTTGACATCTCCATGACCACCAACAATCATCTCAGAACAAGTTACCTAACAAAACATAACAGAACATATATTTTAAAAAGATTGACAGTATCAACTAAAATTATGACTGCTGTTTATATTTTTTCTGAATGGATTTTCCGTTGTTATTTGACATATGTATTATTACAGCATCTATATTTTCTGTCATTATTTAAAAAAAATACCTAAATATACCTAATAAAATACCTCATAACTATTCTGATGTCCTGCTTTGAAAATTGTAAATAAATTTTTTGCCCTTCACTTATGAAATATTTGTGTGAAAACAATTAAAACTCTGATTAAATGTATGATTACCGGTAGTAATGACGATAGTTTCGAATGTTTAACTTCTAATGCTCCACCAGTTGTTTTATATTTCTTTCTACAGCACTCTACTGATGTAAATAATTTTAGCATAAGAGTATTAATTAACTTCAGTTGCCATTCAACATCAATATCAATATAATTGATAGACAAATCGACACTGGTTCCAAGAGCACGAAACCACAAAACGAACGCATCAACTGATCAACTTCAACTCTGATGATGTCATTGATGGCCGCGTCGTCTGCATCGTGTTGTCTGCAATGACAAGTTGAGAATGGACACCACTAACGAAAATTCAGAATTAAATTTTTCTCCGCTTTCTGCGTAAGTATAATCTGAAATTTCCTTGAAAATGTGGAATCGAAGAAAAATATCCTTTTAACGATTAATTTCTCGAATTATTGTTTGAATGGTTTATGGGTTATTAGTTGTTACTTGTTACCAGCACTAACCGGCGTCACATGTAGAGCATGCTTTAATAGGCATGTCAGTTATTGTGATGAAATCATTCTGCAGTGGAGTTTCAAGTCACTCATTTTTAATTTTGATTTTTTTTCACAGAGAACTTTGTATCCCTTTCCAAACTGCTGATCTTGCAAATGTAGCCTACAACTCATTAAGAGTTGACAAAGAGCCCAAACGGAGTTCAACAACGAAAACTCTTTCCTTGGAGGGTAACAATCTTAAAGTGTAAGCCTAGCAGTTTTGTTTGTAAAAAAAGAGAAAATAATTAATTTTGAATTAATTTTCTGTTTATATTGTTAGGTGTTTTAAATCAGGAGACACACGCCAACTAAGAACTGCAGTGAATTCATTTCTTGAACTCCTTATTCTTGTCTCAAAGGCAATAGATGAATTTACACCAGCTAATTTCAAATTTGAGAATGTCTCCTAATGATTTAGGTGAACCCAGAGAAACCAAAAACACTCCTGCTCCATACAGGGCTATTTATGGTTTTGTTCTCTGGCTAATATCATATGTTTTCCTGTTAATTTATGTAGTGTGGGCATTCATCTCTGAGGAATGGCTTCATGTGATTGGATTGACTTACTGGCCACAGAAGTACTGGGCTGTTGCCATTCCAGCTTATATATTTACAGGGATTTTGCTGTTTGGCTTTGTTATCTATCCTAGTATCAACCTTTTGATCACCCCTCCATTGAATGATTTAAGAACAGTTGTTGATGAGAATTGTTCTTTCACTGCAGGTCAAGGAATTGCTCCGATAACTGATATTCCCCTTATTAATGTGTGCGAAAATTTGTATTTGTGAATTTTGATAGAAAAAATTACAAATTTGAGCAACTGCATAGATTTTCACCTTGGTTAGACAAAACGCATATTTGAACAAACAGAAATTTCAGGATTATTCTTCAATTAATACTTCAACAATTTTGGTACGTAGATATAATAAGAAACGAAAATTTAAAATGGAAACTTGGTAAGTATCAATGGATCGAACAAATTATTTCCAACTTAAAGCAGAGTATAAGGGCCGGTCTTTTTTAGCCGATTCCTTATCGTCTTCCAGCAAATATTTTGCCTGACGTAGATCTTCCAATAGATTTTTCAAAGTGAAAGTATTTGAAAACATACTAACAGAAGGTGGTAGAGATGAAGTCTGTTGAGTGGAAGGAGTAGGACTAAAACGGGAACATGAATCGCGGTATTTTGTGCGCATGTGAAACCACGTTTTAAAGGAACAAAATAGTTTTAAGTAAGCAGACAGTGCTGTTAAAAAAGTATTTCTCTCCAATGCGCTGTTTTCTGTCCAAAAATGTGCTACAACTTCTTCACGACTTTTCTCGACATCAATCTTCAGGTACGATTTCAACATCCAGGTTAAATTCAGATTCTCTCCTTCTGGAATGATTATTTGGGGTTTCAGCCTGTTCAGAATGACTAGCGGCAATAGAAGCTCCAGTTCAGATGACCCAAAACTGTTGCAGAATGAGCTGTCGATGATGCCGGTTAGATTATCCAAATGAAGAACAATTTCCCTTGCCAAATTCATCATGTGCTCGCCAGGTTTTCGGATCTTTAAAGGCAAGTGAAGGTCAGTCATCTGTGTCACTATGGTCATCATCTTCACAAGCGGTTCAGTATACAACAGGTTTGTTGGATTGCTAGATTTCTGAAAACAACACAAAAAAATTGCACTTTTGAACCAAAAAGCATAACAGTTTTTTTTACCAGAGCTGATACGTGAAAGTTGATCAACTCCCGGCAAATCCCGTTGATATGAGGGATCATGGTCTGTGGCCAAATCAGACGTGCTACCAGCGGCAGATCATTACGATCGTGTAGTTGAGCCGATGGCTGAGTGGTTAAACTAATCCAGCAACGTAAATCTTCTCTTAAAATGTGAATGATAACGCCCAAAACAGCTCTGGTGCGTTCTAACTTTGTCGGAGGTTTCTTGGGATCTATGTACATTTTCTTGGCATCGTCACCATCAGCATTCAGCACTTCCTCCAATAATTCTCTTACAATTTCCCAGCGGCTGCAAGGGTCAGTGTCCTAAGATAAAAGTTTTTCATTTAAAATCAAACATTCGAATTTTATAGATTACTTACATCAAAATGTTGGGGTAGGACTGACCAATAATATTTTTTCATTACAGCGTTAACTGAAGGGTGAAAACTTAAAGTCCCAAAAATCAGTTCCTGAGCGCGATGCAACACATTATGCTCTGAGCCATTCTGTGGAAATATAATCAGGTATGTAAAAAATATATATATATATAACTTTACATGAAAATCGTCTTACCCTCAAAATCTCGTGGATTACAGTATGCAAATCCAAAGCATGTGGGTATTGATAGCAATCAACGCGTTGCGAACGCAGCGCTTCTATGTGCTCTACAGGTTTCCGATTCATGTAGAATTTGAAGTTGGCATGAGAATTATTAGGCAGAACGCGTTTTGTGATCTGCAAAGTCTTTTTGATATCCGGGCAAATAGTCACATCTAAATTCAAATCAAGTAGAGTTTCGATGTCTTTGTAAGTTTCTCTGAAAGCCACCACAGCTCCGGCTTCGATCTCTTCAAGTCCCACTATAATCTTGGGAGAGATTGACAATCCGTTTTTCTCTGTTGTGTTGAGTGCACTGCGACGTACGATGCGAGGTGCCTTATGCAAAATTTCCGCTTCTTTGTTCTTTACTCCTTCAGATTTCGCGTCTTTGGTAACTTTATCAACATTCTGCACATTGACAGTTGATTCTTCTTTTTTCGGCTTCGTTTCGACAGACTTATCCGAAACCATATTAGTTTTCCTGGCGTCATCACTTTTTTTTGAGGTTACTTTTACCTTGACAATTTCTTTTTGCTTTTTAGAAACATCAGGCGAAATGGCAGATGACTTCGATTCAGAAACCCGATGTCGAGACGACGATACATTGTTCTTTGTTGAAGTTTCGGGAAAATTGCGGGTAGTTGTCGGCTTAACCTTTTTTGCAGCATCGATTTTCCCTGTAAAATTCAAATTTTCAGACAAAATTTCACTTGTTTTCGATTTGTTTTCATCCTTCGATTGGCTTTGATTAGAGAAGCTGTTTGACGTGCAATCGAAAAGTGTAACGAATGAAGGTTTCTCTCTTTCCTCATTACCTTTGACATTATCTTCTTGAGAGCTTGTTACGGAATGAGTACGTTTTAATTTTTTAACGGGGGAAAAGATATCGTCTTCGGGAACTGCAGAACGTTTTTCTCTGTTTAAACTCTTCTTTTCTTCTAGTGCAACGCGTGCAGGGATATAATCGCGAACCAATGACGACTTGTTAGGTGAGCGCATAGCCAGACCTGCTTTTTTGGTTGAATAGTCAGGCAACATTGAAGGTTTAGAAATAAGACTTGAATGTATTTCTATGGGTCTTTTAGCAACTTTTGCTATTTTGAATTTCTTTTGGGGGGAAGGAAACAACTCTTCTTCCAAAATTGAATCTTTGTCAGAGGAATCCAAATCAATTGCTATCACTTCATTTTTCTTCACCGGTGATTCTTCCCTTGAAGATGAATTCTGGATAATTCTCTTCCTTATCTTAACATTTGGGACAGAATTGTTGGTAACCACTTGTGCTCCATGGCTTTTCACTGGTGAAACGCTCGTGTGATTGACAACTTTAGTTGGTGATTCTTGAATTATTCTCTTCTTAACACCAATCTTCTTGGCAAGTGAATTGTTTCTTTCTTGACCCTTCTTGGAAACGTGAGCTTCAGGACTTGGCTTGAAAAAGGATGTCATTCGGGATTGGCTAGAAGACTCATACTTTTTTTTCGACACACCAGATGTGCTGTGTGAAGACATGTTTAAAAAGGAACATATACTTCCAAGGAATTTATATACAGCCTAGAAAAAACGGGAAGAAAACACATAATTACTAAGTGCAAGTTGAAAGTGTCCCATCCATAGACATCACTGTTTGATCTTCACACAGTAAGAAAAGTTTTGTCTTGGTCTTTAACTTTTTACAATAATCTAGTACATAAAATTGTTATTAAATTTGAAAATTGTTAATACATATTACTTAAAATATCCGATAAAAACGAAACGACAGTGTGTTTCGATGTTTTGACTAATTCTCGCGCCACATCTCTCTACTCTGACGACTATCAATTAAAAGACGAACGTCTGCTTGCTCTGCATGAGGCTGAGCTGTGTTGCATGTTTTTATATCACACGTTTTTGTTTCCTTAAATCTGAGTCTCCGAGTCATTGAATCTTGAAAAAACGAAAACCTTATTCTAAAAATGTAGGAAAATTCACAGGAAAACGGTCGATAGTTTAAAATAACGTACTGTATCTATGATGTGTGCCACTCTCTGTATTATCTTTATTTCCAATTATCTTTCTGCGGAACCGTGTTACAGCTCACTCAATCTTTAGCGACTTAGTGAACACTAAATTTTACATGTGTTTTTGAATAATGAATAAATGGAAACTATAGGCTGGGTAGATAGTAGAGGTGAAGTGAGAAAACCGAACGTTAAGACTTAAGAGTTTCAACCCAAGTTACCTAACCCTGTCTCTCCAAAAACCGCACAAGCATACTTCAGCATTTCAAATTTATATCATGACCTTGGCCTTGTAGGCTTGACGAACGGAATAGTTCAAAGTTTCATTTTTTCTTCTGAAAAAGATTTTCTTTTTCTCAAATGTCAAATTCAAACAAAAAAATAAATAAAAAAAACTGTCCGTACATACGATACGACATGCCCAAACTGGCAACGCCTTTTAGTCAAATCAAAAAAATTCAACGTAGAAATTTAGAATGCAAAGAAGCACATGTGTATAGCTGCGCCTGTTATCTTGAAATTAGATTTTCAAAATGTTCTAACTGTGCCATAGAACACAGAGATCTATAAGTCAAGATATATTTAATAAATGTCATAGATAGACTGTGGAAGCCGATTGCAAAAAAACATTAGAGAACTATCTGGAAGTGAAACGTTCACAAGGCCACAATATTTGTGAACTTGCTTAACTATGCATGTGCAAATTTCTTTTCATTCTCCTTCATGAACGTGGACGTAAAAAAAAGAAAATAAGTTTGCCTGGTGATTTTCTTTCTTATTTCGCTTCGTTTTCATCCAGCATCTGTATTCCCATTTAGGTTAAGGTAGGAAAAAAATTTCAAAAACCTTTACCTTCTTAATACAAACTGTTCTAAAAATAAGTTAGCTGAAGACATTAAGATTTTTATTATCTTTCAGCTTGTTATTAAGGGTCATTATTATTTTTCATTGGTTTTATCCAATGTGGGTGTGTTAATTTGTTGAAATAACTTTTGAATGAACGTCTGATTTGAAATCTGTACCTCTTCATATATCCATATCTTGGTTAGTTTTTAATTTTTAATTTTTGCTCTGTTGGTTGGGCTGTTTAACGTCACTAATCAAAATGGAGAACAACTTTCCAATCAGACGTCATTGGCCGATCAAGACTATTAAGAGTAGCCACTTTATCTTCGGAGGAGTATTTAATAATCCCAATGTCGACAGAGGTTGGTACTTTGTTGAGTCCAAAAATGGACATTGAATCCATTTTGAGATTTTCCAATCCCGTCAGACTAGAGGTGCTATTTTGTACCTGCATTGTCAGCACACCCTCTACAGCCTGCAACGTAGAAGATATTGCTGAAATACGCGTCAGTATTACAAATGATTGTCGGTTACTTACAACGTCATTGACATTCGTTTCCGCGTAACTGAAACGAATGTAATAATATTGGCCATTTGTGGTGGTGTTGATGGTTTCACCATCGTCCCAAAACAAATCGCCAGCAGCTGCGTTGTTCGAATTTAGAGCGACAATCATTGTGAAATTGTTTTGGCGACTAATTGTTAAACATAGGATCTTGATCAGTACTCTTAATTGAAAAAAAAAATTGTTATAAAATTGAACCTGAGCTTGGTGTTTAAACCTTCGATTTGCTGTGGTAAAATGTAACCACCACGCACGTGAAGATTGATTTTATTGACTGGCGTGTTCCAAGTAACTTCTGTACCTGAAGTCGATTCTTTTTTTCCAGTGTGGTAGTCATACCAAATGTCGTTTGGAAGGTAAGCTTTAAGATCAACTGTGCTTTCCGTTAGGACAGGTGATATGAGTAAAGCGGGTCCCCAAAGAAACTGAGTATCAACAGATTTAGCGCGTGGGTCATTAGGATACCTGCGAGAAATATTTGCTGTAGATTAATCGGTTAAAAAAGAATGTCAGGTAGAAACATTTTGTCTTACTCGTGATAGAGAGGTCGAACAACTGTTGATCCTGCAGTGTGACTGTGGTAGAATAGGGTGTACAGATAGGGCAGAAGGCGATATCTTATGTTAAGAGCAGTTCTTGATGCTTCAGCAACTGATGGCCAAACGGCCGGGTCTTGTGGGACCCCGTTAAGCCCGTTGTGATTGCGTGAGAATGGATAGAAAGCCCCCAGTTCCATCCAGCGTGCACACAATTCTTCATTTGAGTCTTCAAAGAACCCGCAAATATCAGCACCGATGTATGGTATGCCAAACAGATTAAATTCAAGACTTCCTGTAAAGAGATATTATATTGTTTTTGGTAGGACGTAAAATCGTTTGTAAGTGATCACTGGTTTTCCTTTGTCATGCTTACCAATAATAGAACTGTGCATGTCTTTCCAACGTGAAGTATTGTCACCTAGCCAGTGACCGCCATGTTTTCCTGAGCTTGGAAATGTAGATCGTGTTATGACCACACCTCGTTTACCGGTAGCGCTTTGCAGTCCTCTTTTATTTTTCAAGATTACCCCCGAGAGAAAATAGGGAATGTTAATGGACATAGCATTCAAGAATTCGTCAAATAGCATTCTAGCAATTTACTCGTAAGTCGGTTTAGTTTGACTCCATCCGAAAAGATTATGAACTGCGTAATGAAGATATTCGTTATTTTGTCCTTGGCGTCCCACCATACAGATTGTTTTGTCCGAAAGGCGTTTCGTTGCGCTTCGAGAAGCGGAGACTTGAACCGTTCAGTAGAAGCAATTAGTTAAGCATTAATGTTTTAAGAATTAATTTTGTTGCAAAATTAAATTTGCCTACGTGTAATGTAAGGTGGATCGTCCCATTCATTTTCGGGGCAAATCAAGTTCCACGGTGGTAATTCGGGTGGATAGTTAAAGGGTTTTTCCTTGTTAGTATCAAACGCGGCTGGCTCATTCATGTCCTGATAATGATAGGATTTTAGTTAAACGGTATTTATTGTTTAACAATGAGACTTACAATCCATATCCCGTCATAAGGAATTAAATCGTGGAACGTTTTCATTTCTTCTTTCCACCAGTTCTGAGTTTCACTTTTGAAAAAATCGGGAAACGCCGTCCTACCGTCTGGCCACACCTATTGAAATATTACTTACATTTACTTGTTGTTCGTCATTGGTTATTTGTTTATTTGCGCTTACGTAACCAAGCATAATGTTATCTAACGGTTGGCAGTTAGAGGGGCTGTTGGTACAATTTCCGTCAGGTTGTAAGGTATCATTGTACCACGTGATGTACGCTCCAGCATCCATCGCATTGGTGTGAGTGGTGTAATTTATATTTACTTTCTCTGTATTGATTGCTGGATCGAGAATAGGAATGAACCGAAGTCCGCCAACCGCCTGCTCTCTCACAAAATCGGGCAAATCGATGAAATTGGGTCCTAAAGTGAAGTCAGCTTCATTGTCCATATGATCGATGTCAGCATACTGCACATCCTATGTAACATTTGATGGATGTTATTCTTTTTTCATAATTTTTGTAAAACTAAGTACTCTTTTATTTACTTGAGGAATTAAGGCCTTACGAGTCCTTTCGACAACTTCTCGGATCTCTTGTGTTCCATTGTATCCATAACGACTTAATTGGAATCCTAAAGACCTGCAAGTCATTACAAGTGAGTTGTAAATATGGCGGTGCACGGTTAATTGAACCAACCATACCAGTAAGCAGGCATCATTGTTCTTCCAATAACTTCAGTGTATTGCTTGACAACATCTTCAGGTTTAGGTCCAAGAAAAACAAAGAAGTCTAAGCCACCTCCGATGGTGCGATAAGTTAGACCTGGGTACGGCAACGTCGTGACATCTGTTAATTTACAGAAGAAAATTTACATAGCCAGTCTCTAGAGCCCAAAGTTTATTCGTTATTCTTTTAAGTATAAGAATCAAATTCTTACCTATGGCATGGCTATTGAACAAAAAGACACCGTGAGATGATCCGTCATCTTCGCTCACCATGTAAAATGGATGAGAACCGTAGAGGTTCATTTCTCCCTGTCAAAAACGGGATTTTTTTTTTTTTCACTATAGATTAAAATTAAAGAGCTAATTTACGTCTCCTGGGGGTTGATCGCGAGCGAAAATGGGGTGCATTTTATAATTCATATTGTGAACGAAAGAATCGTGAGTATTTTCTCCGATACCGTACAAGTAGGAACTTGGTAGGGCGAAGGTGATCATAAGAAATTGTTTTGCGATTGTAAGTCCTCCTAGTTTTGTATCTAAACTACAGATTACAGAGCACCATCAATTAACGCTGGATTATTTGTAAATGATCGTTTTTTTCGTAGTACATGATTTTGTTGGACGAACGCCGTCGGATTGTAAAGTCAAATGGTAATCCATTGCTGTTGTCTGACACCTTAACTATGTAGTCGCTGTTTTCAGACGGGGCTGACGGAAATGGCAAATTTAATCCCACTGGAGGCTGGTTTCCTTCGACCGATTTTCCTTTTTCGTAGAACTATGAAAAACGCACAGTTATGCAATAAAAAAATTACCATTTGCATTAGAGATGCTATAAACTCACTGTGAAACGGAGCATTTTGTCTCCGTAATAGACGATTTTAAACTGCACGTTGTCGATATCAGCCCCATATAAAGAAGGGGTATCTTGACGTCTTCGTAGATGATGTTCGATGTATGTCCCATCTCCGGCAGTAAAAGTTGAATTGTAATGCTTCAAATAAAGATGGAAAAAAAATGAATAGAAAAGTCTGCTTTTCCTTTCTTGTTTAAAATAAATTACCTCGTAGCCATAGGATTTTGATCCACTTAAAGGCAAGTAACATTTGACATTTTCGGCAACAGCGTCATAGATGCAGCCTTTTTCATTGCAGACAGATTCTAGTTTTTCATCGTTGTCTTTTTCCATGAGTGGGAAACAAGCGATCCTGTTGCCATTGTCCTGTTCTGCCGCCGTGTAAACGATGATGATGGGTATGATGATTGCGGCGATCAATACCACTACCAATAAAGTCCATAGAATCTCTTTTCGTATTTTCAGTTTTGCCATCGTAATTTAGACAGTTGCACCCAACAAAAGAACGGCCCCGCAACTTGTGCGTCTAACTAAATAGACCCAAGTTTTTTCTTCCCAACTTTGACTTATCTCTAACCACCAATCTACTTTGGGATCGTCAAGTCTTATCGTCACCGTTCAACATTTTTCGTAAATTGTATAGCACTAAACGGACTTTAGGGATCCGTGCCTTTTTATTAAAAGCTATATTTATTTATTTTTCAAAACAAGCAAGTAAAAAAATATGAAATTTCTTTTTTATTATTTAATTGGTTTGTAAAAGTAAAGACCACAAACACATTTTATCCTGTCCCGTATGGTTTCAGCGATGAGTAAGATTTTAATCAACTGACGTTCGTCACGCGGAGGATAACGCAAAGTCAAACTGATAATATAGAATGTTGTTTACTTTAGTTTGGATTCCATTCTTAAGCCTTGTCGATTCTTGTCCGTTTGAGACCTGCATTATTGACGATTCAATCGTAAACGGGCGCTATAAACCTTCAAAGGTTCAACAAAAAAAGAATAAATGATCCTTTGAAATAATATAAAAGTATTTCAATGCTACCTTGTTTTATTTTTTTATTAGCTCTAATGGTTTTTTTAGTCATGAACCAGACTGCACTAGTTAGAGTTAGTTCTAGGTTGTAAATATATTTACTTGTTCAAACACTTGTATAAAATTCTGGAATAACCATTTTATATACAGTGTTGCTTTAGAGTGCTCTAAATCCCATGGGTTTTCCCTAATTCTGTTTGGTTCTGGACAAAATAATCAAAGCAACACTTTCTTTGCTGCTTCACTTTCTTTACGGTTTGCCTTTTTTGTCTTGTATAGCGAGACTATACAAAAGTTAAGATGAGATAAATTGAGATATAACGTCGCGGCGGGTCCGAAACTTGGTAGATGTGGATATTTTTTCGACAAAAGCAACAACAACAAACATTGGTGCCAAGTTGTAGTATCGTGTACGCGATTACGCATATTGCATGTAATATATATATATTTTCTTTTTTCTTCTTCATTAAAATATGATAGAGTTTGAATGCTTAACATATGGCACTGTTTTGAGTGCATATACTAACTATTGAAACTTGACATTATAATTATCATTCATGTTGAACTCGTAAAATAACAATAGGTTCTGGTTGGTTTCATTGTAAGCATAGCTATCTTCTTTAAGGTCTACTCCATTAACAGCTATGTTGGTTGGCTTATTTTTCATACCCATGAATTGAATCATGTCTAATAGCTGGGTAATCCCGCTCCAAGAATTATTCGATCCCCTTTGAACTTTGATTGTTAAAGTGTCCTGTGATTGAGATGAAAACTGATAGAGGAATTCCGTTCAATTTTGATTTAACTTTTTTTACCACTTTGAATTCGAACGTATTGATTTGATAGAGTCCGTCTTCGATCGTGTTTGCACTCTCTCCATCATCCCAAAACATTTTGCCGCTTGCCGAGTTCTGATCATTTAGCGGCACCAAAAGTTCAAAATTGTTCTGCCGACTGAGAGAAACAAAGTTTTTTAAATAATCAAATGATACAGGGGTTTATGTTTGATCCGATTGAACCTGAGCATGGTGTTAAGAGCGGGTTTTTGAGCCGGAAGAATGTAACCGCCTCGCAAGTGCAAATTGATGTGATCCCTCGGAGCAGAGAGCGTAGTGCTACCCAAAACTGTTACTCGATCGCCCTATTTCACATTTTTAAATTAATTTTGTCAATTTTTGAGTCTAGAAACGTGTGATATTGTTATACTATCGTTTGTCCTTACGTTATAATAATCGTACCAAACATCATCTGGGATGTAAACATCCACAGAGAGTTTTCCTTGTTCGAGTACAGGGGAAATTAAAAGGGCTGGTCCCCACATGAATTGCTTGTCAAGTGAACGGGCGTCCAAATCTTTAGGATACCTAATCAAATAGTAAAAAATTTGTCAAACTACATACAGAATAAAGTTAGTAATTAGCATATAATCGTGTACTCGTGATAAAGTGGTCGGACGACCGTGCCACCGATGGTGTGACTATCGTAGAAAAGCGTATAAAGATACGGCAAGAGTCGATAGCGAATATTTAGAGCTTTTCTACCAGAAACAGCCACTGTGTCTGGCCATTGACCGGGATCTTGAGGTTTGGCCAAGATGCTGTTGTGATTACGAGAGAATGGATAAAAAGCTCCCAGTTCCATCCAACGCTCGCACATTTCTTCTTCTGCGTTCAGGTTGAATCCACAAATATCCGGTCCGACGTATGGTATGTTGAACATGTTAAACTCGATTATTCCTTTGAGACGTTTTTCGTTAAAGCAGCAGGCGAAATTGGGTTTTTAATTAATTACCAATTATAGAATTAGCCATTTGTTTCCATGTCGAGTAATTGTCTCCTAGCCAATGACCAGCATATTTGCCACTTCCAGCAAACGTCGAGCGAGAAAGAACCATGGATCTTTTGCCGCTCATAATTTGCCGGAGAGCGCTGAAGTCAAGAGGACATGGTTATAAAATGTTGTAATTGTATGTTTAAGTTTTGTTGATAAGTGTACCTTTGAGTTGCCATGGCGTGGGAATAACCGTAGAGATTGTGAACTTCATAATGGAGAAATTCGTCATTCTCACCAAAATTACAAGCCATGCAAATGGTCTTTTCTGAAAGCCTTTGAGTGGTACCAACATGTGCCGCCACTTTCAGATTTCAAACAATTCAAGCTTTATTGACAAACTTGTAATTTCAAACTTTTATTGTATATTATTTACTTGTTTCGTATGGAGGATCGTCCCAGCGATTTGTAGGGCATTGGAGCAAGGTGCCAGTGAGAAAATTAGTTGGCTCGTTCATATCCTATACAGTTGTGATTAAGCATATGTTCATTTTCTATAAGTATAAAATTGGCAAAAATTATCTCACGATCCAGAGAATATCAAAATTTAACTGTTGCTCTTCGCGGAATAGGCGGATCTCTTCCGTCCACCATTTCTTTGTCTTGGTCTTGAAGAAATCTGGGAAGGCCGTCTGCCTTATGGGCCATACCTTATTGAACAAAGAAAGGATAAGCTTGACTGATTGTTTTTTCACGTGTTATTGCGTACGAAGCTCGACTTACACGGCCATAAAGATTATTGTCATTCGCATCTTGGCCGTCAGGCTTGTAGGATGAATTAGCCCATTGTACAAACACCTTATTACTATCACCTCGTCTAAAAGTAGGATAGCCGGTCCCTAAAAATAAGCCTCTTAATTTTATACGCTCATTTTTTGGGGGGAATAAAAATGATTGTACTTACGCTCGTGAGCAATAGCGGGATCCAATATGATACCGAACCTTAGGCCACCTTGTTTTACTTCATCCACCAATGCGGGCAGATCAGCAAAGTTGACTGGGTCGATGGTGAAATCTTTACGTCCGTCCATGTAGTCAATATCTGCATATTGAACGTCCTATATAGAACGAGGTGAGAAGATTTACCAAGCTATCGAATTCGAAAGCCTTTGGAAAGTCAAGATGGGTTCATTCTAAAAAAAAAAAAGACTTAGGATAGCCGAGGGGTTCGCAACTCGGCCGCCAGGTGTACGAGACGCCAGAATCGGGTTCTGATTCTGGCGTCAATTTTGAAGATTCTGGCGTCAATATCAAAGATTCTGGCGTCAATTTTAAAGATTCTGACGTCTATCTTTTTCTTCGTTTTTTTCGTTTAAGTAGTTAAAGACGATTTCGGTAAACAGTTTTCTTGAATCATTTTTGGATTCTGGCGTCATTTTCAATGATTCTTGATTCTGATTTGGGATTCCAGAATCGATTCTCGGGCAAGTGTACGAGATTCTTTTGAGTTGCGAACCCCTCGAGGATAGCATATTTACATGAGGGATTTGAAGTTCTCGAGTACGGTTGATAGCAGCCTCTATGTTGCTTGTGTTTCTATAGCCCCAGCGGCTGAGCTGAAAGCCCAGTGCAAAGTAGGGAGGCATGAATGTACGGCCGATGACGTCACTGTACTGTTTGACGACGGATTCCGGTTCAGGTCCGAGAAAGACAAAGAATTCCAACATACCACCGATAGTGCGGAAGGTGAGGCCAGGATTCGGCATGGTGGTCACATCTTTAGTAGATTTGAAAAAGATGAAAAATCAACGCATAAATCGGGATCTAGTAGAGATTACCCATGGCATGGCTATTGAACAAAAAGACACCATGTGACGAGCCATCTTCCTCGCTGGCCATGTAAAACGGTTGAACTCCATAAGCATTAATATCTCTCTGCGCGCACACATGAACAAACAATTACAAAATAGTCGTGTTCGCGATTAAAACATTAATTTACTTTGCCTGGAGCCTGTCCCCGAGAAAATATCGGCCACATTTTATAAAGCATATTGTGCAAAAGACTGTCGTGAGTATTTTCACCGAAGCCGTAAAGGTAACGGGTAGGCAACTTGGTGCTTATCTTGACCAGACATTTCAAGATGAATGATTGTTGAATTTCATATCTACGTTACTTCATATTTACCATCAGAAATTGTTCGGCAATAGTTAACCCCCCTAATGAAGTATCGAAGCTGTAAACAAAAAATGTTGTTGAGTGAGCATTTATAAACGTTACATACTGTCACTTACATAATTGCTTGGGAACTTTTACGGATGATTTGAAGGTTGAAAGGCTGACCCGTTTTGTTAGAGACTAATCGAGTTTCATATTGGACATTTTCGGTAAGGCTAGTTTCCGTAAGTGTAAGAGATACAGGTGGTCGAAGCTCAGATGGGTCGACGTCTTTCGGGTAAAACTGCGTTGAATGCGATGGGCAGACATCTGAATTTCACCTATTTATCATTTTATGTGTTTTTTTTTAACTTACTTTAAATCCTAGAGTGTTGTCACTGTAATAATTTACTTCAAAAGTGACTTGATCAAAATCACCGCCATAGAGAGAGAAAGTTGTCGAGTTGTCTTCAGTTTGACGTCGCCGGAGGTCGATTGTGAATCCCGTTTGATTGGGAAGATTAACAACAGTTCCATCGATCTATTAAACGCAATATACGTTATAGAAAATGTGTCAGCCATGAAATCGAGTCGTGTGACACCTCGTAACCGTAGATGCTAGAATCAGGTAGGTAGCATTTGGGATCTCCATTCTGCGAGTCCCAAAGACATCCAGCTACCGTACAATCATCTTCATTTATGTTTTCTGCGGTAAACAAAAGATCAATCAATTTCCGTTACTGTTAACTAATATTTCGTGATTGATGGCGAGAATTTAACTTACTAAAAGGGTAGCACTCGATACGGTTGTTATTGAGGATGGGTGACGATGTCGGAGAATATGTTGTGGTCTCAATCGGTTCTTCGTCTTTGGTCAACACGATTGGAAGGACAATGGCAAGCACCACAACAACAAGTAAGATCACACTTAACAGAATTTTGGTCCATTTCCGCATCTTTTTCAACTTCTCTTGGAATCTGATGAGGGTACCGTTGAAATATGACGCGTAGGTCCCGCTCAAAGCTTACGAATAATTTCAAAAATTGAAGGTGAACATATTATTTTTCACTGATTCTGATCTCCGTAGTGACAAAGATTAAAGAAATGATACTATCGTTGATTAAAAAAAATTTCTGCATCTAAATTTACCTTCTCGTATCGGTGAACGCTGACGAAGTCACGGACAAAATCCTGTTTGCTTTCACTTTATCGCTGCTACCATAACTAAACGTCTGTTTACTAACTTCAATCACGTTGATTTCGTGCCCGTCAATTATGACTGTTTGATGACGACTTCATCCCCGATACTGTAAACATTTTGAAATGCCTTGTTTAATTTTAATAGATAAAGAAACAGATCCATCTTGCGGTTTAATGTTAAAATCAACCTGATACCAAATTATTTTTGTTGTGTTCAGCTTAAAATTTGCTTTACATTTTGAATCAAGAATCGGTAATGCGCATGTAGGATCTAGGAAGAGCTTTTATAAAATTAAGTCACCACCACTCTCACTTTCTCACGTTTAAAAAACACATTCAAGCAGAAAAAATAAAAAACAATCTGGCTTTTGATTTTAAAATTTCATGGCAATGTCGTCGCCAGGCCTTTTTCGTGAACGGAATGGTTTTAGATTTGATTACCTAAGCGATTTTGCGAACTAATTGCGTATCGGGATATTTTGTTGTTAGCGAGAGTTGGATTTTCCATTTTACAAATAGTCTATGTTTAATCCTTACTTTTTCGTACTTTAGAAAGTTAAAAAATTTCTTTTAATTAAAATGCTTGTTTGATTTATTGAACGATATGCATTATAATTGGTTCTAAGATCATCAATGTTTGCACCTTCTATTCAAAGTTGACTGTGTAGTCTTCGTTCATGTCAAATTCATATAGCACTGTGAGTCTTTTTGTTTCTTCGATGTAAAAGTATTCGTCTGGATTCAGTGTTATAGAGTCAGTTGTGTTTTCCACTGTAATGCTCTTTGGTGAGGTTGGCCAACCCATAAATTCTATTTTTTCCAACATTTGGTCGATACCTGTCCAGGTTGAGTCGGCCACCTTCTCTACTTTCATTGTTAAAACGTTCTATAAACAAATTAAGATAAAAAAATGTAAATTAATTCATTTTAAGGGAAAATCACTTATTAATTCAACATACGTTGCTCAACTCGAACGTATTGATTTGATAGAGTCCGTCTTCGATCGTGTTTGCACTTTCTCCATCATCCCAAAACATTTTGCCGCTTGCCGAGTTCTGATCATTTAGCGGCACCAAAAGTTCAAAGTTGTTCTGCCGACTGAGAGAAAACAAAAATTTTCTAAATAATCAAATGCCACAGTTGTTTTTGTTTGAACCGATTGAACCTGAGCATGGTGTTAAGAGCGGGTTTTTGAGCCGGAAGAATGTAACCGCCTCGCAAGTGCAAATTGATGTGATCCCTCGGAGCAGAGAGTGTAGTGCTACCCAAAACTGTTACTCGATCGCCCTTTTTCACATTTTTAAATTAATTTTGTCAATTTTTGAGTCCAGAAACGTGTCTAGATTGTTATGTTTGTTTGCCCTTACAGTGTAGTAATCGTACCAAACATCATCTGGGATGTAAACATCGACAGAGAGTTTTCCTTCTTCGAGTACAGGAGAAATTAGAAGGGCTGGTCCCCACATGAATTGCTTGTCAACTAAACGAGTCTTTCTATCCTGAGAGAACCTGAGGAATTCAATTGAGTTAGTTGAACAACCGTCATAACAGAAAGTAGGCTACTTCATTCAAATCACTCACTCGTGGTAAAGGGGTCGGACAACTGTTGAGCCTGTAGTATGACTTTCGTAGAAAAGGGTGTAGAGGTAAGGTAAGAGCCGATATCGAATATTGAGAGCTTTACGTCCAGATGCGGCTACCGTGTTTGGCCATATACCAGGATCTTGATCTATAGCGTCGATATTATTATGGTTTCTAGAGAATGGATAGAAGGCACCCACTTCCATCCATCTTTCGCACATCTCTTCGGTTGTGTCGAAAATAAATCCGCAAATATCAGCACCAATGTATGGTATTCCAAACATGTTGAATTCCATCATGCCTTTAAAGATTCAATTGATATCGATAATTTTTTATCTTCAGTTTTGATAATTCATTTTATTCCTTCTATATTTTCAGAAGATTCTCACCGATGATGGAATCTGCCATGTTTTTCCATGTTGAGAAATTATCGCCCAGCCAGTGTCCGGTGAATTTACCACTGCCAGCGAATGTGGAGCGAGATAGAACCATGGATCTTTGGCCGGCTAGGATTTGGCGAACAGCCCTGGATTTAACAAAATGGAATACCATATATGAAACGCATCCACCTATAAACCCAGGTTCGTGACTCTTTTCTTACTGTTGTGTTACTATAGCTTGGGAGTAGCCGTATAGATTATGGACTTCGTAGTGAAGGCGCTCTTCACTGGTTTCACCAAATTTGGTCACCATACAAATGGTTTTGTCTGAGAGTCTGAATGTTGGTCCAGTATGGGCTGCCACTGTTATTCGTGATTTATATATAAAATAAGGAATATGGTCGAATTTTTAAATGCAGATTTCCTACTAGTTTCGTAAGGAGGATCGTCCCATTCGTTTATTGGGCATTGTAATTTGTCGCTGTACTGATACTGATTAGTTTCAAAGTTGCTGACTTCGTTCATGTCCTTAAAAGGCAAACATTTTTTTAAACAATTATTATTGCATTGTAACTGATTTTCTTACGATCCAAATGGCATCAAACTTGAGTGTTTCGTAAAAAAGACGAATCTCGTCTGTCCACCACTGTTTAGTGGACGTTTTAAAAAAGTCCGGAAATGCTGTTTTATTGTCCGGCCACACCTGAATGTATAAAGTCGCTCGTTAAATTGTTTAAATGCGTGATATTTTTGCTATATACAGTACATTGCCAATGATGATATTGCTGTCAGTGGGCTGGTCGTCCGGCTTGTAAGTGGCATTGACCCATTCTACGTAGACGGATGACGCTACTCCTCGATCATAAGTTGAATAGTCATTAGCAATGGCCGGATCCAAAATGACAATAAATCGAAGTCCGTCTTTTTTCACATCGTCCACCAATGCGGGCAGATCACCAAAGTTGACAGGGTCGATGGTGAAATCTCTTCTCCCATCCATGTAGTCAATATCCGCATATTGAATGTCCTACGGTACGATAAGCAGATATGACAATCTTTAAAAGAAAATCTCGGAAAATCTAAGGGTTCTCTACTTGAGAGAAAGAGTGTTTACATGAGGGATATTAACGCCTCTTGTACGGTCGATGACTTGTCGAATCTCGCTAGTGTTTTTGTATCCCCAGCGGCTGAGCTGAAAGCCCAGTGCAAAGTAGGGAGGCATGAATGTACGGCCGATGACGTCACTGTACTGTTTGACGACGGATTCCGGCTCGGGTCCGAGAAAGACAAAGAATTCCAACATGCCGCCAATGGTGCGGAAGGTGAGACCAGGATTCGGCATGGTGGTCACATCTGTGTTGCGAGATAAGTTTGAATTTACAAAGAAATAAAGTGCGTCGTTATTCCAATTTTTGATTGATACCAATTGAGTGACTGTTGTAGAAAAAGACTCCATGAGAAGACCCGTCATTTTCACACACCATATAAAAGGGATGAGCGCCGTAGAGATTGACATCGTCCTGCGTAATAACAAATTGAAACGTACAGAAACCTCTTGGAATAGGCATATTCTAAATTGTTGAAAAACTTTTTAAAAATTTTAAATTCTTACGTCGATAGGCGATATGTCTCGCGAGAAAATTGGCCACATCCTGTAGTTCATATCGTGAAGGAATGTGTCGTGGGTGTTTTCTCCCAATCCATAAAGATATTCGGACGGCAGTGTGGTGCTGATCTAGATTAGTAAAAATACGTAGATTTAACACTGCAATGCCAGAAAAGTTTAATCAGATGCAGGAATGTTTACCATAAGAAATTGTTTTGCTACCGTCAGCCCCCCCATCGAAGTATCGAAACTATCAGGATAAAATAATTAATCAGTAAAAAAAATGATTGTTGTCTTGAGCTTATTTATCTGATTACATGACAACTTTGGAGCTTTTTCGAATGATTTGAAAGTTGAATGGTTGTCCCAAACCAGTATTTACAATCCTTGCCTCGTAGCTCTGAGCCTTGATTGGAGTTTTAGGCAATGTGATCGCAACAGGCGGCCGAAGCTGTTCTCGATTTGCGCCTCTCGGATAAAACTATTTGCGAAATTTTTACCGAAACCCATTTAAGTTTAAAATATCAATAATTTTTAGGCCATTTGTAAGTTAAATATTATTTGAGTTAAATTTTTATTACCGCTATTCCAAGTGTATTGTCCGAATGATAATTGACTTCAAAAGTGATTTCGTCGATGTCATTTCCGTATAGCGAGAAGGACGGTGTATCATCGGCCGATCGAATTCGTCGCAATTCAATCCTGAATCCTTCATTATTTGGGAAATTGGTTTGAGCACTATTAATCTGAAATCCAATAGTTAATTTGCAATCCATTGATTTGTCTTATCCTTTGATGCATCAAAACAAACTTTGTATCCGTAGACGCTAGAATCGGGCAAAAAACAGGATGGCTGTCCGCTAACTGTCTCCCAAAGGCAACCAGCTTGCGTGCAGTTTTCCGAAGCCATGTTTTCTAAATTTATTTAAAATATTTTTCTTAATTAACGCTGCTACAATTCCTTAATAATCTTTCATTGGTAGCATTTAACAATTGTACATTTTAATAACGATACACAATTTTTTGTTATCTCGCTAGAATATCAATTTGAATTATCTTTAGTAAAGACGTCAGGTTCGTCTCCAGATCCCTTTCAAATAATACCTCAAGTCACGGTCCAGCAATCAATGGGATGAAAGGTTAAATTCAGTTATTTAAGCTTCCCATTTTCTACAATAGACTTGCGTACGTGTTATGAGTATACTAAACAGTCTTTAAAACAGACCACTTACCTTGACGGACTGAAATCTAAAATTCAAATCGTTTCTTTAATTGGAACGTGATAATAAGAATTACTTACTGAAGGGGAAGCATTCTATACGGTTGTCGAGCGTGGATGGGGCCCGATTCTTTTCTTGTGACACTTCGATTGAAATGGGAACGATAATGACAACTAACATCAAAGTGACACCGATTCCAATGAAGATGGCTCGTCTCTTCTTTGTCGCTTTCGAAGGAGCCATTAGCTCTGTTTCCCTCTCTTTTCTTCAGTAGGACAAAATGTGAAGGGATAGTTGACTCTTCACGACTTGATGTGACACAGTCAAAACAATCGACACCGAGATACGAAGCGACACTGATGCCTGTTCGTCATAAGGCTAGAACGAACCAGCATTTTTTTTATTTTACAGACACAGAGCCTGAAATACTTTACTATTATCATAAGTATTCCATTGGGGCCACCTTGCTCCTTGCAGATAAACAGTTATTTTTTTAAATCTAGTGATGACTTTCTTATCTACAGTAGTTCAATATAGTACATACTCGATTGATTGACAGCAATCTTATCTAGGTGACTATGTCCACTATGACTCAAAAACGAATGCTCCAGCCATCTATTGTCTTTATTTTTTATGGTGAAGCTTGTTAAAGGCATTTTAATATTTTCAACTTGTCTGTGTGCTGAAATGATATCGAGTCCATGATCTAAATTTGTTAAAAGTATAGCTATTCGTTCGTGACCGCACCAACTCAATTGAGTTTTCAGACATATAAATTCAGTTTTAGTGTCATTATTATTTTTTATCGCACTCTTTGTTTTTTATGTCTTTTCATTTATCTGATGTCGAGTAAAAAGGGGTGTGAAAGTGAAAAGGAAAGTATTTTTTTTTTTCATTTTGCGAGGAAGGATTTATAAAAATGACGTGTTGTTAATTGTTTTCCAAAGATTCCTAAGATCATTATCGGTTTCATCATATTTCATACCATGTCGAAATCGAGATAAACTTGCGTTTTTGTTGCTTTACAAACAATATTTATCTGGCGGGACTTTAATATGACTAATAGGTTAAAGTCACCGATTTTCCATTTGCCATACTGTATGTGCAGCTAATCTATAATACTACAATTTTTCAATCGCGCTTGGAAATCTTTCCCAGTCATATATGTTTAGAATTTACAGAATAAGCTTAACCGAGCTTAAATTTATGCGCCCCCAACATTATACGTATAATCACAAATCAAATATATACCGTATAATTGCTTCTCTTAAAACAATTTCTCAATTTTATAGCATTGATAATTGATGCAAGAACATCGACGTTTAGTCACTTTCAAACAAAGTTATAGTCTATCAGGCATTTATTGAAATCCAAATGTTGTCTTTTTGTGTGTTTTGTCATATTTTTACTATTAGTTTGAGACATCTTATTGAACTGATACGGTCAGTTTATTAAACATTGAATCATTAAATTAATTCAGGATTTTTAATCAAATACTGGCAAGAATTGGATTTACATTTATAGTTTTGAAATGCATTACTGAGGGTGCGTAAACTGGAAATTTTAATTTTTTGTATGAACCAATATAATTATATTGGTTCGGATATTACCTCGCATGCAACTCCTTTTGTTAAAAACTTGCTTCAGTATCTCAATTTCTCTCCAGTTTGTCTTTTTTGGCAGTCCTCAGAGCTTTCCAAAGTAGTTCGCTATTCATTTCTTGCAATTCTGAATCAATCTTGTTTCCGTTTTCTACAATTATTTCCGCGTCAGTTGTAACGGCGTTGGTTGCTGCTGCGTCAGTTGTAACGGCGTCTGTTGTTGCTGCGTCGGTTGTTGCTGCGTCGGTTGTTGCTGCTTCAGTTGTTACGGCGTCGGTTATTGCTGCGTCAGTTGTTACCGCGTCTGTTGTTGCTGCGTCAGTTGTTACGGCGTCGGTTGTTACGTCGTCGGTTGTCGCTGCTTCAGTTGTTACGGCGTCGGTTGTTGCTGCGTCGGTTGTTGCTGCGTCGGTTGTTGCTGCGTCAGTTGTTGCTGCGTCGGTTGTTGCTGCGTCGGTTGTTACGTCGTCGGTTGTCGCTGCTTCAGTTGTTACGGCGTCGGTTGTCGCTGCGTCGGTTGTTACGGCGTCGGTTGTTGCTGCGTCGGTTGTTGCTGCGTCGGTTGTTGCTGCGTCGGTTGTTGCTGCGTCGGTTGTTGCTGCGTCGGTTGTTGCTGCGTCGGTTGTTACGGCGTCGGTGGTAGATGCAGGGGGGTCTGTGGTTTTGTTGTTACTTGTTACGACAATCGGCACTGTAATTACCTACGAATTGAATGTTATTTTGACCGATCTTTATTTGATTTTTATACAAGATAACAATTACCGTAACGACGATGCCTACTGCCAGCACGCCCAAGAGAATTTTTGCCCATAATTCAAGGCCCTTAAACCATTTGATTAAACCCATGACGATTAGTTAATTTTTACTTGACTTTGAAAATCCCGTCTCTTACCGACTTGCAGGCCTTAAATGATTCATTTGTTAAGTCAGGCGACTCTTTATATATTGTATTGATTATCAGATATGGTAAGTTAAGTTGAACCTCTATCAGGTAACTGGAGTTTGGAACGTTTTGAAACATCTGGCTATATGGCTAAGTTATTAGGCGAAAGATAAGGAAGCAAAATTCTCGTTGTTTTCTTTATAACGAAAATGTGTGCTTTTACTTTTATTAAATAAGAAAAATGTCGAAAATGGAAGCGTAATCATTAATCAACAATTAGTTGAGTTAATTTAATTATGGTTTTTGAAAAATTAAGAACTGGGAGAAAACTTGAATTGATCATATCGCAATCAATATTGCAGGGATTTTTTTATTGCGACATGTTTACCACCTTTTTTCCCTCCTTTTTGAACTTTATCCTCCGTTTGATATTTCCCTCGCCCCCCTTCGTGTAATTCAATTCTGCTTACTGATTAAAATGAACGCTTATTGACACGCAGAGCTGTGATCGACTTGCACTTTCCTTCAAACTAGATCACTACTTACATGTATTCATGTAAACTTGTACCTATATGAAATCAATAAAGATTTAGTTATTCATTCAAACTCATTATCGTCGCTATTGCTTATATTTCACAAATGAGTATAACGTGCACCCTTCGGTTTATGACCATGAATGAAATGCCATCTCAGCCTTTTAATGTTGTAATAATAAAACCCCAAACCATATTGGCATCAGCAAACGGGTTAGTTTAAAGTAGCTAAATGCGAGTTCTTATGATTGTTATATGTGTTTTCAATCTAGGATAAATAAAACGTAACGTTATAATAATGATGCGAAGAACGGCGTTATCAATTAGTTTTTATTTTTACAATGGACGCCTAATGTCGTTTCTCTTAACCTATCATATATTCCAAATGATTCTCAATCTGACTTTCTCACCTCAAAATTATAGATGCTTACAAAAAAATTATCAAAGAGGTTTTTTTTATTAATTTTTCTAAATCAAATAAACGTTACATATTACAATTGTTACATAATCCTTAGTTGTAGGTACGTGTAGGCTGTAGCTACTATAATTTTTTTTTTTAATTTGTGAACTGACACATGATATCATTTGCATGCTGAGGCTTATCAGTGTACTTTTTGTATTACCTTCAACAAATGATATTTTTTTCAAATCGAAACAAATTTTCATTTTACACAAACCATTTATTTTGCAATAGCTTTAAATTTTTTGAAATTGACTTCCAATATTACTTGAATGATACAACTCCATTTGTTGAAATCTTGTTGGTTTATCCATTTCTCTCCAGTTTGTCTTTTTTGGCAGTCCTCAGGGCTTTCCAAAGTAGTTCGCTATTCATTTCTTGCAATTCTGAATCAATCTTGTTTCCGTTTTCTACAATTATTTCCGGGTCAGCTATTGTTGTAGCTACGTCGGTTGTTACGGCGTCAGTTGTTGCTGCGTCGGTTGTTGCTGCGTCGGTTGTTATGGCGTCGGTTGTTGCTGCGTCGGTTGTTACGGCGTCGGTTGTCGCTGCGTCGGTTGTTACGGCGTCGGTTGTCGCTGCGTCAGTTGTAACGGCGTCGGTTGTTACGGCGTCGGTTGTTGCTGCGTCAGTTGTTACGGCGTCGGTTGTTGCTGCGTTGGTTGTTACGGCGTCAGTTGTTACGGCGTCGGTTGTCGCTGCGTCGGTTGTTACGGCGTCGGTTGTCGCTGCGTCGGTTGTTACGGCGTCGGTTGTCGCTGCGTCAGTTGTAACGGCGTCGGTTGTTACGGCGTCGGTTGTTGCTGCGTCGGTTGTTACGGCGTCGGTTGTCGCTGCGTCGGTTGTTACGGCGTCGGTTGTTACGGCGTCAGTTGTTACTGCGTCGGTTGTTGCTGCGTCAGTTGTAACGGCGTCGGTTGTTGCTGCGTCGGTTGTTACGGCGTCGGTTGTTGCTGCGTCAGTTGTTACGGCGTCAGTTGTTGATGCCTCGGTTGTTACGGCGTCAGTTGTTACTGCGTCAGTTGTTACGGCGTCGGTTGTCGCTGCTTCAGTTGTTACGGCGTCGGTTGTTGCTGCGTCGGTTGTTACTGCGTCGGTGGTAGATGCAGGGGCCTGTGTGGTTTTGTTGTTACTAGTAACGACGATTGGTACGGTGATGACTAAAAAAAATATAATAATTTAAATTTTTATATTATTATAATATAATATAATTCTGTATTCATTATAATAACCTGTAACGACGATGCCTACTGCGAACACACCTAAAAGAATTTTAGCCCATAATTCAAGACCCTTTAGCCATCCGATGAAACCCATGATGATCTGTTATTAACCCACTTTTAACAAATCACGTTTTTTACTGACTTCCAGGCCTCAAATGGTACTTTCTCTTAGTCACACAACCTTTTTTAAAAGAAAATGTTGAAAAGATTATCAGTTTGAGCTAGTTTAGGGACTTGGTCGATTTTCATATCAATGAAACTTGTAAACGCCTAAGGCAGTAAAAAGATAAAAATGCTCGCTGTTTCATTTGTTTCTAATATTGAAAACTTGTGGTGCAAGCCTATATTTGAATGTTTATTCAATGGAAAAACGCTGAGGCTTTATGATCAATTGGTCGAGTCTAGTTCATAAATTGTGTATAATCGAGACAGACATTCGACAGAAAATCATTTTAACCATAAATATTCAATTAATGGATCATTTGAAAATAAATGGCTGGTAGTAAGAATGAATGGTTTAAGTATAATGCGATGGAAAATTCGAATTTTTCCCTCCAGTTTGAACTCTGTCCTTTTTTTTTAAATTCACCTCATCAGTTGAGTTCCGAGTGTTGATTGTTCAATCGAGTGGAACCACGATCTCAAAATCTGTATCGTGATTAAACAGCATAATACAAAGTGGCATACAGTTAACAAAGTGTCATGCTACAGGATTCTCATCGAAAGCTAGTCTGAATTGTGTTGAACAGAACGGTGTTGTTAATTAGGTTAAATATCAGGTGGAAATATGGTTGTCGTTTTCTTAACCGTCCAGCTAGCGTTTTTCACGTCCGCATTTCGGCCTTGGATGTATCGTTGGCATGTAGACCATATCGGCTTTAATGAAAAGAGGTACCTCTACATGGTTGTACGATACCCCGGTCTTCATATTTGCTTTGAGCAAGTGAGATAGACCTTATTCTATATTTTTTTCAATTTTTTTTTTTGCTACTTTATCTTAAAAAGATGGGTGACGTTCGGAATTGTGGTGTAATGAGACATATTCAAACTTGTGCATTGAACAATTTGTTTATATACTAATATCCATGTATGAATATTGAAATCGTATCGAATGGTTTTGAAATGTTTTTTTTTTCCCGTTCAAAGCCCATCCTCTTATCTTTCTGACTACGTTTTCAAGTATAATCCACTCGCTACTGTTTATTAACAAAAAGATCTATCAGGGCTGACATTTCAGTTGTTTTGCTAATGGCAACAAAAAATCCAGGACGTTTTTTAATGACGCATAGATACTTAACTAGCTGAAACATTCGAACGCTGTCTGGAGGGTACGTTTTTAGTCGACTGAGAAATTTCGTAATTATCACAGTCACCTTTACGAGCTTATATTTCACAATGAAGTAAAAGTGAGAGACGGCTCGCAATCTTATCTCGTTGACGCCACGGAAAGTTTATTCAATATTAGTTGTCTATGCTTTCTTTTTTTCCTCTTAACAAATTCCCCTCTATTTAACGTCCTGAAACCTTTTGTAACGCGCCAGTTTTCTTGTCTATTCGGATGGCGAAACAATATTTGAAATGGCGTCATTAAAAACATGTTATCAGAAACATTGAACATTGTGGATATTATTTTTCATGCGGCATTTTTCTATTTATAGAAATGACAAATGCCCTCGATTCTAATCGAGACGGATCTCCCATTTTCTGGCTCTTTCAAGTTTCCGAGAGTCACGTCTAACATTCCCAAATTCATAATGTCTTTCACATCGATATCAAATTGAATTTTTTTTTTGACAAAATCCTTTATAGAACGTGTATGAGACTGTTGTACAAAGAAATTTAGAACCTACCGTGTCGTTGGTTCAGCCGTCAATTGCAATCCGCACTGTCAATATAAAGTTGCCACTGAATCTGCTGCATGCATCGGTGTTCAGCATCTACAATTCTACATGTACTCGATTCTATATGATGTGTACAGCTGCAAAGTCTCGTATAGGCTGACGTACATTTTACGAGTCTTTTCGGTGGATATTCTGCTGTAGAGCACCATTATTCATCTCCATATCTGGGGCTGTATCATTTACATGTATACAAGGGATATGTATAGGTAGGGAGTGGATTTGATGGGGGCACCGAGTGCAACTGTTTTTCCGTCTGGTTTCGCCAGCTCAATTTGTTTCCCTCAAATTGTCGAATAGGTTTACATATCGTTTTTCAGTTATTCAGCTCATAAAAACGATCGTCTTCAAGCACTTTATACTATCATAGCAACAGTCACTTGGAAAGTGGCAGTGTTTTGATGTGTAAAGAAACATGGCATTGGCGGGATATATTTCTGTTGGTTGAAATTGTTTGTTTCTTCGCCACTGTTTACTTTTTTACACAATATAATTGTTATCATTGATATCAATAAATCCGGTTGCTCTTTATTTTCTCTAGTGTGTCTATTTGCATTAAAGATGCCCCGATTTAATCCCCCCCCTTCTTTGTTTGTACACATTATCGTCATGGCTCGTTCAACTAGTTAGTAACTTAGCCAAACGGTTCAAAAAATCCGTTTGCTTTTAGTTGGAAAATTTGTCCTTGTTTTTATTATTTCTTTCATAAAGCTGTATACCCATTTTCTGACAGGGGGCAACGTACAGTCAATAATAGACTCCCGCGACTTGATAAGTCAATCATAATTCATCAGAATATACAAAACGATTTGTGTGGGCTGCGTACGTGACTTTTGATCGCATGTTGCAATGCTTTGATCGCTTTGGGCGCAATAATGACAGCTTTCCTTACGGTCTGTCAGAATTGACAGCCTTTGAAAAACTCCTAATATTACTCGAGTTAAATATTTCGGTTGGTTTTGACGTGTGATAGCAAACAAGGAAAGACTCCAATGGACAATGCGAATGAATCTTTCGTCGCTACGGCAGTCCATGACCGGATTGTTACTTTGAATAGTAAAGACTTGGTGGGCAGACGAAGAATTGAAACACCATCTTCTTTGGTCGAAACCTATAAACCCGCCCGTTTCTCGAGAATGACTGGACATTCGAGGCCAGCCGAGCTTTTGTCTTGATCAACTTTTTCATTTCAATGTGTAGCACTAGACTTGGCGAGAGATGCACTTTCCAGCTCCATATAATCTTTTGTTTGACTACCAACAGATGACAGCATTGATGTTTTACTCTTCGACAAACACTCTACTACCAAACAGAGAGGTCTTTCGAAGAGAATATACAATGTCGTCGTCATCTAGTGGGCGGATGAAAATAGGAATTTGTCGTGATTTTGTCAAGTCCTTAACTCTTTATGCATCTACGTATAAATAACTCGTAGCAATTCCTATATACATGAACTCTATGGCACTCTCTCTTTTCTATTGTTTGCTCCCCAAGGTTCCCCCCCCCCTCTCTACGCATATGCAATTCGAATAATATACTACAGCATGTAAACTCTGTAATGTCGTTACTTCAAAACTCAACTGACCGCATTTGAATAATGCGCTTTAGTCATTGAATGAAGAGACTCGAGCTTACGATCTCCTCTAGATATGGATATGCAAAGCCAAGCCTTGTTTTTCTTTTACCCCGTGTGTGCGTGTAAACCTTCCGGCCGGTAAGTACGTACTGCGACATTATCATCGTCAAAAATGAACTTTTTCGAAAAATTCCCCCTGACGTAATTTTTTTTCTCCCCTTTTATTTTTTTATCTAATTTCTTTATTGGTTGTTTCGGTGATGTATCTCAACGATAAAAACGCAACATTCATTTATATCTTTAGAGTCGTATCCACCGTCGTCGTCATCCAATTTCGCAAAAGAAAAACTAAAAAAACGGTTCCCCCTTTTTTTATGTATAAATCTCTCTAGCACTACTATTCATTTCTACGTTGCCCGTCAAGATCTTTTCATCACTATAAAAAACCATTTCGACGTTGTCAAATCCTTGTGTAGGATTTTTAATTTTCTCTCCATCGGCCTCTTATCATTTATTTATTTTTCAGCTAGCGATGATGAGCTATAAAGGTGTCGTGGGATTTTGTCCAACTGAATAATTCCGTCACCTGAGGCATCCATGTGTTGAGGCATCCAGAAAATTGTTTTTCCGTCATTGACCCAATAGTAGCCCAGCGGCCCAGCCAACAAATAATAAATAGCGTTTCTATATTTTTGTTTTACAACTATAGTACATATATAGCATTAAAAAAAAGAAGAAGCGCGGTTGTCACCTAAACAAATAAAATTGTCACGAACGAAGGGGTCTCGGTATAGTTTTGGTACACTACTCGGGATGTTCCGGTCGTCTATAGTTTCTTTCCGCATCTATATCAATAGGTCCTCCCCTTCCTTTGCGACAACGAACCAAAAGTGTGCAACGCATCCATAATGTGCATCCAGCTCTTGCAATCAAGTTGGGTTTGTCCTGTATGTCTGCCGTGGTGCACACGTGTCGCTGCATGGTTGCTCCTTTTTTTTCCAATATACGTAGCACAAGAGATTCGTTCATATTTTCTTCTCTTATTTCCATGCTACAATTCATACAACTGTGATGACAACTTGTCGGCTCTCCGTTCAGTTTCATTACTACCGCGTTGGAATGCAATTGAACCTCACAATTTACGTCAGATGATGGGATAAATCCGTCCGTTACGTTCATCATATCCATGCCGATCCTGTTTGATTTTGACATATAAATTATTGTTTGGTTATTGAAATTATATCTCTTCTTCCGGCACATGTTGTTAGATTGAAACATGTGCGCATTATCGTTGGGGTAACCTTATAGTAGTGTATTATGCACTGTGCATGTCATTGTGCAACCCACCGGAGCGATGTGAATCTTTCAAAAGGGGGGATTCAGGAGATGATTAATTTTAGGGTTTTATATAGCTGGTGGTTCGTGTCACAACATGTTGTTATATATATTTCAGATGAAATGATGGACAAAATGCAGACAAGCAAAAAATAAACATGCGTCTCTATGTAGTATTTCCTTTGTGTCTGTTACGTTTACAGACCCGGCAGAGCAGACACTCTGCTGTACAGCAGGATTAAGGTGACGCAGACGCAGCCGCTAGATTTCACTAGACATGTTAGCTGGGAGACTGTGTTCTGTGTGTGAAGAGAGCGACGCCGAACATAGCCGACGCCGATTCTCACAGGAACATTTTCAGTGTTTCTCCGTCCTTCGTATCCAATGGATGTGTTAGTCTCTTCCGCCCGTTAAGTTGTGGAACACACACACACACACACAGACACACGAGAAAGAACCACTTTTGTGTTTCTACTTTTGAGACTTGTATTCTATCGTCTAACCCGATCTCTGTCCTCGCCAGTATATTTATTGCATCGTCGTCACGGGAGAGCCGGCCGACAACAGAAAACTTTTGTTTGTTTGTTTTTTTGTATGTATACGACTGTTGCTGGAAATGGATGTTTAGTACTGAGAGAGAGAGAGACCAAAGCATCCGTCAGTTGCCGAGGATCTTCTTCTCATTCGGTAAGTCTTTTGTCGTTTGGCCTTTTTTTTTATTTTTCTTATTTGTCTTTGTTGTCGACGTCAAGTCGGTCGACTTGTATGAAAGCGATGATTTATAGACCGAACAGCAGCCAATATGACACACGTGAATAACACGATAGTCATATAAGTGGAAACGAATCGCTTTTTGATAGTTCACTCTTTTTATCTCCACGGATTCAGTCTCTCCCTCTTCCATTTTGATTGATTTCCATTCTTTTCAAGTTGATTGGCTTGCCCTCTAATTTTTCCCATTGAGGCTCGGAAGAAATATTAGATTGCGTGACATAGCCATGTACGGAGGAGAATGGGTCGAATAAAACGAGCATTACATCTAAAAAGAGATAGATACATCAATGTATAGCCCAGGCGGCAGAGAGACTCTACACAATGGCCTATTCGTCAAGATTGAACTGGCCGTGAATCGCATTGTTATGTAGTCTCTTCAAACGAGGGATTCAACTGCATAGTCACGGATTTAATTTAGTCCTTTTTTTTTTGTTAAACGTCTCACTCCATCTTTCAGTAATGAGTTTACCGTTTAATCCAACCAGACGTGTCTTACGTTGCGCACAGACTGCGTCTAATTTGATTCTCCGCCAAATTGTTTGAAGACGTATTTTTTTTTTTTCAATTGAATATAGTTTCCATTTTCTCGCTTCAATGCCATTCCACTTTCATCTTCTTCATTGGAATCTTCTCCATCTTAGTTGAATTCATGATGACATGCAAACCGCTTTTCAAATTTGATATCAAATGACTCGACTATATGCCAAACATAGTCGATAGTCTAGACACCCTCGAGTCGAGTGTGTGTGTGAACTGAAATCTCATTTTTATTGAATTTCTTTCTTGAAATGATTGGCAGCGCCTTCCTGAGACGTGGCTTTGCTCTTTGGCTGTGCAGCATTTCCTGAATTGAATTTAGATTTGGAAATCAACGATTCAAAACGCGAATATTATACAAAGAGAGAGAAAGAGAGGTTGATGCAGAGTTCTGTAAATAGGAAAAAGTATAAGCTGACTAGATCAATCTCTCTTATGATGTGCCCCAGTCGTGTTGGGACGTCGCGTGTTAAAACCTGCAACTTAACGAACCCAATGCTAATTCATTGGATGCTATGTAGTAGCTCTCTCGAAATGCTTTTTTTTTGCTGTTGGATCGCCTTTTTTTTGTTGTTGCATTCTGTTCGATCGACCTGGTGCATTTTGTGAACATTTTCATCTTTTTAATGTTTCCCATTAGTTCGTGTTGCCATGAATGTCGAGAACTTTTTTCCATCAATCGTGTTCGTATAAGCCCTAACGAGCTGGAAAGTCGAAACCTTCAATTAACTCGAAAAGGCGCAGTTCCTACTCTCTCCACTTGAGTAGGTGGGTATAGTTTTCAAGTTTGATGGCGTAAAAAATAGCCTTCATCTTTGTTTCATACACCCCGCGCCATTGAATGTTTCATGGTGAATTGAAATCCAGCTTTTAAAAGTTTCAACAAAAAGGAAATTTGTGAAAGAAAAATTGGGATCTATCTGTTTGTTTTATTCATTTCTTCGCAATTTATTTATGACATCACTATCTCTTCTGTTTTACGACCAAAGTGTTTTTTTTTGTTGTTGTTGCTGTTGTTTTCATATATCGTATCTGATATCATATTTCTCTTCTTTTTTTTTCATTTTAGGATGCCACAGGATATCGATAGGACGTCGCCAAGAGAACTAACTTCATATCGAGATGACAGCAGCCACCTTGTTAATAAATTGAAACGAAAAGAAATAATAAAAAAAGAAATAAAAACACGAGGCTTGTGAATCTTCTCATCTCTTTGACGCGTGACGGTTTTGTGCCACCATATTAAACCAACTCGGGCGTACAAGAAAGAACGAAAAAAATTTCTGAAAATCAAGGGCGTGTCCTTGGATTCATCCAAACCATTTTTCGGTATTGTTAAATCGAAATATTTTTTTTTTTATTGTTGTTGACTAGGTGCAATCCTTGTGTGTCGGCAACTTTTCGTCCTGAACACCTGAATGTTGATTGTATTTTATCTATTGAATACGACACACGTACACACAGGTCTCTCTCACGATGCTGGACGAGGTGATGAACGAATCGATGGGAGTGAACAAATCGAATTGGTCGTCGATGTACGAAGATGAAGAAAATGAAGAAGGTTACATCGAGTACAAGGATCGTCCCGAGACGTATATCGTACCCATCGTGTTCGCCATCATTTTTCTGGTTGGAGTCATTGGCAACGGTTCTCTCATCTACGTCCTGTGCCGTCACAAGTCGATGCGCAGCGTTCCCAACACGTTCATCTTCAATTTGGCGCTGGGTGACCTTCTTATCCTCATCTTCACCGTTCCATTTACGTCTACCGTCTACACGTTGGACTCGTGGCCCTTTGGCGAGTTTGCCTGCAAAGCCTCTGAATTTGCCAAGGTAAAAAAAACTAAATATATCCCCCAGTGAGTAGTCTTATTAGTCATTATGGGAGCCATACTTCTTTAGCCTTGTCAAAATCTCCCTCCCTTTTTTTCCTCTTTTTTTCTTTATCGTTACTGATGTTGTTCCAGTGTTCGATCATTTAGAAAAATCATGAACTGTTCCACCTTGGTTGCTGCCGGTTTGGCTGCCGAATTCAAAACACACACCAGCATGACGACACTAACTAACTGAGGGGCGACTTTTATGTAGTTTGAATGCGTTGTATTACGTTAGAGTGGCTCCTATTGAGAGAAATAGACACGGGTAAAGAAAACTACTTTGAAACTCTCGTAAATATTATAAATGGTAACCGTACATAATCCAACTGTTTTTTTTTTCTTTCTTTTTCTTCTCGACTCTCTTTTTTGGGACGTTGCTAGCGGAGTTGTTTCGCTTCGACACGGGTGATTTAGTCCAGGGTTGTTTTTTATTTTTCTAAAAAAAAAAAGAAAGCAATAATAGATGGCTTTCAAAGATGGAAAACAACTTGGAGATTTTGGATAGAAGTCAATAAAGTTCTCTTAAAGCTCCTAGTCCCGCAGTTTTAACGACTGTAGTTTTTTTTTTTCTTCTTCTTTTTAACTTTGTGTTTGTTACGTCTCTGTCTCTGTGTGTGGGCAGGACACGTCAGTAGGCGTTTCCGTCTTCACTCTGACAGCTCTCAGCTTCGATCGGTACACGGCCATCGTGCGACCCGTTCAATCGTTTGTCAGTGGCCCAAAGTCCAAACTGGTCATCATCTTTCTTTTGGTCATCTGGGTGACTTCACTGATACTGGCCACTCCGGCCGCCATGTTTTCCCATTTGATGAAGGCTAATGGATCCAAGATTCCGGATAAAGAGAGGGAAATGGACGCCAACGGGACGATCATCGGTCCGATGTTCAACGACATTTACATTTGTTACCCATTTCCTCCCGAACTTGGACCCAATTACCCCAAACTTGTCATCCTACTCCGCTTTCTGCTCCATTACTGTCTACCCCTTCTCACTATTGGAACTTTCTACGTTATCATGGCCTACCATCTCTTACGCAGGTTCGATCGACTCATTTCCGTTTGGGTAATCAAACTAGTTGGTAATTAATTAAATGTTTCCTTTGATCGAATAGCGTCCAAAATATTCCGGGCCAAGCGACTTTGACAACTACTTCGTCGGTACGCCATCGATACCCTCCAGATGCTTCCTCATCGAATAAGGTAAAAGAAAATTACACTTTAACTTGATATAGACACGCCTTTGCAAATATTTGAATGGATTTAATGCCATGGTTCAAGTGCACAATAGATTTTGAATAGTTGATTCTCCAACTATGATGATGGTCCCCCAGACCAGATTGTTCACTCGGCATAAATTTGAATTCATATTTTTCAAAAGGCGTCGGGGGAAAATAAGAAAAGGCTTTTGAGTTTTGAACATCGTCCACCGGTTAGACTTAAGGAGGACTACACAGTATTGTTCTTTTTAGCGTATCGTGTAGGACAGCACTTGATGGTCGAATTCGAGCGTCGTCGTAGCAGCTTTTAAGGGAATATTATTATATGCAGCGTACACGTTAAACACAAAAGAAAACCGGAGCGCCATGTCGCGTACAGGGACTATTGTAAAAAGCCCCTGGGTGTCCCTGTTTTTGAAGTCTATACATACTGGGCCGAGTTGTTGAAAGATCTCATCCAAGATATAATACGTGCGACATTACGTTCACGAAAAATAACTTCAATGGGTTGCTGCTTAACTAGAAATGAGATACCAGGCCCAACAACAGCAAAGTTCTCTTGGCTTGGAACTCTTCGTTTTTAAGTGTCTCTTATATCTGTTTTTAGTCTAGTAAGTTGGACGAGGGAGAAGCATATCCCTTTCTTCTTCGGTTCCTCGCCTACGATCGAATTATCTGGACAGATGGCGACCGTAGTGTGGAATAACGAACCGTACCGTTACTGGCGGAAAACAATAAGAAGATAGGCACTCCGGAAGAAGAGCCAGGGGTAAACATCAGCCTATCTTGGAAGCCAGCAGCATCAGCATCCAGTTGGGCTTTTAACGGCCCCGTGTTCTCTAGAAAACTTGAAGCTGAAGCAGTTGATGCCGGGAAAGTGCAAGCTCGGCCGACCTCCACTCTCATCCGTGTGTCGGTGTACATATATTTTTTCTCGCATTGTCAAAAGGAAAAACGAACAGAGGTGAGCTTCCACCAGCCCAGGTCCACTCTCTTTGTCTTTCCTTTTAACAAATCTGAGGCGGAAGAACACGGTTGCGCTAGAGTGAACAATAAGCCGTCATAGATCGAGAGAGAGAGAGAGCAATACGGTACCATATGGTCGATTCTTTTTTATTTGACTACTTTTGGCTTTTCGTATGAACTTCATAGGAAAACACGCTCAAGCAAAACTTCAGCAGCAGCCAAATGATTTTATGAACGAACTTTTTTTTTTTTTTTTTGTTTTTTTTTTAAGGAGTGGCAAACTCTAGATAAACTTTTTAACAACACATTTTAATGGCTGGATGTTTCCAATTTGTTGGCTATAGTTTTTGGGCGATGTAACTGAAAAAAAAAGTTCAACGTCGAACATCTACAGGAAAAGAAATTGATAGCAGTTATTTTAAATCATCAATCATTAATATTATTATTCGTATTTTACAGTCGTCGTCGTCGTGTTGTTTCGGTTAAGACTCAATTCGATGCGACAGCTGCGAGTAAATCCCCGCCTGACTATTTTTGAATTTTCATGAGCCGCGAAAGAATAAATGTCAGTTCAATACATCATCTTGTGCGTCTCTTTGAACCCGCTTTCAAAAAAGTTGTAGAAACGACCGCAGTTTAATTATTATGTGGTGGGTGTTAAGGCCCGATGTTTTTACGCTTCGTTTGATTCTCTAGCGAAAATTTCCTAGTTAAGGAGAATCTTTCTCGGCTGGACTCAGCCGCTGCACCACTATTCACTAAAGTATCACCGCGCCGTTATTATAGTGAAAGGTCTCCATTCCAACATCATTTTCTCTTCCGTATATGACTAGCCATCTCATAACTCTCCTGTCTTTTCTCTTTCTTTTGTGTTGCTGATGTTGGCGGCGTGTACAACAACACGCAGACGGAACCAGCTCTTTTGCTACAACAACAACAGCAGCAACAACAACAACCGAACCAGAATCGAGCACGTCGCAAACTCGCAAAGATGGTTTTGGTAAGTGCTTTTCTCTCTACTTATACACTTCACCATTGTTTTTGTTTTTTTTTTTGTGTATATTGTGTGTAGTCATTTGATATCCAATTATCCGTGTCGATGACGTCAACTTCTCTTATTGTTTGTTCTTGTTTTTTTTTATTTGTTTTTTTTTTCATTGTCGCGATCTATATTAATCTGGCATTATTTGCGGATGGCCGGGGTTTTGGCTGCTGTGTCGCTGCTATAGTCTTTTGTGGTACTTTTCGCCGTCTGCTTCCTGCCGATACACGTCTTCTTCCTGTGGTTCTACTTCCATCCAAATGCTTTGCAGCATTACAACGGTTTTTGGCACACTTTAAAGATTTCTGGCTTCGTCTTGGCGTACATCAATTCGTGCATCAATCCCATCGCCCTCTATTGCGTTAGCACGAGCTTTCGCAAACATTTCAACCGATTGCTTTGTTGTTGCAGTGCGGATCAGTTTGACGGTGGCATCAGTCACTCGGGTCCGGCCAGCTACTGTGGCGGCTCAATGTGCGCCGGCAATAATAGCCGCGGCGGTGGAGCCGGCACCGCTCTCTTGTCGGACGACCCAACAGTCATCACTCATCGCTCGAACAGTAGGCGCCAAAACAACATCACCACAACTGTCAACCGTCGTAATCACAACGAGACTCATAGAAATGCAGAAGCCGAATACCCGCTCCACGAAATTCATCAACAACAACCGCAGACGCTGTTAGAGAAACAGTCGAGTTGCTGAAAATGAAATTAGTACCACTTTGAATATAATATAGAGAAATCAAGACCCTCCCAATAATAATCAATTCTCTCTTTGATTGGGTTAACAAATTCACGCTCACTCACCCACTCAATTAAATTAGTATGCCCGCACGCACAAAAGTCACACATTTTATCTCTTTGGATTTTGTTTGAGCTCCAAGAACCCGTTTCTCATATTCCGGCCCTTTATTTTCTGTATTCTCGATTTGTATTTACACACGGTATAATTTTGGGTTGATTGTTTATTCTGTTACTGCTGTAAAATTTGCTGTCACCACCTTCACATCCACGTTTTGGAGCGTTCACGTACGTCGGTTGGATGAAAGAACCACAAAGTTTGTCGACTTTTGTGTTTGTTGTGTTTGATCTAGAAGAAAAGAAGTGTTTATATTTTCAAAAACACGACTGTATTTAACGTCCCTGGTTCTTCTGCTTTTGTTGTTGTTGAAACAACCCCATACATATACACTAAGCGAAAAAAAAAGACTAAAACAAATAAACAATCTAGAACTCGGCTACCGGGTCTACATAAGCAGCATTGTCGTTTCTTTATTCTTTTATTTTTTCTAGAAGAGAAAATTATCGATTTTTTCCTTTTTTTTTTTACTTGAAAATGGAAAGAAAGCTTTGCCGTCAAGCGGATAGAGGGAGTCGTTGGTTTGTTGTTGTTGGTAGTCGGATATTTTTTTAGTTGTTAAGGGTTTCTTGGTGCTCTCAGGTGATTTGGGCGTTTGTTGTGCACCTAAAGATTGTGTGAGCCATAAGTTTTTATCATCGTTGTTGATTATGAGCGGGACTAATGGACTATCGCTCGTCTTGTGAATCGATTGGACACGTCAGCCAAGCCCACCCACGTCCGTTATTGCTTTTTGTTTTATCTAATCTTCGTGTTTTGGTTTATGTTTGGTTGACGTTAAGTTGTACAGCATTTTTTTCTAGTTCTGTATTTAATTCAACCGAATCGATCATCAAAAATTGTCGGACGAAAAGTGAACATCCAACTTTATGAAAATGGGCGACGACGAAAACAACACGGACAAAAAAGGCTGGCCAATGGAGAGCTGCCAACTGCACGTGCCTCCTTTGAACGAACTGGCTGATGTCCTTCGTCAAGGCCTCGCCTTGAATTTCGCTCGTGTTCAAGTGGATGTCGTCGACTGTCCAGATCTGAGCCAATCACCTTTCTTCTTGACTGCATCTGGTATTTATTTGAAACTTGATAACATTTTCCAATTGGATTGTTTGTTGATTCCATGTTTCTTGAATTGGAAAGACATTTGACCCAGTAAATTAGAAATAGTTCTAGTTCTCTGTTATTCCAGCTGGTAACCACGGATATGACAAAGTCAATCATCCAGTATATTTTATGAAAGAATTTTAGTTGAATTCGGTTGATCCGCCTGGCATCATTTGAAGTAGTAACGCATTTAAAGAATGCCTTTTATTCTTTCAAAAAGTATAATGATTGTATTGACCCATTTTGTGGCGATTGAAAATGCCTATAGATACAGTTCACGGAAAGATACGGACCCACAATAATAACTGAACCGGTTCTCGTCTATAATGTAAATGACTTGATAGTTGGCAAAGGTATCGCCATTGTATAACAATTTCCAATGGCAATATCTACCTAGGTTTAGGTGGCGATCCATCTTTGGTGGACTTGGGAGGTGTTCCGTATCTGGTGCCAACTGTACATCGCGATCGAATCTACGATCTGGCCGATTTACCGGCCGTGATGAACGTGAAGGACGGCAGAGTTTCGATGATTGGAGCAGGAGCTGGCCCATGGCAACATCTGGAAACCAACTGTGAAATGATGACTAATCTGTCTCTATTGCTGGAGGCCGGTAAGAGTAGCCTGGTCGACAACGGGACACGATTAGCCACAGTTGATGCAGACGGTCGAAGAATTCTGCACGTCGTACCGCCCAAACAAACTCGTTGCGCTTTGCTCAATAACCTGTTAGTCTCCCGCGGTCTACCCCGGACTCCTGTCCTAAGAATTCGCGTACAAAAACGTACAGGGCCAGACAACTTTGTTACCTGCATGCGAAACACCGTTCGACAGCGCTACGGTGATAAACCAGTCGGTCAGAATCTTTCTCTAGCTCTTTATTTTGTTGCTTTGGTTTTCCCGTTTTTAAATTCTTTCGTTTTCATGACAGTTCATAAATTATATCCGACCTTTGAAATTCTATTTTTTAAGAGTCTCTTTTCTTGAAATGGCAGGTATTGGGGGCGTGTTCATGTTGGAGAACGGCCAAGCCAGGTAGTTTATATATATATCTCTCTATCTGTTTCTTTTTTTTATTGTATACAGTCAAAAAGTTGTGGTGATGGGTGATTTGTATTCAGAGAACGCGGTCTAACGCAAATAACGCATGAATATTACGGTGTACGCCAAACAGGTTACACATCATGCCCGACTTTTCGCCGTGTCCGTTGCAGACGGACGCCGATGTGAACAACTGGCTCCACTTCTACAACGCCACTGGGCCATTGATTAACCTCAGCGTGTTCATCTCGCACGACCCCGTAATCATTTGAATGGATTGAAAGTTGCGCGCCAGAGCTAATATTTCCAGCTGGCCGATTTATGTTATACTTGTGTGATAGTAGCGTTAGTAGCCTTATATTCTTTGCCTTTTTCCAATGATATGAATGGGTTGCTGTTTTGCGTTTCCTATACAGGGACTAGATCTGCGAGTGGAGCACACTCACTGCTTCTCCACTCACGGCGAAGGCGGTCACTATCACGAGGACGTCAGTCCAGAAACCGTTGTCTACGAGGGTTACTTCACGCCAGCTGAGCGACTCTTCCGCATTGATCGACCGTCACAAACCCACGGCGTCGGTCGTGATTGATATATCGGTTCGGGATATTTTTGGATTTTCGATAACGACTTTTTCGGCCTTAAGACAAAGCCAGAGAAACGCAGATGTCCAGATCGGGGTCTTCCTTAAAAAATAAAAATAATGAATAAATAAACCAGTTCGATACAACAATCGTCCTTCAGTGCCAATCGTGGTAGTATATATAGTCTTTTCATCCGCATCCTGCAGCACAAGAGATAAAGGAGAAAGTAACAATATAATGGGCTATTTTCTCCGAAATGTTATGATGGATCGAGAAGAAAATAAATAAATTGAATTATATCACAGTATTCGAGGTTCTTATTTTACAGTTTCTTTTTTTTTGACGAGCGTTTCTCAATTATCCTTATTATTCTCGTCATTTCGTTTTTTTTTTTAAATTTATTATATCGTTTCGTAATATTTGGTTCCCAAGGCTACGAGTTTTTCTCGTATATAATTTAAAAGATTGGTGTGTGCGTGCAATTTTATAGAAATCGCCGATTTGAGCGAAAAAAGAATTGAAAGTTGAAAGATTACAAAGATTAGAAAGCCTCTCGATGAAGAAATGAATTTTGAGATTTGGCAACATCATGCAGACGATATGAAAAGTTTGGCTGTTTGACTAAAGTGAAATTTGTGCTTCTATTAATTTTGAAACCTTTTTTCACTCTATGCTCGGCTGAACTATTCAATAATGGATTCCTTGCGTGGTAAGACAAAATAGATCAAAATAATCCACGCCTTTTGGCTCGTGACAACTTTTCATTTTTCTTAACACAGATTCCAAGGATAAATTCGATTGGGACTGGTACCTAGAAAGCAAAGAGTTGCAAGCGGCGCCAAACTTTGCGTTCCAGCATGTAAGTTTTTTGTTTCCTTTATGCTTTCATCATTCTGTGTTTACATAACTCAATTTTTGTGTTTGCTATTACATTATTATAAAATATTCAGGTGGATAATAGTCAGCAGAGTTTGCTCGAGGTGGGAATGATGGTGGAAGTCCAGACTAGTCAACGGCCAAGGTTCTGGCTGGCCAATGTTACCATGAAGTGTGGTCCATTTCTACGGTGAGTTACTCAAAATGAAAGCTAAATTTGTAGCGTGTGCTACCGTGTCATTTTGCATGTTTCTAGTGCTCTTGGATTCCTTGAATACTCAAAGCTTTTACTTAAAAATGGTTATTGTGCATGAGAAAATGAAAGTATTGCTCAAGGTGATAAAGTGGAAATCCACTGCTTTGCATTGCCCAGATTGAAGCATGTTGGGCGAGAAGAGTCGAAGGAAATCTGGACCGACCCGTCGTCAGTGGAAATCCACCCTGTGGGTTATAGTAGCAGCCGAGGGTGGCCGTTGGAACCTCCAGCCGATGATTTGAAACCGTTGAGATCAGGTGCTATCGCTTCTCTTCTAGAGGAACACAAGGCGGTCGATTGTGAAGCGTCGTTACTCAGCCCCGCTCAACAGATGAAAACGGGCATGACGCTCGAAGTAGAAGACTCGCACGAACCCCGCAGTGTCTGGCCTGCCACGGTAGTGCGCAATGTCGGCGGCAGGCTGTTGCTCAAGTACATTCTACCAACGAACACGCCGTTGGTAAACGACGGAGAGGAAGGCCAACATCACGAATGGTTATTTTGTCTTTCTCCCCGGTTGCACTGGCAAGGATGGGCTGGCTCACAGTCACCGACGTGGAATTTCAATCCACCGGTGAAAATCCGTTCCTTGTTTAAAGACGACAACTGGTCGACCATGGCAGCCGGCTTCCGTACTGTGACCAACAAACCGTGGCAGTTCCACCAAGAAGTTCCGGTCCATTGTTGCAACGTTGGCGACCGCATCGAAACGCTGGATCCTTGCAATCCAATCGCCTTACGATCGGCAACAGTTGTCGAAATGGTGGATCCGCAACGATTACTCATCCGATTCGACCCGCAATCCGATAGCCAAGAAGCGGAAACGCATTTGCAATATATTTGCTTTAGCGAGACAGTTTTCCGCCCAGAGATGAATGATTCCGGCAGCCAGACAAATGACGAAGAGAACGAATCCGACTTCTCAAAGGGCATGGCCTTGGAGGTCAGCAATCCGTGGAAGTTGATGGAGGTCTGTGTTGGTGTCGTCACGAACATCGAGCGATCAGGTAAACTCCTACGCATCCGCTTGGAGAAGGAAACAAAGTCGAATGGTGTTCATCCACTGGAATTTCTCGCTCCTGTTTCCAGTCAAGAATTATTTCCAATTGGATGGTGTGATGACAACGGCTGGCCGTTGGTAGCCCCACCCATAATTCCTCCATCGTCAATTGAACATCCGCAAACGAATTCCGAAGGAAATCCGACTGAAACGGAAGAGAAATGCCCGGAATCAATAAGTACAACCGAACCGAACCCGGAACTAGTCGAGTCGACTCCGGCCGCATCGGGTGGAATATCTTACTGGTGTCCGAAAATTTATTTCAATTTCCGGTGTTTCACTGGGCCTTTATTGAGCCGCATCCGTGTGGCGGCTCTTCCTCGAAGCGTAGGTCCCGGACCCATCAGTCTGATGATGAAAGAAGTTCTTTCTTTATTGCTCAACGGCGCCTACAAACCTGGGAGCGTTTTGAAACAATTGCAGGGCGAGCCGAACGATCCGCTTCCGCCTGGAACACAACTGGAACCGTTGAAAGCCAAATATAGGCAGACGACGTATCGTGGGACGGTGCCGATGGCCTCAACGGCCGCCGACGTTCGGGAATATTGTCGCTGGGTCTGCGGTAAGCTCCAATGTTGCCCGTACTTGTTCGCTCCGGAATTGGTGGGTGATCCGTGTCCTCACCGTTGTTGCATCCTGGCCAAAACCGTTTGGCAGCACAAAAAGAAAGCGCCCAATTGGCGCCATCGACGTTTTGTTGACATCATCAAAAGTCTGCCGACTGGATTGGATCCGGTGGCAGCTGCCGAACTCCATCAGCAACACAATAACAGTTCCAACAAATCAGGACCAGCCTCCCTGGTCGCTATTGAATCGGCCGAACACAGCGACGATGAAGACGATGACGATGTGGCAGGTGATCAATCACAACATCCAACGCAGCAGCAAAATTGCGACTCTGAGGAACCAGCCGCAAAGAAGAGGCGTGGACGTCCAAGAAAGAATCCATTACCATTGATGAATCTTAATCACGCCAGTGCGGATGAAGATCGTCGTCAGAGTCAAGCATCACATCATCCAGCTCAGGTTTCTGTTGACGACAAAGTTCCCACGAGATTACCCGTTTTCCGTCGTCTGGATCTTGCCGAACCGGCACTGGATCGTTGGCGAGCTGCCGATGTTTGGCGTTTTCTCCAGTCAACCGATTGTCGTCCGTTGGCCGATCGACTTCTCCAATACGAAGTGGACGGACCTTCTCTCCTCCTCCTTGAGCCTTCCGATATCATGGATTATGTGACTCTCAATTGGGAGTTGGCCCTACGGCTGTGCTATCTCATCGGATGCCTAAGATTGACCTACTCAGCAGGTCCTTCTTCAAAGACGATGGCTACCGCCGCCGATACTGGCGCCAGCCACAACTTGGCTAAATCACCTGCACCACCGACGGCTCAGCGAGCTTCCTAAAGAGATTTGTGAGCCGGATCTCACGACCCGCCTATCAAACAAATCTATTACCAAAACATTCATTTCATTTTTTTGGCCCCTTTCTTCTTCATAGTTTCTCGGTACTTCATCTTGTGGACTGGGTCGTTCATTCACTGCGGGTTCCCTTTGCGTGTGTGAGTATGTCCTTTCACCGTTTCGCTTTTGTTTGTTGGTCGTTTCTCCTAGTTAGTTAACAATAGAGTGGGGTCATTCGTTTATCCATCATCATCTTTATCCCTTTCTCGGCAACCTACTTTCTACTCTTTCCCTTTTATTTTTATTTTTAGAGAAAGAACCAAAGAAGAAGAAAAAAAAATTAAAACATTTTTATCTTTTGATTTTTTCTTTCTTATTATTATTCTTCCACCTCCTCTGGCGTCTTCTCTTTGGAATGTTCTAAAAAGAGGCCGGGACCCGACATTTCAAAAGGAAACACAAATCATTCAACCCTCCATTTTCTCTTTTTCTTTGTTGGTGAAGGAAGAACTCTTCTTCTTCTTCTTATGTTTTTTTTTTCTTTTCTTCAGCTTTTCGTTGGAAGGGTGTGTAAAATGTTAATGAAGACGGAAAAAGAGAAAGTCACGCGGAATTTCGTGATAAGCGCAAAACTCCGCTGACACTGATTATTCCCTTCTTCTGTTTCTTTATTTTTTTTTTTGTTTTTTTTCAGGCTATGATTCATTTCACCTTGAGGTTTGTTTTGTCTCTTTGTGTGTGTGTGATGGACGGTTTTTTTCTCATTTCCTTCGCCAGCCTATCCTCCTTTTCCGGTTGGCGGATTTTTTTTTTTTTATTTTTTTCAAAAAGAGGCAAAATTGCGGTGTCTTTGCGTGTTGTGTAGTCACCACCTCGAAAGGAAAAAAAACCAACAAAAACAGTCGCGTCCCTTTCATGTCTTGTGTGTTCATCCTTTGATCCATTTCCTCATCACTCGGCAAAACGAAATAATCTCCACTTAATTTCCAATTCATATTTCTATGGTCTCTCTCAGCTTTATATACTCTGCTGTGTGTGATTGTTCAAGGGAAAAAAAGAAGAAGAAGAAGAGTTTTCAAAAATGCATTTTTGGCGTTTCTTAAAAAAAAACGGAATGTCCTTGAGACGCGTGAGCGGCGGATGTTGATGATTTTTTTTTTTGTTGTTTGTCTAACAAAGACGGAAGAAAAAGAAAAGTGAGACGAAAAAACGGGCGAAAATGAGCGAGTTGGTCTCTCATTTTCGTTCCTTTTTTTTTTGTTTGGCGTGAAATCGTCTCAAAACTCTGCTGCTTCTTCTTCTCTTTTTTCTCCCCTTTTTCTACAAGCATTTCCATTGAAACATTATTTTCGTTTCTTTCATTTGTGTGTACGTACGTACGTCTGTTGATAATACAGCGGCGAAAGGAAGGAGAAGAAGATAAATGTCGATTTGTTTTCCTTATCCGTAGGGGGGACGAGAGCTGTGTATGTAGAATAGTTGAAAAGAGAAGAAAAGTCTGAAATAGTGTTCAAGCCGGACACGAAAACAAGTGACGGGGAACTTTTAAATTCATTTCCATAGCGAATGGAGCCGGGTAAAAGGAGCCAATTTCCCAAAAAAAGTCAGGGTATTGTGGGGAAAGCTTCTTTCTCTTTGGACAACGTCTCCGATCGATCGAACTCTTCAACTCCTATTTGAATGTTCAAGTGGAGTTCATCAACAGAGAAAGAGAAGAAAACAAAACAATTTGGATCGGATGGAGATTGGAGCGAATAAAAGAGCTCAAGGGATCTCTAGTAGACAACCCGGTGTCCCCTATAGCACTTGATAAACCTATTGACTCGACTAGTTTTTCCCTTTCTAATATAATAAGTCAAGTTTCCCTTTTGGTTTTTTGGTGTCAAAAAAAATTACGAAACGAGTTTCAGATTTTTGAGTGAACAAATCTTCTGGATGTCGCCATCCATTTGAAATTTCAAGGCAACTCAACCGTGCGATCCGCGTCCCGCTTCAAACGTCAATTTCATCCATTTTTTTTTCTTCGTTCATTTTAATTGATTTTCTTTTGAAATTGTTTTCCATCAACATAATGTCGTGGAGGAGGACCAGAAGAAAATCATCAGGGTCCGTATCAGCCGGTTTCATTACAGATTAGAGTCGGTACGCCTCTTAATGGTCCCGCACATGAGTCCAACCGCACAACTTTCACTCGAGTTTTTTTGTTTTGTTTTTGTTTTCTTGACTTGGTAATCTGAAAGATTTGGAAAATGATGATGAAAATGGATGATGGAAGGAGAGTTGTAGGAGGAGAATGAAAAAGAGATTCAATTAACACCGGCGATCGGTCCGCACCGGACTAACCAATTTGGTGGTCGGTCACGGTGGATGGTAAAAACAACAACAACGGGCGATTCATCATTCAATCTGACCCAAGTTCAATGAGCCCTGCTCTCTCGCCCGCGCCAGCTTCATTTTTTTCCCTCCTCTTTCTTCTGACGTAATGTTTTAAAATAAATAATAAATCGTCCGCATCATTATTTATCAAAATTCTCATTTTCTCTTCTTTTTTTTTCTCCAGATTCTCGTCACGTTTTCTTCCCTCGAAAATGTGCGTGAGTTCCAGCCGTGAAACAAAAAAAGGAAAAATCATCATCGCCTTCAAGAATATCTGAAAACGGTAGTCTTTCAAGTTTTTTTGTTTTTCTATTTTAAATATTTTCGCGCGCCATTAGTTCAAAAAATTCCTTCCAAAAATAAAAAATAAAAAATAAAAAAAATCATAGGGGAAAAGGTGAGTACGATAACAATTCGACCCCGGCGATCATTAAAAGACGATATTATTTCTCTTCTAATCGATTCGGCAGAATTTATTTTCTTTTGACGTCTTCTTTTTAAAATTTTTTATTCGTTTTTTTGTTGTTGTTGTTTTCGGTTGAATAAGTTGTTGACTATTTCTGTAATTTTATTGGACGTTGGCTTCAGTGGCGTTTCCGCTTCTTCTTTTCCTTTTTTTTCTTTCTCTGTCACGGAACTAATACCGCCGCCTCACATAATGACGTGCGCCTTTATTGTTTCAAAAAAAAATAAAATAAAATAGAGCCTGAAAATATTTTTTCGGTATTTATACAAAAAAGAGAATCCCCCCCCCCCTTCAACCCCCCCACCACAAATTTTTACACGACGCTGGTTTGTGTGTATGTGTATAATATTCTTTTTTTTTTGCGTCTGTCATGTCTCTTTCTCTCGGCTTCTTTTCCTGCATTTTTATTATTCCAGCCTTCTCTTTCCCCCCTCAGTTTTCCGTTCATCCACCTGGAATGCCCGCCTCCTTTTTCTCTCTCTCTCTCTCTCTCTCTCCCTTTTTCCTTCATTTCGTGTGCGTGCGTACGTATAAAAATATAACGCACCTGTGTGTTGTGTGGCTGCTGCTGCTGACAGTTTGCCCAGTGGCGTTTTTCATCCTTCTCTTTTTCTTCTCTTTTCTTTTCGTCGATTCAGAAATTAAAAAAAAAAAAAAGAATTTTGAGGAGCCGGAATTCCATCCAGAAATGTGCGTATAGCGATGATGATGACCAGTTTCTTTTTTGACGTCTTAAAAAACAACAAACGGGATGATGATGGGACAGACAACCTCAGGACATAGAGGCTAATGAAACAAAGGACAACTACCTACCTCCCTTTGTCTTTCCTCTTTCTTCCTTTCTCTTAGATATTATTATTATTTCATATCTGTATATAGGACTCGGACTTGTTATTTTCATTGTCTCATTGTAGTCATTATATCACGATAGGATGCCAAAGGAGAAAAGGAGAAGAAGAAAAGGACAGGTTATATGATGTGTCGTCTGGTCGGCTGCCTTCGATTACGTCTGATAGTTTTTCCAGTCGTCGATATTGCAGTTCGGAGTGAAGAGAAGAGAAAATACCTCACCGTTGCTTGAGCAGAGAGAGAGAGAAAAAAAATAAGGTAAGAGAACTGAACTGTGCTGCCCCTCGAGGCCATATTCATAACATTTTACCTTTTAGACGCTCGTAAAGAAAAGAAGGTGGAGTTTTTAGTTGGGTCGAACTGAGGGTAGTGTAGTGTGTGTGTACATGTGAAGAGGGAGAAGAATTAGGACCGCCCCGGTGAATAACACTGCGTGTGAGCCGCCGTGAGGCGAAGGAGGGAGGTAAGAATAGAGGTGGGGGACGAATGAAAAAAAGCTGGTGGTGGTGGTGGCGGCGGTCGTGTGGTTGTGTGTGTGTGTGTGCGCGCTGTATAGCGGCCGTGGTGTTTTGTGTTGTGCCAGTCGGAATCCAACTTTGCTGCGGATTAGTAGTAGTGCGTCCATCTATATTTTTTTTTTGGTCGTACACAAATCATTACCTCCCCTCTCCTATCGTAAACATTGTTGGAGGGAATTGGACAGGTGCAAACTGCCGCCCATGTGAGTGTGTCGAGTGTCGTTCCTCCGGTACCCCAGCACCTTTTTGAACTTGAGTTTTGTTGTGTGTCCATTTTGTGTGACGACTTGTCACAGTTATTATTTTTTTAAATGAAATAGTCATCAAGGATACATGTAAGACGTCGCGACGTCAAGTTGTCATTCCGTGCCAACTGGACGGCCATCTTCAGTGTCGACAACTTGGCATTGACTTTTGTTAACGATCCGGTAGTGGCCGATTTATTCCTGAAACAACATTTAGACTCGTCTTGATTACGCCAATATCTACCGGACATTGGTGACACCATGACCTGATCTTCCATTTTGGATTTATTTTTTCTTCATCTCTTTTATATTTTTATTTTTCAAAAATTCCCGCCTTGGAAAAACGACTCGCCAAGGTACCGTTGCTTCTTCTTCTTCTTCTTCTTGTCGTCTTGATTCTCTTGTGAAACTGGAATTGAGGCCGCCTTATATTATTATGTGTGCGCTATCATCGTCTCTCTCTCTCTTTCTCCCTCCATTCTTTTCACAAACTCACGCCCGATATGGGAAGAAGAAAAAAATAAAAGATGCCCAAGGAGAGAGAGAGAGAGAGAAGGAACTCAAAACTCACGACGATTCGAGTCTATAAGCCCCCGCCGCTCGCCCTTTTTCTTTTCCTATAAAGAGAGTTCACCGTTCGAATAGGGCGTCCCTCTTCTTTTTTCTTTCTGTGTTACGTGCCGTGTGTGTGTGTGTGTGTTATTGGGGACACACAGGAAGTTGAAGTTCTCTCTCTCTCTTGTGTGTGTGTGTGTGTGTCTATTTCGCCGGTTTGGGAAAGAAAGACAAAAAAAAAACGAACTCTTTTGGGCAATGTAACATGACTTTGGGTCTCTGTTTAGGTGCCCTCCATGTAAGGAGAATTTCGAATTGTTTATAAACGTGTACCCACTGTACCGTTTTGCGTGTGACTCGTTTACTTTTACGTAACCGACTGGCACTTTACGGGTCACTCCCTATTCGTAGATGTACTGATTTGATGTTGTGGCTTATTCCCAACACGGCCTTCAAAAAAAAACACAAAAAACATGGAACAAACGAGAAGCAAATTGTCTTTTTATCCTTTTCTTAAAAAAGACAAAAAAAAACACATTCGGGATGACCATCAATCAAATGATTCGAGTAGGAAAAGTGTCTAGCCACTTGTGGGATTGCTTGGTAGACGTGAAAAAGACTTCAACCAAACTTTTGAATGTGGTGATGGCGTTATTTTATTTTTTTCGGGTTTTTTTTTCTTCCTTCTTTTGCATCTCTTTTATTCTACAATTCTCTCTCTGTCTGTGGTTTTTTTTCCTTCTTCTCTGCTGTCGAATAAGAAAAAGAAGTTTGAGGTCTCCGTTTGCCGCTCGGTGCTCCTTGCAATGTAATATTGTAATAATAACCCAACAACTCTTGGGTAATTACCAGTAGACATACTATACGTCAAGCGACTCGGCTGTTGTATGCTTATTCTTTCTTTCTTTCTTTCTTCAACATTCGTCTCTCTGCCCATGTTATTAACTAAACACAGCGCCATTTTTTTTTGTTTTTTTCTCCTTGCCTTTCCTGGCCGCAAAAAGGGAAGAGACATAAAAAACGCTCCAACTTCTTCTTCTTCTTCTAAATAAATAAATAAATAAAAAAGAATAAAAAAACCTTACGGCCATTGCTGACCGTAAGGCGATTTTGACTTTCAGAACATTTGTTTTTGTTTCTTTTTGTTAATTCTCGGCTGTGACCGTGTCCGTGTCTTTGAAATCTACCCCCCATTGATTGGCGTCTCCTCAGGTGATTTTTGTTGATAGCGTCGCCATCGGTTTGATGACGACGACCAAGTCTAAATTCCTTTATGATATTCGCAACAATGGGGAAAAAGCAAAAAGGAGGAACAAACATGCGCATTCTCTTGTTCACATTGTGGATTTTTCACTGCCAACTTGCGTCAAAGTAAAAAATAAGGCGACATTCTTCGCGACGTCGTGTTTGTAAGAGACACAATCGGACCTTATTTATTAATTTTCTTTCTAAAAAGACTCGACAATACAAATTCATCTATTATTATTATTATTATTATTATTATTATTATAGTAATGATGATGATGATGATTTCGACTGGTGGGCCCAGGCTGTTTTTTTTCCTATTCGTGAATGTCCGCGCCTTTCAACTTGGCAATCATCTTGCTGCATTACGTAGGTGTCCAATGTCCCTGAGCTGACTGCTGTTGTTGTTGTTGTTGTTGAATTTTTTGTTATTCACTGAAAAAAAGACACGGGAAACAAAAGACGAAACACATTCCCTTGCTCTGCCGACCGTAACCTGTTGAATAACATAGTCGTCAGTCGTCTAGCTGTATGTACACACACATGGCAAGTGAGCAGTGACTGCTGGGTGGAATGATTGTCATTGTTGCAACCCGGTCCCACAGCAACAACGCCAGTCGTTCCAACGGAATTCCGACCGTGATTAATAACTACCCCCCCGCTCACCTTTTGTTTTGTTTTTTAAATTTGCCTTTTGAACTTAGTTTTAAACTTTTTGATAAAAATTTTTCTCTTATTTGAAAATGTTGAGAGTTGCAGCGTTAAATGAAAGTGTATTGAATGCAGGTATTCGTTAATCAGAAACAACATACACACACACACAGAGCTACTATAAGGAAAAAAGTTTGTTTTTTTGGAGAGGGTTGAAGTTGGTTGGTGACTCACATGCAGAGCCCCAACAGTCGCACAACAAAAAAGTTTCTCTTTTTTTTGTGTGTGTGTCTTCTTTTGTTCGGTTTATTGTGTGTGCGTCGACGACGACGACGAGTTCGTTCTCACATTCTCTTCGTGAGACTTTGGTGAACTCGGAGCCACGGCAGCTAGCTCACTTTTTGGGTTCTCTCTCTCTCTCTCTTCTGATTCTGATGCATATATGACAGTAGTAAACAACCCCACCAAGTCAACCCTCCTCCCATCTTATGTTCTTGTCTCGTAATTACATTTCTAGAAAACTTGTTAAAAAGAAGAAGCTTCCCCCCCCCCCACGCACAGAGTACCGCCGAGCTGCTTCTGGTCTGTGCGTAGTACATTTTTATTTATTATTTTTTTTTTAAATTTCATTTCTTTTTCCTTGTTGAAATTTTATCATCGACGTCAATGTCCTTTTTCGACGAAATGGCTCTCTGCAGTTTGAATATTAAAAAAGAAAAAAGAAAAAATCGATTGAAATAGGCAGATATGCGCACACTGACGCAATTAGACATTCTGGTAGACGGCAGTCGGCTGTTGACGTCAATGCATCGCATTTTAGACGTTTGGTGGTTGAATGGTCCCACACAGAGAGAGAGAGAGAGACACACACAGAGTATATTGAATATCACCTTACCGGCAAAATGATACACCTCGTCGATGGTACGTCGCCCACCTGATGTGGGAATTTTATCGTGAGTGTGTGTGCCTTGAATATTGAATAACGTATGGCATCAAACAACAAGGCGTCTGACAAGCGATGGATCACGTCCGGTTTTTTCGTTAAGGGGACGGCCTTCGGTTTTGTTTTCCTGTTCCACCGGGCACACCAACCGAATAATGTTAACGGAATATTATTATTATTATTTTTTGCTTCTTTTCAAGTTGTTTACCACGTCACGTTCAATTTCAGAATAGATCCACACCCGAGATAGATCGATTTCTCATGGAAATCGGAACCGAACCGAAATCCAACATGTTGAACAAATGGCAGAGAAGAAAAAAAAAAAAACAAAAACAAAAAAAAGGATAAAACACAAGACGAAATATTTTTCCGATGAATTTCGATTGTTTTTTGTTTTTCTAGCGGAAAGCGCAAGACACGAAATAAAAACGTGTGTCACGACGCAACAGCTGATGGCAATAAGAGGCTGAGGACCCCAAGGGCCTTTTGGCAAAACCAACCAAAAGAGAGAGAGAGAGAAATATACTTTCTTGGCCGCGCTCCATTGCCTTCACCCTCTTTTGATTTTTAGTTTTGCCTTGTTGTTGTTGGCCTCATGTTTTACCCCCCAGCATCATTTATTACATCAGAGGCCGAGCATAAAGTATTCAAAAAAAAAGGCACTCCTTTGCTCATTTGGTTGCTGTTGTTACCTCGACGTCCTTTATCGTTTGGCTGTTTCGCTCTTGGTCCGCAATGTCCGCAGTTTGTTCATGATGCATCTCGCGCATAACACAATGCAAATATTTCGTTTTTTTTTTAAAAACAACAAATTTCCCACTGCGCACCAACAGCACGAAATAAAAAGGGAAAGGCTTTCACGTCTAACGATCAACACTTGAAATACAAGACAGAACAAGAAAAATAGAGAGAGAGAGAGAGAGAACATCAAATAGATTTCAAAACTTCCCCCGCAGTCGCCATCATCAACTCAAAAAAAAAAGAAAATTTCCGAAATCAGATATGCCTGTGGTTGGATGAAAAACAGCGAGAGATCCCTCATCATTAGTCCTTGAAACACTTTTTTTTTGGCCTGTTGCGAGTGTTGTGTTGTGTATTGGCTTATGTTGCACAAATCTTAACGTCTTTCTGTCCGTTTGACGATTCATTTTGTTTACGACTAGCTCTTTTCTACTCGTTTCATTTGATTATGAAGTACCACGAAAACAGCAATTTCTCAAAATTCCGAGGAGGAAATCAGCCAAGAAAACTTGAAAAAAGAAACAAAAAAAAGAGTTATTATTCTTGTAAGAGAGAGAGAGTGGTCAAGGGCAGTTTTTGTTAAATATATAAATCTGATGATTCGTTGCTGTCATGGAGCCACGCGAGTTCAGTCCCGGCTCACGGCTGATGATTTCTTTATTCAGTTCCTGACAGTGGCCGCTTAGAGACGTGTGTATTTACTCCCGAGGAGGGAATAGACTTTGTATACGTCGTTGTTTTTGTTTGTTTTCTTATTGTTTATTTCTGTAAAATTCCCCCTCTTTTTTTAAAAAAAGTGAACAAATGTTGTTGAAACCGATCGATGCGTAACCGGGAAAATTGTTGTTTTTCATCGCCTTGGATTTTTCCTTGCAGCCAGAGTGTAAGGATCTTTACTCTCATTTTATTATTACAGCCATATAAGATACGATTCTAATATTTTCACGTTTTATAACTATACACCATATTTTCGGTGTGGTCAGAGGACCACTCGGCCAACGGCAGTTGTTCTGGGACGTTGCACTCCTGCTGAAATAGAGGAAGGAAAAAGTTGGTTAGTCTGGTGGACTTGGCGCACAATTCTCGGCTTGGCTGAATTCGTTGAAAGGGAAAGTCGATCTCTCATCGTGTGTACGAATTTAGACTTTGCTCATGGTGAGAGGCAGAGGCTAGGGTAGTAGTAGTAGTATAGATTTCGTGAATGTGAATGTTGTTTGTGCGTGCAGTTGCGTGCAGTTGGTTTCGCTAGCTGCGGTCGACGATGATGTTGTTGACGCAAGTGTTTTTGGGAAACAATCTGCCCCCACCACCTTTCCCTTCCACCCAGGAGTTTTTTGTTTTTGTTTTAATGAACGAGGCCAGCAACAGGCGACAAAATGTCCGCCAGTGTGGACAATGACTCTGTCCGTGCAGTTGTTTTTTTGCGGATAGGAAAGCAATAAAACGGTTGCGGAAATTGGCGAATGTAAAACGCACTAGTCGTGAAACAAACAAACCCAAAAAAAAAAAAAACAGATGGAAGAGGTGGTAGTGAGTGGGTGGTTGTTTCGTCGTGTTGTTGCGGTTGTTGGTTTAATCATTTGGAACGGATTGATGATGCGATCACATTCGACGTTTGAACAAAATATTCCGGCGATGCGCCCAGCACACCATATCGACGTGGTGGAATATGTTTCCCATCGTCTATAATTAATCCAATTATCTGTTTATACACTTGATTGACCAAGTGGATAGCCGTTAAGTAAAAGGTATTTAGGGGGTAGACGAGGAAAAACGAGAAGCTAAAGAGGAATCCTTTCGGTTGTGAAAATCCATTTTGTGTCTCGTCCGTGTGGTGCGAACGGGCAACAACATGAAAACTTAAACTCCACTGACTCTCTCTCTCTCTCTCTCTCCTCGTCTGGCCGTTTTTTTTTTTCTCTCTCTCTCTATTCAACAGCCGGGATGGGAATGTCGTTGTAACAGACTCACGCGGCCTGCACGCAGCAGCTGCCGCTCCTCATGCACCTGAGCTTCTCTCTCCCCCACAAGGTTGCACGCGGGAGAACTTTGGAGCATTAAAACCGAACTCTTCGACTCCTGCTGGGCATATCCAGCGCACATTATACGACCGACGACGTCCGAGTTTTAGTTAAAAAATAGGAAAAAATTTTATGGTAAGCTTGTTTGCCACCGAAACGGACTGCGTTCAGGTGTGTCGTTTTGCTGTTTTTTTTTTTTTGGTTTTTGAAATAATTTTCTTTGTGGGTTGACACCCTGGCAACTTTTTAGAAGGTTTGATATTTAAAAAAGAACAGGTTTCACGCGTCGTATTGAATTGGATTCGGCTGATTGAACAGGAATTTTTTTTTCGCCTTTTTATGTATTGATAGAGGCGACGAATCCGACATAAATATTACATTATTACAATGACTTCACGATAACATCGTCCAAACCCTTTTTGATTTGATTGACGTTTACCTGTGTGTGTATCAAAGGATTTCACTTTGAATATATTCTAAATAGCAAAAACGCACACACACACAACCTTAGTACCTACCTGGCAGGTTATTTTCTGTTGGTTGTATCATATTATCTGAAACGAGTTGTTGTATTGCTTCTCTCCGGACGATTCTTTTTTGTTTTGTTTTGAAAGTGGAGAAGGTTGTGGGTGGGGAGGGGGGGGGGGATATTCCTTGAACGTTCGCTGATGACTTTCATGACGGATGATGTTGTTGTGTGTGTTGTTCTGTCGGCAAGGATACGTAGTTGTTGTTTAGCGTTTCGTGATCGAATCAACTCTTTCCCCCTCTTCCATCCAGCGCAATTGGCCTACATTTTCTCTTTATACACTTGTATATACGACCTCCACCCTAATAATGATTGCAGCAGCAGCAGCTTTTATTTCATTTCTTTTGACTTGAGACACACGAAGGAAGTCTGATCTCTAGCAATTGTGTCTCCAGGGCCGTGTCGTTCATTATTTATTCCAGGTAGTATATTTTGCGCCACGAAGCTGAGCTATATAATCGACCCGCTTCAGGGAGGGCTATTGTGTTTTCATTTGAAATCTTGTCAAGGACTTGTTTATTTTTTTTGTTGTCACAATTGACACACACAAATAAAAATAAAAGAAGGAGAATGGAAAAAAATAATTTCCCTAAACTGACTAAACTTTATTCCCCCCCCCCCCACTCACGTAACATATAACAAAAGACAAATGAGATCAACTAGATTAAAACTCCCTTTAACATTTTGCATTGTACATAGTAGTCGTCCACCCAGGATCTTATTTTTTAATATTCAAATATCTGCGCCTTTAGGTGTGTCTCTCTCTCTTTCTCTCTTGTTAGGTTTCTCTTCGTTTGCAATGATTTCCGTTCGCCATTTTGAAAGGAACGTGCGTAGGTGTAGAATGCACATGTAGAAGCCACATCTCCCAACTGGAGAGAACGTAAGAAAAAAAAAAAAAAAGCCAAAGCCAAATCAATGCTACTATTAGTTAGAGAGCATTATGACGATGTGATACTATAAACATAGATACTATGGTACTACACTACCCAGTTGACCTATTGGCGAGGGATTTTCGTCCGATGCGCCTGAAAGGCGGAAGGAAGCAATTTCCTAGAAAATTCCACTCGTGAGAAAGAAGAAATAGACGACGAGGTTATTAAAAAGAAAAAGAACAAAAAATCTCGTGAAAAAAGAAAAGAAAAAAAAGTATACGCAAGAAATTGGCCGGAAGTGAAGAACGACTTTGCGGCTGGTGCTTCCTTTCCCAATGGGTTTTCCACCAGCCCACCTCAAAACTCTTCTTCTTCTTCTCTTATTATTACTTATTTTCATATTATATTTTTGGATTTCTATTTGGTGGATGTGCGCCGTTTTTCTTTTCCTTGGTGTTATTTTAATTTCGTGACCGCGTGCCCGCGTCCTGCCCTTCTGCCTGAAAAGAAATAATAAATTTGTTCACACTTGGAAGTGAGTTCCACCGTTAAAAAACCAAAAAATAGGTTACAACTGACCAGTAGTCGCCGTTGTTTTTGTTGTTCTGTTTGTTTATTTTCCTGCTTCCCTTTTGGGCAAAATGTTTTTCCGGCACGGATTTAATTAAACGCCTACACTCTTATCCACCCACGATCATTTTGCGCAATGACACATTTGACTGTCGACTTTTCTCCGGGTCTGCCTGTCTTTCCCGTGCCAAATTGATTCATTTCTATTGTAATTGGTTATTTTTCTTTCTCTTTTTCTTGATTTATATCTAAATCCCCTAACTCGGACCTCAAAAAAAAGTAACGTACAATAATTACCGTTGTTTTTGTTGTTTTCCAGGAAAATATCATCGCCTTCGTCGGTGTACAACTCTGCGGCCGGAAGAGAGAGAGAGAGAAAAGACTTTGAGTGATTTCTCTCATTTCTCTCTCCTTTCATTCCGTCAACGACGTCGCTGTCGTCCGACGGCTGTAACCGAACGCACGCGGAAACCGCAGCGACGCGAAATCAAAGAGTGTCCAGACAACTAAGAAAAAATAAACTTTCTCCGCAACTGACAAAAAAAAAAAGGGAAAAGGACGAAAATGGGCAATACAAACTCGTCTCCTCGCTACCGATCGCGCAGTCCGGATCCGTCTTCGCTGGATCAGACATGGAACAACAGTTATCCAAAAGTCGAGCGTGAGCGCAGCAACCGATCGCAGTGGCAACAACAACAGACGCACGGACATCAGCAACAACAAGGCAATCAACCGAAACAAAAGCATTCGGCAGGAGGTTATCCGGCAGCATTATCGACTTCCGGTAGCGGCGTCATGGTCAACGGGCACCTCAATTCCGTTCATTACGATCAATTCGAGCAGGAATGCATCCAGCACCAACAACAGCAGCAGTCGAAATTATCGGATCAACAGCCTCTTCGGTTCGCCAGGTGCGTAAGATCAAAATTGCAAACTATTCATTTCATTTTACTCCTTAAAAAACATTCGAGTTTGTTACATTCGTGTACATCCCAGTCTCTCCATTTCAATGTTGCGGGTCGTTAACATTGCCCCTTTTTTTTGTTACAAGAAGAGGGGGGGGGGATTGAAGCGGGATTTTGCGGTTGCACGGCTCGGTAGATAGTTGCGCTTGTCGTCGTTTATCATAGAAAAGATTGGGCCCAGCTATACCCACACTACCCCCTTACAAACAGTCAACAGCTGATTGGTTGTACCCCCATCGAGCTGGTCGTGGTGGCAGAGTGTTTCTCCTGGTAATCTAAAGTTAATAGTAGCCTATAATGGCGAACTTCGGTCCGGTCACATCACAGCCAACGAGTTTGGCCGGCAAAAGTCGTCTGGAAGGAAGAAAAGCCGTTTTTACGGTTGTCTTACCTTTTGTTTGCACACAATTTATGATTATTGTTATTTTTTCACAAGAAATTATCTTGTCTGTGTTGTTGTTGTTGTTGTTGTAGCAGCTCGAATAGTGTTGGTGGTAGGAATATTGTGTAGATAAGTACAGTTTGTCTATACATTTCTTTTCTTTTTGAGGTCAGGTGGGTTTTCTTGGGAAATGTCATCAGAGGCGGCCATACCACCCGGTTTCTTTTAGTTCTATCGTTTCCTGGCTTCCTTCTCTCTTTAACTACTCGCTAACTGATATTATTCAGGACGAGACGAAAGACAAAAAACACAGAAAATGAATGTACACTGTTGTTACTGTATTACCTTCGGTCTATACCCGCATTCAGAAAAATGTCTGCAATTATAGCGGAGGAATATACATTTAATGATGGCAGTCGAAACAGTACGCACAACCATATGCTCTTTTGCTGGCCTATAGGCTAGTAGTGTGCGTCGGTAAGAACTGGGAAAAGAGGTCAGACTTTTTTTTGGTTTTTGTTTGGTTAAGTATCGATTATCTCTCACACAGCTATTTGGTGTAGGACACGATTGCCCGACACATCTTCTTGAGAAAGCGATGAGACTCCTATATAGCTGCTTCTGTGCCCTGTCGTATAATAATCTAATATAATCCTCTTTTGGAAATTGAGGACACAAGACTTTGTGTGTAGAGATACGTTTTCTTCCTTCCATTCGTTATTGATTTCTATGGACATCTATTACAGCCACTAAAGACGGACGCCAACCAAATGAAAAATAGTTTCTTTTAATACTATCGTAATGGTATTACCACTGTTGTTATACAATCGGGTTTGACTGTCATTATTACAGGATTTGTTCTTCTTTTTCTCTCATTTTCTTTAACAGAATCTCCCGTAGTCTGAAGCATTGCAAGTGTCGGGCCAAAACGTCTATAACCTTTTTTTTTTGTATTTTTTTTAAGATTATATCAATGGGAGAAATGCTATTGATAGGAAGCCATTGCAATTGTTCAGGCGGAGAAAACGGTTGAATAGTATTCAATACAATTCAAACTAGTACTTTTTAAGATATGATTACAGTTATTCGTCCGTGTAGTTTGTTTGATGTACTGGTCGTATTTCCAGTGTATACGGAGAGAGAGAGAGAGACGATGGGCAATCGATTTATAGGGCAGTCAACTCGAAATCGCCTTTCCCTTCTGCAATCAACGGGCATCAAATTCGCTCTCTTTCAAACACGCGTAACAGAGTCCCTCTGGGACACACGGGAATAAAGCTCAGTTCAGCTCTCCCTTTTATTTCCACTGTGCAATCACTTGGCTCTGTATATTATATCCATCGACTGTTGTAGCCAGTCCCCCCCCCCCCCTTTTATTTTTTTGGCTGACGGTGAAGACGAATCGTATCTGGCGGCTATACGTACGTTTTTCCTTTCTCTCTTTTCTTTCCAACACTTTTGATGAATTGGCGAGTTTCCTTTTTGTTTTTTTCTTGAAAAAGGAGGAGAAGTCAAAGAAGATTAGAAAGCGAATCGAATAGAGTTTTCATTTGAAATCAAACACATTTCGGAAAAGGGAGGGGGGGGGGGAAAGATGGTAGATTGGTAGTGACGATAGTGAGAGCTCACTCAGCTGACTGTTATTGTTGTGTAGAAATGAATGATGACGTTTTTTTCTTTTCGGGATTGTTTTATTAGATACGGACCAGGTGTTGTAGAGGCTCCTGTCCAGCAAGCCAAAAAGATTCGAGTACTGCCCATGGCAGCCAACGGCGCCACGGGCACTCCGGGAGTAGGCGCCGTCAAGTTAAGAGCTACGGACAATGGTCTGGCTCTTCAGAAAGTTGGAACTCTTCACATCGCTAACCGCAAATTAACTGAGCTGAATCACAATCTAATCGTCGCCGATTCAGATTCGCCCATCATACCCAACATTCTTCCCAACGGTGTAGACGAGATGCGGAGTCCGACGCCCGATTACGACGCCAACAACAAGCAACGCTCATCCAGCGGAAGTCGAAAACCTTCCAAGAACAAGAAGAATTCCAAAGCCAAAGCTTCTAACACGGCACCGTCCACTCCAGCGGCTTCGGCCAAATCCGGCAGTAGTAGTCGAATGGATCACGACGCCCAGCAACCGACAAGTGGTGGAAAATCGAGTGGACGCGGTAAACTGAGACTTTTCAAAACCAAATCGACGGATGGCAAGTCGGCGGATTCGGAGAACGGACGCATCAGAGCACGCAGTATGGAATATCTCCGTGCAGATTTGGCCGACGAGACGCAGGAAGTCCGCCGTCGTCACAACAACAGTCGTGAAGATCTGTCGGGAGATGAATCTCTACTGGCGTTCATCAAAAACGGTCCAGTGACGGTATTCAGTAGCCAGAAGAAACTGAACGGAACCATGACAGACGACGATGATTGGGAGGAGATGCATCCATCAACTTCCTTCCCTAAAGTTCCGCCCGCCGAACAGCAGCAGGCAAACACCAGCATCAACAGCAACAACAACAACAACACCAAACCACAGCAATTTTACTTTGGTATGGCACCGGGTGATGTGGCCGCAGCCACCAATACGGCCCAGTCTCTGGATCTTGACGAAGAAAGTCGACGCGTGATGGAAGAGTTTGACGCTGTGCTGGCAGATAGCAAAAGTGGAATCGATAGGAAATCGGAACAAGACGAAAAGGAAGTCGTCCGTCTTCGCCAATCGACCAGGAGGGCGTCTAAAAGTACCAGCAGCAGCAGTAGCTCTAACCAGCCCCGGCGACATTCTTCAACTCCTCCGCCCGTCATTCGTCATTCTTCCAGTAGTCGTCGAACAACTGTACATGAAGACCAACTGGATCACGACGACGAATACGATCAGGATATTGCATTGAGTTTGAGACCTACCCTGCCTAAGAAACCTCAACAATTGCCCAGATTTTCGCCATCAGCAGCTTGGAGGGCTCTCGGCCAGTCATCATCATCGGATAACTTTCATCAACGATCCAGCTCTATTAGCAGTAATAACAAGCTCAACGCTTCCAGCAGCAAAGCCAGTGACATGAGCGCCATGGATTTGAGTGACGAAGAGGATGAAGATGAGGATGTCATGGAGGAAAGGATCGCCAAGAATGCGCTACGACCTGTGGCTCCTCATCCGCCTCGCATCTCCAACGAGAAATCGGCCGATTCCGGTATTTCCGGTGATGCTGGCAGCCCAGATGCTGCGATGGTGGCCAGCGGTGGTGCCAGTGGTCGTGACAAGCCGTTGGCCATGTCTTCGCCGGTGCCTCCTCAACAGCATCAACGGAATCAGTTACAGAACAACTGGACTCCCCAGCAGGATCTTCTGGACGATGACATCAGCAACAGCAGTAGCGATGATGAGACCGGCAATAACATGAAACATGGCGCTCGTAATGGTTCCTGCTTCCCGGCCAGCAAACAGCGCAACTCTTTAGATCCAACACCTCCCAAGATCATCCCGAAATCTCAAATGTTCAGCGACTCTTCGATGACGGATCAAACCGGCGGATCGCGATCCTCTTCCATGTCGAAAGGAGGACGAAAGTATCGCAAACGGAACGAGACGGGTGGAAGTAGTCGAACTGGAGACGAAGGAACTGGCGGATCTGGACCCGGTGGCGGCGCCCATTGTATTCCACAGAAATACAACAGTCTGCGAAAATTGAAACGATCCGTTTCCGGTGCATTCGCTACGGCCTTCCGCCGTGGCAAGTGTTCACCATCGGACGATGATGACGAAGAAGAAAGTCGAGGCGCTCATCATTCGAACGGGAACAATTGTGACGACGGCAACTGGATGTTGAGTCGCAGCGCTCCCAATTCGGTTCTCAACGGATCTGTTGGCGGTGACGATGGATCATTTCCATCTATCCGCAAATTGCAGAGCCGGTCAGAGGCCGACCTTTTGGCTCAGCAGAGTCACGGATTCGTTCATGGTTGGCCAACAGTATCCAGCTTACAGCCAGCCGTCCGTCTTGTCGACCCAAAGGATCGTCTACTTACCACAATACGATTCGCGGATCGTCACCGCTCATCCGCATCAACGCCATCCGCGTCTGGGCCGTCCTGTGTCCATGGACCAATCGGATATGATGCGACGATCCAGGTCGGCGGATGCAGTTTACCTGGAAGCCAAAAAACAATCCGTGGGCCAGGGACTGTTTGGCAGCGGCCAGTCGCCAGGTAGCAAAAAATTCACATTCCAATCGACGGTACGCGTCCACGAGAAACGTCTGCTGGAAGAGAAACTATCAAGAGAAGCGGAACACAAGGAACGGAAGCGTCTGCAGGAGACACAAGCCATGCAGCGAGTGGAGGAGGAATTCCAGAAGAAGAGAGCCAGGGAGAAAGCCAACATTCGACAGCAGTTGCGCGTTCTCCAATTGGATCACTACAAACATCAAGAACAGCTAATGATTTTACGAGAACAGCAACACCATCAACAGCAGAGGATCGCTCGCCTCGATCCGGAAGGAGCTCCTTCTTCGATTTCGCACCATCGTACATCAAGCGATGAACTTCCTATCCAGCAGTCGCCAGGAAGAAAATCCACAAATGTTCGATCGGCAGTTGCCGTAGAGTCTCGAGACAAACGAAAGGAAACGACTCCTCTTACATCGACTCCAGTTTCTGCCTTACAACAATTGCGTGACAACCGGGGAAGATCGAATAATATCCGATCGGAAGACGTGGTCGATTCTGCAAAGAAGAAGACGACACAGCCGCAAATGGACTATCGTCGGGAGGTAATCAACAGTTCACGTTCCCGATCGGCTGCAATAACATCGAATCAATCTGGAAATCCAGCCGGATCATCAAATGGCGTTACCCAATTCGCAGATCACCAAACCAAGCCGAACAACAACCCCGAGCGCAACAACAACAACAACAATGTCGCCGCTGCTCAACAAAAGAAGAAATCGAGTAGCAACATTTATAGAAGATTGGCAGAAATCACGTCAGAAGAGGAGAGCATCTCTTCCCCGCCTCCTGTCCCGACAATTCTGGCCCGATCTTCGAATCCATCAGGAATGAATGTCAAGCAACAACAGACAGCCCCTCCTCATTCCAGATTGTCGGCAACGCCCGTCCAGCACGTAGTCAGCAGCACCAACGGCAACCCAACAAATAACAGCAAAGTAATGACCCAAGAATTGAGCGAATACCGTCAAGAACGTCGCGAGTACCACGATTTCCGCAGTCCCCGGCTCCATCAGCAGCAGTTGATTACATCCCCAGGTATGATAACTATTTCATCTTTCATTACGATAGAATACATTTTAAAAAAATGAATGGCCCCTTTTTTGAAACGAAATATTTAGGTCGATATTATGGAGCAGCAGGACAGCCGTCATCAGGACATCGAGTTCTACCTTCATCAGCTGGATCTTCGTCCACTTCGTCGGCAATTTCCAACAAGATGCAATCGGATAATTACCGTTGGGATTTTGCTCACGGCGGACGTGGTGGACACCACATGGCCGCTCATCCCACTGTTATGAAATCAACACCGACGCCACAGTCGGTTGCAACCTGGCAGCATCATCACCACCAAGCCCAGCTGTTGCAACAGCAGCAGCAGCAGCAACCTCCAGTCTTTTCATCAAGACAACAACAGCAGCACGACTACCATCACCATCATCATTTTTACAAGATGGCATCACCACCAACTGATGTCGTCATGATGCACAGGACGCCCCAGCAGCGCCATCACTAAATGTAGTATAACCCATTTATTCAAAATACCCTCCTTACCCAAATCAATGAATATCGGTCTTCCACCAATCAATAGCTTTTAATGTACTTTGTTTCTTTGTTTTTGTAATTTAGATTAAAATTGAAATGTGCGTAGATCCTCTTGTCGAGTGTTGATGACTCTACATTAAGTGCCTGTAGCCAATCAAAAAAAAACATTTATGTGTGTCACTATTAATACGCTGGCGAAAAAAAAAAACGACGAAATGATAACATTTTTTATGTGCGGTGAAAAAGGGCTTTTTTATTATTATTTTTTTGTCTACTACGAAACGCGTCCGTCCCAAATTTTTCCTTCAGTTTACAACTACAAAACAACAATCAACCAAAAATAAAAACAGAGAAGACATTTTCTTTTACAATTTTTACAAACATGCCGGATGCTCTTTTATTTGTTGTCCCTCCTGTTTGACCGTTTATGTTGTACAGAATGATGATGCTGTTTGTATACATTTACATTGCATATAGCAGACCTACTATCTCTATTCAATACATTGGAAATCCATTTCGCTCTAATCCATTTGTATTTCAAATGTGAAGATGGTAATTCGCTGTCTAAAAGCCTGACAGATTCCTGCAGCAAGAACACAATTGGATACATTTTTGTTCTCTGACTCGGGGTTTATTATAACGGGATCGTTAAATTTTTCAAAGAATTCTTGAATTTTCGTCGTGAGTCTTGATCTCATCAGATATCATTTATCCTAAGTTCGGCCACGTGCATTTTCACATCCGCCATCATCGATATCCGTTAATAATAACTTTTGATATTATATCCCGCTAAGACTATTCCGCCGCCGCCCCGCCGCTCTGCGAACAGAGTCAGCCTGGCGACGACGAATCGTCGATCAATTATTGCTGGGTTTCAGAACTGGTTTTTTATTACTATCGCATTATTATTTTTTTTTATTGTTTTCCCTATTACAACTGGTTATCTGGTCACCAGGTGGCAGCATTTTTAAAGTAAACAACCTGATCACGAATACGACAAATGTTCAATTCAACGTGAAGTGGTTTTATTATCTCACGGCATCATGGAAATCAACTTGAATTTACGACCTTCGTGCAACCCGAATCCCGTTTCGTCTTATCCGACATTCAATCAATGAGGTAATTATATTTTTGCTATATTTTGACCTTGTGCTCACTATTCACTCTAGTACTTGATGTACGTTCTCATTTTAATCGGTTATGAGCTTGTGACCGAGTTATCTGCAGTATTTCAACAATCCTTTTTGTTCGATCGGTTGAACTTTTTCTATATTTTTATACATAGATGTATATATCTTTTATATGGAACTTGGAAGTGGTTGAATTCATCTAGGGAAATGTAGGGCAAGCTTTTCGATGAGCCTGTTCATTGAACTTTTTGCTCTGGTAAACACAGGGAATGAAAATTTAGCTATTTAGTGACCTCTATCATTATGTCAATTGTCAACCACTTTTATCACTACTTTTATTTCCCAGATTTCCTAACATCAAGTTGGATACAATGAAATAATTGACCTGACTGCTGATGATTGTTATCAGATGATTCAACATTATCTAATAAGATAATATCCATCAAGATTGATCAGAATTAATCTATTGCTAAATGATAAAAGGGTTCTTCATTTTCATTCAATTTCCCTGATGGTTCTGCCTGAAGGGAAAATGGGGAATGTATATACTCCCTTTGACCGATATATATTCCTGTCAGTATTGCAGCATATAGGTCTTGACATCCTTGATCCAATATCCTCGAAGGATTTACGATGGGCATGTTAGTCGAAAGAAGCCCTCGTCTTGGCAAATAAGGACGTGTCATGGAAAAGCAAATCTTGAGTGGTAATTCTCTCTCTCCATCATCGACATGAAAACGACCTTACTGAAAATCTTACTTGCAGAATTTTAACCCTCTCTTGCTTGTATAAGTCGATAAACTAAGTTGATTATTTATCGGAGTCTTACCAATGTCACTCCATCCGTATGGCGTTCGAAGGTTGGAAATGATTTAAAGTCACGACATTGTCTAAATAACTAATAATAACTGGAGAAGCAGGAATGTTTTATGAGTTGCCTCTGGCTTCTCAAGAAGCAATTTAAATTCAAATTTCCGCTGTAATTTGCATAGCGTCGCATCGGTTATTGGTTTTCCTTTCGGGAATGTATTACCCTGAATTCATTTAGTATTCTAACGGAGAACTATTTTCTTGTTTTTCCCCCATACTGTTAGGTAGACGGCTTGAGCTTCAGTTAGGTCCTTGTAACGTGAGCGATTCTGTGTCATTGTTTCTTAGGAAGGAAGTTGCCTTCTAATGCACTATTAATTATTTAGACATGCTTTCTTTCCTTTTATTTCTTCTGTTAAATAGAAATGACTTTAAATGTAAGGTAGTAAACGCACTGGTTAGTTGTATTTCTCTTTATTTTCTCGCTTTCACCGAATATAGGCAGCAGAGAGTGAGTGCGAGTAAGTAGTACAACAGTTTCCCATTTCGTTTGGTGTTTCTATACTTAGCTTGTTGCAAGTCTGTTGTAAGAACTTGGAACCAAATCTATTACTTCGTTATGTTGTCAACAACAGCTGACTAACTGACTGATGCCGGCAAAAAGGAAAGTTTTCCTCGTCGATAGTGTTGATGTGTGGATTGGTTTGCCTTGTCCATTGAACCGCCTATATAACCATCTACCCTGCGCCAGTCCACTTGATTGGAACTCAGTTGTTCAGGACTCGGGAGCATACCTTTACGCCATGAGCTACAAAGTACAAACAACTAAGTTGATACGAAGACCCTAGTAGATAAGCGATGTTGTAAGTTAGTTTTGTATCGAAAACAGAAGCCTAAAAATCGAGACCACATTTCAGTGTGTACACAATAGGCTTCCACTTTGATGAACATGCCAAACATTCTCCCCGAGACTCAGTCGAGTGGATAGACCCAGTTTCTCCTCATCTTTTTTTTTTCTTTCGTATGTCAGCTTTACTTTTTTATTTTCATGTTTTGCAGGAAGTTGCATGATAGAAAACTGGCATGCATCAGCAAAAGGAGACTGTTCGTATCGATCGACGAGAAAAGTAGCACTCATACATAGGCTGGAAACTACGTGAGCACTGTCGTTTCTTGTCATATAAAAATTTCTCGACTTTTATTTGACTCTTATCATTGTTTAGTATTTATTCTGCTTTGGTTTGGATTTGAAAGACCGCGTTATATTGGCTCTTGACTTGGTGAATCTTCTTTTTTGGTATTTGCCGGAATTGTCGATACGTGAGGTCACGTCAACCCAAAGTGTTTGGCAAGTCGCTAGCGAAATCTTCAAAAAGTTTGTGGAAAGGTCTCTTGTAATGTAAATACAAGAAGGAACAGGGATTATTCGAGTATGCATCGAAAAATCGCTCCGTCTCAGCATCATGACCAGAGACATGGACTTGACTATATGGCAACAGCAACATACCCGTTACTTTTTTGTAACAACGTCAAAGGTCGTGGCGTGTGCTTCTTTCGACGTAATATTTTTTGGCGCTGATGGTATCGACCGCGCCCGGGGATGGTCTTTGTGATTGAGTTTCGTAGTTTCGTGTAGCATCTAACGCTCAAGGCTGAGTACTCCCGCTGGGAAATGCTGTAACGTAAATAAATCTGGCGGCAAATCAAAAGAAGGGCGTTAGTTTGATGGATGACTCAACGCATGTCGCAACCATTACCCATTCACTTGTTCTTCTGTCTACTGACCGAAAAGTCCATTCAATCTCCGATCGATGCTTTTGAGAATGTTTTTACTTTTAGAGACAGTAGTTAGGCTTATCCTTTTTTTAAAAAAAAAAGACGAGCGGGATTTCTTTCTCTCTTTCTTTCTGTTACTCTAATAGTTTGGAGAAAGCCGAAAAGCTCTTATCATTGGACATCAGACATCGAAATGGATGCGCGTGTGCGACGCTCCTCGACGCCGACGCCGCATGGGAGAGTGCTGGAGGCAATCAAATTTTCTTTTTCATTCAAAGCTATTGAGTTGATATAAATTTGTATTCTCAATCGCAGTTTCCCCTTAAATTAAAATTGTAAATAGAAAACAAAGCCCATTCCCACTCGTTTATTGAAAGTTAAAGATCGACGTTAGAGATCTGTGTCTTTATCAAGTTTCTCCAGTTTATATTTACATTGGGTGAGAGACATCCAATTTTCGCTGATTCCCATCGGTACAAATTGCTTTTTTTTAACCCATATAGTTTGGTGAAGTAGAAATAAATCGCTCGTTCATGCGTGCTACTCTTCTTCTCGTCGTTCTAAATAACTACACGAGCGGCTTCATGGTTAGTCATCACAATTTTGATGATTCGGTTTCCAATCATCATTCGTATTGATGTGATGGAAGCCACACGACAGGTGTAATTTCCTTTTCTCTTTTTTCTTGTATGTGCCCTCATAAAGTATGGTCGCAAGAGTTTAGCTTTTGCTCTATTACTGTTGGTTGTTGGACTGGAAAGACGTTGAGTGAGCACAATTTCGTCGAATGTTTTTACGATGAAAATTTGCCCTTATCTGTATTCCAAGTATTCGATCATAACAATTCATCTCCTTATTTCTCTTTCCTTTTGAAATATTTGGGTAAAGGGAAAAAGAAGTGACGACAAGGCAACAGTCAAGTGATGAGGCGAAGACGACCACGCGCCGTCCGATGGCCCATTTTACCGCTCCGTGAGACGAAGAAATGGTGTGATGCCTTACGGTGAAGCTGAAGGAGGAAATGGAGGGCAGTAGTCTCACGCTATACAGCACGCACAAACACACAGCATATGGTCTACATTTCCCTCGATTATTTTCTTTTCTTTTATTTATTTATTTTTTTATCCACTTATCCAGGACACTGCTGGATGGTCACCAGTTGACTATCATCCTCCGTAGCGTGCGGGTTTCTTCACTGTTTTTTCTCACTCAACTTTTTTTTGGCTCGTTTCCGTTTGTTTCCTGCTGCTGCGACGGCTCACAATTTTCAACGCCGTTGACGGAAATCAGCGGTTAACATCCAGTAAGTTGACCATGCCGTTTTTTGCTTTTACTTTATTGATACTATGAAAGCCCTTGTTATCTGTGCACTTTCTTGTTTCCTTCCTCATTCCTTTCCATTTGACCTGAACTTTAGTTTATTAAGGTCGTTCTGTTACTCGAATCAAGCGCAGGATATTTTCTTGTCATCTGCGTTTTCTGCGGGTTTCCTACGGAAAGTTTGAAATAGAACAAAATTTGCTAAGTGCTGTACGAGAAATATGACAGATGTGCAACCCCCAGGAGGAAAACTTAAGCACGCAACAGTAGCTTGCCCTCTGCTTTCGCGCCCGTCTTGTCATTGTGAGGTTTGGTTCATTTTTCAAATTATTCTGAGCGAGACAGAGGCCCAAAGTAAAAATAATTCCATTTTAAAAGAAGGAAAAAGTGGGACACGCGTACCGTAAATCCAAGAGACGCTAGTTCTTTGCCAACACGCTTTACTAAGGGACAGGTCGCATCCATTATTCTTTGTGAATGCAATTCGCGATATAATATTACCGTGAATTATTTGAAATTGGAGCGTGCGCTCTTCTTTGCTAGTAAAACGTAATTAATTAATGGGAATATGACGTAAACGCTTCCTCGTCCTTTTTCTTTCTTGAAAATTGGTTACCTACATTGCCGCAGCAAAAAAGGGATTTTTAAAAAGGGATTTGAAAATAACGGAACCTCTTTCACAATCATTTGAAAAACTTTAAATTCATGTCGATAATAAGTGATCGGTTTGGCATTGAAGCGTCCAACAATTTACTTTTACTTCATTTTTTGTTGTCAGTATCTATTGTAATTGGTACACACTGGTTTGGCGCGTGCCTATTCATGGAGGTAAACTTGCAATCGAATTTGACCGCTATTATTTATGAGTTACTAAAAGTACACATTATGTATGGAAGAGGTAGTTGATAGGGGCGAACAAGAATTGCTGAATTGGTGTCGAGGACGAAGTTTCGAGGCCCAGCCACGCCTTGATTTTGAATCATTTTTTTTTTAACCAAATCCCCAAAGCTACTCGCTCGTCTTTGTTTCATTGTCGGTCCGCCCCCATCAACTGCCGTCGCCGCTCTCCTGACACTCCCTCGGTGAAGGCTAATTGTGGCAATGCAGAAGAAGGCCAATACCCTAAAACCAATAGATACAAGGCTCTGCCTCATTACACGCAGTTGAAAAATACTATGCTATTTTATGAACGTTCCTACACACCCAATATGGTCGAATGAGCTAAATACAAATTCTGCGTGGCTACCACCGCGGAGATTTTTGAGGTAAAAATGGAACAGACGTCCCTCGGTTTCCCTTTCGAAATCCTTTCCCGGATTCATTGGTTCAACTTTTTCGTTTCGTTTTGCTTTTCGTGTGATGGTTATTAAGGGGGAACGCATTTGACAGGGTGTGGTCTCTCTCATAGTCCCATTCCCTCTCTCCTTCCTTTTACGTCTTGTACTAAGTAGACTCTCTCGTAGCGTTGTCGTACCGCGAAATCGCTAACTTTTTTCGCTTTCAGTTTTCGTTTCTTTCCTCAGTCGTCTAGATCATCATCAAGTCTAGTTGCTTCTCGCCCTCGCACCAGATTTGTTTCGTTTGCTTGGAGGTTCCGCTGCTGTGCATCATATCGTTTCATCATGAAGCAAGACATTTTTCTACGCTTAACGATGCTCCTCTGCATTAGCTGCTTAGCCGTGACTTCCGCTGGACCAACGAAGCCGGTAATGTTTATTTTGTTCATCTGAGCGTTTTACTTTTTTTTATTTTTTTCCTTGTGGCACTGCCAAAATCTAATTTTCCAACGGGTTTAGATTTACGATAAGAAATTCAGTGAACCATATTTCGTTTTGATTGCACGACATTTGTGATCGATATAACTCTGTGGGATGAACTGAATTTATCTCTGCATATGGATGAAAATACTGGCTAAAGACGTCGTTGTATATTGATTGCGTTCATCAGGAAGATCCGGCACTATAAACGCAACGTTCTTCTTTAGGAATGAGGGATAATTCAGACATAATTCATAGCTCACCAATGAATTACGAGCGCTCGTAAAATGCCTGAGAGTCATTTGCGAAACAAGCAAGTGCAAGAAGATAAAAGAAGCTCGTTTTTTTGGAATAGTTCCATTTGCTGTGTATGCAGAATAAAGAACTTCTCTGTTCCCGGAATGGACTTTAATCGACTAATGGATTTATGTGGATAATGAACAGTACATAGGGCGGTCGTGTCGAAATAGATGGGAAGATTTGTCCTTTGTTCTTTTTTTTCTTTGTTCTTTGCATCAGTTTGGTATTTTTTTTCTCCTTCCATTGCGCATTGGGGATATGATGAAATAATTTGATTGTTTTCTCTTTTTGGGCGTTTATAAGGATGGTGAAAGGCGCCAGATTTTTCGTGATGAGGTCGATCATTTAAAAGGAGTCAAACGACCTGAATTAGTCAATCAGCAAGGGTATTTCCCGCCACAAGAACAGGATCACTATGATCGTCCGACTAAGCCAGCGTACCAAGATAATTATCAACCAGGGAATCAAGGCGACTACAGGCCAACGTATCAGGTACGTGATAATAATAATTCGACGCTTAGTATCAAAATGCTTGATTGACCCCAGACTTAACAAAAGACTGATCAGGACAATTATGAACCCCCTAACCAAGACGTCGACTATCCATCTCATTATGGCGACAGACCTCCATATCATGATGACTATCAACCTTCGTATGAGGACGGCTACAAACCAAATTACCAGCATGAACATGAAGAGAGACCTCCTTACCAAGACGATTACAAACCAACTTATGATGATGATTACAAACCAACTTATGATGATGATTACAAACCAACTTATGAAGATTACAAACCATCTTACGACGACAAACCGACCTTTGATGAAGATACCAGGCCGTGGCAAAACACTCAAGACAATTTCGAACTGCCATTTGACGATGAAAAAAATTCTTTCTTTAAACCGGTTGATTTCAACATAAACTTTTATGGTTCCGATCACCAGAAACCTAATGCGGGATACGCTGGGTACGACGAGTATGAAGAACCGAAACCTTACGTCCCTCCTCCACCTCAATACGATGACTATGAACCAGTGAAACCCGTAGTTTCCAAACCATATAAGCCTGTAGTCCCTAAACCGTATAAACCCCGCCCCACCTACCCTAAAGAAATAGTACTGTTGCAGCCCAGTTCGGCTTTAAAATCGAACGCTTATGCTGATAAATACACCACTTCAAGCTATCGTCCCAGCCACATTCCTGGTAATCCAGGAGAAGACTACCCCAACTACACAGCTATACCGGAGACATCTTTCGACTGCTTGAATTTAAAAAACGTCGACTTCAGCTACATGTTTTCCGATCAAGAGGCTGGATGCCAGGTATATAATCTATCATTCAGTGCAATAGATTAAAACGTTTAGTGACATTTCATCTCTCGTTGGTATAGGTATTCCACACGTGCCATCATGACGGTCGTCAAGATTCTTTCTTGTGTCCACTTGGCACAATATTTGACCTCGAATCGCAGACTTGTGATTGGTGGTTCAACGTCCGGTGTATTTAAAAAGGCAATTTGAGAAATGATATTTAAATTTACTGTTTTTTCAGCACTTGCACCATAGTTAAAGTTACTGATAAAAGCAGATTTCTAACCGCGTTGAAATGTCTATTTTAAAAAGTAAAAATGGGCTTTAGCTATGTGACTTAAAGAAATATACCTCTTCCTTATTTCATAACAACTGTCTAAGATCGGCATTACATTACTATTTTGCTCAAAGGGTTAAGGTCCGTACGGTATATACGATCTTTAAATATCACAAAGACTGAAGAATTATAGTGCAATAACTTGTATTGTGTGCGATTATCGGTTGCGGTAAAGTCTTCATGGAGGTAAATATACAAAAGTAAGTAAACTTTGCAAAAAACTGAAATGTATAATAGATAAAATCAGTTATTTCATATCTTTATTCATTCGTCAAATCAAATGATATCATTTGAGTTAAATAGTATATCAAGACCCCATTCACTAGTCGTTAGTTCCTATGTCTAGTTAGTCTTTGAGTTAATAATCAGTTAACATGAATTGTTGAGATTAGCATGGGGACGCCAACTTGAAGCGAAGAGAAACGAGATCCAGGAAGTAAACTAGGTGAGTTTTCTTGCTTAACAAAATTGAACCTAATCACCTGGCCTTGAAGTGCTAGGAGAACCAGAATACAGATCCTTTCTCGATGGATCCCTTAAGGGTAGTCAAAAATCAAAATTACCAATATGTTTTGTCGTCTCGAAGATAATCTACACGACGGCAGCTAATAATCATACATGTCTTCATTCCCTACAGTCGGTTATTCGCGCATTAATCGGAAATCAAACTAAAGTTTCTTGCGATTTTTAAAAGTGCCGCTTTAACCTTACTAGAGCCACCTAGTAGAGGAATTATGTACTGCTGTTTATGTACTATTATCTCATCTAACCACCAGGGCGCAGTTTCCTGAAACGAAATGTGCATTCATGGGATTCATGGCCTCAATGTGGCTACACAATTACACATGGTGTACAAGTACCGCAAGTACAATGCTGTCAATGCATTAAGTCATTAACGTCGAGTTTGATGGTTTGATTCGACTTCAACAAGTAGTATTTCCCATTTCTTAATGTTATTTCTTCTTAGAAAAAATGAAGCTAACTTTATTCTTTTAAGTCTACATATAATTTTCATAGTGTGTTGGTGTTGTATTTTATATAGAGAAATATTTTAGAACCTTACAAACAATGTTTACTGTCAATGCATCATTTCCCGGTGCAAATGTTTTTGTGAAAAGCCGAATGACAGCCATCCTACAGTTTGTTAGGATTACATTATTTTAAGATTTAAATGGTACAATTCCTTTTATTCAGCATGTGATAACTTCTTGAGATTCACTGCCATTGCTACCTGAACATTCTGCAACAGGAAACTTATTTGTTTGTAATTTTTAGTTGATTAAGCTTTCCAAAACAAGCTTTTAGACACATGTTCAATTGTTCACAGTCTGTCTCGGGTAAACTTCCAAATGGATTTTTATATGCATGTTCCATAGATGCTTGGATTTTGCTTGGCATTGGCCTCTCTTTTAACGATTCATGTAACTTCTATTTGTGTCAAATTAATTTCAGGTGTTTGGTGTGCAGAACCAGTTTGTTACAAGCTTTTGTAGGAGAAAACATATGTAGATGACAAAGGTGAGTGTTGATTACTATTATTAGTTTTGGTTACAGAAGTGAGGGTAAATGATTTTTTTCCAGATGCAGAGCTATAGACTCCATGGAGTCCAGATGTTTATTATCACCTCCAGGAAACAGATTGACAGGTTTTATTTATTTGCTTGTGCTATATATTACATGTGTTAAATTTCTTATTTCTTTTATAGACTCAGGATTTTTCTAAGGGAGCTCTTCATACTTGTTGTATCCGGTTGTATCCCAATCCAAATTCGGGCACCGCACCAGGAGGCGCATATTGGGAGATGAATTTGGCAACGGTGAACTAACATGCCAGTCATTTCGTTTCACGTTTTTTTAGTTCGTTGCCAAGACTGTGTTGTTCGTTCATTCAAGTTGACTTAAGTGCTGCATTTTCTGTTGCAAATGTGCAACCAACTTACAGTGAGATAGTTATTATAACATTGTCGAAAATGAAAGCTACAATGCAATACTTTCAAAATTAGTGAAATGTTATATGCGTCTAAACTTGCATTGCAGTGTCACAGACCAAGAATAGAAAGACTGACATCGGCCTATCTCTGCTGAGAGGATGCTTAAAATCATGCTCGTGTTTGCCGCAAGTTGGCGCTGCCTCTGCAGCCCGTACTTTTTTGCGGATTTTTCCCTTTCCCTACTGATTCAATGCTTCACACACCCGGGATTTGTGAATAAACTATGATAGCTAATTTTTTGATTTTTATTTCTTAATTATAAGCAAAAATTCTTTATATCCCCTTATTCATTTGAACTGTATTGGCCAAGCCTTATATATGCATAAAAATTTAGGTACAAAACCCCATTTTCCTCTCGTTTTCTTGGCTATTTACTAATATCGTGAAACGCTGTACCAATGAAGAAAACGAGGGAAAAATGAGGTTTTGTACAGAAATTTTTATGCATATATAAGGCTGGGCCAATACAGTTCAAATGAATAAGGGGATAAAAAGAATTTTTTCTTATAATTAAGAAATAAAAATCAAAAAATTAGCTATCATAGTTTATTCACAAATCCCGGGTGTGTGAAGCATTGAATCAGTAGGGAAAGGGAAAAATCCGCAAAAAAGTACGGGCTGCAGAGGCAGCGCCAACTTGCGGCAAACACGAGCATCATTTATGGGGACGTATAGGCCGATAACAGTCTTTCTATTCTTGGTCTGTGGCAGTGTGTTCAGCAAGTGGGGAAGTTCTTGACTTCTAGTCCAGTTTGAATCCCTATTGCCATTCACTCAGCCTTACCAGGTAACTAATTTCTTTTAATGTTCTTAGGTAACCTTTCCTAAATGGATTTATAAATGTACATCCTATTGTTTGTTGATGACAATGTCAAATTCTTTGGTAAAATCTATTACCCCCTGGATTCCGGGGGGTAATAGACTAAATGGCTATTACCCCCTGCCGCCAGAGGGCCACCATATAGAGCATAGGCAATGAAATGACAGCTCTAAGGCTGGCTATTTGTAGTCTGCCTGCCACACATTGTCTTATTGTAAGTAAAATACTAGTTAAAAAAAAATTAACTGAATTATGTTTATTAATTGAAAAGTGTTGCGTTCAGAAGTGATATTGTCGGGCAACATTGGTTATCCATTGCCAGATGGCCATGTTTTTAGTGACAGTGAGAATGATTGTGGAAATTGGTCATATGAGCTCTAAACTGGAATGGTAACAAGAGTATTACATAATGACACAACCGTAGTAAGGTTTTGGCTTATTTGTGATGGAATTAATTCATTAAATTTCATAATTTTTACTAGGAGCTTAATAACGAAAAATTTCAGTGTGGAAAACTGCATCTCTAACCAGTGGGTCTGTGATGGTTTATCAGACCGTGCTGATGTTATTAAGCTCCCTGTAAAAATGATGAAATTTAATGAAACAAAACCGATTTCCACAATAATTCTCACTGTGACAACAATAACAACATGGCCATCTGGCAAAGGATAAACAATGTTGCTTAACATCCACACATTCTTGCACGACAATATCACTTCTGAACAAAACACTTTTCAATTAGTAAATATAATTCAGTTAATTTATTTTAAAACTAGATGTGGTAGGCAGACTACAAATAGCCAGCCTTACAGCTGTCATTCATTGCCTATGCTTTACATGGTGGCCCTCTGGTGGCAGGGGGTAATAGCCATTTAGTCTATTACCCCCCGGAATCCAGGGGGTAATAGTTGTGACCAAATTCTTTTGCTGAATTTCTTGATTCATTAAGTTTAGTCAAAGGTTTGAGATTCAATAAGTTTGAGTTTCAAAAAGGAAGTTAAATTTCCTTAATCCTATCATTTATATTGGAATTGAATACCCAGTGAATTTCATGTTTTTTTCATGTTTTCAGTGCAAGATTTTTACAAGTTACCATCATCAGTTTTTCCATCTGAACTTGAGGGGATATAAAGATTGGATATAATCATGTCCTTGGAATTGGAATATGAGATCACTTCATTCAGCTAGGTGTTATTAAGCCCTACTTCATTTGATCACACCTGAAACTTCAGTAAATTTGATTGATTGTTAAATGGAATAAAGTGACAACTCGGTAATTTTTTGTTTCATTGGAACTTGGTTTTATTTATAGAATCCTCCTAGTGTCACTTCAGTGTGGTGCTTCTAGTGCTATCATTCAGCCACTACAGGTAAATCATTTTTCCCATTATATTGAGTTCGTATGGATTTGAAGAAATTTTTAAGTATGTTTGTATATATTTCCAGCCTTGATTTGTAATTAGAAACTGGATGGGCAATTACCAGAATTGCATCAGGCACATCTGACCAGACCATAGCTGTTGTCAGTGTTGCAGCTGTTGCTGGATTCTTTCCTTTGTTGGGCTCACCTCATCATGTTGTAGCTAAACAAGCTGTTTGGACCCTTGTCGCTGGTGATGGGTCAGAGCTACAAGATCACTTAATTGAGCTAAACGTTATTCAGCCACTACTCCATTTATAACACCTGATACTTAGGTAAATTTTTCTGATTTCTTTATGGAATAATGTGCCAATTTGGTAATTCTTTGTTTTTGATTTAGTTAGACCTCTGTTTAGTAAGAATCTTTCTAGTGTCACTGCAGTCCGGCTGCTGCTTCTAGTGAGCCACTACAGGTAAAACTCATATTTTTTTAAGCATGATTATTAAGCATGGATTTGAAAACATTTTTCTTTCCTTTTCAGATCAGAGCCAGCAATACTGATAATGTACCTTGATTCTTCTTTATATATAAAAGTAAGATGTCTTATTTAATTTAAACATGTGTGTAATGCAATGTAATATGATAAGCATGCAAATGTAAAAATTCAATGTGAATAAAATATCTTGTAAAATGTATTTCACATTGTTTTAAATATAATATATTGTATAAGATAAAATTCAATAAAATTATTATCTATTACATTATTTATAGATTGTTGATGTAGACAACAAAATTTATCATTTATTTATTATTCTGATGGACCCCCACACGGGGGGGCCCTGTTGCTTTTTCGACCGCGATAATAACATATAGGTTATTATTTGTTTGGTGCAGAAAGCTGTTTGATCTAGCAGTTATCGATTGCATCACTCCTATGAGATCATTTAGGATCAGGTTGCGCAATCGTGTACTGCATTGGAAGTCAACTAAGACAGGGAGGATAGACCCTGCCATAATTGACTTCCAGCAGACCAGGGAGATTACCTGGCCCAATAAAAGGGGACAAGAGTGACGAAGGGCAAAGTTTTTTCGAGAGAGATAGTCATACCTAAGCTTCCTGCTTAGCCCCATGACCCTCCAAAAGATATCATTGAATCATGAGGCTTGCAAGTCCCCGTTCGACCAGTGCGCTCCCAACCACAAGCTGCTGATCACAGTGGAAGAATGACCAACCACGGGCACATGTATGCAAGGGGAAACGGGGCCACAGAAAAAGGGAGCCCAAATATGCACTCAATTTTTAATATATATGAAAATTAAGTCGCCGCCAATCTTCATTCGTCATCTTCTTCCATTCAGTTCCATTGAAGGTGAAGTTGTTGACACTGGGGTTGACAGTAGTTAAAAGAAACAGAAGAGAAGTGATAATCCGAAAGAAGAACCTCCAAGTCCCAGTTCACCACCAAGTCTCTCCAATTTACGATGCCACATTCTGAAGTTCAAAGTAACAATTAGAAGTGAATATGTAGATTGCACAGATACAATTTTAATGTAAATTACCTACTTATTGTTGAAAAGAACTGCAGCAACACTAGGTACATCATCCACACTCCACAGCTGATATACCAGGAAACATCCTGAAAAAGATTAAACATTGAGTGATCTTTGGATCACCGATAAAATGTCACAACAAATATTGAAGATTGGCAATTGGCAATATTTTCTTGGCTAGCAAGCATTCATAAGGAAGATAAATTCACCTTGAACTGCGTCGAAACATTAATGCTAGACTAGTCTCTCACGTGAACGGCCATTGCAGTTTACTCGTCGGTGAAATCTAGGTGGAGATTTCAAGATCAGGAAACTTTGTTATCTTTTTCACCACTTAATACAATCATAAGTAAAAAATAATATAGTTAATAGTCAAGTAGGTACTAACACGAGGGAAGTAAATCACATTAACTTGAACAGCCATTTTCTGAAGAGTGAAGACAGACACGAACAACAATTGCGACTGACATCTAGCGTTCAGTAATCGAAATAGCCAGCGAAACCGTGAAGCATCAAATCGCATCTGATAGGATCTTCTTCCATTCAGTTCCATTGAAGGCGAATTTGTTAACACCGGGGTTGACTGTAGTTAAGAGAAACCGAAGAGAAGTGATACTCCGAAAGCCATCATTTGACCATGAAGAACACTCCATGTCCCAGTTCTGAGTTCTCCATGTCTTTCCATTTCAATTTATGATGCAACATTCTGTAGATCACAGTAACAATCAGTTGTGCATTCCAATATGTAAATTGCACAAATGCAAATGAAATATTAAATACCTTTTCATTGTTGAAAAGTTTAAAGAACTGTAGCAACACTAGGTACATCAATAGCTGCACAATGAAACATCCTGAGAGTGGCAGAGATAAAATGTTACAGAAAATGTTGAAGATTGGCAATCATATTTTCAAATAACAAAACATTTATAAGGAAGAATCACTCACCTTTAACTGCGTCAAAACCTTAATGCCAGATCACTAACTCCTTTCTCGCGTCCATTGAAGTTTACTTGTAGGATAAAATAAAAAAATGTTGCATGCTTTGTTCTGTCACCACATGTCTTTAAGATAGTCTTTTCCCTAAAAATAATCAAGATACAATCATAAGTAAATAATAATTAAGTTGTTAAAGTTGATGGTAAATTCATACACGAGAGAAGTAAATCACGTTAACTTGAACAGCCATTTAATAACAAACAAGAGCGAGCGACATCAAGCGTTTACTAAAGGATCTCCACATGAAAACAGTTACTTCTGGTTTCTAAATTGGCTAATAACTCAAATAACGATTAAGCTGACGCCGAAAAGAACTTGGTTTGAATGATCCTCGACAAAATTGGGCTCGATATCAAAAGTCAGTGAAAAATATCAGGAAATCGATCGAAATCGAGATTTTCCCGAAGTAGTTCAGGAAATTTTCGTGAAAATGTGCGATTTCGACCAAAATACGTTTCAAAATATCAATTAGAAACTTAATGGGGACTACGAATTTATGTTTGTTTTGTTTATAGCTCAACAGTTAAGGAGCTTTTGCATACTTAATGCAATTTAAATTAAAAAGTGAGCTTTGATGTTTTTATAGTCTTTAGACTTCGAGTTTTCAACTAGCAGCTTTGTTTTCAAGTTTCGACCATGATCAATTCATGACGAGACATTATCATTATCAACTCAACAGAGATATCGCCGGGAAAACTATACTCACAGCTATTTCAAACATGACGCACGATTGAGACAAATGATCCGTTTCGATATTAATATAAATTCTAAACGCTAGCAATTTAGTTGTGCAGAATATAAATCCAGAGAACCAGATTACATCGGAGTTGATGGACAATTCCAACAAAAAAAAACTTAAGCTACATCATGAACATGCAATAGAATATTAATCGTAAACTCAAGCGACTCCGCACGTGCAACAACTCCTACTGTGCAAGAGAAACGAAATCAGTTGTTTACACTATGTGTCGCGAACGGTGATAGAAACGGAAACGAAAAAATATTTTAGTGGGATAAATCTTAAGTTTGGTCACAGAGATGTCTTCAACTGTGTCAGTCAAAGAGGATTGACATCACTCCTATATCACGCGCAATGGAAAAAGAAACAAATTTTTATAGACAAAGGAACTGAGGTAAAAAAAAAACTCTCAATACTCTCGCGCTTCTAAAGCATTAAGTCGAAATTATGTAAAAGAAAATTTGACTAAAAATGGAATAATGCAACCATATTACGTAAGTTAGTATTCTAAAAATAAGAATACCGTAATCAAATCGTTTAACTTCTGATGTCTAAACCAGCACTAAGCACTTTGGAATAGACACACTAGTGAAAGTGATACCTAACACTACAATGCATATTTCTGTAATAACCCAGTTAACAATTTTAAGCATGTCAAGTGATGTTGATGTTTTCTTCAATTTTTTTTCATCTAAATATACACTAAATGTAGGCTCCTTTTATTCCTATACAAGTAACAGAATGAGTTGTAATTACTTGAAAATCAGGGCCTCGTAACAACTGAGAATCTCTCCATGCTTCACATCCTATACTTTCATATAGTATTCAATTTGATTACTCAAAATACCTAAAAGTTGTTTTAAAATTCTAGTTCTAGTTAAGTTGTATTTAGGCATTTTGTTGTAATACTGTGATTTAGCAATCAGTGTATAGACCTATCCTGCCACAACAAACTTGTTTGAATTCCACAGATAAGCACACATTATGTTACAAATAATTCAGGTAGCTAAAATGAGACCTTGAAGTATTTTTGAGTCAATGGCTACGTTAACCAGCAGTGAAGAAGTGGACTTACTGAGATGAACGGTTGAGTTGATTTTATATACTTGAATCTTGTAATCCAACACCATCACAAAGGAAATTTTGTTAAATTGTTCACCACAAATAAAATACAAGGGAAATGGTTATTTTATGTGATCAGAATATTAAATATCACTAAGATGTCAGTGTCACAGACAATTGCTCGATTACACATTACACTTTAAAAACTTGACGATTTCACACTGACGGGACGATCAGATCAATTCACGGCCGACATTTTGTTTTAACAGCAGGCGAAAATAGGAATCGATGGGTTGGATGAGAAAATCCTGATAAAGCTGATAGCGAAATCGATTAACACTAAGATCAAATAATCTTTCAAATTTGTTTTTACAACAACACAGAAAATACAAAATAGATTGATATTTTCTTTAAAATTTCCTTAAAATTTTAGTTTGAATTTTTTCCAAGTCAAACTCGACGTTCAGAAAGAAGATGTCAAATGAGATTGTGCGCCTCTGGTGAGTGGATAGATCACAGCAGTACATAATTCCTCTACTATGTGGCTCTGACAAAATGAAGCGGCACTTTTAAAAAATGTAAGCTATTTCTGCTTGCTTTTCGATTTCAACGAGTGACCGACTTTAGGGTGTAATTTCAAGATGACAAAAGACATTTTTTAGCCCTAAATGTTGACGAGTCATAAGAGTTTCAACGAGACAGGATCTTTTTGCTGGTCGTTCAAGCGCTGCAGTGCAATTTGATTAGGGTCAAGTTTGTCACCGCCATAAAGAAACAACCGTGGATCATCGTGCGTGAATGTGCGTGAACCAAATTCCTGGGTGCTGATAAACATCAGTTTTCATTTTTTTTACATTAAAAGTAAAAAAATGTAACTTACCCGTGTTTTTGCTAGTAATTTTCAGTTAAAAAGGATTTTCTATCCATGCCAATAAATGAGGACAATATATGTAGATAAAAAGGTAACTTATAGTTTCAATGTTTCTTGTTTGACGTTGCAGCCATTTTTGCATCTTAATTTCACACGCACTATTAAAGTCTATTATTTACAGAACGTTAAAATCTTCTTCATCTTCTCTTCTACAGTTCTTTAATATTCTTCTGTAATTAATAATTAATTACCTGTAATTTAAAATTTTTTACCAAGACTGCTTTTAATCTTCTTGCTATTTTTCTAACATTCCAGCAATGGATCTGTTTTTTGGTTTAATTGTCAATTCTTTAAAAAATAATTGTAAAATCTTGTTCTTCACTTAAGTCAAATTCTAGAAAAACCTTATGGCAAGAATATTTAGCGAAGAGAAGTTTGTTCATCTGTAAATTACGTATGTTGTATTATTTTACGATATATCTGTTAATAAACTACAAATTTTTTCGCCTTATGGCAAATGATCTCATTCCTGTTATTTTTCTATCGTTAACAATCAATAAATAAATTAATAATACCATGCCAATTGAACATTTTGAAGCATTTCGTGATGCATCGTCAGAGTATTAATCATGAATTTGGATCCGAATGAATTTGAAACTTATTTAGACCTTCTTACTTCTTGCGTTGTCCGTTTCTTTCTTAGAAAATGATGACAAAAGCATTCGATGTTGCAATTTAAAAATTTTCTTGTAGGAAGAGTTTTTATTCATAGGCAAAGATGTCTAAGCAAAAAATTATACATTAAAAATCAGTTCCTGATTTAGAATTTAAAATTACATTCCGAAGTATTATAAGAAATCATTAAATGACAGTCGGAAAGAGGAAAATGGTAACATTTGCGAATAATATCAGAGAACACACACCGCAGAGACGACACCCTAGCAACACTAACTTATAACTGCGCTAACTCCTTTTCTAACTTTAAAGAAAAAGTAATCAATGATTAGGAAAATTACAAAAAAGGAATGGCTGACATCCATGAGCGTTAAGTAATAAATAATGAGTGGGAGCCGGAAGAATAGCGTTCAACTTTTAAGATCTCATAAATATATCTCGCTGTTTTAGAAAGTCCAATATGAACGATTCAAGATTCATAGCAATTCCGACACAAACATATTACTTACGATATAAATGAACAATAAACTAGGATAAATAAATAAAAATCTCATCCTACTCTAGTATTACCTCCGAAACAGTTGTGCCTTAAAAAACGGGTCGAAAATCGGAAGTAGGCGGAAATGGAAAGAGTTTGCCAGCAGACGGAAGACTTTCAAATCCATCGACGTCAACTAAAACATGTACGAAGTTTTTTTCAACGCAATATGAAAAGCTATCCATTATACACATATTGGCGAACATGCTGTGATTCACCATGCACCATATATCTATAATATATATATATAATATGTTGCTAAAACTCAAGATGCAGGTAGGTCTGTATTACTTGGAAGTAATTGCATTTTGCTCGAAACCAAACTGAAAGATTATTGGGCAACATCCTCAATATTCATTGCACACAGCTTTCAGCATCTCAATATGGTAAACTGTAGAATGACAAAAAAAAACCCAGAAAAAATAAGAAAAATTAAACAGTATCTTGTAACAATCAAAAGATTATACAAAATTATTGAATCAAATCAAAATATATCATTATAACAGATGGAACCTTTTACCTCATAGTCCCATGAAATAATTCTTTGAACTAAATGGTACACAGGTAATAACAGTAAACACAATGAAGGTCTTGAGTGGAATTATGGAAATCACTTACATTTCCCAATTGAGAAACCTTTCCTTTTTATAAGTATTGGTATAGACAGGTGAGTCATGCTTCATTCACTCAATAAGCTCAAGTAATATGAAATCCCAACAACATGAAATGTAGTCACTCTACTGGTTTTCCAAAATGTATGTACATAAATTATTCATGTAGACATTTCTATCAACAACAAAACATGCAATGTGTTTTTTTTAGAATGTAACCTGAAATGAAGGAACGAAAATGACCTCACATTAAACCCATTTGGAAACTCCAATTCCAAGCATTTGTTATTAGCCAAAGTTTGTCTCTTCATGGAAAGGAGGAATTGGCATAAAACTGAGTACTGCTTGTAGAGTACACATTCGAGATTCACCTTAACAACCAACCAAATCCTTAAAAGTTAAAACTTGTCTCTAAGCGAAATATATTACTGAAGTAAAAAATAAAGCAAAATGAACCCAATTGCGTTAACACTTAACAATAACAAGGTAAATGACAAATGCAATAAAAACAGTTTCAATCTTACAGTAGATATTACGGCCGCTAGATGTGAGCATTGAAGCGTGAGCAGTTTTCTGTTTCAGCGACTGTCGTGAATTCGATCGAAACCTCCCACTTCCGGCCCCGAAGCGGGGAGTTAAAAATGGGTGGTGGAGACCCACCACACTGTTTATGTGTGTAGTGCTGTTACATACGAGAATCCTCGACAGGTGGTGAGGGTTCTCAAGAAAACATTATCCTCTTTACTTTTTCCTTTCATCTTTTATTCTTACCTTATAGAAAATATGACCGCGCTGTTACATGATATTGGTAACAATAACAACATAATTAAAAGCCATTTGAAATATATATGTATCCTTGGTATATCTATAGGTATTATTATATGAAATTGCTTTAATATGCTCAATTAAAGGGATACACGTTTAATGAGAATTTCCCCTATATCCAGCAGCTCAATTAACATGTTTCACCAGATACATAGCATTTGCAAAAAAAATGCCCTGTAGCTCCTGCTGCGTCTATATAATATGACATTGTGTCAATTGACGTAAGTACAAATTCAACACACTGTCAAGGTCTGCTGTGTGTTATTGAACCGACCTGCTGATGTGCCAGACGGGCAAAACACAGTGGGGAGGGGGGAAGGGAAACACTGACCGGATTTTACGCACACGCTCACGATAGCAAATACAAATGCAGACGTATATAGTCCCGCGTGCTATAAACTGCAAACAAGAACGGGGGAATTCAGCATTGACGTAATGACCCAGTCCCGACGCTATACCTATCGTTCAAGGGATTTCTCTCACACTCTTATCATATTGCACCTAAGTATAGCTAGTCGCTGTGTATATTTTCGTCCAGGGCCGATAAATCAATCACGTACACTATTTATATACGTACGGCGAGTACTAGCTATGTAGAGAGATGAAAAAGTAAACGAAAACTGCTCAATAAGATATTTTTATAAAAAGCAAGGACGACCGATTGACCTGAATGAATACAACGTCATCGGCTTCTCTTTCGCCGTATACTATCAAGTGGGTCGATGTCGATTCAGCATTTGATTAAAAATATAATAATAAAGCTTCCAGTTTATGATATACTACGTACGTACAGCTTTGTAATAGTTGCACGAAGAAGAAAAGAGGATGAGATTTGCAGGTAGAGATGAACAATGAGGATTTTAGCATCAACAGGTTCATCCGCATAAAAAGGGGAATATACAAACGTAGAATACGTAGTACTTGAAATAAGATGCGTCAAATAAATAAGATCTTTTCCCGCGGGAATATATATAACGAGATCAAACGATGACAATTTCCCTTATCCTCTTCTACTATACATCTTTCATGTATAATTCATCGATGCTGGTTTCTAGACTTGCTGTTCTTGGTATGCGCTGCTGCTAGAGGGTTATTCATTTTGCTATTTTCTTTTTTTTTTTAACTTTTTCTTTACTCCGGCGGAAGTGACGTCAAAAGAGGAGCTGGTGGAGAGGAGCCAGGAGTTCTCCTCTAAGAATTCACCTCCCAACCCACCCCTCTCCACTTAATGCATCGCTTCTACACGCAGCACAGGACACATGAGCCATCGCGCCTTCACGTCGTTCACGCAGTTTCGTCGCCATGTTTGTTCTGGCCAACACACGAACGACCGACGTCAGACGTATTGATCGGTCACGGCGCCGGCGCAGACACTATAAACCCCATAGGAAACTCTTGTGAACCGAGGGATCCACCCCAACTCGTCGACTTCATTCATAAAATTCGGGAGCCTCTCATCTTCTGAACGGAGGGGGGGCAACGATCAAACTCCCTCCTTCACGCATACAACAACAACAACAACAACAACTAGCGAGTCATTCATCACGAGAGCAAATAATCGTTTGATGTTGTTGATTGATTCCTCCACAAAAGTTATTAATATTTCCACACGGAAAGACAAAAGAAAAGAAAACAAAAAAGTCACGAGTACTTTATCCTATGTATAGTAATAGAAATGATATAGTCTAACCTTTCATTTTGCGGCAATTAGATTATTAACCTTTTCGAGGAGAGGCCGGGTGTGGGCCAGCAGAACAAAAGGTTGTTGTAGGGCTGCATGTACCGGGATGGCAGTGACACTTGGACGCCATGACTAGCTTTTTATTGATCTGTACCCGTCGACGAATGAGAGCTACGTCGACGATAGAAGATAGCAAGGACTATCTATCTGTGACTCTGTGTGTAGGAGGATACTTTTGATGTGGCAATACATTTTCTTTTGAAACGATGCCAAATTTATGTAATCAATTTGAAATAAATTTTGACGATAGAAACAAATGATTTTTTCAATGGGAGGAGCCGACCAAAATTCAGTTTTTTTTTAGTTTTTTTTTTCTTTGTAATAATTTTTTTTTCTTTGAAATGGTTCGACTCCTCGTTTACTTTTATTTGTGTCTGTTCTCTCAGTTTTCCATCTGATCATTTGAAAACATACAAAAGTGGTTCATTCACACAGAACAAACATCCATTTGAAAAATTTGAACAAGAGTTACAAAATATTAGAGTTTATAAGTTGCGCCGATCGTCGAGAAATTCACGCGCGACATTGAGAAAAATGGGTCAATATAGTAAGTACATTTTTAGATATAGAAAACTCTCCATAATAATAATAATTGCATATACAATAACACATTTAAATATATAAAAACCTGTGTGAGTTCCATTTTTGTGTGTACGTGTGATGTGTGCACGGTTGTTTTTGTTTTGTTTTTGTTTTTTGTTAAGTGCAGTGTTTTCGAGCTGTCATTAAAATTATTATTATATCACCACATCATCGCCAAATTCACTTTTGTAATCAAAATTGTTTGACATGTAAATTGAATGTATAACAAATAATAATTAGTTTTGTGTACGTAAAATATTTTATCAAAAAGTTGTTGTTGCAGTCAGTCAGGAATTGCAAAAACACAAAAAACAAGGTGTGTCATAGTGTGCCGTATTTTTCATTTGAAATTTGTTTGCGCAAATATTCAAAAGCCAAAAATAAAAACAGACAGGATTTCTTTGTTTTTTCATCGAATGAAGCCAAACAAAAAATTTGAATAAACATCAACAGGTAGTAAATATAAATATGTGTGTAGAACAAAACAAAAAACAAAATAAAAAAAAACAATGGATAGTGAGTGAGTATAGATTTGTATATCATTAAATATATCATTCCTTCCTTTTTCTTAAAAAAAAAACAAAAAAAAAAACACTTTTAACTTTTTAACGAGACAGAAGTTAATTTCCGGCTCTATTGAATAGCTCACACATTAAATTAATGAATATCAAATTGTTTCTCAAAGCCTCCCCCCCCCCCCAAACAGTACGTACATCGTATTTTTTAAAATGTTGAATTTTTGTAAGTTTTTCTTTGAAAAAACATTTAAAAAAGACAAAACAAAATTGCGTGAGCCCTCATTTGAACTTATTTTTTCTTTCTCCTTCTCTTTGAAAAGGAAAAAAAAACAACAACAATTTGGATCAAATTGACGAAAAAGAAAGCAATGTAGTTTTCATACAAGTTGAATAGGAAGAAGAGCGGATCTAATTGAAAATGGACACACACACACAAGGGACACGGTCTAGAGTGGATGTCATTGAATGAAAATGAGGAACGAGAGGAGCTGTATGTGTATACCAATCGATGGCACTGAGGTCTGTTTTTTTTTCTCTCAATTAAAGAGAAAACGTTCTCCTTTTGAAATCGATACAAAAGAAATCCACCCAAAAATAAACAAACAAACAAACAAACAAACACAATTGATGTGTGTGTGTGCGTGTGCGACTTTGTGACGATGCAGCAAATAAGAGTAGGAAAACGATAAGAAAAAGACACAACAAATTCACAATTATAATGTACATAGTTATGTAATAATATCAGCTGTAATTTTGTCTATGTAAAATGGATATCAAAAAGTGACGATGCTTGTGTAGATGCCTGTCAATTCTGTGCAAATTTAAATATTTCAGCTAAAAATCATTCCCTCCACTAGGAAACGAACAGCAACAACAAATAAAAAATGAATAATTCTAATAATTTGGGATTTGGCGTTATTTTCCAGTTAGTCTTTTAAAAATTTAATAATTGTTGTTTGATGATGATGATGATGAAAAATGAATTTGTTGATGTAGTCACATGGTATTATGAGCTAGGGACGATGGCACTGAGATCACATCCGACGGGGACGATACGGCGCTCCGGCTCGTCGTCGATGGAGTCTGCGTTGCGCTCCGGGCTCCACCCAATTGGCCCGTTGAATTGGATGAAGACGAATGGGCGGATGCAGCGGCGGCAGCGGCGGCGTTGCTCAGTCGATGCGACGTCGATTCACGTTTGACCCGTTGCTTTAAATGAACTTTGGCGTGTCGTTTTTTCTCGTCGGATCGAGCGAATTTACGTCCGCATTGATCGCAGGCGAACGGCTTCTCGCCCGTGTGCGTCCGGATGTGAGTCGTCAAGTGATCGGAACGCGAGAAGCCACGCATGCAGATCCGGCACTGGAACGGCTTCTGACCCGTGTGGATGCGAATGTGGCGGGTCAATTCGTCTGACCGTGAAAACCGTCGGTCGCAAGAGTCGACGGGACAGGCGTACGGTCGCTCGTGAACGGGCGTTTTACTCGGACGCACTGGATAGCGACGAGCTTTGACGGGAACCAATCGGATCGGTCCACCACCACCTCCACTTCCGCCTTGTTGCTGGTAGACTTGAGACAGGATTTCGTGTCCTTTGCTTGTTGACGGAGTGTAATCCGCCAATCGGACTTGACCGGAAGAAGCTCCTCCAGCGCTGCTGGATGCCGAACTGCCACCAGAGTAATTGCCTCCAGTTTCGCTACTGCTACCCGGATAAGCTCCACCTCCGCTGATGGTCGTCAACGGCTCCTGTTTGGGTATCAACGGCTGTGTGCCCGTCACGGCTCCGTAATCGTTTCCGACCGACGGCGGTGGCGGCGAGAAACCGGTCCACTGATACTTTGGCGGTGGTTGTTGTTGTTGAGGCGACGCATTGGACGGAGCCGAGGCGTACGACTCGTCACCGGCCGCCTGCTGGAACGAATTCGAATGTTTGGCCATTTCCATCGACTGACTGTCGTAGTTTTGCTGAACCAATTGCGTCATGTCCTGACCGTGCTGCGATGAATCAAAATGATGATGATGATGATGTTGATGATGTTGTTGTTGTTGTTGTTGATGATGCGAATGCTGATGTTGTGATAGACCCGACGATTTGTCGGCCGATTGTTGCTGCTCCGGTTGATGACCAAAGAAAAAAAGTGGACTGATAAGAGAAGATTTGGCATCAGGTCCAGCAGCTGCCGAAGCGGCGGCCGTGTTGAGGATCCAATTGATGGAAGCCAGTCCCGTGTTGGGTGAAAGAATGTCCGGCGTGCTAGGCATGGGACCAGGTAAAGACAGAAGATGTCCACCTGCTCCGTGACTACCAGCCGATGCAGCCGATGAGCCGCTGTTGGCCGTCGAACTGAAAACTCCGCGGTAACTCATCAGTCGACTTTGCTGGGCCGACACCTGGGCGTGCGTATGCAGGCCGTCTGTCGGATACATTTCCAACGAATCTTCGTCTTCGTCGTCGATCCTCGTTTCTTCCACTCTCCTTCTTTCAGCCGGACCGCTTTGACTGTCGTGAATTGCTGGTCCAGCGGGACTCACCAGGGCCACCTCCAGATCGTCTTCGATTTGAATGAGACCACTTGGACTACCGACAACGCTACTGCAGCTGGAATTCGACGATGAACTGCTACTGGAACTACTGCTGCTACTTGAGCTGCTACTGCTGGAACTGCTGGAACTCTCGTTCGATGTACTGCTGCTACTTCTGCTGCCACAATTCGATTCGATTTCAACTTGTTGCAGTTCAGCCGCTGTCGGTTCGTCCAATCCCAAATCCGTATCCAATCCAGTCCCTGCACACATTCAAATGATAACAAATTTAGTTTTTTTATTTTTATTTTTGACATTGTGATTTTTGAAACATCAAAATCCAAATGAATGGAAACAATGACGAGTAGGTTAACCTTGGAAAGAACAGAAAAAGCGCAAAGCTCAGAGCCAATGGGGCGAATCATTTTCGCGTTGTTTATGTTTTTTGGCAGAAAAGTTGGTAGGGGGGGGGGTCTCGATCGATACACTTCCGGTCTGTTATTTCTTATTTGCTCATTTCCCCCCCTGCACTTTCTCTCTTTGCTATGCAGAGCACACTGCTGGGTTATGTTATAGAGAGGGAGGGCAAAGTAAAAACAAGAACAAAAAGAAGAAGAGAAGAAGAAAATTCCGCTTTGTATTGATCCGAATCCTCCCCTGCATAGGTTTTGGATAGTAGAGCTGGCTAGGGCTGCATACAGGGAGCGCGCGCGCCGGGCATTGCACAGAGAGCCCCGCCAGCAGCAGCAGCAGTCGCCGAGTCGGTTTCGTTATTTAGTTCCGGAGCAACCCAAGCGGGTAGGGAAAAGGGGAGGAAAGACCTCGAACCGTTGACGACGACGTCGGCGTCAGTGTACAACCATTGAACAATAAATCAATAAAACGACGATCGATTTCGACTATCTTTTTCTTCTTTGGTCGGCAGCATTTTTTATTTTTATTTTTATTTGTGTGTGTGTGTGTCTCTCTCCCTTGTTTGCGGATGAAACATTGTGAACCTTTTTAACCGCCCCCCCCCCCACCCTCACCGGTAGAGAAAGAAAGAAAAACAAATAACTGTCAATTGAATGTTCATCCAATAAATCATCAAAAAAGTAAAGGCGGACAATTTTAAAAGAAAATGACAACAATTTTCTGTCGAACCTTCAAAATGGATGTGAAAACTCGTGAAAAATAGATTTGAAAAAAGAATATCTTCCGAGTATAGCCTCGAAAAAACAAATGCCCGTTAAAAATATCCATCAACCAAATAAAAACAAACAAAAAAATGAAAAAAAAATGAAAAAATCTCGGGAAACCTGTTGTCTTGGGTGTGCGGTGGAAATACCACGCAGACCATGACAAAGCTGGATATAGCCATCCAATTCTATCCCCCCCTCCTTGTCTATTTATTGAGAACGAGAGAGAATAGACGCAGTGTGTGTATGTTGTGGCTTAACAACTCTCACAGACAACCAACCAATGAGAAACCGTCTGAAATGACGTCAAGAAGATAAAACAGACAATGACATCACGCACACTCTCTCTCTTTAGCCCAAAGATAGGGCAGAGACTCGCCGCCGCCACCGCCGCCCTTTTTATTTCGTTTCCTCGCGGGCCAGTCCCGCGTGGCCAAGTATGGACCATAAGATGTTGTACAGATTTCACAGAGAAAATCACGTAACTCTCAGGTTGGTGGACCTGGTTTTTCTTTGCCTTTTTATCAAACAATGACGTGAGGCATAAGGTACAAACTCGCATTAAATGACGTCAGTTTAGTTCCGTTTCTATCTGTCACTCAAACAATCACGAACGTGACGGGTCTCTTTTTTTTGTGTGTAAGGGGGAGAGACAAGACGACCAACCAATGACAATATAACGACGTCCTTAAAAAAAAAAACAGACAACCAAAACGAAAGGAAATCGCCCAAGGGGAAGATATTAGTGACGTCAGACAGAGATGACGTAGACTCCCGAAACGAATCGTCGTTTCAAGATAATAACAAGCCCAAAATGTACACACAAGAATGTTCTACTATTACTACTACAACTATACATAATCGCCGACGGATGATGTCAAATCTTACCGCTGAAAACAGACGGAAGCGCCGGCAAAATGACGGAAGGTCCGAAAAACATGGGAAAATCCACAAAATTTGAAATGCCCGGCGTGTTGAGACTGTCGTTGATGTTGTTGATGTCGGATCGTCTTCCGATTCCCGTCACGTTGGCCGAATCTTCTGGCATTTCGGCTTTGAACGATTCAAAATTGAGCAAATGATGAAAATTAACATTGGCCTCGGTGAACGACATCGTTTCCAATCCTTCCATGATCATGGCTGATGATTCCGTCAACGGATCAACGCTTGACTGCTGTTGAGGATGAATAAGTAGTTGATTACTACTGTTGATAGTTTCTTCTTCTTGTTGACCTCCTCTTTCTCTTCTTCTACTTGAAGAAGAGACTACGGCACTTGGCAGTAGTTGGATGGATGTTTGAGGAGACTCTGGACCAGTCTGTGCCGGTGGGGCTCCTCCGCCAACCGCCGAAGCACTCAGCGACTGGTCGCTACCCGATGGCGGGTCAATGATTGACTATTCCGCTCAATCAAACAACACGTGCACCATCGAATGCTGCAGACCGAGTGATCATCGATTCTTGTGGCTTCTTTTTATTTTATTTTTTTTTTCTTGGAATTTTCGTCTTTTTTTTTCTTCTTTTTTTAAAAAAAGGTTCAACTTTTGTTTTTTTGAAAAATGTGGTCGAAAAATTGGCGCTAAACACGTGCCGGAATTCAAAAATGTTCTTTTAGTTGAATCGCAAATGAAAATGAACCGAATAGTTGCCGTTTTGCAAACAAAATGTTTCCTTGACGAATTTGAATATTGGAAATGTCACGCGCCAATAGAAACAATTTTTGCGTTTGTCTTAAAAATGTTTTCTTCTTTTAAGACTTAAAAAACTAAACACGTTAATGTTGTACAAAGTCTGGCGGGAGACTGAGGTTGAATGCCGTCCACTCACGGCTCTATGAATGAACGAAACCGGAAAGACTTAAGCTCCGCCCCGTCCCGCACGGCGCAGCACCGGGGTGACGTCACCACTCCCCCCGTGACGTCACATCCATTCACGCTATAGGCAGCCACAGCAGCAGCAGAGAAGAGAGCTAGAGCTTATCTACAGAGAATGGGACTCTCTCTCATTTTCTTATTTTTTTGAATATGATATTTGTTTGTTGTGTTCCGAGAAATGTCTGCGCCGGCGCTTAGGAGTTTCCCACCCACCCCTTCACCCGCTACCACCTTTTTTTATAATAAATGAAACATGTTGGAAAATTCTATCTTTTTCTTTTTACAACGTCGGATTATGGAATAAACGGCACGCGATAGAATGGGCCTTTTTTGTTGTCTATGACCATATATGGACATTGGCATATTTTTATTATTAAATGACAATAGAAATAAAAAAACTTGGCGAGCAAATGAAATGAGGAGCAAATAAAGAAGAAGAAAACATGTCTGACTAAAGACAAAAATGACGCAAGAATTGCAAAAAAAAAAAAAAAACCGGGCGCATTGTTTTTGACTTGTTCTCAGATGGCGCCAGGCGGCCGTGACCACTAAACAATAAAAACGATGACGTGTCTTTCAAATTCCATGACGTCACTTCTTCTACTACAAACATCTTTTTTTTTCCCCTTCTATTTGTCCCTGGTTGAATTCCTCCAAAAGAATTTGCGGTCGACTTTCTTTGCTGCCGCGCTTATTCACCTGTCGCGCACGCACACACGGCTGATCCCCCCTCGTCTTCCTTCATTTTACCTGTTGAATTGCGATCGAAACTTCTGTCCCTTTCTAAAACGGTTCAACTGCATTTTCAATGCTGAAAATAACCCCGTTCATTCATTCATTCACATTTTTCTTTTCAGAGTTTCAACACTTTTAAATTGGCAATAATGTGATTTGATCGTCAAATAAAAAGAAAATAACAAATTAAGTTGAAGGAAGGTGGGCAGCACCAGACAAAGTTTCCGGCGTGACATTTTCCAATGAAAACTTTTCGGAAGTTATATAGAGTAAAAAAAAGAAGAAGATAACTCGCGATCTTCTTTTTTCTTTCGTGAATTCTGGATGAATGAAATGTTATTTTTTTTTTCTTTCATTTTCTCTCTATTTTCTTTCCAGGAAATGCGTTCCCTCCTCATCAACGGTGTCTCCCATGGTTACCCTTTTCGAAAGGTTAAGGTGTTCCGGATGTGACGGATTATATCAATCTAAAATACGGCAGAAAGATGCAGCCTCACTGTATATGTGACGAGACAAATAGCAGTGGCATCTTATCAATAATCTCCTTTGCACTCTGTACGTAGGCCGAAAACAGGTCTCCAAATATATAGAATCCCCCCTCTACTCTTCAAATCAACTTATTAAAAGAGACTGTAAAAATAGTGAGCTAGAGAAAGATAATCAAAAACGGCGTAAAGGACAAACGGAACTATTTATCGTTGCACGTTCCAAAGGTAGCAGACGATCTTTGGCCTCTCGGCTCTCATTTATCTTTTCTCGTAAGAAATCTCGATCCAATAAAAATAAAGGACTAGTGAACGAGTTGGAATAAAAACACGGGAGGGCGGAATAAGGAGGTAACCACCACCACCTTTCGCCCACTTCCGACACGGCATTTTCTCACGACGGTTTTATCAAAATTGATAAGAAATGAGAAGAAGAAGAAAAGGGTCAAAATTTTTTCGTTATTTTTTATGAGCGGGAAACAATTAAGAAATGCCGGTTCGGTCATTCTTGGTAAAACGGAAAGACAAAATAAGTAAAAGATAATTAGAAAAATAACAAAAACTGAACTGAATCGAAAAACGTTTCCTAGAAAGGAATTAATGCAGCTAGAAAGAAAAAGCGGAAGGTTTTCCCTTGCAGCTAGACGAAAACTATACTAAAGCCTCAAAGTCTCGGGAGGTCGGGAAATGTCAACCGGAACCGGAAGTGGTGCCTGAACGCCATCTAACGCACCCGTCGACAAAGTTGCGCTCTCTCTCTGCTGAGGTCAAGCCATTCTAACATCAAACATTTCGATTCGATACCGAGAATTCATGAAAATAAAGTGACTCACGCTCAGCTAGTTTCCTTCCCCCCCTGCAGGGCTCTTCCCGGCTCGTTGATTGCGATCTCATTGTATTTCGTGTTTCACCTCATCATCTTCAGTACAACATCGTCCACCTTACTAAACCCTCATCCTTTCCAGCCTCCGAAATGTGGATGACTAATAAAGTGGCGCGCCGTATGGTAGGCAATCCGTCGCTTTCGCCATTTCTTTCAACTTGTTTTTCTTCTTCTATTTGATTACGTAATTTGTTGGATGAGTAACAACATCATAGACAACAAACGTTCACTCAAGAGGAACATTCCAGCATCCCCGCAGCGTCCCGCAGCATCGCCGGCCTTGCAGATCAATCCTGAAGAACAAAGTCACACACCAATGCTTCGAATAACCGGACTCGATTTGACAGCTCAATTTAATCGCTCACCTAGTCGACTCTGCGGGTTATTTTGTCGGGAATAAACAAGGAAAAACAGGGGAAACAAATTCAACAATCATGAGAAAAAAATAAAAGAGAATAATCTGCAGACAACTTTTCAGTCCAAAATTCAAACGGAATAATATTATTTCATCAATAATCATTATTCATTTGTCGCTCGCAACCAACTTTTGTTATGGATTTTTCTTATTTTTTTTTTTTTTTTTTGAAAATAGAGGAGCAACAATGTGAATGCCATCTACCGGTCGTCGAAACAACTCGATTCATCATATCAAGGGCCGGGCTCGTGCGGGCTCCAAATAAACCACGACATGACACACACACAACGTGATAAGCTGTTAAACCAGTCACGAAAATTTAAAAAAAGGAGTTGTTCCTGAAATACACGATGACGTAATGTTCTATGAGCTTTTGTCATTTGTGGATAGAAAAGACGGATGGGTTGTAAATAAAAAAGAATAAGAAAAAAAAAGGTTTGGTGTGGGATATTTGAACCAATCAGATGGCGATAGGATGACGTCTTCGACAACCAATCCCATTGGAAAGATTGAGGTAGGCTATCGCATCCGTTAAATAATAAAAGGGTTGAAGATTCCCGTTGGAATCTACCGAAAAAGAAGAGATGTGGGGGGAGAGAAAGATTGAACGACTAAAGGAGGAGCCCAGAAGCGTGAAATCAATATTCAAAAATTTTATTTTTTATTTTAAAAAAAATGAAAAAGAAAAGAATAATCTCCCAAACATCATCAACCGGTCAGCCCCACAAAAAATGCTATTTGGTGTGGTTTGAGAGAAGCTTTTGGCTGCGTGATTCGTGAACTCCTCTTAATGGCAAATTAGGGACACGGTCAGACGGATGGTATAAAAAGATATTTCGGTTCTTGTTGTTGTTGTTGTTCGTGAGCGACCATTTGAGAACACATTGCGGCTCTCTCTCTCACACACACACACACACACAACAGACAGGTAAGAAGGAAAAAAAAGAAAACAAAAAAAAAATGAACGAAAAGGTGGTGCTGTCTTGATGGAGGATCTCGCCTAATAAGGTATCCACACTATATACCTTGTCTGGACGTTAAGCTGTTTTTTCCACTCTTCCCGAATCATTTTGAGAGACGGGAGAGAAGGTGACGTCATTTTTCTTTCTTTTCTTCTTCTTGTTGTTGTTTCTCAAAATCTTCTTCTTACGGGACGCCCAAGAGGAGGATCGGCACAACCGCAAATCCCCCCATTCTCCTTGCCCACCGAAAATACGGCAGTAATGTAACGCCCAACTTGAAAGACAAAAAATAGGAATCTCTTCTCTCCGATAAAGAAGAAATAAATAATTCCGGTGATATGTAAATCAAACACGAACAAAGAGTCACACCCATCGATCACATCGTGCTGCAATGGCAGGTGCAATTTGAACGTGAATAAGAGAGAAGACGGGGAGAGAAGGGAGAATGGATACACGCTATAAAAAGATGTCGGCTCTCTTCTATCCCTCAAAATAAGAAAGGAATAACTACACAGTCTCTCTCTCTTTCTTGGCTCCTCATTCCTCATCAACTAATAAAATAAGACAAAAAAAAATTATTCCTCATTAAGGTGGAAGAAAATTTTTTGAAATTTTGGGCGCGGATCGAGCGGATAGATCACGACAGGAAAAAAAAACTGTCTAATTCTGGCGATTTTTTCTGAAAACAAAACAAAACAAAAAAAAAATAAGTTTCATCCGCCCGAAAAAAGAATTCCTCTTCTTCTTTGGTTTTTGCCATCATTATATGCAAATTAAACCTGCCGAGAATCTGACAAGCGCGCGCTTTCCTCTCTTTCATCATCATCATCACATCTTCTCTGAGCTTCTTCTTCTTCTTATAAAAAAAAACAAAACAAAAGAGAAAAAAAGATCCTCTATCTATCTATCTACTAGTCTCACTTTTCTCTCTCAGAGGCAATGTTTTATTTTGATTCAACAGTCACACATAGACGGACACACAATTTCGACTGTGGCTGATGACTTTGAAATGATGTGACGTCATTCTATCTCTCTCTCTCTCTCTCTCGACACAGCAGATGATCAAGCCAAGATCCGGAACTGTGAGCCATGGTATCTGGCGTGCCATACTGTTTGACTCTGTAGATGCTACACTCTGTACATTAATGTGTGTGTGTGTGTGTGTGTGTGTGGTAGCTAATTAAATATCGATTGGGGTTGATGCTTAATTCCTCCTCATTTTCTTGTTGTTGTTTCAAGTTTTCTTCGTCGGATCGTCCGTTTACAATCAAAATAATAAGAAAACTGGAAAATCTGCTCATTCGATTATTGAGGATCGAGCACACAGAGACAGAGTCTGCAGTTCCAACATCCAAGTGCTATACTATTACAAGAAAGGCATTTTCTAAAATGTCCAAAAAAGGGCTAAAGAAGGGAGCCAACATCATTCCCAGAAATGATGGAATCAAAAAGAGAATGGAAGATGGCCATCAAATGGAAATCATTCATAAAAGAAGACAGACAGAGAGATTCAACGCTTCCGAGGTTTTCATTCTCAACCGACTGTAGCTATAGCAACGAAAGGTGAACTGGAGAATCATTTCAGAATAATTTTGAATTAAAATCAAAATTGTTTTCAGAAATATTTTCCCTAAAAACAGTTGAAAAGGATTAATGAAGACAAGGGGAGTGAAGTGACCATCACGAAATTGTAAATAATACCGAAAAATAAGACAAAATGATGGTCAAGTAGCACGCAACGATTCTGGGAAAATCGTCGTCGACTTTTCAATTTTGTTGTTGTCGAAAAAAAAAACAAAAGAGGACGGGATTTTTCGTTGAATTTAAGCGACGAACCAACGAGAACAAACAAATAACACGATATACTTTGACTACGACGATGACTCTCAATTGACTATTCTTATTTTGAAAGAAAAGATAAAACAAAAGAGAGAACAAAAAATATTTTTTTTTTTGTACGTAGCGGGAAAAAAGAAATATCTAGTCGGCCGGAAAGCACATCAACACGAACCAAGGCCTCGGAAAAAGAAAAAAATTCAAAGAAGAATTGAAGGAGAAGAAAAAACAATCATTCAACTTGTTTTGAATTTCAATAGAGTAGTGGTGGTGGCTGCTGCCTTAGCATCTGCGAGTTGTGGCCTCCAACCGATAAAGATCCACACACGACCAGAAGATAAAAAAATGAATCTCGTGAAGAGAAAGAAAGAAAAAACCGTTCAACGAATTAAAAAAAATCGAGGAAAAAATACGCAGAAAACAAAAGACAACAAAACAATTGCACGTGACGGACAGAGAGCGCGCGCGTTCAAATCCCGCGTGAATCTCTTCATTTGACCTAGTTTCCCCCTTTTTGATAAAGACAAAATTCATTCACGAAAGAAAACGGTCGACTTGTGCAAATAAAAACATCGAGACCAACGCAATGATCCGAAAATTCCAAAAAAAGAAAGAAAAGAAACTAAGACGTGAAACGAGGGAATCACGAGGGCACGAGCCTGATCTGAATGAACGGATGAGGAAAGGACCAAAGGGGTGGGATACCAATGAATTCAAGAAGACGCCGCCTTATAGATGCGAATCGCCATCATCCCGAACAAAAAAAAGAAGAAAAAAAAACACACAAATACAAAAAAAAGGGGCACGAAAGATTTTCTGAAAAACACATCGTGAGCGTGAATAATCAACGGCGGGAAACCATATGTATATATATATATAGAAATATAAATAAATATTATCTACAAGGAGGAAGAAGAAGAGGCCACTCCTTGTCTCATCGGTTACGAGCCAAGACGAAGAAGAATGAAAGAACTGAAAGAGAGAGAGTGAGGCTTACCTGTCAAAGGTTGCCGTCAGTCTTGACTGAAGCGTGTCTGTTGAACGTGTAGGAGCCGCACGGAGCGCAAGACCCATAGACGAACGAGACGCACAACGGCACTTGCCTGGCCAACAAACGCAAGGCGGAGCGCAGGTGAAAGACAAATGAAACGGATGGCCAGTAGACGAGTAGTTCCAGACGAGTAGATAGAAAAACACGTGCGCGACGAAGCTGTACGGCACCACCAAACAATATCGCGATAGGAGGATTCCTTCATTTAGTGCTGGACAGCGGCCAGCAATCGCCTCGCCATTTTTTTTCTTTTGGTTTCACGCGCGGCCACCGTGAAAGAGTTGTTTCTACAGAGTTCAAAATCAATGGCTCGTTCATCAATCAAAAAAACAACAATGGCAAACACAAACACACTACTATCGTCGTCGGCCAATAATCAAATGTCAATATGCCAAAAATAGAGATGGGAGGCGGGAATTTCAATTCGGGAGTAGGAGGAAGTGAAGGTCAAAATAACAAAAATAAAAGGCGGTGAATATTGGCGCGCGCGAATTTTTCAAATGCGTCCGAAACCTAACGTAACAGTTACACAACGCAAAAGGAGCGGTAGGGAGGGGGATTTGAATTTGGAAGAGAGATGGGGAAAGACTCTGTGTCCCGGTCTGATCACGGCCGGCAACTGAGCAACAGCCTGGTCCCGCAGGCAGCCAACACAGCATCCCGTGGCAACTTAACACAACACAGACAGAGAGAGCCTCCCTTCCATCACGCGGCGGCGGCTGCTGCTGCGGCCTTATTCTATCTCTTTTCTTTTCTTCTTTCCTCTCTCTTCTCTTCTCTTCTCTTTCTTTTCTCTCTCTCTCTCCATACTTTTGCCTTTTAAATATGTCCATTACGGGCCGTCCCAGTATCACACACACACAGACCAAAAAGACACGCCATCCATTTTTCTTCTTCTCGACCGGCCATGGCTCAATTCACTTTATGTCATCACGGGAGAATGTAAAAAGAGTCTACAACCGTCCGTTAAAGACGTCTCATTCACAAAAACAACTAAAAGAAAAGTGGAGATAAAGACAAATATTATGTTATCAGCGAAAAATTGTCTACAACACCTGATAGCGCGCGCGCGCGTTATATATGGTGAGAAGATGAAGCCATATATATTTCTTTCTCCTTCTTTTTTTATGATCGTTTTTTATTCCGGAACAGAAGCTGGATTTCCTGGCCGTTTTCATGACGAACACCCGCTGACCCGAATCGACTGAATTCCCATCACCATGCAGGAGAGCTCCATCTAGTAACAGCACGGAATCACTGGTGAATGGGAAATCGAAGGAGAAATACACACACACAAAGAGAGAGAGAAAGAAAAAGAATCAATGAAAATAAATCTCTGGTAGTGAAACAACAACAACAACAACATGGAGTATACGACTGTGCTACGTATATAATGTAAATTCCCATTTCCAATCGAGCGGAATTCCCCACCACTACCAAACTTTATTCATTGCCAGTCACCGTCAATTTTAACAGTAGCACCGAATTTGGCGGGACAGAGCTGCTGCTGCCAGCCCTCACGGGAAAAATAAAAAGCCAACGAGGACGATCATTCAACAGTTGAATTAACGGGAATAGGGCACACAGTGACAGAAAACAGAAGAATAAAAGAATTCAATAGTAGGACCGTACCATTGCCAAGCTTATATAGCCGTTGCCACAGTGTATATAATAAATAATAACACGACCGGGTTCATAGTGAACAGAGCCGTGGACTACTGCCGATGGATGCACACACACAAACACATCAGACACCATCCTTTCTTTCTTTTCTTTCATTCTCGGCTACTGGAACATCGGAGGGGAAAGACAATTCCAAACACAAAGTCATTCATTTGAAAATAGCAGAGAATCACTCGTCCGTCCGAGTCGCCTCGTTGTTGTTGTGCATCTTCCTTTAGATTCGGATTTATTTTAATCATTCCAGGAAATCTGACTGACGACATCTCTCAACTGTTTTCATCTAGTTTTTTTTTTTTTTTTTAATAACGTCGATAAAGAAAACGGTAACGAAATGACATTTCGTTATTTTTTTCTTGACGCTCAAATTTCACGGACCGTAATGAAGTTTCGTTCAAAAGTTTCAAAATCTTTTAAAAGCTGATAATTTTGTGCCAAACAACAAGAGAGAAATTTAATTTCACAATTTTACGGCAAAAATAAATGAAATTAACTATTTATAGCCGATTGTCAATCGAAAAATGCCACGGAAATTTAGGAAAAAGAAATCAGTGGCGCGCGACTCTCATTTGTTGCGTGCGGCGGCTCTTTTAATGAAAAGTCAACACGCGTTCTCGTCACACGCACACGTCCAACCGAGTTTCCCTCATTTTCTAGACGAGAATGTCTCACGATTTTACGACCTGAAAGGGACGACGACACAACAACAACAACAACAACAAAAAAAGGAGAAGAGAACAAAAAATCATCATCATCATCATCTAGAATGAAAAAGACTCGAAGTAACACAAACGGGCGCGCGCGCGCAGTCTGGATTCAATCTGCAACTTGTGTGTGTGTTGTGTCAGCAGCGGCCCACGTTTTGTTTTGTTTTACCGTCGAAGCGAAGTGGGAGATGAGTCGAGTCGACGGAATGATTGATGATCCATTTTTGTTGTTGTTTTGTTTCGTTTCTTTCCATCTTTTTAACATTCAACACACAGACAGACCGCCCTAAAAAATACGATTTGTCAATCAAAGGTGAGGCGAGAGTTGGTGGAAGGAAAGAGACAGATGCCTAATGAACTCTGCCGCCGTACGTATGGCCGGTACTGACCAATTATTTGATCATCTCCTAATTTCCCACCGGGAATCGAAGCTTAAGCGATTGTCACCTAACGATTCCTTTCACACGTATTGATAAATTTATCTTACCTTTTCTTTCTTGTTTGTGTATTTTGGCTGAATGTGTTTTCTTTGGAAAATTATCGACAGTCGGAGGCAGGGACCATCTAGCTGGATGAATTATGGATGAAGGTGTGACGATCCAGCGTCAAAAGATTTTTCTGAGATTGATGAATACAGTGTACAAGACCTAAAAGGGGTCCGGTCCGGTGTGACACACATGGTAACTTTAGAGTTGGACAGGAGCAAAGAGTCGAACGAAGAAGAAACTGTTGAGTGATGAAAAAGCATCAGCTAGTATAGTTGCCCTTTGCGTATAGACATTGCTAATGAGTGTTCGCTTGGGCGCCAGAGAAAACAGTGACACCTCATCAGCATCAGGAGCCAGCAACACAGTCAAATCTTTTCTCATGGTGAGGGTCAAAAATATACAACCCCGTCAATGATTGCGTCCGTTTGGGAGAAAATAGAGTACAAAGTTGCATTAGCTGCTCACCAAAAACTAATGTCTGTATCTTATCCATTTCAATTCCTTTTCCTTTTTTTTTCGGGGGAGGAGGGACGCAGTGAAAACTTTGTTTTTCCTTCCGTCGTGTAGAACGGCCACATTACCCGAAAAGAACTTTTCCATCAACCGGGAGTCGGGATCTATTACAGCTGGGTTGGCCATCTTCTGCGCTATCGCCGCTTTTCTTGGTGTGTGACGATGACACGGCACGGCCCTTCTCCTTAATGTGCCACCTCTTTTCATCTCTTTCAACGCCATTTCAAAACACCTAAATTTAGACATTCAAAACTCAATCAAACTAGAGAGCTACTTATTTACTGAACTTGAGATAACTCACCGCACAACAGAAAAGGATTTACAAGATACTTGGTGGAAATTTTCACGTACTCGTCAGTGTCAGAAGAGAACAACAAAAAATAGCGGAAATCGCGTTTAGTTTTACACCAATCTTTACAATAATTGGGGAAACTTGAACAATGCAATCAAATACAGTTATAATTTTCTTTATAACTACGGTATAAATACAATTCAATCCTAAAAAGAAGAATGCATCGCTAAAGCATCTTCTTCGATGCTTCTATTGGAATAAAGAAGCCGCCAATTAGACGCTTCGTTATTCAGACAAAAGACATTTTTGGGTTTCTTTCTTTGTTTGTTTTCCGGCTTTTAACAGACGATGGAGAATTGGAGACAAAATCGGAAGAAATCAAAAGATAATTACAAATCTTAATGAAAGGATCGAATTTCTTCGCAATGCCGTTTCAGTATGTCATTAAGATCAGGCGTGAGATGAACACAAAAATTGAAATTACGATGTGTGATTATCTACTCCGGTGGATCTGCAGGTGGGTACTTGTTGTTTTGAGTTCGGTTGCGATTCTCTGCGCTGAGCCGCCGGCAAACGTCGACTAGAGGTAAATCATCAGCTATAATATTCGTATAAATATACACAAATAACAAGAGAAGGAAAAAAAAACAAATGAAAAACCCAAATAAAAGAAACCAAAAAGAAACAGAAATCAAATCGAAAAAAAAAAACAAAACAAAAAAACACACAGATTTAGTTATACCTTCGTCTCCGCTGTATTTGAGACAGAAATCATCATCTAGCATGCTTTCGTCTTGTTTTTGAGGTGTTTGGCTATGTTGTTGCTTAGTCATAAACTCATTGCAGAATCGCAAGTCTTCCATAATCTCGTCATCATCATCGGCCGGAGGGGCCGATTCTGTCTCGGAGCTGTCACCGCCTCCCTAGCGTGAGTTATTGCCATCAATATTCATTTCTTTCTGACGTACTGCACAAATAATGATCAAAGAATTTACCTTGCATTCCATCGGAGGATGAAGGCCTTCCTCTTTAGGTGATCCTTGTGAACTACCGACGCTCGACTACCGACCCAAAGAAGGCAAAAGATTTGAATAATAATAACACTTGTATTAATGAAAGCAGCGAAGCCTTAGATGCATGCCAATTGAAGTTTCACGTGTGCCATTACCTTGCAATCAATTTCCACACTATCCAAAGCCGAAGTAAGTATTGGCTCGTTGTGAAGACCCACGAGGTGGTAGATGGTCAGCAGATGTTGGTAGTGCACGGTGAGTACTCAAGGAACGTGCAAGTCGACCTGGTTCATCAAGTCAACGATTATTTACTGAATTAATTTGACTAGAAAAATGTTCGCTTATTAAACGAACCTTTTGGAGTGGTTGGCGAAATTTCGGAGATTGATCTTTGATATGGGAGTCTGCTATTAAAACAATACATTTAACGTACATTCCGTTTGTTATAAACAAGAAACACATTAGTAAAACCTTGTATGTCCCGGTCCTGTTCGTCCACCTCGCACTCGTAGCCCAGTCCCACTGCGACCTTTCCACGGTGGGGCGAACGGAGTGCTGCGTATCCAACAAAGATTCAGATGAAAACAGCTTATGGCGATAAAATAGTTTAAGGGGTTTCACCTTTGAGAATAATTATGACCACTCAAGGCAGAGTGAGTCGAATCATCTGCGTCAACTTGATGCCTAGGCCTTTTATTGGGCCCTGGGTTAAGTGATGTTGCGTCAGCCTTTCGCTCAACAGGACTCTTTTTCCCAGAAACTGGATTAGATACTTGGGTCAAAACTGTTGAAAAGAAAGTTGAAATCTCTTCCAAAATGCAGGCATCGACCATTGACTGGGTAACATTTTGCAGCTTTCGTTTCCATCTAAAAATTCCAAGGTAAAATTTATTATTATGTTCGCCAAGAAGAGTTAACTGATAACTTACTTTAACATCCTCAACGAATCAACAGCACCGTCTACAACTATAAGGGAGGATTCGGCTTTCATTCGGTGCCTGAGCTGTTCTATTCCATCTACTGTACACGTCGAGGAAGATTGACCTACGATCAACATTGTAGGACACTTGATATCTAAAATGAAATCATCTGGTTCGCCTCGTTTGCCATCAACGCAGAAGAGTGGAAAGCCCAAGCAAAGTAGCGCCGTAACTGGTTCCATATAAGCAACCTGCAGGAATTACAAAATAAATTTCATTCTTTGGGAAACTAAATTACCAAGACTTTATTTACCTGGGCTGCTATTAATGCTCCTTGTTGAAGACCTGCAAGAACAATCGGGCGACTAGGGCAACCTGCCTTCAGCTCTTGGACTTTCTGAACCGTCGCATTGATGATTGCTTCAACAAGCATAGGTAGAGGTAATGTTTGTGGTGCCGGTGTCGTTTGAATAGAAACGGTCGTTACCCTTCCAAGAGTCTGTAGTAGATTGTGCCACGTTTGAAAGCGCCTCGACCCGCTCAGGCTGAAAAAGGATAGACATTGAATTATAAATCAATGAATTGTTTCCAACTAAGAATTTTAATAAATGGTTTACCTTGACAATGAGTTATAATTATTGGTCCCTGATGGTACCATAATGATGAATGGTGTTACAGGTTGAACTTTGGTAACTGGTGGAACACTGGGTTTCAAAGCTGGTTCCCAAGGTTTACCAACAACAAAATTCAGGATTTGGTTATTCAATGTCAGAAGTTTGCTGTTAGTGAGAGGAGTGTTGAGTATACGATCAACCAAGGTAGGCACCCTACTCTGAAGCACTTGCAGCATGTTTATGTAACACAACAAGTAGTCTCGATTTAGATGTTCAATTAGAGTCAAGTGCAACCACTGTGTTATCTTCACATCCCATGAAACTGAGGAAAGGATTATTCTCAACTTCTTGGCAGAACCTTCAACATGAATTTTCTTTTGAATTGCTTCATTTTCTAGTTTTTCAGTAGCTAATTTTGCCATGTTGTCTGCAATAAGCAATTTTACAACCTATTTGAAAAAGGATTTGTTTGACTGAACACCAACACGTTTTTAATGCAAGAACCTTGTTAAAAATTCTATTTTGCAATGGGGTCCATCCATCTCTTTTGACTGTTTCTTCCCAATCTGAGCAATTTTCATCTGATGAAAGAAGATTCAACTTTTGCACAGATTCCATATAATTTCTGTCAGTAACTTCAGTATTCAGGATAGGGTGGTGTTTAACGGAGGGAGAGTCATCAACATCTATTACATCATCACTAAAAATTTTAAAATTTTAAAACCAACTGAAAAATAATTAAATTCATTTAAAATATGAAACACACCAAACTGGAGAATTATCCTCTGCAAAAAGAACTCGAATAGGTTTACAATGGGCCATTTCTTGGCGCCAATTCCATGGTTTAGCATAGCAATGATCCAGTTGTACTGGTTCAGTAGCCTTCATAATAAGTTGAAAACTTACGAACATATCCGATACAAATAGCAATTAATAATATAGTTTACCGATCCATTAGATATATTTCTACAAGAAATCGAAGCCTCCCGACTTTCTTCCATTGCTTTAACTACCATTTAGTAGTCGAAATCGGGCACACGCGACCACGCGACTTTGGGCTAGACGCTGGAGTGCTTGACTGTTTTGTTATTGGTAAAAGTTGTCCTTAGCACACCGTTGTTTTTTTGACCGATAGATGGATTTGAGAAGGATGTTTTTCAAAATTCACGTTTTTGCACGAAAAACGAACTAACGACCGAAACACGATTAACTATACACTTGGGGCGTGGGCGTTGATTTTCAGCAATGTTCCAACTTGATTCTTGATTGATGAAAGATTGGTGTGCATGGGCCACGGATATACCTCTTCAACCTCCTTAAATAACAAAAATTGGTCAAAAAGGAACGTAATAGGCCTACACACAGTATGTTTTAAGATGTTGGCCTCAGGTTGGCCTCGAATCTTCGTGGCCCCGTTCGTATTTTCGCTTGTATTAAAAAAAATAATAGCTTTACCATCTCTGGCCTTTACTTCTTCTACTTGCCTGTGGCATGGTACTGATATGCAGCAATAAGCTATGTTTCGTATTGTCAGCATAATATCTAATCTAAACAATTATCATATTCAAAATAAAAATTGTGTCTTTCTTCTTTCCTAATTGATCAACAATGCAAACAATTTGTTGAATTACTTACTAATTTGTTCTCCAAGATAATAAAGTTCTTGAAAGGGAGGAGATTTATTTCAAATATTATCTTCTTCATGAGTGTTTTAAAATATTAACATAGAGAGCTATCAAGCGCACATACTGTAGTTAGGAAATAATTTGAAATATTTCAATTTTCAAGTCCTTGATGTCAAAATATTTTTGACTTCATCACTTTCACTTGTCTATTTTCGTCTCCACTCTTTCGTGCCACATTCTTTGTGTTATTACACTCTATGTGTTGTCACTCAAAAGTACTAATACAAGTTTCAGTTAAGAAAATTTTTATTCGATACGCGATACCGATTACATATATAAATTATTAAATTTATAGTCCCCGTTCTCCTGTAGGTAATTAAGATATTAATAATACTTATGTTAGCTGATCGTGGCTGATGTTGACGGCATGCAGCTGATATACTGCAGTAGTAACTAAATGATATATGAAAATGGATATGGAAACTGGAAAACCATTGGAAAATAATATTGATGTGTCAAATTACTCTTGCAGCTGCAAAAAGTTTCACTCGTTTTGGGTTCGTTCTTGTACAATCGTCGCTTTAGAATTTAAAAAGAGATTATGGCCCCACATTCATGGCCTACCTGTCGGGGAATACCCTTTTGAAAAACGGAAAATCACCATTGAAAACTATTGTGAAATTTATGCTGTAATTAGAAAATATATCTCTTGGATAATTGCAGGTTTAATTAACTTATTACTTCCTGCTACTAATGTAATAACACCTTCAAACTATAATTCAGCAAGTCGATTGCGGAAAAAAAAAGTTTCTCGTCCTTTCCTTTTCACCCGAAAGCCACACGTCACATTTCTTTTTGTAGCAATCAGTATTCGACCAAAATCGTACACGAAAAGGTGTTATTAATTTTCACTAGGGTTTTTCTTGACAGCAATAACATTTATGCACGTCATTGGAAAGCATGATAAATCAACGATAATAATCTTCAAAATTCCGCACCTCTTTTTTTGCAAATCATCGTAAATGCGTGGGTAGGGGGGGGGTGCCTACTTCGTACTAAATACACCAAGTCACCAACAGATTTTTCATTAATAATGTTTTTGTATTTTTTCGTTCTATGCCTATATATAACGCAGCTTCGATATAACGGCACATTCCAAATACGGCCAACCTCAATCGAATTTGCATCTGCACGATTCCTAAAAAGCAAAAGAATTAGACTTTGTGAAAAACGGGTAAAACAAGTTCTACATAAATCTCTAAACAAAGCCCCTAGGACTAGTTAAAAGAAAACCTTATTTTGTAACCTACTAATCAAAATACTAAAATATTTTTAAAACTGAACTTCAACATTTACCTGGAAGACACAGTTTAATGCTATAGGATATATAGTCTATAGAATGCGCAGCTGGTGAAACATGTGGTGAAAGATTGTGCAACGCAAGCATTATAGTTGAGATAAGAGTAATCCATTGAAAGCTGAATTTTAAGAAAAATTACCGGTTCCCTTTTCTCTTTAGCGCCCTAAATTTAAAGAATACTTTACGTCGTTGAGAGTTCAACTTTTGAACTTTATTAGGGACATGATAAAATAACAAGCAGATGAAAGACTGAGTAACTGGTGATTTTGAACAATACGTAATTTTACAAATTTTCCGTGGGCTTACACAGGATTAGCACCTATTTCACGGCATTAGTGAAAGCACAATTTACAATTTCTGACATCGAACGTGAATTAAAAAAGGGTGTTGTTGAACAAAACTACAGCCTGAGATGATAACGTCGTTTAAATGTCGTCCGGTTTAGTTCTTCCTTGTCCTTCAAACAGAATTTAGAGACTCATCACCTGTGGAAATAAAAATCGTCGGTAAGGAGATTGTCCCTTAATTTAAAAAGATGTAGGATTCGGGAATACTGTACTGCATTTAATGGAGACACGAGAAAAACTAATCGGGCGAAGGCTCGGTTATTGTTGGACCAAAAGATTAGACAAATAAACGCAAAAAGGCCACACCACGCAACAGCGTGAAAGACAGCCAACAAAACTGAAACTAACCATGAGAACAGCATGGCAATGGTAAGCGCACTGACTTGCATTCGCGCTAGGAGAAACCTATTTTATACGAATGTTAGTAGACATCGTGAAACTTCACGAAGCCTCCAGGCACTGAGAGAAGGAGGTACCAAAGGCTTTCCTCATTGAGGGAAACAGCACGAGCAGTAGACCAACCTGTACAATGAGGCGTTGGTAGGTAGAAAGGCGGTATGTTTCAAATGATTGCCGCAGGTTTCTTGATCTTTGTTCTTGGCTAGCAAGAGTAGTCAATAACTGTTCAAAAGCGAAAGCTTCTTTGCGGGAAAACAGAAAGCAAGTACGTAGAAATCGAAATCTCGATGCTTGATTACAACTCAACAGTCATTGCGTAGTTACATCTTTTGCAATCTATCCCTGTAGGGGAATGATTAAAATCCCTTTTTTCCTTTTTTAAGGAAATCCCTTGATGGATTATTTCTGTTACAGGAAAATTCATATTATGCGTCGAGGTAAACTAGGAGAAAACAACAGATTCAAAAACACACCCAATGTTGAAATTTTCCTTAGGGAGCCAAAACAATATAATACGTCCTTGACTATACCGTATTATATCGTACCGTCACAATATAGCAGGATACTAAAAATCTATAATACCATCATCAGGGTTCATGGAAGAGATAACCTAGTTTCATCCTACTCGATGATCTTGCAGCACAGACCAAATGAAGTACATAAAAGACGTCGTGCCCGAGTCCTTGCTGAGTCAATGAGTAATCATTGCTGTGTTATAAACCATGGTCAAGTGTCTTGCAACGTTGTTTTACTACGCAATAGCAGGTTACTATACCCATTTCATTATACCCGGTGAACCTTCAACAATATAAAGAAAAAAACTTATTTTTAAAATATGTTAAGCAGTAAATATCTTGGCTTACGTGACCAATGGAGATCCAGTGCGGCCATGTCGAAAAAGACGATTTCCTTACTTTATCGCCGATTCGGATCAATGTGACCTATTTTACAAATGTAAGGATGGGCAAATAACCGAAGACCTTTGTCCAGACGGACAGGTCTATGAGCCTGAAAGCCAGTCTTGTTTCATGATTCAAAGGGTTGCATGCGGCAGGAGGAAGCGTTTACGTGAGTAAATTATTTGTTATTCTAATTACTTTGTTAAACAACGATGACAAACATGTTGGACCTTAAAAGAATTGCCTAGAGGAAACGCCATTTGTCCATCAAGACTTAACGGGAGATATCCCATCGAAAATGAGTGTTTCGCTTACCATGAATGCGAACAAGGAACACCTACCAAAGTAAACTGCCCTCCAGGTAAACAAAGTTGTTCCGAAACCCTATCGATGTCGTTTGCTTGAATATGTCCTTTTCAAGGTTTAATTTTCGACATTGACCAAGCTGTTTGCGAATTCCCCGATATGGCAAATCGAACGGAATGCTCAGGTGCCTCAAATTATAATCAGATTAGTCTAAATTGCTTTTCAACCTCTTTGAAATTTCAAAGCTGAGAAAATTTTGAGCTTCACATGCCCACACGGTTCTAACGTCCGATCAGACGAAGTTGTGCTACGTTTTGGGGATCACGAACGTTTTCCAAAAGTAAGCATTTTCCTGGTTAAGTTTCCTAAAAATTGAATAATATGACCAATAATTATCAAAAAGAAAGGAGATTGTAGGCATTTCTTCATGTGCTTGAAAAGCGGTCGACCCCGATTGGGAGGATGTCCACTTGGATTAGTTTACAATCCTATCACTTTCTTTTGTGATACACCAGAAAACGTTGCAGAATGGTAATTATCGTTAATATTTCTTTCGAATGTGCACCGAAAACTTACAAGGCCATCAGTCAATATTTAATTTAAACAATCAACATAAATTGAATATGTTGTTTTATCTATACAGCGAAAATTTTTACAAGGCTTGAACGTGAGGGAATTTTGACGATGTCTTCAACAAGCTGAGAAAATCATGGCAGGACGTTAGCATTAATCTTCAGACCGCAAGATCGTGAGCATCTTCTCAGCGGCGACATTTTTGGCAACCTTCTTGGATTTGCCTTCACCTGTTACAAAGAATCAATCGTAACAATAAAATAAAAAGATGAAACATGTCAATAAAGAGTACCTTCAGTAACATGCTGATCCAGTTTGCAAGACATATAAAAAATTCTGGCGTGGGAAGGGCCAGTTGTTTTAAGAACTCGATAAACAGGAAGGGACTGATGTCTAGTCAAAAGCCAACCTGTAAGAATCCCAGATGCATTGTTTGGTTCTGCTGCTGCAGGGGGGGGCACATTTTCTTCATTCAGTGTTGGATATTTTTTCATCCTAATAAAATTAAAGTTCATCAAGGTTTGGAAAAGAAATCAGCAAAAATTTAACAAACCATTCACAACAGGCCGTTAGTTTTTCTTTGGAGACTTCCTTCAGTGTTCCTCCTTCTCGAGCTGTTTTCTTGATCTCAAGCATCAGTTTGTGGGCAGCATCATGCTTTGCCTTCATCTTAGTGGTACCAGAGCCAATCTCTGCAAAAATGAATTATTTCATTATTCAATGCTTTAAACTATAAAGAATGTTTTGTCAAATAAATGGAAATTATACTTGTTAAGTCCAACAAGGAGACAGTCAAAGTCATCCAGAATGTTTGGCTATGGGCATCCCCACTCTGCCGGTCCAAGTTGTACATGGCCAAACCAAATTCAAATTTTGTGCAAAGCTCATGAAGTATACTAACAAATGTCTTTTGATTGGCAGGACTGGGAGCTCTAACTTCAACTTCCGTTTCTTTCGATTCTGATGCTTTGACTGAATTTGCACTACTGTCGTTACTTGCCATTTTAAAAAGGTTCTGATCGTGGTATGATTTCACAGCAGAGTAATTGTGATATTCAGAGAAACACCTGTTAGACAATAACCTTCAATTTCTAAGACTTCGAGGTTCTAATTATTCTAACAGACTACTAAGGTGACTCGTGTACGACCTGTGAACGACTGAAAACTGAACCTAAACGTGATACTGATTTAAAAAATTAACGATTCATCAACGATTCAACGTGTTCGATCGGATCGGTATTCGGTAAAGATCGATAATCGATACTTTGCCTTTGTTGCCAGATTGGCAGATTCAAAACGATTTCAGTTTTCCACTTCCCAGAATAATTTTGTTTTGCAACATTTGATTTAAACATGGCTCTGATTTAAGTTTGTTAATGATAATTATGGATTATATATTAGGATGTGTTTCTAGAATTATCAGTTTAAATGCCACCAAATACACTGTTACAATCAACTGATAGTCTTACAATTTTATGAAAATTTCGAGCGAATAATTTAAAATCTGTTTGAGACACAAACAAGAGTGAGAATCAAAATATTTATTTACTGAAAAGAACTCAAAGAGATGATGAGCAAAACAATTATCTGCCAAAACCACCCTTACATGCTGGGCTTTTTTCAGTAATTTTAGATGAATCTTCCCACTGTGAAGGTGTTTTTGCCTATTAAACCAAGAAATTTTGAAATTTTAGTTACCACAGCACAAACATACAAATTTTCCCAAACTAAATTAACTAACAATAATATTACTTACAACTATTGACAAAGCATGGACTCCATTTTTCAACTCCTCACTAAGTACTTGATTGACTAATCGATGCCTCTACAAAGGAAATATAAATTTATCCTTCTACTAATATATAAAATATGTGCATGCTTCATAATACCTGAAGCAGTGGTGTGTTTTCAAATTTGCTTGAAACAACCACAACCTTGAAATGGGTCTCACTTCCTTTCGGTACATTATGCATATATGACTCATTCAATATATTTAGGTGAACAGGTGAAAACTGGTCAGTAAGTTTTTCGCGAATCAACATTTCCATTGGATTTTTAACTGAAACGGTAACCATGGTCTTTGATAGAAAATGTGATGATGACAAAACTCGAAAAGAACGAGCTAACATATCATAGCATTCAAAGCAACCCTGTTGAAAAAGCAAAGAAAAACTTAAATTTTGAAACGAAATAAATTGAGAAAATCGTGATTCTCTAACTTACTTCGTGAAAAACGATCCACAGATTAGATTTAGAAAAAGCAGACGAATGTTGGAATGTTTTTGTTTTCATTTTCATACTAGTCAAAGGCAACGCTGCTAATCGTGATTGAAATAAAAGATAAATTTGAAACGTACGCAGCAAATTTTTCATCATTCGCTATATCATCTACTTCCTGTGATTTGAAAATCTGTGTCATTGACGAGTCATTAATTGGCTTAATTTGTGTTTTTTTTCTTCTTGTAAATCATTAAGTTAATTGTATAACATACGCTGCTATCTATCAGCTTCGCTCAAAATTCTCTTATCAATCAAAACATCTTAAAATATCTTTCTTTAAGGTTCAGAGAGCTAAAAAAAAATAAACAAATATTTACACTGCCACTCAGCGGATTGTTAGTCAAGATTTGACATTATAAGAAGCGTAAACAAAATATCCGAACATCTCAAGTTATATCCGACTATTTCCCTCGTGTATGCTGCTGAAACACACTTTAAAATAAAAAATAAAAACCTTTTTCTGTTGAAATATTATAATTTGACATTCCGTCATACCCGCTTATTTGATGGGCCAGCAGTTATTATATCTTGGAGTATAAGTCAAGTCGACCGTTGGATATAACAAGCGATTAGATAAACCGGACAAACAAAACAAACTGGTATACCAGACTCGAGAGAGAGATGCAACGAGCGAATAGAAAGAGATACGTACAGCAAAACCAACCGTGAACTGAAGCTGAGATTTTCTTTCTTCACCAGACGTTTCCTTGTCGTACCAGAGCTGAGACCATCAGCTTTTCAGTTTATACTTTAAGATGGAGCTACCGTTTATCGGCGTGTTTTTGCTCCTGACGTTTGGTTGTTGTTTGATCACGTCCGATGCCGCTCCCCAGCAGAAAGCCTCTACTTGCGGCTATAATGTAAACAACATTTCTTTTATTAAAAGAACATTTTAAATTTGTGACTATACATAAATATGACATACTTACCCGTATGTTCTGTATATTACCAGAGCTGTACGCCGAGCAAACCGGGAATGATCAATGTTCACGTCGTTCCGCGTATGAAAATTATCAATTTACAACGTTTGATTGGATCATTTTACGTGTCAAATTAATCACGTTGTGATACACTTTCTGCAGATACTCACGACGATGTAGGGTGGCTGAAGACGGTCGATCAATACTACTATGGCTGTAAATATGAGCTTACACAATCAAATATAAACGATAATTTGAAGTAATTATTTCAATTTTTACAACTTTAAAGCAAAAACGGGTTACCAAAGAGCAGGCGTACAGTACATCATTGATTCGGTGATCAAGGAATTGCTGAAAGACCCAGCAAGAAGGTCTGAAGACTATATTATTATTTACCGTTTTTAATTGGATATTATACTTGTATACTAATTGACTGCAATGCGACCGTTATTTGGCTCATTCAATATTAGATTCATCTATGTGGAAATGGCCTTCTTTTCGCAATGGTACATAGGCAATTATTTCGCCTGTCGGTCATTAAAATGCAAATTAACAGTTCAGTTTCATTTCTCCAAAAAAGGTGGCAAGAACAAACAGAAACGAAAAAGGCTGCCGTCAAGCAATTAGTCGAAGAAGGCCGTCTCGAATTCATTTCTGGCGGCTGGTGCATGAACGATGAAGCGGGAACTCACTACAATGACATTATCGATCAAATGACATGGGGAATGAGGTAATTATTATACACGATTATACGTATCAGAGTATGAAAGGGCCAGCAAGGTCTCTCGTCTACACTTTCACGCAGGTTCTTAAACGACACATTCGGTGAGTGTGGCCGCCCTAAAATCGGTTGGCAGATTGATCCATTCGGCCACTCCAGGGAGCAAGCATCCATTTTTGCCTCTATGGTAATTGATATACGATCCTTTGAAGACGAGAAGATTTGATTGTATATAGTTTCCGACGAGTTATTCGCGTGTTATATATACTCTTATCAAATCGGTGTAGGGTTTCGACGGTCTCTTCTTCGGCAGGATCGACTGGGTTGATAGGACTCATAGGAAAGCCAATAAGGAAATGGAGATGATTTGGACTACTAGCAACAGCCCTGGTAGTAATTAACAAACTAGAAATCCTAGATCTTTCATATTATACATAGACAGCAGCGCGCTCTGCATGATGAGCTGTGCAGCATTTAGTATTACGTACATGATAACAAACCGTTGAGATATTACATAACAGGTGAACAAAGTTCCATTTTCACGGGTATCTTCTACGATCACTATTCCGCTCCCAGTGGTTTCTGCTTTGATGTCCGTTTGCAGAGACGAGCCGTTTATCGACAATCCAAGATCCGCCGACTATAACGTCGTGAAAAAGGTATCCGAGCGCAAACAGCAATTTAACGATTTTAATTATACTGTCACAAATTGTAATTAAATACGTCTAGGTGAAGGATTTAGAAGCGCACATCAAAGCGAAGGCTCTTAGTTACGCCACCAGTAATATTATGCTCACCATGGGAGATGATTTCAACTACATGTCGGGTATACATAAGTGTTCTCTCATTTATGATAATAAGTTTCTCAATCAAATAATAATGCCAGGATGTTATACTTGATGTTATACTTTCAATTTTCTTGGGCAAATAGCTGACATGAACTTTAAAAACATGGACAAAATGATACGCTATACTAACGAGCTTGGCAGCGGAGTCAACCTGTTTTACTCGACACCCAGCTGTTACGTCAAGGCTATCAACGACGAGGCCGGAAGCAGGCCGTGGCCTACCAAGACCGATGACTTCTTCCCCTACTCAAATGATCCTCACGCCTACTGGACGGGTTATTTTACATCTCGACCAGCTTACAAGGGCACAGTTAGGAAAGCCAACACTTTCCTTCAGGTATTAAAACTAAGCACACACCAGGTGCAACACAGTCAAAGCGTTGAATATGTTTTGTAAATAATATAAATTTAGAGTTGCAAGCAACTCCATTCTCTAGCCGGTCCTGATTCATCCGCCGACGGCCAAAATCTGATTGATAGTCTGAGACGCAGCATGGGAGAGGCCCAACATCACGGTATATACTTTCAAACAATAGTCTTACTATATACTTTGTTTGATATTATTTTGATTATTAAAATTATTATTACATGCGGGTTAAAAATGTGAGTGGTTGTATACATTTTTGTGAAAAGATGCTGTGGCTGGCACCGAGAAAGAACACGTTTCGCAAGGTACTATACACGCATATTATAATTTCACGGTTGAAATGATTGAAAAGAATGACGATATGTATATTTCTGACCACTAGATTATAGACTGAGATTGCACGACAGTCTCGTCGACTGTCAGCAGGATGTGGGCAATTCATTCAGGTATGAAAAAAAAAAAATCATTTCACAATTTTTTAGGCGGTCATTTTTTGACGAGTTATTATTACATACAAAAACTAAAAGCAAGATACTTCCGATTGGCACTCTTGAATTGCCTCAACAAGAATTTTGTCTCCATTTGAATGTGAGCCAATGCGCCATTACGGAATCTTCTTCCCGTTTCGTGGCGACGATCTATAATCCTCGATCTCATCAAGTGACCACTTATGTCCGATTACCGGTTATGAAGTGGAGTCTACACTGTTCTAGATCCCGACGGTATTACACACATTTTTATAATAGATTCACGATAAAAGAGAAGAAGGAAAACGAGGACTGTGTCTCGCCACAAAGACGCCATCAAACTATACATTCTACAAATTGATTGATTTAAACAGGTAGCGAGTTGATCGTTCAACTGGTGCCGCTCGTCAATGCAGCTCTGCGATCGATCGAAACTGAAAGACCTAAATCTTCAGCCACACACGAGTTGGTGTTCCAGGCGTCTCAAATTCCATCACTCGGCCACAAAACGTTCTACATTGTGAAAACTAGCGCTCGCAACGGTCAACATTCCACCGTCAGGGAGCGGCAGTCAACAACCGTCCGTACGGCAGAAGCCGGTGAAAAACTCGCTGTCGGCAATGGGGTAATCTAAAAAACAATCATTCATCACACATCGCAGAGTTGATAACAAGTTGAAAGAACTTGTACATAATAATAATAATTAAATATAATATAATATACGTACGTTTCAATATAAACACCGCTGGGTGAAATGCAGAAATTGTCGGTGAATTTCAACGCCGCCGGTTTAATCGAGAGCGTCGTCGTTGATGGAGTCACCGTGATAATGAGCCAAAATTTAATGTGGTACGCTGGAATGAATGAAGGAAACGCCAACAGTATCTATGACGATCGCCCGTCTGGCGCTTACGTTTTCCGTCCAAATGGCACTGACGCCACACCCATTTCTACTCAGGCCACTCTTATCGTTCAAACAGGTTCGTATATGTATTTATTTATAAATAATGCAGTTAAACATGAAAAAAGGGGCATAAGCGAAAGGGGTCGCGCGCTCCATGTTCTTTTGAATCGATAACTGAACTGTGCGCGACTTTTATTTTTAAAAAGAAAAACTGGCTGAAACTTGTATGTATACGATTATCTAGGTGCCTTGGTAAGTGAAGTTTATCAGCAATTCAGCGACTGGGCCAGCCAAGTGGTGCGCGTCTACAAAGGCCAAAGTGATGTGGAGATTGAGTGGACCGTGGGACCGATCCCCGTTGGGTATATTTCTCTCTTTTTTTGTTTCGTCCCTTTGTCGTTGGGATGACGAAAGAATTCTATTTCGAAAAAAAATAAAAAAACAGGGACGGAATTGGAAAGGAGATTGTCAGTCGAGTGTCGACACAAATACCTAGCGGAGGTCGCTTCTATACCGACTCTAACGGCCGTCAAACATTGCTACGCCGAAGAGATTTTCGTCCCACTTGGACACTCAACGTCTCAGAGCCCGTGGCAGGAAACTACTATCCCATCAATTCTCACATTTACGTCACTGACGACCAACAAAATGCCGGAGCGGTCGTAGCCCTTGTCAACGACCGATCACAAGGAGGAACTAGCCTTAAAGATGGCCAAATTGAACTCATGGTTTTATCAAAAATAAATAATTATTATTCTTACTTACACTCATTTGATGAATATGTTACATAAATTACACAGGTTCATCGCCGTTTGCTGTATGACGGTACTATAGAGAACTTTTAAATATTAAAAAGACAAATTAATTTTAAATTTTGATTTAAAAAAGATCATTTTGGAGTTGGTGAACCATTGAACGAACCGGGTGACGGACCAGGTCTTGTCGTTCGAGGTATGAAATTTAATGACCAGCAGCAGCTCATTGATGTGATGACTGGTCATCATTAATATACAAACACGATCTGTCGTCTGTAATAAAATTTATAATGATGACGGGTATATATACAAATACAGGTACGCATTATTTGTTGGTCAACCCGTCCCTGGCTGGAAATCATCCCGTCTCCTTGATCCGACCGTTGGCCCAGCAAATGTTCATGAGACCGTGGATGTCCTTTAGTACAACCAGTTTGTCTTTCACCAATTGGAAGAACAATTTCCGCACAGAGGTTTATTTATTATCTTCTCATTTGTGAAGATGAAAATCTTTTGATGTCCTCAATTTTAAAAATAGAAATCCGGATTGACAGCACCGTTACCGGACAACATTCACATTCTAACGTTGGAACCGTGGCGTGATGGTACTCATCTTTTACGCTTGGAGCACATCTATGATGTCGGCGAACACTCGACTCTGTCCCAGCCCGTGACTCTCATCTTAGATGTAAATTGCATCTTGTATATTAGGTCAATAACGGCACCCTCTGATTGTGTGTTTATATTTAATTCTGCAGGATTTGTTGGCCGATTACAAAATCACTTCGGCCGTGGAGACAACCTTGGGAGCTAATCAGTGGGCATCGGAGACGTCTCGTTTACCTTGGAACACGGCTGACAAGCAACAACAGCCCTTGAAAATGTCCACCAAAAATTCTTCGACGAAAACATCTGTGACTCTGTTACCAATGGAAATTAGAACGTTCATCATTCAGATGACCCCAAAATAATAAAAAAAACGGCCATCAAATTTGGGTGGGGTCCCTAATCTTCCGGGGTTTCGATGAGCTAAATTTCACCAACTTATTTTCTAGTTTTAGAATTTAGAAATTAAATACAAAACAAGTACACAACTGTAGTTTTTTTTTTTTTTTTAATTTTTCATTTATGGAAAAAAAGTTGTATTGTTCCATATCACGTGCCAACAAAAACCATGCACTTTTTTTTTAGTCGAAGGAATTGGCAGTTAGGTTTGGTTGGTCAAATTTTTAGTGTACACAAACCCAAATAAAAAACGCAAAAAAAGGAAAGAAATTTTTCATGTTCTCCTCACTATAAAATCGTCCGATTATGTCGAATCTGCTGGATTTCTCTTGTTGTTGTTGTTGTTGTTTACTGGTTTCTTGATTCGTCTCTTCGTGGTTACAAAAATGTAATCCCCACAAAAAATGTTCAACTTTAATTTTTTGGCCACTTTTGATGTCTTCTGCCGAAGTTGCGCATCGTAGTCGTGGAAATGATTTTTCTTTTTCAATTTTTTTTTGTTTCCAAGTCACACTTTTATTTTGACAGTGAACGAAACACAACAACTTTTGAGGGGAGAGTGTTAATCGTTAAATTTTTTATCATTTTTCTTTTTCGTAACATGTTCAAATTTCAGAATTTAACAGCCGCCGAAACAATGGTCGAAAATACAGAACGAATCAATAGGATAATAATTAAAAAAAAAAGAATTAAAAGAGTCCGAATGGAAAAAGAAAACATTTTGACCGGGTTGTTGTTGGGGGAGGATGTTGATGGATGTTGCCAGAAACGTTGGTAATTGTTGGTATTTTCCAAAAAGAAAGAAAAAAAAAAATCTGCAGTCAGATATGGTTTTTCTCAATATTTTAAAATTTGTTTTTTTTTTGTTTTATTTAATGTTTTTTCTTGTTTTTCACTTTCTTATAGTTGAGAGACACAGAGACAGATAGTTTTGGAGTAAGGAGGGAAAGGTACAGAGAGGGGGGAGACTTTTTTTTATTGATGATCTTCTCGGGCCGGTTGTTATTTAATAATTGACTGAATTTATGAGAGGCAGAGAACAGAGTTGCGTAACAGCTCTGAGATGGTGTGTTAATTATTACTCAAATTTTGTGGCAAGTTTATTCGGTTGGTGGGAGAGGATCTGCAATAAATTTGATTCTTTTTTGTTTTGTTTTTTTCAAAAACAAACTTAAAAAAAAAAAAAATTATCTTTGAAATCATTTACTAGTGGCGACAGCGATTCCGAAAGGAGGACGATAACAGACCAAATATTTTTGTTTTTTAATTGTTCAAAAAAAAAAAAAAATAATTCAAAAAAGAAAGTCGTAAAGATTCTTTTAAATGCCAACAAGAATCCAAAATAGTAAATTTTTTGTGTGTTTTTGTGTGTGTGACACCGGTCTCAAACCCAAACTGACCGGACGTCGATATATATAAGACAACAGAAGTTGAATTGAATTCAACAATTTTGAAGCTTTCTTTTCTTCGTCATTCAGAGACACGAAAAATTCTAAAACAGTAACCGGAGCACAACATCATCATTCACTCGGGGAGATGGACCCCGTCGTGAAAGAAGTTAAACTGGCATCCTTCGTTAACAAATTTTTCCATTCATATAAATGATTTGCTTTTTGTTTTGCAGCTAAACAACATGTGAGATAGAGAGAACAAGAAAAGTTTCGAAACATTTCCGAAAAAGGTCGAAAATTTTGGTTATAAATTTTTTCATTTTTATTTTTTATTTTTTTGTAATTTTTCAAAAATCTTTTTGGCTGAAATCTTTTTCTTATCAAAAATTTTGAAATAAAGCGCACACATGTTGATTTCACAGCACAGCAGAGGTCAAAACAATTTGAATTTTTGTCACTCTGAACGACGTTGTCATCGAAACAGAAAAGAAAAATGTTCGTTCGAAACGAAGAACGAAATTGAAAGAGTTTTCCGCGTCATATACAAAAATGTGTTATTATCCATTTTTTAATTGAAGAGCTTTTTGATTTTCTAATTTTGAAAGAACATCAAATTCCAAAACGATGTCCGAAAATCGCGAGCTCAAACTTTTTTATTTTAAAGTAATTAAAAAAAAAATGAATAAAATTGTTTTTTGTTTTGCGCGCACACTAGGTAAAGAGGCACTTGGCAAGCCGAAAGAGAGATCCCTCTGGGAACACGAAAAAAAAAAAAATTTGTATATTTTTCTTAACCAAAAGTTGAACACTCGCACACACGGACGCACGCAACATGACTCCCGCTCTTTCATTTTCTCGCCCGCCCTTTTTATTTATTTGAAAAACATTTAAGGTGTGTGTTGTGTTCTCCTGGATAATAATTTTACAAAATAATAGCAATAATAAAAATCTTTAGGGATCGAAAATTCTTTTTTCTTTGTTTGTTATTTTAAATGTAGATGAACATTTTCCCCCTTATCGGGATCAAATGTTTTTTTTTTGGGGGGGGGGAGTCTAAGGCCAATTATAAGTATCCGAAAAAAGAATAAATTCCTGCGTCATCTTTGACCGTTTGATCAATCCAATAAAAGGTGTGGGGGAGAGTAGATTTTGAATCAATTGTTTTCTGACGGAAGGCCCAAACAAGAAAAAGATCCAGAGAGATTAAAAATTAAATCCATTTGAGAACACTTGAGGGTAATTGAGGATGGTGGTGGGGGAGGTACGAAAAAAATCAAGTCAAAGTTCCTTTTAAAAATGGTTGAAAAGGTGAGTCTTTGACAATAAGACAAACAAATTTCTGTTATTTAAAAAAAAAAAATGGTGGTAATAAATTTTTTCCTTTTTCCTTTCCTATCGATATTCCCTTAAAATCAAAACGAAATTTTGTGGTTGTGTGAATTTTTGACGGGGATGGATTGGTTTTTTCTTTTTTCTTTTGCTGGTTTTTGTTGTTGGTATTTCCTCTGGTGGTGGACCGGGCTATGGAACTGCATGGGTTGTTGTTTATAGAATAATATGGAAGTCAAAGCAAAGAGTTGAAGAAGAAGAAGAAGAAGAAGTTGAAATTGAAGAAGTAGTTGAACGGTTTCAAATGAACAAAATCAAGAACAGAAATCAAACTAGAAGAAATGAAAAATCAAGCAGATTGAGAGAAAGAGAGAAAGTGAGAAACACGAAAAATCCACTACAATTAGAAATGCGTATACAGACGGAGAGACGACCGAGAAACGGACGTTGTTTGAAGAACAACATGTAATGGTGACGGGGAAGGTTTGTTTAATAGAGAGACTGGATAGTATAGAGCACAGACCAATGGGGCAATTAAAAAAATGAAAAGCACGGTAAGAATGAAACACCAAAAGTAATCGATTGGACGGTAGCCAATCCAATTACATTTCTATTATTATTACTTGATGACGTGAAGAAACCCTGTGGGTGTGATTTCAACAGTCTACGGCAAAAACACCTATGACAGATACTAATTAACTGTAGAATGGAAGAAGAATTCAAGAAATGAAAAAAAAGTTATTCAAAGTCGAGCCTGGGTATAAGTGTCAAGAATTGGGGGGAAAAATAATGCTCACTTTAACGGGGGTGATTGTGTGGGACTGAAAAACTACTTCATATTTTTATTGTTGTTTTGCATGGTTGTTGGATTTCATGTAGTCTCTTCTAAAATCTACGACAAGTCTGTATAATTAGGGAAGGCGGAATTATCTAATATCAAAGACGAAAGCTATTGATTTCAAAATTCCGTTATTTCTACATTTGATTAAGAGACCAGAGGGACCGAGAAGAGAGTGAATGATTTTCACTCGACAACGACTGATTTTTTTGTTGTTATTTTGTTTATGAGGGGAATTTGAAATTTGAATATATTTTTTTTTTGAAGGGGAAGCAGGGTGTTGAATCACCAAACAGACGACGACGGGATATTACGTTGAATAAAAAAAAAAAAAATACCCCAAAAAACAATCAACTTAACTTTTTTGGGATAAAACAGGTGTTGTTTGATATCCGCTTGCCGGGCGGTCGAGTCTCAGCCCGGAAAGGGAGCGGTTGTTGTGTTTTGTTTTGTTTTCACCACCGAAAGCGACAATAAAATGAAAAGAGGAAAATAAAGTTGAGCAACTGAAAAAAGAGGGGTGGGGGGGATATTACTGCACGACGAGGAAATAGGAAAAAGGAAGCAACTAAAAAGAACATTGAAATTACATGTAAAGAAAATTAGAAAAAAAAAAAAAACGGCGAGGAGTTGAAATTCTGTGTGTGTGTTGTGGGGGATTTGCGGGAATTGATTTCATCATCGGAGTCGGGAAGGACGCACGCCCTATAACAAATGTCCCGCTAAACTTTTATCAAATAAAGAATTATTTAAAAAAAAAAATGGTGTTTCATTCTTTTTTAAAATTCTTTAAGAGAAATCAAATTAGAAATAAATAAATCAGGGAATTGTGTTGTTGTTGTTGTGTTACATTATTTCGTACCAGCGACGTAATAATGATTGAACCTTATTGTCTTGTTGGCCAGTTTGAAAGAGGACACACATATATGTAAATGAGACGTGGCAAATGTTGTTATTTTCGCTGTGAATCTGGAAAAAAAACAAAACATAGCGGAAGTTCCGGAGTGGATCGACGGGACATTTCGCACAAAATAATATTTTATTACATTTTTCCTGTTCAAGTCTCAAAAAAAGTCAAATTTTGAATATATACGTGTGTGTGTGTGGTTGTTTTTAACTATCATTTAATTATCCTTGTTTTGTCAACGTTCGAGGGGGGTATGTCATCCTCATCGAGAGAGGTGAATACACGGGTCTTTTTTGAAAAAACCATGTAGTATCGGTTATTGTCATATTCAAGAGTTACATAACTCTCATTTTGGTTTGTTATTATTATTTTCCATTCAGGGGGAGGGAGAAGAAAGAAAGGGGAAAAGAAATCAAAAATTTGACCAATAACCTAGAAAAAATTCCATGTCTCTTTTGTTTTTGTTTTTTTGTCTGTTTGTAAAATTTTTTGGGAAAATAAAAAAGCCGCGCGGTTGGCCGCTCTGACACGCTCAATGTGATCAAATACAAACATTTCTTTTTCTTCTTATTTTGACATTGGGAGGAGAACAAAAAAAAAATTTTTGATAAAAAGGTCAAAATAAAAACATTATTCAAATACGCACACAGACACATACACACACACACGGGAGGATTGATACAACAAGACACACACACATAATGGCCAGAAACGTTCGTCATTCGAATTGAATTCAAATAATACAAAAACGTCCTGCGCTCCTTTTGTGTTTGTCTTCTTATTATATCTCTCATTTCTTCTGATTTCAATCTAACACGTCATTTTGAAACTCTAAAAAAGAAAAAAAAACCGGTTACCCAGAGAATGAGTATGTGTCTTCTCCTGTGCCGAATTCTTTTTCTGAGAGACATTGAATTCAAAACAAATAAAAAACACAGGGGGATATTCAAAAAATAAAAAAAAACCTAACTCGTTTTCTTCCCTATATTTTGTTGTTGTTGAAAAGCGACAATGTTGCAAGCGGGAACCAATGAGAGGGACGAAAACAAATTTTCAGAATGATGATATCAAAAGAAAATTGACACATCGAGACACACACATTGAATTGAAAACAAAAAAAAAGCTACTGCAAAGAAATGATTATTTTTATTTTACACCGGGACACAAAAAAGTAGATTCAAATTTGCCGCTTTTGAATAAAAATGTTCATTCGCCATGGTAATTGTTTTTTTTGTTTAGAGTGACGTTGTTTTATCCGTCACTTGTTTCCCCTTTTTTTGTGTATGTAACTGCCTCGTTAAAAACAAAACGTACAAAACGACAAAAAAACAGGGAAAATTTCCGCATCAAATCGTCTAGTCGTTCTGAACGCTGACAAAATTTAACCGCGTGAAATAAGAAATGAACACGTCAAAAAAAAGAGTTGACACACAAAGAGAAAAAACATTCGCGCAACATCCGCAATTATACGACGACGATCAACATACACGCATACCGGTTAGCTAATTTCTTCAAATGAAAGAATTGAATTTTAATAAAGAAAAAAAAAAAAAATTAAAAAAAAATCTTCCCTCCCCCTATTTCTTCCGTACAAATTTCGAGTTAAATACGAGCGCATTTTGTCAAATTTTCCTTAAAAAACCATCACCTTGGCAAATATCAGAATCAATCCGAAATGTAATTTGTCGTCATCGTATTTATTTGTAATGAATAACAAAATAATTTGTGATTTCCACGAGACATTAATTTTGAAAAAGGGAGAAACGAACAATCACCCTGGGTATTCGTTAATTTTTTAAAAATGTGTTTAGTTGTTAAAATTTCCAACCGATGAAAGAATTTTGTATGTATAGGCCATAGCAATTGTTTTTGAAATTTGATTTTAAGTTTACCAATTTCCCCCGTCCTAATAAGACAAATTTCCCATTCCATGACGTCGAACCGATATTTGAATATCACAGTACCAAACCGCTACGCTGCAGCGCGATCTCACCTACATTTTTTTTGTTTCAATGCCTAATGACGACCAATTTCTTGAACGAATCGGAAATCTCGAAATAAATTAAGTTAAAAACGCAATTTGAAAATTCAAAAATAAAAATGTGTTTTGCTATGCCATATTCGTTCTAATAAATCAAAACCGCGAAAGGTCTCAAAATTTGGCAAACGAGAGAAAAACGGGAGAAAAAGAACCTACAAAATAAACGTAAAAGAAGAGAAAATAATTGACGAGATTAGAGTGCCGTGATGCACTTTTTTTGTGTGTGGCAAATTTCCTTATTATTTTATGTTTTGAAACACGCAAGACAGAGGCAAATATTTTTGATAGAATTTTCTTACTTTTTTTTTTGTCTTTCATCCAAATAAATGTTTTGAATAACAATAGCGAATAGAATAAAATGTGAACACACGTCGCTGGTTGATGATTTTTTTTTTAAATTGTTATTTCATTAACTCTGAATTTCGATCATAAAATCCCCCCAACCCCTTTGATACAAAAAAAAGAGCCAAAAATTGTCTGACAATGTGATGTCGGACGAGGACGGGCAGATAGTCTGTGATGGACTTTTCATGTCGATCGAATCCAATTTTTTTTCCCTCCCAAAAACAAAATTTTTCAAAAATTTTGCGCGCGCTCACACAATAATAAAAAAAATGGGGATCCGAATTTTGAAAACGTAAAAGAGAAAATACAAAATAGCTTTAAATTTTTCCAAGTATAAAATCACTGAATGGCGGGCTACTTCAAAAGGCAATTAAGAACCCATCATGATTTCCATCATCGTTGAAATGATCAAAAAAATAAATTTTATCAATGAATCGTCCAATGTGTATACTAATTCAAATAAAAATAAACAAACAAAGAGAAAAAAAAAAGAGATCGCAAATTGGCTAGCACTTTAGAAGATTTTAGCAGGACCAATTATTCTCGTCGTAAAAACGGGAGGCTCTTCAATTGTAAACACAAATTTTTGTTTGCCGAAATATTTTCCTTACACCCATTTACGCACGTAGAGAAATTAGGGGAGCGAGGAGGAGGCGGGCGGGGGGTAAAATTCGTTTTAAAAACGAAATGATTTCTTAAAATTGTTTTTTTCACTTTTGAAAAAAAAATCGCTTCGGCTTGCGGTTCCATAAATTTGAATTTTTTTGTTTTCAATCAATAAACGGGGAATTAGAGGGGAGGGGGAGAAATTTAAATTTCGCACAAAGAGAAGAAGACGAAAAAGGCCGTGACTTTTGATTTGACAATGAATGGATGGTCGCAACATGAATCGATATTTTTTCCCCTCAATGTATATATCGAAAAATTGTGAATTTTGTATGTAATTTTTTTTTCAAATTAAAAAAAATGAAAAATCAAAGAAAAACAAAATCATTTTTTTTAACCAGTAAAAAATACGAATAATTTTGTTAATTTTTTTTAAAGAGAAAAAAAGAACCCGCTAGGCAGCAAGTAGCTCATAAAATTTGGACGTGAGAGACACACGAAAAATGTTCAATTTTTTCTAAAATGTCCAAAAAAGGCCTAAATGGAGTGACTCCTCGATAAAATTTCCATTTTTAGAGGGTGGGTGGGGTGGGGGGAGGAAAAGAGGAGACCGGAAGAAAAAAAATTTCTTTCCGGATTTGTCCAATCGTTTCTTCTCAACATCATCATCATTTTTTTTGTTTGAGCACTCTCAACGCGAGTAGAAATGGTTGAAATTGGCGGGAATTTCAACGTTCATACAAAAAAAAATTGATCAAAATCAATCACACAATTGACACGCACACAAATATACCGACAAATATACCGAGACACTGAAAAGAAAAACACTGGGGGGGGGGACATTGTTGTTGTGAATAGAAAACATAATTATAACACTGCGGGTAGTATCATGGTAATAAAGAAAAGAATTACTAATCGTCTTAGCTGGAAAGAAAAAGAAGAAAACGAAGTAGAAATGAAAATAAGAAATTGGTTGGACCACACCTGCGTCAGGTGGAGAACGGTGCATTTTGGTTTCCGATCTTGGATCCAGCGGCTGGGGAGGGCGGTTGGTTTTAATTGATTTTTGTTTTGAAACATTGTCAAAAAAAAATTAGGTTTTCAACCGTTTTTTTTTTTCTGTTTCTGTGTTCATCTGTTGTTTTATCTAAGCTGAATTGCGGATGGTTTTCTATTTTCCTTTGAGGTGGTGGAGTCTCTTGATGATGGATGTGTCAAACACGCACTCACGCACACACTTACACACTCGAAAAACAATTTCAAAATTAGAAAAAAAAAAAAAAAACGCACACGACGGCACACGACAGGATTGCCCGATGTCTTTGAAAAAAAAAAATTTCGTTTTTGTTGTATCTTTTCAATTTTTTGAGCTGGGCAGTATCAAAACTGCTAACCGCTTTTCCAACGAAAACGGGGAGAGAAAAGACGCACTCGATTGGATCGAAAATGTTGTTTTTTTTTTCGCCATGAAGAAAACGCACACGAAATTTTGAAATTTTCAATAATAATAAAAGCCTAAACATGGTTTTTAAAAAAATGTTTTTTTGTTTTTTTTTTTAAATTATCACAGCCACAACGTGTTATCGGTGTTTTTTTTTTTCATTTTTGAGTTATCATCATCATTTTTCGTTTTCAAATCTGGGTTTCGTTTATCCTGAAAAGAGTTGAACTATTTCACCTAAAAGTTTCACCGGGGGCTGTTGAAGAAATCCAGAAAATTAGTTTTGTTTTCTTTTCCAATGGCAGGAGATTTGGTTTTTTGTTTTAAATGTCTGCTGACATTTGATGGTTGATATTGTGCGGAAGTGACGACGATTCTTCCGGATTTTCACTTGACGGCATCTGCTACTGTTCTTCCGTTGAATGAAGGGAGAGGTGAGAATTTTTTAATCAAATCGAATTTGATTTAGGGACAACATTTTGTTGAATGGACTTTTGTGTACGAGTTTTCCCAAAGCTCTTTTTAAAAAAGCTTTTTTTTTTGTTTCCAAATTTATGCACAATTTTTTTTAAAATCCAATTGATTCAAATTAAATTTCGAGTTAATATTTTTGTCATTTCCGAAACGCAAACAATTTTTGTTTCTTCCAAAAAAAAAAGGGGTTTTGCATCACAGTCCGTTGCGTGGATCAAACAAGACGGGGGGCTTGGCCGAAATTGAACGAAAAAAAAAAAGATAAACAAATTTTGTTTCAAAAGTGTTGGGTTGTTTTTTTTCTTTTCTTTAAAAGGTTCCTTTTAAGGGGGAGTCATTCCGAAATAGACTCGATCCTCTTACACAAGTTTCTCTTGAAGAGTAAACTGTCCGTCAAACAAGTTGGACGTTTTAAGGGGACGAAAAATGCCAAAAAAAACACTTTGGGGGAGAGAACCAGGCACAACAACTTAGTTGAAGATTTTTTTGTTTGTTTTCTTTTGAATTCCTTTGGATTTTTTCCATTCAAAAGAAGAAAATAGATGGAGGGCAAGGTCAATGCAAATTTCTGTGATTTTTTGAAATCTTCTTATCACCGGGCAAGAGAACAACAATTTTTTGAAAAAAAACAAAAAAATTTTTTTTTTCGATGCGTCAATGAAATTCGGTTTTCTGGGTTCGAAAATTCAAAAAAAAAAAAAAAAAGCTCTTGAAGAGAAATTGTCATCTGGGCAGAGAGAAGTTAACACAAATTGTCGTGTCGACGAGTGGGTTTTTTCTTTTTCCTTTTTAAGATGGGCTTGTAGCCTTTTAGCGGTGCGCGCGGGAGAGGATAAACGATTGTTGATGTAATATTTGCAAATTGGTTTTTTTCATTCATTCTGGGTCTTTGTTGTGAGTGTGTTTTTTTTACACCAGGTGAGTTGACAGGTGTTTTGAAAGGTAATCGGCACGGGCAAATGTTTTGCCGCAAGCGTCACATCGATATGGCCGCTCACCCGTGTGAATTCTCAAGTGACGATTCATGTCACTTTTGCCGCCAAATGCTCGGCCGCAAAATTCGCACTCGAATGGACGTTCACCCGTGTGTTTTCGGATGTGCAGCTTCAAATTCTCTTTGGCTCGGAAGCCTTTGCCGCAAAACGGGCACAAATGTGGACGGCCTGGGTCGTATTCGGGAGGTGGACCCGTCATTCCAGCACCTGGAACGGTAGGACCACCACCACCACCAGTTGTGGCTGAATTGACCAATGATGGCCGGCTAGTTGAGGCAACAGCAGCAGCGGCCGCTGCAGCCGCCGCTGCTGAACTGAAATCTCGAATTAAATTGTGAAGGAAAGGACCAGGTCCTCCGGCAACTGCAGAAGCGGCCGCCACCGCTGATGGTGGAGTGGCTCTCCTTGCCGATCCTCCTTTATTGCTCGTCGTTTCACCATCATCAGAACCTTCCCTATCAGACTGACCTTCTTCTAATTGGCCGGCAGCCAACTGACTTGATGGATCCGAGCCTCCAGATTGTTGAGGTTGAAGTCGTTCCAATCCCGGAGGCGGTGGCATGGCAGCAGCAACGGCCGCAGCAGCTCCAGCTCCACGTGCCGCTAAGAAATTGGCCGCCATTAACGCCGCCTGATGTTGAGCCACTTGATGTTGTCTTTGAAGTTGAAGTGCTCCTTGAAGAAATGACGACGCTGGGCTTCCGGCCGGACTTGCGGCGGCTGAGAATTTCGCGTGTTGAAGTAAAAGTTGTCGATTGTGTTGTTGTTGTTGTTGTTGTTGAGACAGGTGGTGGTGATGGTGATGATGATGCAGGTGATGTCCAGATGATCGTCCAGCAGCAGCTGAATTGAATGCATTTTGTTGTTGTTGTTGTTGTTGTTGCTGGGCAACTTCTTCTTGACTCATAAGACGTCCATCATTGGTTGTTTCATCATCCATCATATTATCTTGTTCATCGCCGGAAGAAACGATTTCTACTTCCGATTTAATCCGAGCAGTTAGTCGTTGATCACCGGGACTTGATGATCGTCGACCTTCGGGAGTAGTTGTTTTGCCGCCGGCTCCATGGAGACGAGCCCTCACTTCTGATTGGCTTCCCGATGCACCCGACAGCATTTCTCTGCGGCTATGATGTGGTCTACCGAGCATTTCTAGAACGCTACGTTCTTCCATCATACCCACGCCCATGAATCCAGCCAACGATCCAGGTGTCATGGATCCTCCACCGCCTCCTCCTGCTCCTCCTGGCAACGCCATAGATCGAACGTTGCCCGGATAAACGTGTAGTCTTTCCACGGCGTGATTGAGCCGATGTTTCTTGAACGATTTGAGATATTTGAATTGCATTCCGCATATTTCGCAACGAAACGGTTTCTCACCGGGCAAACGTGCCGTATGATTTTGCTCTTTGTGTTTGGTAAAGGCAGACAGGTACTTGTAACACTGGCCGCACTGTTCGCATTTGTACGGTTTCTCTCGTGAGCCGAGCGTGAAACCAACGCCGACATGAGATTCAATCAACGAGATGGACGTCGGAAATGGAAAACCGGACGCTGCAACGGCACGGGCTGATGTTGAAGATGACGACGGTGAATCCCGACAGACGCCAACGTCACTGGCCGTACTACTTGCACCGCTTCTATGCGATCCTGCTGGTTCATCATCCGCCGTTTGTTGTTGTTGCCTCGATGAAGATGATGGTCCTGGTCTTGGCGTATTGTTACCCGACCGACTAGCTGCACCAGATGCGTTACTATTACTACTCCGGTAATGGGATGGATTCATTCCGGCAAAGGGCATTCCAAGAGGCATTCCGGCGAAACGCATACCAAAATCGAATTGAGGGACGACCATTGGTAAAATGGACGAAAGGAAATTGGACGAAGATGACGTTTCATTATTCGCTCCTGATCCACCACCACCAACAGCAGCGCCTGAACGGCTGACTACCACCGAGACTTCATCACGGAAATCACTTCCACCGACGCTGCTTTTCTGTGGATTTCCACTTCTTCTTTCAGCAGCGCTGCCCACCAACGACGACGAATGATGAGTCGATCCTTCGACTGCAGCGGCTCCTTCCGGGAACGATAAGAATCTTTTAGGTCGAGCCGTTGAATGATGAATGGATCCGCTTCCGGCAGCGCTAATGCTACGATGTTGTTGTTGTTGTTGGTGGTTACCAGGATCGCCACTAGTGGGTGTTTTATGGCTACTACTGCTGTGATTACTTTTCCTTCCGTGTCTCATCTTCAATCCGCTAGAGGTTCCTCCTCCGCTGCCGGAGAAGTTGAGATACTCGCCCTCTTCAATCACCACCTCGGCCGTCGGCATCTGGCCGTCAGAAAACTAAAAAAAAAGAGAAACAAAATAATTAAGAAAATTAGAAAGAAAATGTCAAATTTTATTGTTTACATTTGGCAATCAATTTTTGTAAGGTTTTTTCAATTCAATTAAATTCAATTCAAAAAATTTCAAATCAAACGAAAAGAGCAAACGCGTCTGACGACGGTCCAAATTGAACTGGATCGAATTTAGTGTAGAAAATGAGGAAAGTCAAACAAAAACAAAAACAATACGGAATAGCGATCAAAAAAAAAGGTAGGTCCGTAACGGCCAACTTGATGTGAATTCGCCCTAGACTAGACGCGCCGATGTTATTGAGCAGGTAAAAGACCGCAAATACCACATCGGGTACATCTCACCTAATGGTTGACGGACAACTGACCAACTCGACTATATAGACGAGGAAAAAGGTACAAAACCCCCGCAAAAAGAGGGAAAAAAGAAGAAATAATTTGTTTCTCTGTTCTGTATGAAATCACTCGGTTTTACGGTATACAATTAATGAGATAGTGACGGAGAGGTAGGTCGCGGTCCGCATCGACCACAATTGACCATTCCAACATTGGAAATATCGTCGATTTAGTGATGCACAACGATCGGCTGTCGTCTGTTGGTTGTCAACCACAAATCATGATTTCATAATGGGCACACACACACACAACAATACACGACGGGCAGATAGACGATACAAATGAACCGTGTTTCATAAGACGTCGAATATATATATCAAAATCGATAATTCACTTTAAGAAAAATATAATATCAAATAGAAGTAAAAACAGAAAATGTCAAATGATGAAATGTGTGTTGTTACAGACCGGAATAAGGAAAACAAGTGGCACATCAATTCCGGTCAATGTCGTCGATGGTAATAATGATAATCACTGAATTGCGGTGGACGACGACTTCAAGTCTTCCGGCAGATGGCGGATGCTGTTGCCGTCTCATGACGAAATTTATTTTCAATTTTTGTATTCAACGACACTTGACAAAACGGCGCACACACACACACACACACACGTGATTCAACACACACAAAATGTGTGTATATGTAAAACATAAAAATGAATTGCCAAAAAAAGGCGTCGGTCAGACGCGAAATCAGCGCGTCTTTTGGCGTCGTCCCGCGCGATTCGCAGCGACCTACTCCCTTACCACCACCTCTGCCCCGTGGTGGGGTGGCTCACGTTTACTCCTCCTCTTCAACCCGTTTTTTTGGTTTTTTTTGTTTTTTTTTTTTGCCATGTGCGTCGCCTCCCCCTTGTAAATTTGCACAACCCCTCCCCGTCGTTCAGTTCACGGGATGCTGCTGCTGCTGCTATTCATTCAATCACACAGTGAAAAACGTGTGTGTGTAGTACCCTCCTCTTCCGTTCGTTTATAGCTCCTCCTTCGAATCCCCCCACCCCCCTTCAAAACTCTTACGCGCCAAATAACAAAAGAACCTTCTAGCTGCTAGTCTCACTTTTGCAATATTCATCCGGCGTTTCCTCCATCTGCTGTTCTCTCGGCCAAAAGATCAGATTTCTCTCTCGTCCGTCATCAAAAGATCTTTCCATCCATCCATCCATCCATCCTCTCTTGCGTGTATTAAGGGAAGAGAACATGTAGTCCTATGTAACGCTCCTTCATCAACAGCGTCGTCGTCGTTGGGTGTAATGATTTCTAGAAAGATGATGATGATGATGTTGAACAACGTCATTGGTTGCGTGTTCTTCTTGCTACTAAGGGCGTAGGCGGAACAAACGACGACTGCGCCAACGTGCGGCTTTAAACGTATTATATAAATGCTGCACACCAAATCACATAGGAAATAGATTTCATCATCGATAATCTTCTGTCTGTCTGTCTGTGCGCAATCGGAAATTCAAACAACTACTACCCCGAACAGTAAAAAAAGGAGAGTAGGGAAATCGATGCAACTCGTTATTTATACCGTCATGTAATTACATCTCTCTCTCCCCAGTCCCTCCGGTTCACGAAAAATGATCTAAAGCTGCTGCTGTGCTGTTTCTTTTCTTTTTTTGTTTCATAAGATAGACGACGACGACGCTATATTCATTAATATATATTTATAAATCCCCATCCACCATTGCGTCAACCAGTACGTGAATGTGACGCGATGGGTTGGAAATTGTTTGCCGTCCGGGAAAACTTTTCATCTTTTTTTCTTTTACTTCCGCACACACACATATTCGCATGACCACATAACTTCTCCCCCCCCACCCACCCCATCCACTACTTAATTATTGGCATCAATAATAAACAAAAAACCAAGAATCCCCCAAGAGGAATCTTCAGACCGATCAACAAATGATGATGTGTTTTTTACTTCATTAAAAATCGGGATCAAGAAAAAGACGAGCGCTCGCAATGATTCGAATTCTCAGAGGAACATTTTTTCGGTCAATAAGAAACAAACAAATCAGGAAAAAATGTTTTTCTTTCTTGTTTTCCTTCCTCCTGTGCAGACTCGATAGTATTGATCTTTACACACATAAAAGAGAAATAGAAACAAGAGAGAGAGAGAGAGAGAGAGACCATTTTTTATTTATTTATAGCCGACAGAAAATGCTGTGTCTACGTACGTAGATATGACGTCATTCCTGATGGGCCTAAACGACCTCCAGTCAGTGTCTCTTCAAGGTTTTTTGTATTTAAATGTCGGCCTACGTATAAATAACGTGCGTGTGTGTGTAAAAGAAACGAGATTACAAAACAGACTATATTTATACATAGGCTAAATAAACGTCCGTTCGTTCGTTCGTTCGTGTGTATATATATGAAAAAAAATAAAAAAAATATCTTTTAGAAGGTCGGCCTTGATGTCGACATTATAAATAGGCCGGAGTGGCTCACCGGATGGGGGCCGTCATCCCCTCAAGGGGCGTTCTCTTCTGAATATATATACAAGAACTAGCTGCTGCTGCTACTTCAATGTCTCAAATTCTCTACACACAAAAAAAATATGTAACCGCCGGTGTGTGTCTGTCGTGAGAAGAGACACAATAAAATTTTTACCAAAAATAAAAAGGGTTACAACATTTTGAAAAAAAAAAAAGTTTTTTTTTCCCCCCGTGATGGGGAAAGGGTTAGAGAAGATGTTATAACGGTCAAGCATTTTGTGGAGAAAAAAAACTCTCATTTTCGTAACCCCTTCTTTCCTTTCACTAAAGTGAATCCACACAAATCCCCCCCCCCATACTAATTTTGAATGCGCGCCCTTTTTTTTCTTGGATGGAACATTCGAAATTCTACTATTTTTTATATATAACAAGAAGAAGAAGAAGAAGAAAAAGAATTTGAATAATATCCCTCAAAGAAGAAGAAGAAAAAACAAAACAAAAGAAAAGGGGGGGGATTTGAGAACGTCAGAGGGTCCAGCAAAAAAATATATATACACACACACATAAGCTTCTCTACTAGTAGTAGTATTATAATAATACCAAGGCCCCGCATAATCTCTCCCGACGATGTGGAGAGAAGGAGAAAAGGGTTGAAAATGGGCGACGTTGCCTTGCGCCCGTTTCGTATTCGGACCAGCAGAATGTTGTTATCCGACCTCTTCTTCTTCTTTGCTCGAATTCAAAAAAAAAAAAAAAATCAAACACAAATTTCTTAGCCCCTGAAAGAACAGACAAGACAGTCGAAGGTATCAGTTGGCTACCCGGGCCAATCGCAATGATGGATCTAAAACGACGACGACGACCAAACTCGTTTTTTAATGGCAAAAAAAAAAAACTGGTCAGCCAAGAAGAAAAAAATCAAATCAATGTCGACTGCTATACCAAATAAAGGAGGACTATGCCGTTCGTTCAGTCGACGACTATATTTTTTTTTTGTTTATTTCATGGCCGCGCGGCTGCGTCTGTGTTCGGGAAACACGAAGACCTTGAAAATCCCGCATACAACTAACTCCTGCGCTGCACTACTCACAGACGCACAAAGTTCTTTTTACACAAGATGGCGACGAGTCTCTCACATTGAAACATTTCAAACATTTTTTTTTTTTTTTTTGCTCAGTAAAAGACAAAACAAACCAAAATTTTCGTTCATTTCTTCTTTTTATTCTTCTCGGAGAATTGTATTCATTTTCTTATTTGAACAACTTTCTAATACTTGAAAAATAAGGGAAATTATAAAAAAAAAAGAAAAGAGATCAAAAATTCAATTCATGAAATTAAAAAATGAAAAACTATAATAATGAGTTATACATATAGAATATATATATATTTATATAATTGTAACACAATTTTTCGTTTTTTTTCTTCTTTTATCAACTACAAATGATTTTAATTTTTCTCGTCTGTGTATGTATATATCCCCCCCCCTAAGTTGTCGTGAGAGATAAGCCCTGGGCTGTCATACACACACACACAACCCTCGTCGCTTCAGCTCGTGTGTTTAACAACAATACGCATCTCTTCTTCTTCTTCTTCTTCTTCTTACGTACTACGTTTAATTTATGCAAATTTCATCATGCAAACGAGGGGGGACCCTTTTCTAATATTATTATTTTCTTGTGTGTGAACTGGAACCCTTCGTCTCTTTTTTTTTTTGAATAAATAAATATCACCCCAGTTGTGTGTCAAATACTCAAATCCAACTCTTTCGATACCCACCACATCATTTTCGCTATCACAGTTGTGTGTGTGTGTGTGTGTGTGTTCAGACTGGACTTTGATTTTCAAGATAACATGTAATTTCTTTTATATAAAAGAGAGAGAAAATTGTTGACCGTCTTAGCGTGTTCTACTTTTTCTTCACAAATGGGGTGACTGGAGAAAGTGAACAAGACGAGCCATAACAGCTGGGCCATTGGGAAGGAAATGTCAGTAACTCTTTTTTTTTTAAATTCTTCTAGGGTTTCCCAACGCAATTTTTTCAATTTCAAACTTGTCACTGGGGTTAGGTATTAACTGGTTGTGAACAAGAAGAAGAATAATATTCTAATTAAAAAGAAAAATCTCTCTCAGCTCTCTACATGTGGGCCTCACTTCCGCCGTCCGTAATCAACTGGAAAATTCATTTTTTTTTTTTTTCATTTCTTTTAAAATGCCCATGAACCGACGACTTTTGACAAGAGAACGTCAGCTGGCCTATTAAGAAACTTTTATGCACACAAGTGGGGAACGCGTAAACGAACCAACACGCAGTACTTGGTAGAGTAGATGGGGGGGGGGGGGGACACACACACACTACCCTGATGATGACGGACGTTTTCAATTCTCTTTTGTTCTTAACGATTCGTAGAGAAGGAAAAAAAATAGAAAGAGCTAAAACAAAAGATCCACTGGGCCATATTATGTACTCTTATCATATTGACTGCTGCTGTTGAGGCGCATATAGGGGCTAGGCTTCAACTAGGCTACCAACTCTACAACTCCGCATAAGCCCACCCTTGGAGAGAGTTGCTCTCCCTTGTTCTTCATATCAATACCCTCCACGACGACGACAGGGACACACACAGTTGTGTGACGACGATTTAATCAACTAGAATCGATGACACTTCTGGCAGTGCAGCAGCACATTTGAATATAAAGAGAAAGACCAAAAAAAAGAAAAGAAAAGAAATCCTTTACCATCATAGAAAGCAAATAAGAATTTTGTTTGTTTTTTTTTTTCCTTTAAATAAAAACCGTTGAATTTTCGATTTTCTATTTTTTTTTCTAACGATTTAGGAACTTTTTTTTTTATGCGTGTAGAAGAGAGATGGATGGATGGATGGATCAAATGGGTGGATGATGATTTGATGGCTGTAATCGTTCAGCTTTGGGTAAATGAGTTTTCTCGTGAGCTTTAAGAATAGTCGATCGTGAAAATGTTTTGCCGCAAAGTTGACAAGGAAACGGACGTTCGCCCGTATGAACTCGACAATGATCTTTCATATGATGACGTAATTTAAATGCTTTTCCACAATAATCGCAACGGAACGGACGATGTTGTTCAGACTGATGATCGTGAGCGGCGGCAAATGGCAAAAGAGGAACAACAGTAGAAGAAGAACTAGTAACAGGAACTGTTCCTAACGTATAAGACAATCCAGGCAAATGGATTTGACTACTGGCCGATTCTAAAACGGAAGTCGGATGATGACAGCAACGGTCAATGCTGCCACCCGTCATCATAGCCGTGGCCGCATTAAACATTCCAGCCACTACTAAATGACTTTGATTATTATTATTATTATTATTATTGTTGTTGTTGTTGCGATGGTGTTCGCTATTTCGTTGGTAATGACCATCGTCACTGTGATGCAGATGGCGATTGGTTTCAACGTCGCTGCTGCCATGTTGAGAAGATTCCAATGGATGAAATAAGATGCCGGAAGCGGCGGCAGCAATGGCGGCTGCAGCAGCCGAAAAACCGGGCGGTATCAGGGTGGTAGTTGACAAGTGACGCTGTCGTCCACGTGACAAGGACAACAAAGAAGGAGGTCGTGGTGGTGGTGGTGGGACTAAAGGACATCCCGATGGAATTGTCACCGATGCGTCCGGTGCAGCGGCAGAGTTTAGAGTAACCGATATCAAACTATTGTTGTCCGTAGACGACGATTCAATCACCACCAGCTCTTCCATCGTCGTCGTCGTCGCTTCCGGCGTTCGTTTGGCACCGGCCTGCAAAACAGAACAGAGAAGAAAAAGAAGAAGAAGAAGAAGAAAAAACAAAAGACCCCCACACAAATGAAAATCAAATGGAACCATATCAACTTCTTGTTCAAAAATTTATTTATTAAATTTTTTTTAATTTTAATTTTACAAAATAAAAATTAAGAATTTTAAATTTCCCGCCATTCCCAAACATTATTATTTTTTTTTCTTTACTTTTAGAAAATTAAAAAAAAATTTAGAAAATATTTTTTTAATAAAAAAACCCTCCCAAAAGAATAAAACGAAAATAACAAACAAGAAGTTGACGTTCATTTTTTTTAAAATTGTGTCTGGTCTTTTTTCTTTTGTCTTTTTCAATCTTCAATTTCTCTCAGTTCTATTTGCATTTTTTTTTAGCCAATTTCATCATTCGAATAAAAAAAAAGAGCCTAGTACGTGGTGGTCGGGTACGTGTGTCGGCGCTTTATTTTGGTCATCGCGCCAATCACAAAAGGAAATTTTATTTTTCAAAGTTGACAAATGTGTCGTTTTCTCAAACAGCGCTCACACACACACACACACACACACCGAATAAATAAAATTATATAAATAAGAAGAATAATAATAATATAAAAATTTCAGTCAAAAAAAGACCCAAACGAAGGTCAACTTCTGGCTTCGAAGGTCTCTCTCACTTTTCACATTTTTTTGACCCCAAAAATGGTGGCCAAAAAATATTTGAAAAAAAAAAAAAAAAACTCGTCCGACAAGTTTTTTTCTTTCTCCTTGGAACGAAAAAAAAAAACAAAAAAACTTTGGAGACCCTTTTATGTGTTTTGCGATATCAATCGCTCCCCCAAATTATTTTTTGAAAAAACAAGAAGAAAATGAATAAAAATGTCGTCGTCCTACCTGATCAGCGTCAACGTGTCGTCCATAGTCGGAACTATTGGAAGAAAATGAACCAGGAGAACGAAGTGAATCTATTCCGGCTGTACTGGCTCCTGCTGATCCGGCGGAAGCATCTGGTCGATTAACAGCCGAATCGTTCCAATCTCCCGTTTCCTTTTTCATCAACAACTTTTTGGAAAGGAATGAAAATGAAAATGGGGTTGTACATAATAATAATCATAAATTTCGTCTTCAAATTACCATTGGAAGGTGTTGAGGTGAACCGGAAGGCGGATGAGCATCGGAAGTGTTTCTACCGTGTCGACGATTTCGTAGATAGGTCGTCGTTTCTTCTGTTTTAGTCTCTTCCATGTCATCTTCACCGCTCTCGTCACTCTCCTCATCCATCATCCAGTGACGGAAGCGTTGATGTGCCGGACCACCAGCGGATGTTGTTGCGTTGGAAGTCGTAGTGGTGGCAACAACTGGAGGACCAGAAGGAAGTGAAGGAGATGTAGGAGATTGAACATGTGAAGGTGAATGTCTTCTAGAACGTAGATCTTGAGCCATGCCGGAAGAATCTTGTGCTGCTACTGGCATCATCGAATCTAAAATACAAGTTCCTTCAGCGGATCCACTTTTTTTAAAACGATGATTATGATCACCATCGTCTGGATCACGATCGCAATTGGAACGATTTTCAACGGTAGATGTATTCCTATCGCCGGAAGCTGGATCATTACGATGCGCTTCCTGCGGTTTCTGGTGGTTGTGTTGTTGATGGTTAGACGACGAAGACGATGTCGGTTTGAGCTGCCTCCGAGGCGGATGTTGAAGTTCGTTTGGAGGTTTCCATTCGCCAGTCATTTGATGATGTAGATGGTGGTGGTGGTGATTGGGTGGATTATTATTCCGTCTAGAATTGTGTTGTGAACGTCGATCCGACAATCCAGCGGCAGTGTTAGAAGAGAGATCTTGAATGACTTCCGTATGGATGAGATCCAGCGGAACTACGGATTCATCAATAGTCCGATAATGGCCGCTACTGCCTTGTTGTTTTTGTTGTTGTTGTACTAGTCGGTGATGATTGTCCAGCCCTGCAGATCGTCCGGAAGACTTGAGCTGTGTTGGATTCAATTGGAGATTCGGATGGAGTAGAGATCGACGATAAGGATTACTGAGGTTGTTGACGTGATTCCGCCGCCTTTGACGCCTTTGGATCCTTCCCACTGAAAGACCCGAAGTCAATGCATTTCTTTCAATAACGATGGGATTATTGGCATCTTCTTGATCAACAAACATATCCTCATCTTCATCATCCTCTTCTTCTTCCTCATCATCATCATCTTCTTCTTCTTCCTCTTCTTCTTCTTCTTCTTCTTCTTCCATTTTGGCTTTTGGTGTGGCCGTTGTGGTCACATCGGCCAAACCTTTGACTCGCAGATTTTCGGCCGTCTTGAGCAAAGTGGCCAATTGTCCGTACTCGACCGAAACTTCACCCTTGTACATAAACTGAAGTAACGATTCCAATTCAGTGAATTTCGTGTCTTTCAGGATGACGATGGGATGACGTTGTTCCGAATGAGAAACAAACAACGTGCGGAAGAAACTCGAACAGGCCGACAGGACCATTTTGTGAGCTCGTAGAGAACGTCCTTCAGCTGCTAATGTCACATCTACAAGCGATTCATCGCGAAGTAACTGGGCAAATACGCCCAGGACGTGACTACCGTGATTGGTCCATCTCAAACAATAATGATCTTGTTGTTGTTCTTGTTCTGGTTTCTGACCGGAAGGAAGCAAAGGAGGACTGGGTGTCAATTTACGTTCATCATCATCCGATTCTTCTGATGTGACGATGACACGACTCGGAGTGACAACCACTTCCGGACGTGGCAATGCGGAACAAGTTGTTGTTTCGATTGGAAGAGTTGTTGTTGTTGTTGTTTTCATTTCTTCTTCTTCTTCTTCCGCTTCGATCGACGGTTTCCGAAGTGGTTGATGTTCGGCTTTCCATCGTCTTCCGCCGTGTTTACCGTTGGCTCTTCTTTCTGGTGCGGTGGCGCTGCTAGTTGTTGTAGTACTACTACTACTACTACCTGTACTTCCAGTCGTGCTACTTGGACTGCTGTTGTTACTACTTCTAACGTTGTTGTCCTCGTTGTGATTGGCTACTAACGTAGTCTGAGGATCACCACCACCACCATCACCGCCATCGTGATGTGTTCCGGGTGCTCCAGGACCTGCTGGCGGTCCTGAGCCGGGTCCAGGCTGTGTGGCCGCCTCATTCGGGCTGCCCATGCTGTTCCAGCCCTCGCCCAAATCTATTTAAGATAAAAAAAAACAAAAACACAAAAATATGTCATTCATTCAGATTATTTTGGCTATTATCTTTGCCAACTCTCTCCATTATTATATAAGAACGAAGAGAGAGAAGGCCAGATTGTCTGGCATCATACAAAAATGCCAGGGGCTGAGATGAGTCATCATCGATAGATACTTGTTTATATTTATAAAAAATCGTCTTTTTAAATAAGATTAGAGGAATTAACGATCGAACCCCCCTTCTCTCAATTGTCACACAGGAAAATGTTGACGGCCTTGGTATTGGCAACGTTGCATTTTCTGCTACCGTCCCACTTTTTTTTTGAAAAATGTTTTTTTTTTCGCTATAAAAGAAGAAGAGAGCCGGTCATCCGTGTGTGTGTCTAATACTACATCCAACACACGCACACGCAGCTGCAAACTGGATCTCTCCTCCTCCTCCATCTTCCCTCTCCGATGCTAATCGATCAATACGGCGAAAACTGTGCGATCCCGGGAAAATCCGCAGGGCAACTCTTCGTCGTCCATCTCTCCCCTTCCCCAATTAAATTCTCCCCTCCTACTAAAAACCCACGAGTTGTATAAAGAGGGGGGGGGGGGAATCGCATAGAATGGGAGCCATTTTGCACCCTCCCCAAAATGGCCGACTTCTTCGGGAGGGTTTTTTCTACCAAAAAAAAAAACAAATACAAAATTCGGCAGTGGGTAAAACGAAGTAATAAAAATAAAAACCGGTTTGACTTGTTTCGCTCTCGAAACAACATCTGTCCTTGCCTTTTCTCAATTTTTGGCAATGAAAAAACTCCACCCAACGGCCTAGAGGGGGTTTGTGCGTATTATCAAGTTTAGTTTCGATTTAGGTGTGTATATAATGTCGTGAATATTTGGCCATCATGACGACGACGACGACGAAATAGAATCAACGTTCAAGTTATACCAGTAGGAGTGGGTTGGGCAAAAGTCAAAAAGGGATCCAGGCACACACACACACACACACACTTTGAACTACTCGTCCTATGCTGCTGGTCATGATTAGGAGACGGACGTTAGTAGAGTGTCGGGGCCCGTTAATGATTCGTGCTGCTCCTAAATCATATTAACAAGTAGAACAATAATACTGGGGTACTAGAACATAATGAGGACTGTCAATTCAACAGACACCTTTAATACTCAATAAGTCTACTTATGAAAATTCACATTTTCCAGCAGGATTATGAACTTTATCTATGTATGTATGTGCCCCATTTCACCGATTGACAACATTTTTAACTTTGATGTTATTTTAGACTGACGGACGGGGGAAGTTTGTTGGATCGATAATGTTTCGTGTGTTGTTCAATTCAATTTTTTTTTTTAAAATTCTTTATGGGGTTTATTGTGATATAGATAGATAAATAGAAATGTATAAGGGGTAATTGTCATCAAGTGACATCACGCAATGTGAAATATGTCAGAGAACTCTTTTTCGGGTTCGATATTTGACAAGTATTCGACAAACATTTACCAGAGACCTACTAAATTGCTCTACAATTGATTCACTCTATTTTAAGGTAATAATCGATTAGATTAGAAACTCACGTTGTTGATGATGACCAGTAGTCGGCGTGAGTTAGTTCACTTTTTTAAAAAATTTTTTAAATAAACACAATTTTTTTGATTTTGGAAGTAGAAGAAGATGAATTTCAGTGTCTTTGTTTTTTGGCGGGTAAAAAAGAAATTTAAATATGAAAAAAAAAAAACAACAACAGAACAAATAATATGATTTGACACGCACACGCACTTTTTTCTTTCAATGTGAGTTTTAAAATTCAAGTTTTCACGTCAGGCCGGCGGCTGTTGAGGCAGGCTCGGCGGCGGCAGCGGCCGTCTGCTGCAGCCACATGAGACACCGCCTAGTCGGGGCCGTGGTGCGCGCCATTCTGCGGGCCCAAAATGGCGGAAATTCGCAGTCACGGGAAAAGTGGAGAGAGGGGGGGGGGGGACGGCCAACCAAAGAGAGGACCTCCACCTCACATACCCACTTTGCCGAAAGGAGGAGGTGGGGGGGGGGGAGGCCAAACTAGGAGCAAGCGCGAGAGAGTCCCGCAACGTTCGGGAAAAAAAAAAAATCGTGAAAAAGAAGGCTAGAGAAAGAAAAAAAAAACAAACTTTTTCTGTCCCGAAAAAAAAATAAAATAATAATAAAAAGGGAATGGAGTCTCTCCTCTTTTTTTTTTTTTATAGATGTGTGCCCTTCGTGCGTGCTCGCCAAAGCTGCACTCACGCGACGGGTGGGAGTTGGCCTCCTCACTCCTTTTTTAGGGAGGCAAGTCACACAGAGATCGGCAGCGGTCCCAACTCGGTTTTTCGTAGTCAACAACTCTGGCACAACCAGTTTTTTCTGGGTTTTTTTTTTTTTTAATATATTTTATAAATTTTTTTTTTTTCCTTTTTTTCGCCCCCAACCTCCTTTTTCTGTCCATTGGTGTGTGTGTGTGTGGTTATAACCTTCAAATTGTTTATTATTTAGATTTATATATTTTGGCTGACTTTTTTTTCTAATCGGAAAACTTTTTTCGTTCGAAATTGAAATTTTTTTCTTCCTTCAAACCGGTTGTCCAATGACTTTTACTTTTACTTTTCGAAAAAAAAAGCTTTCAACGTTTTTGAGACGTTATCGGGAAAGAAGAAAAAAAACGCGTGTGTCAAACAAAGATGGCGGAGATGACAACATAAATAAACCGAGAGAGAGGCCTGCATTGAATATCCACATATTCTAAAACATGTGACAGAAGAAAATGAAAGAATCTTTCTTACCGTGTTACATTCGACACGAGAGCGGGAGGAGCCAGATTGGCGGATTTTGGCCCAACGTTCGTCGTTTGTTTTTTTTTGCTTCACACAACAACTTTTTTTTTGAATTTGTCACTTTTTTTAACGTCAATTTAGTTGACGACAAGTTTGCCCCCAACCTCCAACCCTTTTTTTTCTTTTTAAATTACAAATCTTCAATTTCTTGTATGGCAAACATTTGACGAGACAGGCCTAGTGGCGCCACCGCAGCAACCGGGAATTCTCTTGGGCTGTTGTATCCCGACCGACCCATGTGTGTCGTGAGGGGAGTCGATTCTTCGTATACACACACACACACACTACCACACACACACACACACTTAGCCGATAATAAAATTGGCAGCCATCGAAATGTTTCCCTTTTTATTTGCACACGAGAAAAAAATTGCCTTGAGAGAATCCACACTCAACACGATCACACACACACCGGTCAAATGTGGTTACACACACACAGTGAAACACGATATTTTTCTCTTTCTCACATGGTCAACTAAAGAAAAATTTGTTTTGCAATGTCGTGTGACACACACACTGAGAGAAAAATTCAGTTTTTGTATGAAACTCAAAAAAAAAAAGATTGTCGTGTGTGTGAGGTGAAAAAGTGTATTATCTTTGTGTTTTTTTTGTTTTTTGTTTAACGTCGTGGTTGACACGACGACTCTCACGTTTCCCACACGTTCTCGTCTCTCACCTCACGGGCTGAGCTATTCGTTGAGACTGACGAGGCCGGACCGAGACCCAGTCGAGAAAAAGGCCGGCGCAGCGGCGGCAGTGGCGAGGAGGCTAAACTGCCCCCCCCCCCTTTGCTTGGCGAACCTCCCACCCACCCAAGCAAAAAAAAAAATCCCCACCCACCCCAACACTCAACCTCTTGAATTTTTTTTTTTTTTTTGGCGGGGGGCCCACCACCCTCAGGGGTGGTGTCCGCCAGGTGGCAGTAGTTGTCGTACTTTTTTTTGTTTTCGTCCCCCTAGCAAAAAATAAATAAAAAGGGAAAAAGAGGAGGAGTCTAGTTCTCGTTTTTCCTCCTCACGACTCAGTTTCTCAACCCTTTTGCAGGTCAAACGGGTGGGGAGATGAAATCATAAAAAGAACGAAATATTTCGTGAAACTTAAAACAAAGGATGTAAAACTTCTTTTCCCGCTGGGTGTAGTAATATATAGGCCTAGCAACGTGGCAAATGAATACGAAAAAAAAAATGGCGGATCGTCTACAATCCATTTCGTAGAGAAATAAAGAAAAGGGAATCAAATGTAAAAATGTCCGTTGTGGGTTGGATTCGGATTGAAAACCGCATTGGGATTGAGTTCACGCGGTATGTCAAAGTTCTTTTTTTTCTCATCTAATTTTGAATTTCATTTGTAAATGTTAGGCCGATGGTATTCATCAGTCACCGAGCGACAAAAATTAATTGTTTGTTTATTTATTTATTTATTTTTTAAGGAAATAATATAAAAGAAATTTTAAAAAAAAGAAAAATTGCCTTGGAAACACGACGACCGGACCGACCGGACTCTTTATAGTCGACGACCGAGGCAACGACAGAAGTTTTGTGAACGCGGGATAGAGACGTGAATGTGGTGTTGCCAAGGGAGGAGAACGATACAGACCGGCGCGGGAAGATAAAATTTTTGAATTTTTTCTTTATAAATATTATGATTTGAATAAAAATTCTTTTAAAATTAATTGAATAATCTAACAAATTAATATTCAATGAAATGTCGTTGAGTACACACGAAAATAAAAATTGACTGTCCACAGTCAAAACAGGAAGGTCAACAGGAAAATAGACTAAAAAGGCCCCGCCCCGTGTAACAAACACAAAACTCCCGAACAAGAAAACCGGTCGATCTGACGACGATGTCGTCAGCACGGGTCAAAATAATGAAGATTCAAAATAAATTTACATTAAAATACATTCGGCTGCTGTATACAAAAATTCTTTCAGTCACGAACGTTTGTCGGTAGAAAATTATTTCATTTTTTTCGCAAAAAAAAAAATTTTTTTTTGAAGAAAAAAACATAAAAATAAAAAAAGAGCCATGTATCATATAACCATTTCCCCTCTCGGGAGAGAGATGAAAAATTCTGTTCGGGACCCGTTGGTTTTTGGATGGATATGTTTTGACCTTGGTTTTTTTTTCGGGTGTTTGAGCCGTAAGAAAATAAATAATAAAACAGGCTGGGTATAGATCGTATATATCGAGGCCTAAAACGTAAGAGACACTCCACATTTTTAAAAATCTTTTAATATTTTTATAATATCCGCACCACTTTTGATATACATGTCATTAAAAATTATTTCTATTTTGAGGCCTTTCACTTTGTGTCAAGGTTGAAACAATAAAAATTTATATTTCTTAATACAACAGTTGTAACTAGACATTTTAAAATAAAATTTTTACAAATTTATTTTATTTACTTTTTTTTTTTTTTTTTTTTTGGCGGGATCAACCCCTGTTCTATTCATCCACCCCTTCTACCATTTCCGCCATTCTTTTGTTTTCCCATGTCAATCACGGTCGTCGTCTCGCAGGGGCTCCCGTTGATTGCCAACTGCTACCGACCGACCGACCGAAGAGAAAGTTTTCTACCGACGTACTTCCATATAACTTTTTTTTTTTTGGTGTGTGTGTTTATTCGTTTTTGTTTCTTATGGAACCCCCTAAATTTGTTTTGTTTTGTTTTGTTTGTTTATTTTTTTTTTTTTTTTTTTTTTGTTTGGGGTCAATTTTTTTGTTTTTACACGACTCTCATTTCCTTTTTATACTTTTGTTATTATTATTATTATTATTATTATTTTACACGGAAGCAAAAAGTAATTAAAATAAATTTTCATTTTTATAAAAATTCAAATTCTTCCGGCTTAATGAAAAAAAAAATTTTTCATTTTCATTGGAGAGAATAAAAAGAAGGTCATTTGTCCCGCGTGATCGCCATCAGGCCTGCTGCAATAACGATTTTTATTTCTTCATTTTTTGTTTGTGTTGGCCTTGAAAACCGGTAACACACACAGACAACAACAACAGAAAGGAACAGAAACCGAAAATTATTTTTTATGGGCGTTATGAAATGATGAACGCGTTCAGTCAAGAGAGAAGAAAAAAAAAACAAAAAATTCTTATAATTCAAAAATATATGCAAAAATAAATTTCACGCAAAAAAAAAAAAGTAAGAAAATGGGAGTGCCGGGAGCGTGCGTGAAGTGGCCACATCAGCACAGAGAGAGACAGTGTCCTTTTAGAGCACAACACGTAGCCCAGCATCAACCGGCCAAGTAAATAAAAATAAAAATGTTAAATAATAAGACTTGAAAATCTCTTTTTAAAAAGAAGATATAATCTGATGCTAATAATAAGAAGCTCAGTACTGCATCATAATAATAATAACGAAGGTGGGGGGGGGGAATCAAATTTCATCTTCTGCTCAACAGCTGCCGTTGTATTTTTTCATAAATCTCCTGAAAAAAAAAAGATATTTGAGAAGAAGAAGAATTTATTTTATAATTCATTTATATTCATAATTATGATCATCTCAATTTATTATTCTATGGAGCTCTTCGTGGGTTCGCTCGTGTTGTTTTCTTTTTTCACGATTATGTCATCATTTCCATTAGGGAAAATTTCCTCCGTCGTTTGTTGTTGATTTTTCTTTTTCTTTTTGGCAATAAACAAAACAACGCGAAAACAAAAAAAAAACAAGGAAGGGCCCTATAATAAAAAAGAAATGGCCTTTTATCCACTTTGGTGAAATATTCAAATAAAAACGAATAAGAGATAGTACGTGTGTGGCTTTCCCTAAAAAATTAAAATTGTAATTTTTTTCAAAGAAATTAAATTTGAATAAAACGAGCCTAAAAGAAAGAAAAAAAAGTTATTTTAATTTACTAAATTATAGTGGTATGGATGGATATTTTTTTTGGATTTTTCAGGGTTACATTTTTATTTATTTTTTCTTATTATGCGGCTGCTGGTTCGCGGTTTTTTTTCGGCTGTTGCTGGGCGAATTCGTTGCCAGAGGTTTTGGCTGCGTACGTGTATAACTCCGCCCCTCTGTTAGCAACATCCCAACGGACGACGACGACGGCCTTGTTATGTATTATTATATAAATTTATATGGGGCAAACATTAAAGACTAACGGACTTGCGCGCAAATAAGTAAATTGTAATTTCGGGGAAAGAAAAAAAAAACAAAATTTCAAAAAAAGGATGAATTGATTTGCATATCATTAGAATTCCATCAAAGAAATTTGAACAAACAAAAAAAAAGACGAGGGGGTTGAAAAACAAAACAAAAAAATTAAATTCAAGAAATATAATATATAAAACCAGATGAGCAGCTCATAGAATAAATTACAACAAAAGAAAGAAATACTTTTTAATGCTCGTCTGGTCGTGTTATTGTCATCTGTGTTCTCGTTATTATTTATTTGGCTCCAAAAAAAAAAAAAAATAGTGGAATGAATATACCATGCAGATTATAATGACAGTTACCCCCTTCCGTGTAATTTTTGCTGCTATAAACGAACCCTCCGTCAAAAATATATCACACACAAAAAAAATTTATATAAAATTTCCCAGTGCTGGTGGTGAGGGGGGGTTAATAAAAGAGAAAGCGTAATTCACAAACCCATCAGGAGGCAGGAGCAAAGATCCGTGCGAAAATGTTACGTTGTTTATTGTTGGCCTAAATATATATATCCGCAGCAGCAAAGAGTAGCAGCAGCCGGTATATGTATAGCAGCTATATATGACCACACGCGTGAATGAGGATGCGGCCAACTGGGAGCAGACACTTCTATAACATTGAGCAGAGGGGGGTTGAGTCATCGTTGGTGTGGCATAATAAGCATTTCATGACGCAACTTTTCAGTCTCACCACGTTATATAATTATGTATATAGCGAGAAATGAAATGAAATTTTTTATTTTTTTTTTTCTTAAATCAATTATCTTTTAGTGTGCAGGAGGAGGACCAACTGTCGAATTTTTATTTGAAAAAAAAAGGCGTTTTAAATTTCAATTTTTAGAACGGGAGGGGGTCGAATTCCGGAACTAAAACCGGAAGACTTTGTATTATATGCAAAACAATGGGTTTAGTTTTTTTTTTAAATGAAAATTTTTCAATAATATGAGACACATTTTTGAATGTCCATTACCACCCAGCTACAGCTCATCTGCATACGAAGAGAGAACTTTATCCGTTGGACATTCCCCCTTTTTTTTATTATTTAATAAGAAAAAAAAAATCCTTTCACGAAAAGACGCGTTTCGATTTTTTTTGTGTGTCTCTCCCCCCTTGTTGTTCTCTTCAACGAGTTGATGGGGTTGAACACAACCCCCCCACAAGAAGAAAAAGAGGGTTGGAGGATTTAAAATTGAATTTAAAGAAAAATATTTGATAATGGAACATTCCCCGACTCTTTCCCGCGCCATAGCGACATTCATTTGAGAAACTGGAACTGAATACCTTCCCCTCCTTTTCATCTATTATAGATGAAGATACACATTTTGGGTGTGTACAATAAACAAAACGAACAAAAAATCAAAAAGTTTGAAATTTTTTTTCTTTTTTTTTTAGATGAGCGGAAATTCTTCGGCGATTCCTTTTGAAATTTGAATATTATAATCAAAAGGGGGTGGGGGGGGGTTATATAATAATAATAATAAGGAATTACATTATAAGGGACAGTATATAGATAAAACTGGTCTAGCTGGCATGTCTAATCACGCGTGTGATCATAGAGAGGCATAGAAAATAAGCAAAACCGGTTTAGGCCTTTTATATACTTAGAAATGAGCATCAACCATAGATTTTCCAACGGATGCCAGCAGTTGATGTTATTGTTCTATTCAAAAAATCACGTCACAATAAAAAAAAAAACATTTGCGTCGGCCATCAGGGCGTCACCGCAATGAAACAACAAATGGACGGACGGTGTGAGTTGATGGTCTTTTACGGGTCGGCATTTAGTGAATAGAAACCGGTTCCTTATATTTATTGTAGGCTCATTTCAATTTCCTACACATATTTGAAAAAAACAGGTAACATTCGCCTCAGCGCATATACACCTTTTATAAAAAAAAAAAAAAAAAATATTTGAAAAAAATAAACGCAATTTCCAGTGTCACACATATAAATATGTTGATTTCGATTGTATACTGTGTCGCTAGAAATAGTTTGTTGTTTCAGCAACTTATTGGACTTTGTTTAACAGCGGCCCAAAAAAGGGAATTTAAAAAAATAAAAAAAAAAAAACAGGAAAATGCGCGGACAAGTGGGCGAAAACGAGAAAAAAAACAAAACAAACTAATAAGGTCGTCAAGGTCGATATCATTTACGTATACACATTGTGTGTGTGCTGCGTACCTACCAGCATATCACGGTCGAAGGCTGTTTGTACTTTTATATAAACGACTATCTCATAGACTTTGAAAACTACCAAATGCGGAACACACAAAATTCAAATGAAATTATTTTAGAAAAAAACATTGAAAATTGTCGACATAAAAAATAAGAAATGCCCTCTGAAATAAATCTGTCGGTTCAAACGAACGAAACGTATAGGAAATAAAATCAAATAGATAAGAACGGCCCATAAAAATGTCCGGCACTAGAGTCGCAAAAAAAAAGAGGAAAAAGATGCGGTGCAGCAGTGGTCGATATCGTCTCGTATTGCGTCAGAGAGTCGTCGACAAAATCTCCGCCATTTCTTTTGAGTGTGTGCTGTCCCTTATTCTTGCTCGGCAACCGGCGTGAAATGGCCGAAAAATTCAGTCGTCCCTCTCTCTCTCTCTCTCTCTATTCGCAGCAGTCGACGACACATCGATCGGCTGATAAATAAATTCCGCAACTGATGCAGCAGCAGCACATTTATAGCTCTTTCCTCTGCTGCTCTGCTCGGCTGCTGTGTTTATATAGCTCGACTACTATATATCCTTATTTATACATAAAAATGTATTTTCTTCTTTTTGGGCTATTTGGCAAAGTGTCTTTCTCCCACACACACACACACACACAAAGTTGAGAAAGATATTTAGAGTTCATCGAGTCCATGTAGCGACGTGGTTATATATTTGACGGCCGGGAGAACGAACGAACGAAAAAAAAAAATGAATTTGCTGTTGCCCGGGGTGATGTCACATGGTGATAACAATGGAGGGACTATGTTGGTTTTATAGTCATCAATCCTCGCAGGACTATATAAGAGAAAGAGCCTCTTTATTTTTTGTATCGCGTTATTACAGCATCGCAGACGAGAGAGCAAATCCTGAATTGTTACATCACAATTGTAGTGTGTAGCTTAGGCTGTAATGAATCAAATATTATGGTGTAAAGTTGAACTAATCCGCTCTATTCATAGCTTTTCTTTTTTTGTAAATAAAAACAGAAAGAAATGAATAATGAATTGGTCCTGGGTTCAATTGCCCATTTATATTATTTGTTTTTGAATTTGATGGATAGCCTTGAGGATATAGCGACATAGCAACGAGATTTATTTCATTTAAAGAATAATGATATCAAATTATAGTATCATAGAAAGTTATAGTAGCTGACTACCGGCATTCTATAATACCCATAGCAACACACAATTTCAGTCCACCAGTGACGCAAGTCTACATATAAAAGTAAATAAAAAAGGATTTCCCTTTTTTTTGGGCGTACAGCACACGTTGGCCCGTTGGTTGTACGTATGTGAACATTGCGACATGTAAAACATTCGACAATATGCAAATTGTATAAACATGTTGGCGCATCAGCCAGAAAACAAAAAAAAAAAACGACTCTCATGTTTTATAGGCCAAACATTATTTCTAAATTTCGCAATAATATGCAAATCAATTGATTTCTATAAATTATTATTATGATGTGTGTGTGTAGATTTATTTGGTAGTCGGATCACATCTGTTACACATACGGGAAAAAGTGGTGGGGTAAAAACGTGATCGGATTTCTCAAATAGGGCGGAATTTCGGGACATTTAAAGTTGAATACCCCCCATCGTTAAATATTGGATTGAATAATACAACACATTTCTTCATATTAAAATAAATCATCAAATCAAATATTATTAGGAGGGGCAAAACGCGTAAATAGTATTTGGGTTTCGTTTTTTGTTTTTTCGCCCACTCCAAAACTGGAAAGTCTTGTCGTTCGTTCGTTCGTGTGCTGCTGTCTGTCCATACACTCGACTGATTTTCGCTGTTGGCTGCCCTTTGCCGCTTCTTCTGCTCGTCGTCGTCGTCCCTCGAGTGTGTGTTTGTTTGAGCAGCACCCGGCACAGCAGCAGCGAACGTTATAACATAAGAACGGAGAGAGGAGCTTCAACAAACTTTGCGATTACTCGTAGTGACCCCTTATTTTCCTCATCACCCCCTGTGTGCGAATCATGTGATGCTCCACTCGGCACTCCCCCCCTCTCACTCGACCGTATTTATTCAATACTCGCACACACACACACATATCCCTGACGCCCTTTGCTGTTTTTTATTTTTTTTTTCTCCCTCCTCCCTTTTCAGTACTACTACATGTTGTGTGTGTGTCCGCCGATGGTGTTGGCCAATGTTCGGCCAGCCGGGCAAACTTACAACGAAGGGAATAATCAGCAGATAGAGAGAGAGAGAGAGAGAAACTCGTCTATTTTGCATGTTTATAAGGATCTATAATAATAACGAGCTGCTGCTGCTGCTCAAGGGGAGATTGGCATAGTAGAGAGAAAGGCTATCACTCGACCTCCTTGTTTCGTAGCAATGCCCCCTGGCAGCAGCATATCCTTTAGGGTTCCTATTCCGCTCCAACTCTCACACACCCTATATATATCATCCATCGCTAAGAGATGATAGAAAGGAGTCATTAAAGACATCAAACAGGTCCATCGTCCGCCCTCTATATCCATCCAACATTTAGTAGAGAGAGAGAGAATTAAAAAGATGGAGACGATCCCCCCTCCAACATACCATCAGGAATTGACATATCGATCGATGTAAGAAACTATACTATCTCTCTCCCTTATCTACGTTATAATGAAGGACGCTTTAGGGGCAGCTAATAGTTGAGCCTCATTTCAGAGTTTCACGTTGACTTGATTTCTACAAAACGGTCCGTCTATTTATAGGCTAAAAGACACTTGTCTAACAATTTACAGTTGGTAGTCATTTTGCATGAGATTATTATAGGGCTATTAGGCAATTAGAGAACTCTGCCTGTCTAAACTCTGATTCTTTATTCAAACGGCTTTTGACATGCGCAATAGTTAATATCAAACACAAAAGGATTTGATAAAAATCTATTGGTCCCACAAAAGGGGAAAGTTGAAACCATTTGAAACAACGGAAGTGACCGGATATTAAAGATTTGTTTAATAAAAGAGAAAAAAAAAAGCGCAGGTTTCACATATCCAAAAGATATTGGCCAAAATATTTACCTGTATGTATATCTCATCATCGTATTACTCAAGTGGATGAACGATATTGTATACGTTTTTGGCCAAATCTCCAGTTACTCGTCGAATGCACCACCATGTCATCGTATATCTCTGACTGATGACTCCGACGTATATCGACTTAATAGTTTTTTCATCGTCCAAAACATCAAACAATGTCTTCGTCTATATATAAGGTGATGTCGTCGCGCTATTAAACATTTTATTACTCCTCCTGGTGGTCTATGCTCGAAAAATGCAACGCGTCTTAATAAATAAACAAGTAAAAAAACAAAACTCGTCGTCCTACACAGAAAAATTGAAATAATAAAACGACATTCTTGTGTTTATATATAGTTGCTTCTTCCTACCACTACGTCAGAGAGATTGAAGCGAAATAATTCAACTCTCTCTCTCTGTGCTGTGTATATATCTAAGAAATAGTTAGTTTCTCTGCTGTGTGTCTTGTGATATGTCTGTAAAAGAGTTTCTGCGGAGGGGGAGTTTAGTAGTCGTGGTGGGTTGTTGTTGTTGTTGTTGCTAGGGCCCCCGGAAACACGTAGTACATGGAAAGATTTCCACTGCTGCTGCGCTCACTGTGCCAAACCCTCCCTAAAAAAGGTTTTTTTTTATATAGGACGGAAATGCTTTACACGTTTCTCCTTACTTTTTCACCCTCTCTGTGAGGGGCTGCTGCTGTTGCGTGTGAATACAAACCTGTTCCCGGAGCAAAGAAGGGGGGAGAACTCGACAAAAAAAAAGAAAGAAAGTTGAAAGAAACTTTTTTTTTTCTTCTTCTTACGCGAATATATATAGAGACGTCGCAATAGGAAAGAAGAAGAATAAAAAAAAAAAAACAGTTAAATGTTACGAGTAAAGAAAAGAGACTTGCGAGTTTTGTTGGGTACATAGAAGCTAAAAGACTATTTAGATAGAATACAGAAGAAAGGAAACCTATTCCTACTTGAAACTGGCTAGCTTGTAGCTACTACTTACTATATACATGATATCAGGATGCTACTCCTGACTCCTGAAACTTATATATATGTATCCTATTTTTTTTTCTATTTCTCTGCGAGGCGTTGTCAAGGGGACAGGAGCAAAAAGAAACCGGAAAAGCTTCAACCCAGTCTCTTTCTTTTTTTTTTACGATGGAAAAAAAAAGAAGAAAAACTTCTTTCGCCGACTGCTGTGATCCAACTACACACAACGTTGACATACCCCAAGAGGTCTACCGTCTATGTGATGCATTGCGGCTTCCTTCCTCTTATGTCGGTGCGAAAAGAATGACAAAACATCCATCACGGATAGAGAAAGCAACACCCAAATACTTGCATCTTTTTATTCTTTCAAGAATATTGTCGTTATATCAAAACCTGCAGCAAAAAAAAACTAAAAAAAAAAAGAGGAAATTCTTTTTGTTTTGAGAGGGAAAGACATTTTCTTCCTCCGAAAAAAACAAAACAAAAAGGGACGGATGATTGGACGGATATGTACGTGTTTTCTTTTAAGATAACATCAATCGCTTTTTTAAAAAGGGGCTGAACTGTCAAATGGTGTGCAAAAACAAAGGTATTTCAACTACCAGATCAGCCACCTAAAGGCACTGAGAAAATGTGTTTACGATGAGAAATAATTCACATAAAGAAGGGGGGAATATGAGACCTTGTGAGGCTACCATGCAAAGTATCTCATGAATATGGAGAGGCAGAACGGCAGGATCATTGCAGATATTGTTGTGGAGATGTGACTGCTGCTGTTGCAACCATCTTGAGCGCAGTAGCATTCCTCCCAATAAACACCATTCTCCTTCACTCCCCAATTACACACACCTGTCACACCTGTGTCAGCCACAGATGCACAGCGACGGATGACCTGTCTCCAGCGTCCATCCCCTAAGATAGACAAATTATGTTTAGAGTTTTCCAGCATCAACTTGGGTGTTACAATTTAGGTCTTACAAACAAAACTTCTGGGACCCTGCTGAGTGATTTTCACACAGAATGTTCCTGGTGTAACAGATTCATCGCTGTTGCAGTCTACAGGTATGCTTTTTCTGGTGTCAAACAATTTGTAGGCTCCACAATTATCTTGGCCTTTGGGGTCTTGGCTGGAAGAACACTGGTGACATTTTATTGAAAAACCTGTAGAGAAAAAATAGGACATTTTGTACTCGATTCTAAGGCAATGTGGAGTATCGATTTCATACCTGATTGGACGAATAAAGTAATAACGAAAACTTGGATCAATAAAAATCGGGTAGCCATTTAATGAATCAAGTGAAATTCACTTGTATATTTAAATGAATTCAATTTAATTCAAATTATTTTTCATTTATAAAGAACACGGTATAAAAAAACGCCACCGCCCAAAACAATTCTGAAGAAACTTTCAAGAAACACGGTTGCCACATGAATATTTTTTGTTAAGCTGAAATTTGAGGACGCTATTTTATTTTAAGTTTCTTTAAAAAAAAAATATTTATTTGTTTTTAAAAGAAATTTAACAGAAATTCATTTGTGCAATTTTATTTATAAAAATACGATCACGGTGAAATTCAATACATCAACGAATCGGGGAGCGTGTCATTTGTTAAAAACAAGGAAATATTTGCCTTGTGTGGAAGGCCAGCAGTAAAATAAAGAAAATAATAAATCAGCCACTTTAAAAACAATCGTTTATTTTCTACAGGTGTGTAGTCGTTTCACTGATAAAAAGGCACTTTATGGACGGCATAAAAATTCAGGCGGTTGGACGGCTTGAATGGAATGAATAAAAATGGCTTGAGATTCATATTACTATGACGTGGAGACAAATCAGATAGATTACACACATTACAACCTGTTGAGGTGGTATAGGGCTAAAACTGAGGAAACAGATGCTACTGCCATGAGGTTCAAAGGTAGCATTGAGCTTGCAGCATTACAACCATCTTTGCTGTTACAGGTACAGCTTTCAATGTGAATGTTAAATGTCCCTGATCTTTGAAGGCAGTAACGTTCATCACCACCAATACCAGGCTCTCCAAGCCTGGCACAAGAGCGAATGTATCTCCACTCTCCATTCACTTTTTGACGGATTTTTCTACACATTGTAGCCTTCACACCTGGTAGGTGAGTTACTTCTGGGAAGGTGGCACAGTCGAAAAAGGGTGTGGATGTGTTGTCAAATGGATCAGCACATTTGGGATCTTCCAACGATCTGCATACCCAGCATTTGATACCAGTACCTAGAGTAATAAAAGAAAATATGTTTACTATGGAATAAAGTTTGAATTCTTCTCTTAATATCATAAGCATTTCTTGGTCGTTTAAGACGCTGGAAAACGTTAAAAAAACAAGCACGAGTTTAACCCGCTATGCTATTGATTTAGTGACATTTTAAAAGCAAAATAAAAATTAAATTGTCTGATTATTTCAATTTAAATTAGAATCAAATGCCATACCTTCTCTAATAGCAAATAAATAAAATATAACAATGCTGGCGAACACGCCCAAGGATCGAATCGGTGCCATTTCTTAAAATTTTTATTCAAGTGAGTGAAGCAGGGTTGCAATGTCAAGTCACGTCAAACGACTACTTGTGTTATCCGCCAGATGACTCTACTTCTCGATAGCTTTGAAAAAGAAATTAGAAACCGTTCAAATGCCCCCCAAAAAAACCCTTTTACGTCATCTCTCAATTATTGTTGAATTGCTTGCCATTATAGCCTTCGTTGATTTTTCGAACATGATAATGGCAAATGTTGCGTAAGCCAAATAAACCGCCGAAGCCTACAGTGACTAGAGGAAGCCATAAATGCCATAAAGGATGGCCTTGAAATTAGTGTCGACTGCTTAAGCGCACAACGGAAAGTCCAAAAGACAACAACAAATTCCGCGGACTCGTTGATCCTTGTTTTTTGTTGTGACGATTGATATTTTCAAAAAAGGTGATCTAGTCTCATATATTCCCTAAAGTGTTGTATAGAGTTGTTTGTGTTACATCCTTGCTGATGCTGGTCTTCTGATTAGATCTGCCCGCGATGTCAACTAGTTCAAATAGTTCGTCCTCTAGGGAATTCACAGATCATTTAAATGTCCAGTATGTCATACATTTTCATTCTCAAAGATTAAAATATGGTTTCCTCAACTTAAGATTATCTTTTTTCTTTTAGCAAGCTTCTCCTACGCCATGCCAGTCAAAATTCTCTTGATGAGAGCTCACAGAAAGAATCTGCCCAGTCTTCTCCAGAGAGGCCATCTTATCGCAATTCAGATCACTTTTCCAAATCATTTTCAAAATTCAACATGATGAGGAAGTATGACGTTCTTCCTTTACCAATGCCCAAACTTCACCTAAAATTCCTTTTTTTTCTCAAAAGAGAAAAATTTCTTTGTGATGTTGTTCTGATCACAACCAATCAAGAAGAGTTCCCAGCACATAGAGCAGTTCTGGCTTCTTGCAGTCCTTACTTTCATGCAATGTTTAGTTGCTTTGAAGAAAGCAATCAAAACAGAATTGTTCTTCAAGACGTGGATCCCAAAGCTCTAGGACTTTTGCTAGAATATGTCTACTCTTCTGAAATTCAAGTCAATGAAGATAATGTTCAGGTTTGTAAAAAAAAAAAATACAATTCAATTCCATCTTCACACACAATACTACAATTAATTATTTGAATAACAGATCTTGCTACCGGCCGCAAATCTTTTGCAAATGTTTGATGTTAAAGAAGCTTGTAGTGAATTTCTGGTCACCCAGCTACATCCGTCTAATTGTCTTGGAATTCGAGCATTCGCTGATCTCCATGGCTGCATAGATCTGTTGAATTTAGCTGACAAGTATACCTCCCAACACTTTAGGTAGGCCTACTACTGCACATTTTTTTTTTTCGTCTCTAATAGGCATTTTAAAATTACAAATTTTGGAATTGATTACAGTGACGTAGTAGATGGAGAAGAATTCGCCAGTTTAAACTGCCAAGATGTGATACGAATTATTAGCAGTGACAAGTTGACAGTACCTTCAGAAGAAAAGGTTTTTCCAATTCCAGACGAATTTCCTTCTATTTCGTCTTAAAATGTCTTTTATTCTTCAGGTGTACGAAGCTGTTATGAACTGGGTAAATGCCGATATCGAAAGTAGAAGTTCAGAATTACCTACCCTTATGGAATACGTTCGTCTTCCCCTCCTTTCTCAAGACTATCTTTTGCAACATGTCGAGACCAACACTTTGATGCGATCCAACGCTCCTTGTAAGTAATAATCAATTAGCTATAAATGATTACTTCATAAAAATAATGATTAACTATTCCTTAGGCAAAGATTTGTTGATAGAAGCCCTTAAGTATCATCTGCTCAAAGCTGATCAAAAGCGGATTTATCAAACTTCTAGAACCCGCCCAAGATTACCAATAGGCTTGCCAAAAGTAATTCGGTTTCGTTTTACTTTAAAGTAATCAAAATCGAGATATTTCAGTTTTTAATCGAATTAGGTTCTTCTCGTCGTTGGTGGTCAAAGTCCGAAAGCGATTCGCGGAGTTGAATGCTATGATTTTGAAACCCAAAAATGGTATCCACTAGCGGAGATGCCCACCAGACGATGCAGGTAGATATAATAAAAATCAATTATGAAAAAAAAATATCCATTCGTGAAACATTCTTTCTTTTTTTTTACATCAGGGCAGGTTTGGCATCCGTTTGCGGGCGCATTTATGCAATCGGCGGATTTAATGGATCGCTTCGAGTGCGAACGGTTGATCTCTATGAACCAAATTTAGATCAGTGGTTTCCCGCTACTGACATGGAGACGCGCAGGTCCACCCTGGGTGTCGCCGTTTTGAATAATTTAATCTACGCTGTAAGCTAGGTAGAAGAAATCATTTGTGTGATTCCCGTAAATTGTGGTTCGTTGTTTAACTCAGGTTGGAGGATTTGATGGATCGACTGGGCTTAAATCTGCTGAGAAATATGACCCGGCAACACAAGAATGGCGCCCAATAGCTTCCATGAATACAAGGCGCAGCAGCGTTGGCGTCGGTGTTTTGAACGGTCTCTTATATGCGGTAATTGCGCAGAAGAAAAAAACTGTAGAAAAATTGTCTAGTTCATGTCTTTTAAAGGTTGGTGGATACGATGGTGCTTCGAGACATTGCTTGGCATCGGTCGAGTGTTACTCACCTGAAACCGATTCTTGGACCTTAGTTGGAGAAATGGTACATAGTAACATTTTACATCCTGTTGACACCTTATGATGGATTAAATAATTATTGCCAGGCCTGCCGACGTAGTGGAGCTGGTGTTGGAGTATTGAGCGGCTTTCTTTACGCTATCGGTGGGCATGATGGTCCTATGGTTCGACGGTCAGTTGAGAGGTTCGACTCTGTAACGAAATCGTGGACATCTGTGGCAGATATGTCACTTTGTCGAAGGAATGCCGGTAAACATTCGATGGACAGTTTATTTTTGCATTAATTATTAAACATTTTAATTAATTTTCTATTGCGTGTTCCTTTCTCTAGGTGTGGTAACACACGAAGGTCTTATCTACGTTGTTGGAGGGGATGATGGGGACGACAAATTTGAACTCAGTCGAAGTTTACGATCCCAACATCCAACAATGGTCAATGTTACCTGCATGTATGGGTATCGGCCGCAGTTATGCTGGAATAGCCATCATTAATCGACCTTCATAAATGATCACAGAAAAGAGCTCTTGTCCTAAGTTTTCCTTTTGTTTTGCTTGAATTTGTCAAACGTGTTTGGCCAGCAGTACGGCTGCCTTTTCTATTGCTGCCAACCATTTTAGTTCCCTACGATGTTTGAATGATAATCTCGTAATTTTTTTATTTATGTTGCCAAAAATCCTAGTGCTAAGGGTTTGTCATGGAAAAATTAATTTATACCTACTTTCGATGTAAAAAAATCGAATTAAAATAAGATCGCGTCCATTTACGAATTATTTTTGTGTTCCTTATATCAAACCGTGCAGAAAATAATTTTGAATAAATCGTGGTTATTCGAGTTTGTTCGAGTCCTTTTTCATTTTTATATTCACGTCATTCTCATTTCAGTTATAATTTACTCCCCTGATTAATGTCCAATTGATTATTACATAATGTTTAAATAACAAAAAAAAAATTTATTGATGGTAGGTGTCGCTATCTAGCCCGCACTTTTCCCAAGCAATGAAGTTCATGTCTGATAGAGGGCGTTGAGAGACATCCGGCCTTTTTAGCCATTGAGCTGTACGAATGAACGTAGACAAATGGCGGCTGTGTAGGTCAGTGGAGAGTCTGTCGTCGTTGCAATACACCCAAAAGGCTATCATAAGTCCCCATTTTTGGATCAAAGAAAAGTCTCGTTAATTTAAGAAGCTTGCCGGCGCTCAAAGACGGCCGATTGGCCCATGTATTCGACAATTGCCTACTTTGTTGAAGATGCAGAATGTGGTACAGAATTCTGCTTCTGAAAGTGTAGGGAACTGCGTGAAACAGCACGAGGTCGGGCATCGTGCATTGGCCAACCCAGCAGCAGCTACAGCCCCTGCGACGTCCGCTGCCAGTGCAAAGCCGAGCAAGCCTAGCAAAGGCAATTCCGTCCCGAAGAGCAATCACATCGCGGGCAGAAGCAACAACCACCCAACATCAACTCATCATCATCATCATCAACCTCCACCACCCAATCTGAATCACAAGACTGTTACTGTGACAGACCTAGCCAACTCTTGTTCAACAGCCCTAGCTACTGAGATAGCTATCCAACAAGTCAAGCAGAGCCGATCATATCACCAGCAATTTATGCCTGACTCTTCTGACAGTGACAGTGACGACGTCCTTTCGGTAAGTTACTTGCTGAAAGGCATAGGATTACTTTTTTTCTCTCAACTTACCAATCTAGGAAACAACTCCCCAGTTCCAGTGGAATCTTATCAACCAAAATGCCCTCCTGGTTTAGTTTCATCTTGTGTTCGTTAGCCCTACATCAATGTAGCAGCATCAGGGCAAATGCTTATTGTGTTTACGATGCTTGGATTTAGATGAATCATCCCCTTTTCTACGCTTTATATAGGACTCCCCCTCTGGAAGTTTTCAAAGTTATTCTCCCTGACTTACTTAACTGCTGCTCTACTTCCTTGAGAGAGCAATGATTCCCAACTATTTGCTTATATTTAGAGCATCATTTAATTTGGCTGTGTTCGTCTGACTGTCAAGAAAAAGTCATCGTTTGACACCAAAGGATTTTATCGTATCTACAGCTTGTTTATGCCGTGTCATCTTTCGGTGTCTGGCGTGGGGTTTGGTCAGGGTTCAAGCGGTCTTCGTTCTCAATGATGATGGCAAATAAGATGGTTAGACTTGGGGGACAACTAGAGGTTGAAAGAAAAAGAGGGGGTGGCCTTTTTGAAGGGATTTGGCCAAAAAGAATGTGTAGAGAGAAAAAAAGGGAGGCAAAAGATTATGTAGGGGGAATACGGTGGGGGAGCGTCGAAGCCCTTTCTTTGGGATTCCGGTGGGCCGTTGCCCCCCTTGATTTGCGAAATGTTTTTGTGTTGGGATACCTTCTTCTCCAAATTGTGAAGCTTACAGTAGAGTTGCCCTTCTTGGTAAAGTGGCGGAATAGTTCCGCCTTCAAACTATGGAAAACATGTCAAGTAGAAGGGAAAGTAAATCACCAAATTGAAATGCGGAGCACTGTCCCAGTTTTGTCCAAATCGTTCCAGCTAGATGCGACTAGGCTGTCATTCTCTATTTTTTTTTTTTCTGTAACTTGTCCTAACTCTTGTTGCAACACGACCAGCACCTGTTGTCAAGTCTGAAACGAACGAAAGACCCCTCCGTTATTTAAAGCAACCTTTGGTGCGTCTGGGTACCGATGTTGGCTCTGCTTTTGGAATAACCAAAATCCGCCCGATGGCGATTGAAATAACTAGAAATCTAGTGGTTCGGTTGCCAAATTTATCGAAGGAGACATTTTACCACCTTCATCATCCATTTTCTGTTGTTTCGTCGTTCTGGCTTTCGTTCTTCGTTGTTTGTGTCATTGTGAAAACGGGAATTGACCTGTAGGTGGAATCTTTTTTTGTGGAGGAGTCGGAAGTGGAGGGCTGTGCGGACGACTGCCGATGCCCCTCGTCTTCGGCCTCGTCGCTGGACGCGCCGCGATTCCTTCTGGCCGCCGCAGCTGCCGCTCAACACGACGGACACAGCATTGGCGAATTACCACGCATCGATCCAGACACTCAAGCCAGGATTGAAGCTCTCCTCGAGGCTGCAGGTAACATCAAAAGAAATTTGAAATATCATCATTATTTGAATTTATTATCAATGACAAATCTTTTCTTATCTTTGACTTCACTAGGAATCGGAAAACTGACCGGAGGAGACAGCAAACGGCTCGGCGATCAAGAAGTTCTGAGTCGCTTAACATCTAGTGTATCGTGTGCACTGGACGAAGCCGCTGCTGCACTAACTCGCATGCGATCCGAAAACTCAAGCAATTTTCATCAAGAAGCCCGGTAAGAAAGAATTCTTTTGTTGGCCTTATGCGTACATATCTTGTAAAAAGTCGAACATGGCGACAGCTAGATTTTGGCTAGTGTGTCGTTGTTGTTGACGAACTTTAACCCATTGAAGTCTAAACACTTATTCACGAAAGTTAACTGATAAAAAAAAAGTAAAGCAAACACAATTTTATCACAAAGTAAAGGATGCAGTGGAAATGGTTTAGAGCTATTAAATTATTATTTCTTTTTTCTCTGCTATTATTGTGATAATTAGGGTCTTGTTTTATAAATAACATTATTAAATTTGATGTAATAAGGATGTTTGTTTATCGTCTTTATTTTCTATTTTGCGTTTCAGGTCGTTGGTGGAAGCCTGCACTGACGGCGACGTCTCTGCCGTACGGCGTTTGCTAGACGAAGGACGTAGTGTACACGAAACCACGGAGGAAGGCGAGTCATTGCTTTCGCTGGCCTGTTCGGCCGGCTACTACGAATTGGCGCAGGTGTTGCTTGCCATGCGGGCCAACGTAGAAGATCGTGGCGTCAAGGGTGACTGTACGCCACTGATGGAGGCGGCGTCGGCTGGTAACGCGGATATTGTCCGCTTGCTGCTGGAACACGGCGCCGAAGTCAACGCCCAGTCATCATCGGGGAACACACCGTTAATGTACGCCTGCGCTGGTGGCCACGAGGAGGTAGTTACACTCCTACTGGAAGCCAACGCCAACGTGGAAGACCATAATGAAAATGGCCATACGCCGCTGATGGAAGCCGCCTCGGCCGGTCACGTTGGCGTGGCTAAGATCCTTTTGAACCACGGCGCCGGCATCAACACCCACTCAAACGAGTTCAAAGAGTCTGCCCTGACGCTGGCATGCTACAAGGGTCACTTAGAGATGGTCCGTTTCCTCCTAGAAGCTGGTGCCGATCAGGAGCACAAGACTGACGAGATGCACACAGCTCTCATGGAAGCCTCCATGGATGGCCATGTCGAGGTTGCCCGGCTCCTTCTTGATTCGGGAGCTCAAGTCAACATGCCAGCAGACAGTTTTGAGTCCCCACTTACATTGGCCGCTTGCGGTGGTCATGTTGAACTAGCCATGCTCCTCTTGGAACGTGGAGCCAACATCGAAGAAGTAACTTGCATCACATTTGATTCGATCCATTCGCTTTTGTCTAATCTGATTTTGATTTGCTCAGGTCAACGATGAAGGCTACACACCTTTGATGGAGGCTGCCCGTGAGGGTCACGAGGAAATGGTAGCGTTGCTACTTAGTCAGGGCGCCGACATCAACGCACAGACTGAGGAGACTCAAGAGACGGCCTTGACTCTTGCATGTTGCGGAGGTTTCTCAGAAGTGGCCGATTTCCTTATCAAGGCCGGTGCTGATATCGAACTAGGGGCGTCGACGCCGCTCATGGAAGCAGCGCAAGAGGGCCACCTTGATCTGGTATGTCGAGTTTCACTTGAAAATGTGTGATGTCGCAAATCTAATTAAATGAGGCTTCTTAGGTCCGTTACCTTTTAGAGGCTGGCGCCAATGTTCACGCTCAAACGGGAACAGGGGATACCGCTTTGACGTATGCTTGCGAAAACGGACATACGGACGTTGCGGAATTGTTGCTTCAATACGGCGCCGATTTGGAGCACGCCTCTGAAGGGGGTCGTACGCCACTAATGAAAGCTGCAAGAGCTGGTCATCTCTGCACCGTTCAGTTCCTCATTGCGAAAGGAGCTGATGTCCATAGGTAAAATCAGTCGATTGCTAAGGAAGTTCAAATTTCATTGGTTTATGTATTTTTTTTTGTTTATCGATACAGGCAAACCACCAACAATGACCACACTCCTCTCTCTTTGGCTTGCGCGGGTGGCCATTTGGCAGTCGTAGAGCTCTTGCTCCTCCATGGAGCCAACCCGTTTCATCGTTTAAAAGATAACTCGACTATGATCATAGAAGCGGCCAAAAGCGGACACACGCAGGTGGTGCAGTTGCTGCTTGACTACCCCAGTTCCATCCTGGTGACACCCGAGCAAGCCCAGTTACCAGCAGGCATCAACTCAAGTGGCCAAGTGGTCCCTGTCGCTTCGGAGGATTCAATCGTCCCGTCACCGGCAGTAGTCACTGATTCAGTTCCTACGGCAGCACCTCGAGTCCCACCCGTTGGAGGAGTGGCCGCTACGGTTCCTACCGCAGCGCTGGGAGGACGACCGGAACCACAGGGAGCAGCCGCTGCCTTAACCAGCCTTCTTCCTCCCAATACCTCGTTGCCGGCCATCCCAACACCTCTCGCCGGATCGTCCAATTCATGTCCGAGTGCGGGAGGAGGCCATTCAATCTCTACCTTGGCGGCTGCAGCCCAAAAGATGTTGACGAAAAAACCTCTTGAAACCTCCTCTTCCTCTGTCAGCACCTCTGTAGCGGAACAACAATCTTCTTCAGTGGCGACGAAAAATGTCGTGACACCTTCATGTGAACATGCTTCAGTGTCCGCTACCGTCACATCTACGACAAGCGTTTCTTCGGACAGCAAACCGGTTCGTTTCCCAATTTCAGCCGAGGGAATCTCTTTTGAGAAATCGCAACTCGTAGAAGAGTTGGAGAAAATTGAACGGGAATTGCGTGATAGAGCCCAATGGTCGTCATCACAAGCTTGTAGCACGTCGGGGTCTCAGTCGAGTCATAGTACGGCTCTCAGCCCGGCTACCGCTGCCGCTTTGACGCACATGCTCAACATGGAGGTTGAATTGAACCGACCCGGTGGTGGTGGCATTGGAGGGGGTACCCTTGTTGGTCTCACGACACCAACACCTGTCAATTTGGAAGACATTGTCAAACTCCTTGAAGAACTTCCACCTCTAGAGTTCGAATCCACCCGACCATCGCCCGCTCCACCTGCTCCTACGCCCAACCAGACAGCGCCTTCCTCGTCAGTTCCTTCGGTCCTTGCACCACCGGCACAACAACAGCCAAGAGAGAGCGTCATAGTCACCAACCCAAACGTTGTCAGTAGCAGCAGTTCAGCGCCCAGCACAAACGTCTCCAATGCTGCGACGCCTGCCGCAATAATCTCACCGGCATCTCTACCCCCAGCCGAAAGACCCAAAGCCAAAGCCGTCAAGAAAGAGAATAAGATCCTCAAGAAGCAGCAGCAACAGCAGCAGCAGTCGCTGCCGCTACAACAACAACAGCAGCCAACATCCCAAATTCAACAAGTACATCAGCAACACTGGCCAGTCCCGACTAACACTGTTCAACAGCAGCAGCAGCAGCAATGCCAGCAGCTTCAGCAATTGCAGCAACTACAACAACTACAACAGCTGCAACAACTGAATCAACATCTGCAGCAGCAGGTTATGCAACAGAGGCATTTGAAACAGCAAAATCAGGCCACTTTAGCTGCTTTGCAACAGAACGCCCTGCAAAACCAGGCCCAGTTGGCTGCGCTTCAGCAAAATGTGGCACAGCTTCAGCAATTGGAGCAACAAGTTTTGGCACCGGCTTACACTGCTGGTGCAGCCCAAGGTCCATCGGCGGCAGCAGCCACGGCTCAGTTTCAACAGTGTGTTCAGCAGATACTCCAGCAGAAACAACAACTTCAACAACAAATCCGCCAATTTCAACTGCAGGTTGAACAACAGTTGGCCTTCCCTCAACAGCAAATACCTCCGTTGGCTGCTGGAAGCGGAGGTGTTCAGCCAACCACCGTCAGCCGAGTTGAAAGGAATAATCTCGACGTTGACGCAGAATCCTCTGCCGTTGCAAAGATTCCACCTTACAATAGCGACGACGTTAACGGTAATTTTAGTCAAAGCTTTTTGATGTGTCATGTCACGATTAATAATTCTTTGTTATTCTGAAAATGACTAGGCGAGGAAGTGAAATCTCCCAATAGAGCTGAGAAACGCCCCATTGATAACTCTTCGAGTGAGGATTCGTCCAGTAGTTCAACGACTGGAGGCCTACAAGTTACTGGAGCGCCAGTGCCACTCTTTGCAACTCAAGACGTTTCCGTGGCTGCGGCCAATATCGGCATACAGGTGCAGAGCACTGCGTTACCTAACGGATCAACGGCTCAATGCGTCACCGGAATTACCTTTCAACCTCTTTCTGGGACCAATGTCTCTATTCCCTGTTCCGCCTATTCGGGTTCGAATGCTCAGGTAAACTTATTAAATGTGTCTTTTGATTTTATACCCAGTAATATTTAATCGAGAAATCTTGAACTAGATTGGAAATGGATCACCTTCCACCACCCTTATCCATTATCAACAGCTACAGTCTGGATCAACGACTACTGTTCAAGCTGGCGCCGTTTCAGCGTCCGGCCTGCAAGTAGTAACATCCCAGACGCCAAGTTTGGCCATCCACCAACAAATACGGTTGCAGTCGTTACAATTACGTAAGTGCTATTTTCACTGCGAAAATGATCCTGCTAGAAATATTCTCATTTCTGTAATTTATTTAATAAAAAAGCATCAGGCCAAACTCCCATCGAACCTACAGTCTCGGCCAACGCCACTTCCGTCACTGCGCCAGTCACTTTGGACGCGAAATGGACTGGATTCAATATGGGAACATTTACGGTCCCACATCCCCCGGCAACTACCAGCGATCAACAGCAATCTCAGATTACTGGGGGTTCAGCTCCCGTCTTGGTTCAAACGGCCAGCTCCTCCACGGACAAGAAGACAAAATCTGGCAAAAAATCTAAATCTTCTTCAGTACCAACGCAACAGCAAGCGTACTCTGCCCCAATCACTGATTCCAGTGGTGAGTTTTGTTTAATTTTGATCATCATTCTGATATTATAAATCATATCTTATAAACGTATTATCTAATGCTTTATTTATTTATAGGATTAGCCGTTGGAGGTATCGGATTAGCTGGGGTCAATGGAGCTGTTCAAACAGGACAGGCAACATTTGATCCTGATTTTGGAGATTACCCTGACTACAATCCCGACTATTCATCTTTCCTACCTGGTGTTGTACCGGCTGGAGCGGCATCAGCCAATTCAGGATCCATGACAGCCTCTACTCCTTCGTCTCACTATGCCAGCTTACCTGCAGGAGCTGCTGGAATGTCGTCTGTCAGTGGTCTTCCAGTCGCCCCTGCAATGCCTTCTGGAGCGTCAGTGGTACCGGGAGCAACGGCAGTCCCTAGCGCAGCATCAACCAGCCAATACAGTCAACCTTTATTACCTATGCTGGATTTGGATTCTGAAACTGACTCGAATCACGACACCGCCCTGACACTAGCATGCACCGGTGGACATGAGGAGTTAGTCGAACTGCTTCTTTCCCGGAATGCCAATATTGAACACCGCGACAAGAAAGGATTCACTCCTCTCATATTGGCCGCCACAGCCGGACACGAAAAGGTGGTAGAAGTGTTGCTTAATCACGGCGCAAACATTGAAGCCCAATCGGAGCGAACAAAGGATACGGCTCTCTCGTTAGCTTGTTCAGGTGGCCGCTACGAGGTGGTTGAGCTCCTACTGAATCGTGGTTCCAACAAAGAACACCGCAACGTTTCCGATTACACGCCTCTCTCTCTGGCTGCTTCAGGCGGCTATGTAAACATCATCCGGCTACTGTTGGCCCACGCTGCAGAGATCAATTCGCGCACAGGGTCTAAGCTAGGCATCTCTCCTTTAATGCTAGCGGCCATGAACGGTCATGTGGCCGCCGTCAAGACATTACTGGAGATGGGCAGTGATATCAATGCTCAGATTGAAACAAACAGGAACACTGCTTTGACTCTGGCATGCTTCCAGGGAAGACATGAAGTCGTGCAACTACTCTTGGAGAAGAAAGCCAACGTAGAACATCGAGCCAAGACCGGGCTCACCCCTTTGATGGAAGCGGCCAGTGGCGGATACGTTGAAGTCGGTCGAGTACTCCTCGATTACGGTGCGGACGTCAATGCGCCGCCCGTGCCCTCTTCACGAGACACAGCCCTTACAATTGCATCTGATAAAGGCCATGTCGATTTTGTCGAACTTTTATTGCAACGGGGTGCCCAGGCAGATGTCAAAAATAAGAAAGGCAATTCTCCTCTGTGGTTAGCGGCAAATGGCGGGCATCTTGAAGTAGTGGAACTTCTCTATAAAGCCAAAGCAGACATTGATTCCCAGGTAATTTCTTGTTTCCACACTCTCCAATAAGGGACTCTCATTCTTTATTACTAATATTTACTGCTCTTAATTAGGACAATCGTAAAGTTTCCTGCTTGATGGCAGCGTTCCGAAAGGGTCATGTTAAAGTCGTGAAGTGGATGGTTAAGCGAGTGACACAATTCCCGTCTGACCAAGAAATGACGCGATTCATTTCAACGGCTGTCGACAAGGATCTGCTTAAGAAATGTCATCATTGTATGGAAGTTATCCGAGCTGCCAAAGATCACCAAGCAGCAGAGGCAAACAAGAATGCGGCTAATCTCCTAGACGAACTTGATATGGAAAAGATTCGCGAAGATTTGAAGAGGGCTGCCGCTGCTCGCAAGAGGGAAAAGAAGAAGAGGAAGAAGCAAGAAAAGAAACAGGAGAAGCGTCGTGCCGAAAGTGACGACCTCGATAACGACTCACAGGTATGGCCGCAGTGTTTTTGGTCTCAGTTATTCATTTTTAATAGTATACGTCCATTCTATTATCGTACAATCTTTATAGGATTGCTTAAAAATTAACATTTATAATTGTAATACGTTCTGTTCAGTAAATTCAACCATGTTTTCATTTTCAACGTCCTTTTCCATTTTAGGAGAACGGCAACGACAATGATGATGACAAAGATGGCGAAAATGGAGAGGATGTCATGAGTGAGACGGGCGATATTCCTGACTTTGTCGAACCCCTTCCAACCAATAATAACAAGGAAGCTGATGAGAAGCAGTCTTCCAAAACCAAAAAGAGCAAGAAAAGTGGCAAGACAGCCGCTCTCGAATCTGCTACCCCCAACACAGTGGAAGATATTGCCGTCGAAATCCCAACCAAAAGAAAGGATAAAGAGATGGAGCCGGACAATCAGCAGCCCACCAAAAAGTCTTCTCCTCCTCCCCTGGTTACCACCAGCACCTCTGAGGATCATATTCAACTGTTGAGCCGCACTGGTAAACGGAAAAAGGAGAATGTGATTCTGGAGACATTAATAATCACGACTGAAAAAGCGGTCAAGGCTCCGGTGCCTACACCGGTCCAACAACAGCGAAACGGGGCTGAGCTAGACACGCTTAAGGAAGTGAACAATTTTCCTTCGTCTCTTAAATCGCTGTCACCTACCTCCTTGACGAGTCCCAAACGGCCCGTTAAAAGGGAAGAAGGCTGGAAAGAGGTTGTAAGACGTGGCCCAGTCAGCAGTCGAGAAAATTCGAGTTCAAATTTGGGTTCTTCTACGGCTGGAGGGAAGAAAAGTCAATCGAGTGACCGTTCGTCTGGCACTTTGTCTGTTATCCAAAGCTCAGAACGGTCAAAGAAGGTTACTGTGCCATCGAACGCCATTAGTCGTGTCATTGGTCGAGCCGGATGCAACATCAATGCCATCCGTGAGATTTCAGGCGCCCATATTGAAATCGAAAAACAAGGCAAAGGACAGGGTGACCGAACGGTTTTAATTAAAGGTCTGGCTGAATCCATCCGCCAGGCACAGCAACTTATCAGCGCCTTGATTAAAGAGCCGGAAAAGGAGTTTAATGAACTCATGACTAAATTCCGGGCTGCCAATGCAGCCGCCAAAGCAGGAGCCTCAGCTACGAGCGCCGGAGTAAAACCAGGGACTGCATCAACATCGGTTGCTGCCTCCCAGCCGAAAGTTACTCGAGCCGCCACTACGATTGCTTCCAGTAAGCCCACCACAACAGCTCCTGTTTCTGGCCAGCCCGCTCCTGTTCCAAGTACTGTAGCCTGGGGAGCTATCAACACCTTGATTGTTGCTGCTTCTTCTCCAAAGCGGGTAGTTCCGGCATCAGGATCGAAGACACCACCTGTCACAACTGGTCCATTACTCGTACAACAGCCTCAGCAACAACAACAAAAGAGTGGAGCTGTACGTCAGCTATTCCCCGAAGCTAATCCAGCAATAGCAAATCCGGTGGCCAAGAAAGTCGTTTCTCAAGCTTCCACAGCTCCGGCATCTGCAGCAGTGATGAAGCCAGTCGTGTCTTACAGCGTGGCCGGCAGCACATCGGCAGTTCCAACCACCAGTGGTGCAGTTTCCACGCGCACCACTCCTGTCGTTTCGGGTCAATTTCCGGCACCAACCAAAATTTCTCCACAGCAAGTCGCTCCTCAGACGCCTTCCAAACCGTCTGATAAAACTTCCCCTCTGATGTCTGCATCTTCATCAGTAGTAACCAGTCATCAACATCAAGCTCCAAACCCAACAACAGCAACAGCCTGCCACGTCCCAAGCGCAGCATGGTCCTGTCAGCAGCAGCCAGCAGGCACAGCAAATGCCTAGTTCGTGTTCTGTTTCAATTTCCACTTCAAACAGTCTTGTTTCATCGAGACCCAGTTCTGCTAGCCCAGTTCAAGACTACTCACCGTTCAATAATCTCTTCAGTAAAGTTGCCCAGCAGAGCATGTGGAACAAGGAACAACAACAGGGTTCCAAATCGTCGTCGAAGAATTTTGCTAGTGTGGCGGCCGCCGGAGTCAGTCCGATACCGTCCAAGACAACCCCTACGTCTTTGGCCAACTCTCTTTCCGGCCATCAAGGAGACTCCGGGCCGTCGCTTCATGTTGTTGATGCAGCCAAAGCGCCAGGCTATCGAGGAAATTTGACGGCTACTAGCCAATCGCAAAACGATATGGTGACTATGGACTTGCCAACATCGTTGGCATCGAGCGCTCCTGGAACCCCGATTCCAAGTTCTTGTGCTGCTATGCGAGCCCCAGTTGGCAGTCGCCTACACCCTTTAACACCTCCACCTCGTATGGGGACGCCTCCCCTTTTTAACCCGACTCCGATTCAACCTCTAGGTCCCGTCGGAACTCGAAACATGCAGTCTAATCAGAATTCGGGTGGCCCTCCTGATTCCATCATGATGCCTCCACCTTCAGCTGCTTCGCTGGCTCCCGGTGGTCCAACAGCCACTGTTCGGATGCGTCCTAACTCAACGGCAAGTCGAATGCAGCACGAACCACCGCAGCAACAGCAGCAACAACCCCAGTTCGAGGGATTGCCCATGCCCAACTTTTACGGAATCACGAGGCCATCAGGACCGATGGGCGGCGGCGGTGGAGATTCGATGCGACAGGCACCGTCATTCCCCTTAGCCCCAGGAATGGGCGGACCCCCGAGGTATAACAACACTTCATTATCAACCTCGTTCTCGGCGTCGGCGAAACTCAATCCCAACGCTCCGGATTTCGCAACCAGCAGGGGAGGAGGCGGGGGAGGACCTCAGCAGCAAGGATATCCGGCGCCTATGTTCGGTGGTGGCAATCGAATCTCATTCCCTCCAGCTGGTTATGGCCTCGGCTCGGCAAACGGAGGTGATATGAAACATCAGCACATGCCAAACCAGAATTTTGGAACAGACTACCCGCCACCCATCGGAACACCTTTTGGGGCATCCGCCAATGATCTTCATCGTATGATGGGTTATCCAGGACCTGGAGTAGCAAATCGGATGTCTGGACCACCTCCTTCCACTCAAACGGGTGGCGGCTTATTAGGTAATTAAAATCACAATCAGAATTTGATGCATATATACTATACGTTGATTTTTTTATATTTGTCGAAATGTATAGATGGAAATTCTGGACAGAATCACGATGGGTACGGCGCTTCTGGAGGACCTCCGCAACACCAACAGCATCAACACTCGCAGCATCGCTCTATGCAGGACGATCAGCGGAAATTGATGAGACCCATTGGAACGGAGCGAGCAATGACTCGTCGGACACCCGGACCACCTCACGGAGCTGGTGGTGTCGGTTTCTCACCGGCTGACCTCGGTTTGTGGGGATACCACGGTGCTCCAGGATCCGAAATGGGTGCTGGTGGCGCAGGACCCATGGTTCCTCCGCTTTCCGCAATGAATCCATCTACTTTGCCTCCTGGCCTGAGTCCCAATGACTGGATGGCTATTTCAGGTCTTCACGGACCCAATGTTTCTGTACCGGCGCCAAATTCAAATGATGACGGAGGACTGTCTTACCTGCAACAGAAGCCTGGCATGACTCACCATCATCATCAGCAGCACCATCACCATCACGCTCTGTTGCAGCGTCAAATGGAGGGCATGTCAGACGGAAAATGAATCTCTGGAAATGCAATTTTCAGGTCAATCTGCGGTCGGAATGAACGGCGGTCCTAAACTCTAATGCCCCGTATCACCAACACCCTGGAGCCGCTTTCATGAATGGCATGCCTCCACCGGGCATGCCGGGTGGACCAATGGGAGCACCCATGTTCGCAGGTGGACCCGGAGAGCAACATGGAAATAATGACGCTGTTAACGGTATGTGGATTGGACCTGGCTCCAACATGAAGGGCAAAGGGAGTGGGCCGTCGCCTAACTCTATAGTGGGCGATCAGCAACTCTCTGATGCTGGCATGGTAAGTTTATTTTAAATGAAATATTTCGTTTCAGGAATTTTTAATGACATTTCGTTGTCTTTCTAGGTTTGGTTGAAATGGAGCCAGCAATAAAGACAAGATAAAAAAATGACCGGGAAAAATATGATAAAAAAGAACGAGGAAGGTGATCGAAACGAAAACAACATTAAAGAAACAATCTGGGATGTTCATTGTATCCGGATGGACAAGAGTTGACATAAAAAGAGGCAATGGAATCTGAAGATGATATCTCCCAATCATGTGTACGTGTTTGTCTCCTTTTTTTTTATTATTATTTCTTCCCTTTGCCGTACGACCTATTGATGAGCGTGACTCTCGGAATTTTTTGACCCAATTGTCATCTGTTAGAATGTAGATATGATTCTTTGGGTTTAGATTAAACATACACAACCAAAACAAACAAACAACGCAAAGAGCCAAAAAAAAAGAATGTAAGAAAGAAAACTCAAACTTTTGAAACAAAAAAAGTGTCTGAAAGCTTCTACGGAGTGTTGGTGATAAATCCATTGTCGGGGCATGCCCTTGTTCTGGAACACACCTACAAGACAACGCATACAGGTGTAAGAGGTACTTACGTATAGATGGAACTTGAATCCATAGTGTCGTTCACGACCGGCCACAAATCGGGTAGGAAGATTTATATAGCTCCCTTCATTCTTCTTGTCTGATATTTTTGGTTGTCCTTCTTGCGACCCTCTTGCACTACTTTTTGGGATTCTCTTGATTTTTGTCGATTTTTTAACAAAGAATATCAGAAGTGAGAAACGTTTTCTTTGTACTGATCGAATTTTGTGAATCTATTCTTACGACATTAGTTCTCTCCTCAACTCCTTATTCAATTTGATTTACCCTTTTCTTTCCACCATCCATCTCTATATCTTTTTGTTTCTATTTTGATATACATAAAAAAGGGGATGACAACGTCATTGGGATTACTGCGAGCGAATTGTGAATGTAGTTTGTTGGGTGAATTATTATTATTTTTTCCCCTCTCTTTGCCTTGTTACTTGCACTTCATCTCTTATGATACTTTCTCACTCTCCTTTCTTGATGCTTCCCCGTGCAAGTTTTTTTTTGTTGGTTTGTTGTCGATTTCATAAACGAGATGGGGAGACATGCATCATGTAGCCTTTTTGTTTGTTTTTCCCCTACCCAATTAACTTTATGTCGTGCACTTATTTTTTTTTTAAATTTCCTTGTCGCATTATGCCTTGATTCAATTCCTTATTTTCACCTCATCTTTCGTTGAAAAACGGGATCATGTCAATCCGTGTTGTAAGAAAACCGGCTGCTAGACCCTCCTCCCCGCTCCCTCTCCCATTACTCGTTTTGCCCTCCTCTATTCATTTTTTCTCACCTATGATTTGTACCGAGTGGAGGGTTGAGTAAAAATAAAATGAAAAAATATTTCAATGCCAGGAGCCAGCAACTTCCTCTCCGTTTTAGGCCATTTAGGTAAAAACCCCAAGCAGGAAGCAACTCTCAATGACGTTGGCGTGACACGAATCAGAAAACCAAATGGCTTTGCCTTGCAGTGTCGGTTTCCAAATCGGGATGAGATCGGCGTTAGGTAGTGCGTTTCCCACAATAGATGGCGCTGATGGGCGTCGCTCTTGAAAACATACAAGTTCGGTGACCCACTTAATTTGTTGTTGTTTGAGTTCAAATAATATTTTATGTATTTTTTTTTTCCTATTTCAAAGTGCGCTTCAAACATTGGCGGTGTATCACCCCGTATTGTATCACCCCGATTGCGTCGTTCCCTCCCGTTGTTTTTGTTCTGTGATTAGAACATTTCAAATGCGGATACTGTCAAGTCTGCTGACCTCAATATCTCGTGGCAGAATATAGTAAAATCTGGAATGGTGAATGAGTGTGGGTTAGAGATCTTGTAGGACATTATCAAATGTTCTGGTGCTCAATTCACAATTGAACGATTTGTCCGTTAAGGTAGATTTTTATTTGTAAACTATTTTCAGTATTTTGCTTTCGCATTAGGGAACTATTCTGGGTCAGGTTTCATTTTCAAGGTTCTTTTACACATTACTGTGTACTTAAAGCCTCGTGAAATCTTTTACGGTTCTATATTACCAGTTAACTGTAAATATTTTGTATGTCACCATAAGGGACGCCCACTTTTCTCGAACGTCTGGCAATTATACCTATGCGTTGCGACTAAAGACACCTTAAAACTTTCGACCAAGTTCTGTTAGCTTAACAAACTGATATATAAACGACAAGTGAAAGTATAGGAGCAGGAATGACGTCATATATTTCTGTTTTCTGTGTGTTCTTTTTTGTTTTTGTTTTGTTTTTTTTTTCTAACGAAGAGACTATGGATTATACTGAGGGCTCTTGAAAAGTTCAAGCGCCTTAAAAATGATTTGGCACAACTTTTGCAAATATATAAATAAGTACTTTTGCATTAGCTGGAAAAGTTCAGCTGGCAAGTCTTTGAAATTAACCGTCCCTAGAAACAAATATGTCGTGGCATTCCATGGCGGACTTTGGAGTACCTCCATACGTTCGCGCTCTTTTTAAAAATTTAAAAATAGGTTCACTTGGACAACCTCCCAGAATCATCATCGTCTCAGTTGCTGAAATGGAAGAAAAAGAAATTTCGGAGCCTTCAGGGCGTCGTAAAGGACCTATGTGAAGCGCATTCAGTCAAGGTAAGAGAAATCTGTTTTTGTTATTTTTGCGCGTGTGTGTGTGTGTGTGTGTGTTACATTTTAGCTGGGTAGACGGATATCGGTTTTTATAGGCACTTTTGGCCTATTTAATAACCGTTGAACTTGGACTTGAAAGATTTGAAACGCCAGGCCTTAGCAGACAAGGTCTGTGACGTCACGAAAAACGTCTGTACGTTAGATAAAAAGAAAAACAAATGTTTGAAAAGCGAAAGGGCTCGTTCGACCTCATTTGACTGTCATGCGACGCATACGAAATGCCAAACTCATCGTTCCGATTCCAATTTTTATTTCCCATCGGTTTAAATTCGTGATCGAAATTGGCGATTTGGTGATTATTTTAATCATTTCGAAACGAAATTTCGTTCTATTCTTTTAAGTTTTAGAAAGCAAATTGAAAAGTTGCCATTTTTCTTCGGCAACTTGGTCACCACACCGTAAAATATTGAAATCATCTGCGTGATCGCAAGTAGAGAGAGAGAAGATTAGGAATTTTCCGAGTAAAGCGCTTTCTACTAGTAGATGTGGATCTTGCAGAACTTCATTTTCATCACTGACGACAACACGATATAAACAGCTCCGTAAAGCTAAGAATGAAATATGTGGCTGCACATGGCGGGTTTTGTATCTTATTTGTAATTTTTACATCAAACTTCCCGCGTCTCCGCTTACTCCTGCGCGTGTAGAAGTACCGGTATTTTGGCCAAATAAACTCTTCTTGATGTACGAGGATCGTATAACTAATCATAGTGTTGAGTTCGAATTTTGAGGGAAAATGTTACAACTTTATTCCGAAGTCCTTCTTTCCTGGGTATATAGTTTCGAGCGTTTGTGTCATCACAAGTGTCTTTCATGCTGGCCTTCGATTTCTGCACGTGGAGGAAATGATTCAAAAAGTATTAGATATCTTACCGGTAAAATATCTAAATGATTGCAGGCGAATTATTATCCAGCAGGAAGTTGCAACGCTAGCGATATTTTATATTCCTCCATAAATGGATTTATGAGGGATGTAAAATGTTGAAAAATACGACAATTGTAATTGATGTTTGTTTTCTTCGTTCTTTAGCATTCTAGCCTGCAGCGTCTTTTATTTGTTAGAAATCTCAAGCGATATTCGAATTGCAGATGCAGACGCGGCCTTTGGAGTTAAACCCGTTGTCCTGTCTCGTTTTGCCGACGACAATCTTAAATCACGGTCACGTTCAACAACGGTTGTGGCCTTCCAAACTGGCCAGAAGAGTTGAATAGTTTGGGAAACCGGACCCTCCTTTTATTCTTTTGTAATGATGAGTTGAACCGATATCCATTGCTTAATGCTCATTTCCCTACCAACCGTACTCAAGGTAAACTTGTAACTTTTTTTTGTACCATACGTAATAGGCCTGACGAGTGAAAGCGGACGAGAGCGACACAAACAAATTTCTATTCGAGTATGCGGTATGTGAATCCCGAAACCGAACTGAACTCGAGCCGGGCCCGAGAAGAGTGATCGCGCGATAGAAAGTGAGAAAGTCTGCTAGGCGTAACGCGCTCGCTTTTTTCTTCTTCCATTATTTTCAAGGTAGACGACATTTGATTGTTTTTTAGTAACCGCGCAGCAATGCTACTACTGTCTTGTGTAAAAATGTTAATATTTTACGCATCAGACACTTCTTACCAGCTGTCTGAGATGAGGAGGTTTTGAAGGCCAAATTGTCTAGAAGACCCATAGGAGTTGAATATTTACTACGTTGCCATTGGCTAAGATTCAATCGTACCTAATAGGGTCGGGTTGTGTCTGCTGCCTGCGTCTTTTGTGATGTAACGCGACTGCCCCATCACCGCAACCCGCAAGACGGGGAAAAGAGGCCATAGCTGCTGCGCTAAAAACGAAAAAAATATCCCACGTATAAGGCGCCACCAGGCGGTCACGAGACTATACCAAACCGAGTCGGTGTTCCACGCGGTCCTCGCAGCCAGTCCAGCAGTCAGTTACCGAGATTGGTCAGGTACGGATGTATACACTCGTTTGAGCTGGACTGAATCACAGTCCTCCCTTATTTGGACACGAATTTCCCGCTCGATTCGTCTCCTCGTCGCTACGTCAATCAACAGGATTTCGTCTACCCGAAAAACTCATCACGATGCCGCCGCACTCGGAAGTGGAGAACGATCCGTTCGTGGATGTCCGACTCCGCAGGCGGAAACGCAGCCGTTCCATTTCTCCGCGTCATTTTCGCAAGACATCAGAAAAACACGAATTCAACAACAATCACGACAAATTCTGCCTCAACAAGAATGTTTCTGGTTCGGCCAGCACCACCAGTAGTCGTAGTAGTAGTGTATCAAGTGAATTGCGATTGCTCCGGGCGGGATCCAACACTTCTTTGATAGTTTCAACGCGAACTCCAACAACCCTGTCTATTACTCCTCAACCGGTTGTTGTGAACTTTCATGAGGCTCCTACCTTCTTACAATTCAATCCGTTCATCTATAGAGGCTACCGCACCAATCTTGGAGTTGTGACGTGCATCCGAAGGTAAACAAAAAAAATTGTATTAAATTTTTTTCTGACGGTGTAGATACAGTCGATTTGACGGCAGGGGGAACTAGAAATTGCCCGCTCGTTATTTCATATCAAATATCAGGAAATATTATTCTAACTGTACAATTCGTGATTAAAAAATTCTATTACGGTGAATTCGGAACCACAATGACTGACAGATATTCGTATCATTGCCTCACTATGTATGACCAGCTATGAAACTTTCGGTTTTTGACATCGCACTCTTATAAAAAACTCGTCGATTTTTCTTTTCTTGCGTTTTGGTTAAACATTCTCTATATATGCGACGTCAAATAACAGCCAATAGGTATATAAACTTTCGCTTTCTTAAAGGGGGGACTTGGGACCTGTGTCTGCTCGTAAAGTTGAACGACTGCCAAATCACAAGGAGCACGATGCGAGGAAATTGTCGAAAAAACCAACGCACGAAAACAAACCAAGACAAAATACTTTAGTCTGATTAAAGGAAACGTGCTCTTGCGTTAACCTCAATTTGCCATTATATGCTTCTTCGCTTTATTGTTCAACTCGGTTGTGAAGTAAAAATAGCCCTTCTCACCCATCTCTCAGACTAGAATGTAGTGCGGTCCTCCTACGCCGTAAAATTGAAAATGAAAGTTACCTCAAGAATTCGTTTAATTGAAATTGCTATCTGAATCGTAAAAATGAAAACCTTTCATAATCGATTATCTATTTCGATTAACCATTCTTTTCTGATTCTGCAGTTGGACATTAACTATATTCTCAATTTTGTAATTTTGGTGACATAGTTTGTTTTGGTGGACAAACGAGACGCTCAATGCTTGGACCCACTTGCTCGGATGGATCTATTTTGCTTATTTTACTGTTGATGAAGTCCTCCAGCTAGTCAACAGCAGTGGGCATTCATGGCAAGACAGCGCTATCAGTCTCTTGATAGTTTCCTGTTTTCAGGTTTGTCTCTAAATCAGGGGAATATGTAGGTCAACCCTTTGATTGTGATAATGACGACTAATTTATGTTTCTCTCTCTTTTTTAGATTTGTATGGCCATGTCGACCGGCTATCACACTTTCTGTTGTCATTCGAAAGATTTTTACCATTGCTGGCTCTCTTACGACTTATGTGGCATTTCCTTCAGTCTCTTGGCTATTTACACCACCGGGATTTATTACGCTTTCTGGTGCCAGAACGTAAGACGCTTGGGATTTTCTCGATCAATCTTAAATTTCTTTCTCGTTTTGTTTATATGGGATTCTTATTATAAATATGTACCTTTTGTTTTCGCTTCCTAAATCCTAATTTAACTCGTATTATCAGTCGGCAGCCTATGGAACTTAGGACATTGTTTTGTTTGTCTAAGCCTTTTTCTTTTATCTTTGAAGTTCAGGGAGGATCACATAAAGAAAACAAGTGATATCAACATGTAAAAGTAGCCTACAGTTACAGTACACACTATCGGATTTCACCTCAATATGGCCACTGGCTTCAAAATATTGTTGTGGAAAAAGTGAAAACATGAGAGAAATGGGCAAAATCGAAAGAGAAAGTTTAAGTAGGTCAAAGTCGTCACCACCCTGCCGTCCTTGAACTACAAGATTCCCTACTTTGTAGTTTGTAGGCGCATATTATGGCTATTAAGTAAAAGTGAAAACGCTGGGTATTATTGTTGAGGGAAAAATCTTCTTTTTCTTTTATTTAGGTACTATATACGCCTCAGAAACGAGACTAAATCTAATATCGATCCGTAATTAGTGCTATTGTTTTCCAGCATTTAATTTTCTCTTGGAAACTCGTCACAGGAAATCAGAACAATCTACATCACCATAAGCGGAACTCTGTTCATAGCGGCCTTGATCCTACAGACGACCCCTAAATTTCTTACGGATGATTACAGCCGCACCCGCTTGATTTTTTTCGTTTCCTGGAGTTGTTTTGGATTCCTTCCATGCATTCATTGGATTTTCCAGAATGGCGGATTTAGTACCCCTAATGTTTTTGTATGTCTATATCTACATTGTAATTGTCATCTTTCATTCAAAATTATACCGCCCTTCTTACTTTATATTTAGGAATTGGTTAGCCAGATAGGTATAATGTATCTGATTTGTGGTGCAGCTTTGTTCTTTTATGTTACCAAAGTCCAGAAATTTGGTTCCCAGGTAAGAACCTCTTTCTTTGTTTCATTAAATCACGAATTGTGTAATCTCAATAGCCTTTTATCGTTCATTAACACTGAAACAGGTTCCGTTGATTTTATTGGTAGTTCTCACCAGGTGAGTTGAGCAAATTCGTTGTTGCGTTACTACGTGAAAATTGTGTCATGGCGAAACGTGTTCTCTGCTGGAATTTAAACTTTAATACTTTCCTTTTTTATTATTTTTGCAGTGGTGGCACGTTATTATTTTCTTGGCTTTCTGCCACTGGCAGATGGTAGGCAAGTATTTTGCCGACATGCGGTCTCATCATGGCTGCTTTGAGTTTGATAAAATGGGAATTCCGTCTTCGTCGGTCTTTAATGTCACTAACAACTTTCACCGTGGCACCGTGTTTTAATCGTGATGATTATTCATCGCAAGACTATAATCAGACACACATGGAAGAAACTTGCCTTGGATGCTGTATGGCTCAAACATCGAAACAACGATTCGATCTGTACATTTTTGCATAGTTCATATTATTGATAGACCGCCCAACTTTTCCCCTTAATTCCAAACGTCATGAATCATCGTCGCTGCCCTCATGAAATTGTTTTTTTTTTTTTAAATTTACGCTCGTTTTTTTCAAACCATATTTAAGTAGAATTCTTTAAAATCGATATTATTTGTGTATATTTTTGTGTAAAAATGGTTCAAAAGGCTGCACCAAGGAGAATTCTTACACATTGGTTTTCCCTAAATATAGGACAATTATACTATATCGAGATTTGATGAGTAGTGTGGCGTATTACTTTTCTTTGGGTTGACAGCAATGTGAACTCAGTGTGAACATACAAAGCTTTCTTTTCTTTTTTCTTTTCAAAATTTCATTCCATGCGCATTGCGAGTAAGAATATCACACTGAACTTTTCGCTAGTGGGGTATTAATGGGTCATTCAGACCATCAGGTATAAAAAAAACCTCAGTTCCCCGTTCTCTTGTTGAACTGCCTGCCTATTAATCTCTCATGTCTCATCACTTCACCTTTGTTTGGAAAATCATCATATCGGTATTTCACCACTTATATAAGACACTTTTTGATTTACTTCCAAAACAAATTCAGACAAGAATTTTAAATAAAATATCAGCCTTTTTTGTACTTTCTCCTTTCTGCGTTGTAAAAAAAATTTGAAAGTTTGTTTGATGTCTTAGTATTTATCGATATCGCTATCGGGATTTTCCCATCGATTCCTATTTTCGTCTGCTGTTAAAATAAATTGTCGGCGTTAAATTGATCGTCACGTCAGTGTGAAAGGCTGAAAGCGTCAAGTTTTTGAAAATCGAGCAATTTTCTGTGACGTCTTAGTGATATTTAATATTCTGATCATATAAAATAACTATTACCCTAGTATTTTATTCATGGTGAACAATTGAACAAAATTTCCTCTGTGATGGTGTTGGATTACAAGATCAAGTGAATAAAGTCAACTCAACCGTTCATCTCAGTAAGTCCACTTCTTCACTGCTGGTTAACGTAGCCATTGACCCATTCCTATACTTCAAGGTCTCATTTTAGCTCCCTGAATTATTTTTAACATGTGTGCTTATCTGTGGAATTCAAACAAGTTTGTTGTGGCAGGATAGGCATATACTGATTGCTAAATCACAGTATTACCACACTTGAGATGCTTAAAATTGTTAACTGGGGTTATTACAGAACTATTCATTGTGTTAGGTATAGTGGGTCTTTCCAAAGAGACGACTGATCTTAACTGTACGATTTTTTCTTAAGTTTCTTTCTGATAACTTTTCGACTTCATACGATTTTATGTTTCTCGTGTCACGTGACAACGGTGACATAAATAAATGAGAAAAATGCTAACGTTTTCATTCATCATTCAATCTATGTAATAAGTCTTGCTGAAACATCATTCTCTTTTCTTAGTGCTGATTTAGACATCAGAAGTTAAACGATTTGATACGGTATTCTTATTTTTCTAATACTTACGTAATATGGTGGCAATATTCCATTTTTAGTCAAATTTTCAGAATTTCTACTTAATGCTTTAGTATTGTATTGAGAGTTTTTTTTTACCTCAGTTCCTTTGTCTATAAAAAGTTGAATAATTTTCAAAAAATTGTAGCCGGCTTTCTTTTTCCGTTGTGCGTGTTATAGACTTATAGGAGTGATGTCAATCCTCTTTGACTGACACAGTTGACATCTCTGTGACCAAATTTAAGATTTATCCCACTTAAATATTTTTGCGTTACTGTTTCTTTCACCGTTCGCGACACATAGTGTAAACAACTGATTTCGTTTTCAGTTCACAGTTCACAGTAGGAGTTATTGCACGTGCGGAGTCGCTTGAGTCTACGATTAATATTCTATTGCATGTTCATGATTGTAGTTAAACCTTACGTTTCTTTTTTTTTGTTGGCATTGTCCATCAACTTCTGCGATGTAATCCGCTTCTCTGGATTTATATTCTGCACAACTAAATCGCGAGTGTTTAGTATTTATATTAATATCGAAACGGATCATTTGTCTCAATCGTGCGTCATGTTTGAAATAGCTGTGAGTATAGTTTTCCCGGCGATATCTCTGTTGAGTTGATAATGATAATGTCTCGTCATGAATTGATCATGGTCGAAACTTGAAAACAAAGCTGCTAGTTGAAAACTCGAAGTCTAAAAGACTATGAAAACATCAAAGCTCACTTTTTAATTTAAATTGCATTAAGTATGCAATAGCTCCTTAACTGTTGAGCTATAAACAAAACAAACATAAATTCGTAGTCCCCATTAAATTTCTAATTGATATTTTGAAACGTATTTTGGTCGAAATCGCACATTTTCACGAAAATTTCCTGAACTACTTCGGGAAAATCTCGATTTCGATCGATTTCCTGATATTTTTCACTGACTTTTGATATCGAGCCCAATTTTGTCGAGGATCATTCAAACCAAGTTCTTTTCGGCGTCAGCTTAATCGTTATTTGAGTTATTAGCCAATTTAGAAACCAGAAGTAACTGTTTTCATGTGGAGATCCTTTAGTAAACGCTAGATGTCGCTCGCTCTTGTTTGTTATTAAATGGCTGTTCAAGTTAACGTGATTTACTTCTCTCGTGTATGAATTTACCATCAACTTTAACAACTTAATTATTATTTACTTATGATTGTATCTTGATTATTTTTAGGGAAAAGACTATCTTAAAGACATGTGGTGACAGAACAAAGCATGCAACATTTTTGATTTTCTCCGACAAGTAAACTTCAATGGACGCGAGAAAGGAGTTAGTGATCTGGCATTAAGGTTTTGACGCAGTTAAAGGTGAGTGATTCTTCCTTATAAATGTTCTGTTATTTGAAAATAGGATTGCCAATCTTCAACATTTTCTGTAACATTTTATCTCTGCCACTCTCAGGATGTTTCATTGTGCAGCTATTGATGTACCTAGTGTTGCTACAGTTCTTTAAACTTTTCAACAATGAAAAGGTATTTAATATTTCATTTGCATTTGTGCAATTTACATATTGGAATGCACAACTGATTGTTACTGTGATCTACAGAATGTTGCATCATAAATTGAAATGGAGAGACATGGAGAACTCAGAACTGGGACATGGAGTGTTCTTCATGGTCAAATGATGGCTTTCGGAGTATCACTTCTCTTCGGTTTCTCTTAACTACAGTCAACCCCGGTGTTAACAAATTCGCCTTCAATGGAACTGAATGGAAGAAGATCCTATCAGATGCGATTTGATGCTTCACGGTTTCGCTGGCTATTTCGATTACTGAACGCTAGATGTCAGTCGCAATTGTTGTTCGTGTCTGTCTTCACTCTTCAGAAAATGGCTGTTCAAGTTAATGTGATTTACTTCCCTCGTGTTAGTACCTACTTGACTATTAACTATATTATTTTTTACTTATGATTGTATTAAGTGGTGAAAAAGATAACAAAGTTTCCTGATCTTGAAATCTCCACCTAGATTTCACCGACGAGTAAACTGCAATGGCCGTTCACGTGAGAGACTAGTCTAGCATTAATGTTTCGACGCAGTTCAAGGTGAATTTATCTTCCTTATGAATGCTTGCTAGCCAAGAAAATATTGCCAATTGCCAATCTTCAATATTTGTTGTGACATTTTATCGGTGATCCAAAGATCACTCAATGTTTAATCTTTTTCAGGATGTTTCCTGGTATATCAGCTGTGGAGTGTGGATGATGTACCTAGTGTTGCTGCAGTTCTTTTCAACAATAAGTAGGTAATTTACATTAAAATTGTATCTGTGCAATCTACATATTCACTTCTAATTGTTACTTTGAACTTCAGAATGTGGCATCGTAAATTGGAGAGACTTGGTGGTGAACTGGGACTTGGAGGTTCTTCTTTCGGATTATCACTTCTCTTCTGTTTCTTTTAACTACTGTCAACCCCAGTGTCAACAACTTCACCTTCAATGGAACTGAATGGAAGAAGATGACGAATGAAGATTGGCGGCGACTTAATTTTCATATATATTAAAAATTGAGTGCATATTTGGGCTCCCTTTTTCTGTGGCCCCGTTTCCCCTTGCATACATGTGCCCGTGGTTGGTCATTCTTCCACTGTGATCAGCAGCTTGTGGTTGGGAGCGCACTGGTCGAACGGGGACTTGCAAGCCTCATGATTCAATGATATCTTTTGGAGGGTCATGGGGCTAAGCAGGAAGCTTAGGTATGACTATCTCTCTCGAAAAAACTTTGCCCTTCGTCACTCTTGTCCCCTTTTATTGGGCCAGGTAATCTCCCTGGTCTGCTGGAAGTCAATTATGGCAGGGTCTATCCTCCCTGTCTTAGTTGACTTCCAATGCAGTACACGATTGCGCAACCTGATCCTAAATGATCTCATAGGAGTGATGCAATCGATAACTGCTAGATCAAACAGCTTTCTGCACCAAACAAATAATAACCTATATGTTATTATCGCGGTCGAAAAAGCAACAGGGCCCCCCCGTGTGGGGGTCCATCAGAATAATAAATAAATGATAAATTTTGTTGTCTACATCAACAATCTATAAATAATGTAATAGATAATAATTTTATTGAATTTTATCTTATACAATATATTATATTTAAAACAATGTGAAATACATTTTACAAGATATTTTATTCACATTGAATTTTTACATTTGCATGCTTATCATATTACATTGCATTACACACATGTTTAAATTAAATAAGACATCTTACTTTTATATATAAAGAAGAATCAAGGTACATTATCAGTATTGCTGGCTCTGATCTGAAAAGGAAAGAAAAATGTTTTCAAATCCATGCTTAATAATCATGTTTAAAAAAATATGAGTTTTACCTGTAGTGGCTCACTAGAAGCAGCAGCCGGACTGCAGTGACACTAGAAAGATTCTTACTAAACAGAGGTCTAACTAAATCAAAAACAAAGAATTACCAAATTGGCACATTATTCCATAAAGAAATCAGAAAAATTTACCTAAGTATCAGGTGTTATAAATGGAGTAGTGGCTGAATAACGTTTAGCTCAATTAAGTGATCTTGTAGCTCTGACCCATCACCAGCGACAAGGGTCCAAACAGCTTGTTTAGCTACAACATGATGAGGTGAGCCCAACAAAGGAAAGAATCCAGCAACAGCTGCAACACTGACAACAGCTATGGTCTGGTCAGATGTGCCTGATGCAATTCTGGTAATTGCCCATCCAGTTTCTAATTACAAATCAAGGCTGGAAATATATACAAACATACTTAAAAATTTCTTCAAATCCATACGAACTCAATATAATGGGAAAAATGATTTACCTGTAGTGGCTGAATGATAGCACTAGAAGCACCACACTGAAGTGACACTAGGAGGATTCTATAAATAAAACCAAGTTCCAATGAAACAAAAAATTACCGAGTTGTCACTTTATTCCATTTAACAATCAATCAAATTTACTGAAGTTTCAGGTGTGATCAAATGAAGTAGGGCTTAATAACACCTAGCTGAATGAAGTGATCTCATATTCCAATTCCAAGGACATGATTATATCCAATCTTTATATCCCCTCAAGTTCAGATGGAAAAACTGATGATGGTAACTTGTAAAAATCTTGCACTGAAAACATGAAAAAAACATGAAATTCACTGGGTATTCAATTCCAATATAAATGATAGGATTAAGGAAATTTAACTTCCTTTTTGAAACTCAAACTTATTGAATCTCAAACCTTTGACTAAACTTAATGAATCAAGAAATTCAGCAAAAGAATTTGGTCACAACTATTACCCCCTGGATTCCGGGGGGTAATAGACTAAATGGCTATTACCCCCTGCCACCAGAGGGCCACCATGTAAAGCATAGGCAATGAATGACAGCTGTAAGGCTGGCTATTTGTAGTCTGCCTACCACATCTAGTTTTAAAATAAATTAACTGAATTATATTTACTAATTGAAAAGTGTTTTGTTCAGAAGTGATATTGTCGTGCAAGAATGTGTGGATGTTAAGCAACATTGTTTATCCTTTGCCAGATGGCCATGTTGTTATTGTTGTCACAGTGAGAATTATTGTGGAAATCGGTTTGTTTCATTAAATTTCATCATTTTTACAGGGAGCTTAATAACATCAGCACGGTCTGATAAACCATCACAGACCCACTGGTTAGAGATGCAGTTTTCCACACTGAAATTTTTCGTTATTAAGCTCCTAGTAAAAAATTATGAAATTTAATGAATTAATTCCATCACAAATAAGCCAAAACCTTACTACGGTTGTGTCATTATGTAATACTCTTGTTACCATTCCAGTTTAGAGCTCATATGACCAATTTCCACAATCATTCTCACTGTCACTAAAAACATGGCCATCTGGCAATGGATAACCAATGTTGCCCGACAATATCACTTCTGAACGCAACACTTTTCAATTAATAAACATAATTCAGTTAATTTTTTTTTAACTAGTATTTTACTTACAATAAGACAATGTGTGGCAGGCAGACTACAAATAGCCAGCCTTAGAGCTGTCATTTCATTGCCTATGCTCTATATGGTGGCCCTCTGGCGGCAGGGGGTAATAGCCATTTAGTCTATTACCCCCCGGAATCCAGGGGGTAATAGATTTTACCAAAGAATTTGACATTGTCATCAACAAACAATAGGATGTACATTTATAAATCCATTTAGGAAAGGTTACCTAAGAACATTAAAAGAAATTAGTTACCTGGTAAGGCTGAGTGAATGGCAATAGGGATTCAAACTGGACTAGAAGTCAAGAACTTCCCCACTTGCTGAACACACTGCCACAGACCAAGAATAGAAAGACTGTTATCGGCCTATACGTCCCCATAAATGATGCTCGTGTTTGCCGCAAGTTGGCGCTGCCTCTGCAGCCCGTACTTTTTTGCGGATTTTTTCCCTTTCCCTACTGATTCAATGCTTCACACACCCGGGATTTGTGAATAAACTATGATAGCTAATTTTTTGATTTTTATTTCTTAATTATAAGAAAAAATTCTTTTTATCCCCTTATTCATTTGAACTGTATTGGCCCAGCCTTATATATGCATAAAAATTTCTGTACAAAACCTCATTTTTCCCTCGTTTTCTTCATTGGTACAGCGTTTCACGATATTAGTAAATAGCCAAGAAAACGAGAGGAAAATGGGGTTTTGTACCTAAATTTTTATGCATATATAAGGCTTGGCCAATACAGTTCAAATGAATAAGGGGATATAAAGAATTTTTGCTTATAATTAAGAAATAAAAATCAAAAAATTAGCTATCATAGTTTATTCACAAATCCCGGGTGTGTGAAGCATTGAATCAGTAGGGAAAGGGAAAAATCCGCAAAAAAGTACGGGCTGCAGAGGCAGCGCCAACTTGCGGCAAACACGAGCATGATTTTAAGCATCCTCTCAGCAGAGATAGGCCGATGTCAGTCTTTCTATTCTTGGTCTGTGACACTGCAATGCAAGTTTAGACGCATATAACATTTCACTAATTTTGAAAGTATTGCATTGTAGCTTTCATTTTCGACAATGTTATAATAACTATCTCACTGTAAGTTGGTTGCACATTTGCAACAGAAAATGCAGCACTTAAGTCAACTTGAATGAACGAACAACACAGTCTTGGCAACGAACTAAAAAAACGTGAAACGAAATGACTGGCATGTTAGTTCACCGTTGCCAAATTCATCTCCCAATATGCGCCTCCTGGTGCGGTGCCCGAATTTGGATTGGGATACAACCGGATACAACAAGTATGAAGAGCTCCCTTAGAAAAATCCTGAGTCTATAAAAGAAATAAGAAATTTAACACATGTAATATATAGCACAAGCAAATAAATAAAACCTGTCAATCTGTTTCCTGGAGGTGATAATAAACATCTGGACTCCATGGAGTCTATAGCTCTGCATCTGGAAAAAAATCATTTACCCTCACTTCTGTAACCAAAACTAATAATAGTAATCAACACTCACCTTTGTCATCTACATATGTTTTCTCCTACAAAAGCTTGTAACAAACTGGTTCTGCACACCAAACACCTGAAATTAATTTGACACAAATAGAAGTTACATGAATCGTTAAAAGAGAGGCCAATGCCAAGCAAAATCCAAGCATCTATGGAACATGCATATAAAAATCCATTTGGAAGTTTACCCGAGACAGACTGTGAACAATTGAACATGTGTCTAAAAGCTTGTTTTGGAAAGCTTAATCAACTAAAAATTACAAACAAATAAGTTTCCTGTTGCAGAATGTTCAGGTAGCAATGGCAGTGAATCTCAAGAAGTTATCACATGCTGAATAAAAGGAATTGTACCATTTAAATCTTAAAATAATGTAATCCTAACAAACTGTAGGATGGCTGTCATTCGGCTTTTCACAAAAACATTTGCACCGGGAAATGATGCATTGACAGTAAACATTGTTTGTAAGGTTCTAAAATATTTCTCTATATAAAATACAACACCAACACACTATGAAAATTATATGTAGACTTAAAAGAATAAAGTTAGCTTCATTTTTTCTAAGAAGAAATAACATTAAGAAATGGGAAATACTACTTGTTGAAGTCGAATCAAACCATCAAACTCGACGTTAATGACTTAATGCATTGACAGCATTGTACTTGCGGTACTTGTACACCATGTGTAATTGTGTAGCCACATTGAGGCCATGAATCCCATGAATGCACATTTCGTTTCAGGAAACTGCGCCCTGGTGGTTAGATGAGATAATAGTACATAAACAGCAGTACATAATTCCTCTACTAGGTGGCTCTAGTAAGGTTAAAGCGGCACTTTTAAAAATCGCAAGAAACTTTAGTTTGATTTCCGATTAATGCGCGAATAACCGACTGTAGGGAATGAAGACATGTATGATTATTAGCTGCCGTCGTGTAGATTATCTTCGAGACGACAAAACATATTGGTAATTTTGATTTTTGACTACCCTTAAGGGATCCATCGAGAAAGGATCTGTATTCTGGTTCTCCTAGCACTTCAAGGCCAGGTGATTAGGTTCAATTTTGTTAAGCAAGAAAACTCACCTAGTTTACTTCCTGGATCTCGTTTCTCTTCGCTTCAAGTTGGCGTCCCCATGCTAATCTCAACAATTCATGTTAACTGATTATTAACTCAAAGACTAACTAGACATAGGAACTAACGACTAGTGAATGGGGTCTTGATATACTATTTAACTCAAATGATATCATTTGATTTGACGAATGAATAAAGATATGAAATAACTGATTTTATCTATTATACATTTCAGTTTTTTGCAAAGTTTACTTACTTTTGTATATTTACCTCCATGAAGACTTTACCGCAACCGATAATCGCACACAATACAAGTTATTGCACTATAATTCTTCAGTCTTTGTGATATTTAAAGATCGTATATACCGTACGGACCTTAACCCTTTGAGCAAAATAGTAATGTAATGCCGATCTTAGACAGTTGTTATGAAATAAGGAAGAGGTATATTTCTTTAAGTCACATAGCTAAAGCCCATTTTTACTTTTTAAAATAGACATTTCAACGCGGTTAGAAATCTGCTTTTATCAGTAACTTTAACTATGGTGCAAGTGCTGAAAAAACAGTAAATTTAAATATCATTTCTCAAATTGCCTTTTTAAATACACCGGACGTTGAACCACCAATCACAAGTCTGCGATTCGAGGTCAAATATTGTGCCAAGTGGACACAAGAAAGAATCTTGACGACCGTCATGATGGCACGTGTGGAATACCTATACCAACGAGAGATGAAATGTCACTAAACGTTTTAATCTATTGCACTGAATGATAGATTATATACCTGGCATCCAGCCTCTTGATCGGAAAACATGTAGCTGAAGTCGACGTTTTTTAAATTCAAGCAGTCGAAAGATGTCTCCGGTATAGCTGTGTAGTTGGGGTAGTCTTCTCCTGGATTACCAGGAATGTGGCTGGGACGATAGCTTGAAGTGGTGTATTTATCAGCATAAGCGTTCGATTTTAAAGCCGAACTGGGCTGCAACAGTACTATTTCTTTAGGGTAGGTGGGGCGGGGTTTTATACGGTTTAGGGACTACAGGCTTATATGGTTTGGAAACTACGGGTTTCACTGGTTCATAGTCATCGTATTGAGGTGGAGGAGGGACGTAAGGTTTCGGTTCTTCATACTCGTCGTACCCAGCGTATCCCGCATTAGGTTTCTGGTGATCGGAACCATAAAAGTTTATGTTGAAATCAACCGGTTTAAAGAAAGAATTTTTTTCATCGTCAAATGGCAGTTCGAAATTGTCTTGAGTGTTTTGCCACGGCCTGGTATCTTCATCAAAGGTCGGTTTGTCGTCGTAAGATGGTTTGTAATCTTCATAAGTTGGTTTGTAATCATCATCATAAGTTGGTTTGTAATCATCATCATAAGTTGGTTTGTAATCGTCTTGGTAAGGAGGTCTCTCTTCATGTTCATGCTGGTAATTTGGTTTGTAGCCGTCCTCATACGAAGGTTGATAGTCATCATGATATGGAGGTCTGTCGCCATAATGAGATGGATAGTCGACGTCTTGGTTAGGGGGTTCATAATTGTCCTGATCAGTCTTTTGTTAAGTCTGGGGTCAATCAAGCATTTTGATACTAAGCGTCGAATTATTATTATCACGTACCTGATACGTTGGCCTGTAGTCGCCTTGATTCCCTGGTTGATAATTATCTTGGTACGCTGGCTTAGTCGGACGATCATAGTGATCCTGTTCTTGTGGCGGGAAATACCCTTGCTGATTGACTAATTCAGGTCGTTTGACTCCTTTTAAATGATCGACCTCATCACGAAAAATCTGGCGCCTTTCACCATCCTTATAAACGCCCAAAAAGAGAAAACAATCAAATTATTTCATCATATCCCCAATGCGCAATGGAAGGAGAAAAAAAATACCAAACTGATGCAAAGAACAAAGAAAAAAAAGAACAAAGGACAAATCTTCCCATCTATTTCGACACGACCGCCCTATGTACTGTTCATTATCCACATAAATCCATTAGTCGATTAAAGTCCATTCCGGGAACAGAGAAGTTCTTTATTCTGCATACACAGCAAATGGAACTATTCCAAAAAAACGAGCTTCTTTTATCTTCTTGCACTTGCTTGTTTCGCAAATGACTCTCAGGCATTTTACGAGCGCTCGTAATTCATTGGTGAGCTATGAATTATGTCTGAATTATCCCTCATTCCTAAAGAAGAACGTTGCGTTTATAGTGCCGGATCTTCCTGATGAACGCAATCAATATACAACGACGTCTTTAGCCAGTATTTTCATCCATATGCAGAGATAAATTCAGTTCATCCCACAGAGTTATATCGATCACAAATGTCGTGCAATCAAAACGAAATATGGTTCACTGAATTTCTTATCGTAAATCTAAACCCGTTGGAAAATTAGATTTTGGCAGTGCCACAAGGAAAAAAATAAAAAAAAGTAAAACGCTCAGATGAACAAAATAAACATTACCGGCTTCGTTGGTCCAGCGGAAGTCACGGCTAAGCAGCTAATGCAGAGGAGCATCGTTAAGCGTAGAAAAATGTCTTGCTTCATGATGAAACGATATGATGCACAGCAGCGGAACCTCCAAGCAAACGAAACAAATCTGGTGCGAGGGCGAGAAGCAACTAGACTTGATGATGATCTAGACGACTGAGGAAAGAAACGAAAACTGAAAGCGAAAAAAGTTAGCGATTTCGCGGTACGACAACGCTACGAGAGAGTCTACTTAGTACAAGACGTAAAAGGAAGGAGAGAGGGAATGGGACTATGAGAGAGACCACACCCTGTCAAATGCGTTCCCCCTTAATAACCATCACACGAAAAGCAAAACGAAACGAAAAAGTTGAACCAATGAATCCGGGAAAGGATTTCGAAAGGGAAACCGAGGGACGTCTGTTCCATTTTTACCTCAAAAATCTCCGCGGTGGTAGCCACGCAGAATTTGTATTTAGCTCATTCGACCATATTGGGTGTGTAGGAACGTTCATAAAATAGCATAGTATTTTTCAACTGCGTGTAATGAGGCAGAGCCTTGTATCTATTGGTTTTAGGGTATTGGCCTTCTTCTGCATTGCCACAATTAGCCTTCACCGAGGGAGTGTCAGGAGAGCGGCGACGGCAGTTGATGGGGGCGGACCGACAATGAAACAAAGACGAGCGAGTAGCTTTGGGGATTTGGTTAAAAAAAAAATGATTCAAAATCAAGGCGTGGCTGGGCCTCGAAACTTCGTCCTCGACACCAATTCAGCAATTCTTGTTCGCCCCTATCAACTACCTCTTCCATACATAATGTGTACTTTTAGTAACTCATAAATAATAGCGGTCAAATTCGATTGCAAGTTTACCTCCATGAATAGGCACGCGCCAAACCAGTGTGTACCAATTACAATAGATACTGACAACAAAAAATGAAGTAAAAGTAAATTGTTGGACGCTTCAATGCCAAACCGATCACTTATTATCGACATGAATTTAAAGTTTTTCAAATGATTGTGAAAGAGGTTCCGTTATTTTCAAATCCCTTTTTAAAAATCCCTTTTTTGCTGCGGCAATGTAGGTAACCAATTTTCAAGAAAGAAAAAGGACGAGGAAGCGTTTACGTCATATTCCCATTAATTAATTACGTTTTACTAGCAAAGAAGAGCGCACGCTCCAATTTCAAATAATTCACGGTAATATTATATCGCGAATTGCATTCACAAAGAATAATGGATGCGACCTGTCCCTTAGTAAAGCGTGTTGGCAAAGAACTAGCGTCTCTTGGATTTACGGTACGCGTGTCCCACTTTTTCCTTCTTTTAAAATGGAATTATTTTTACTTTGGGCCTCTGTCTCGCTCAGAATAATTTGAAAAATGAACCAAACCTCACAATGACAAGACGGGCGCGAAAGCAGAGGGCAAGCTACTGTTGCGTGCTTAAGTTTTCCTCCTGGGGGTTGCACATCTGTCATATTTCTCGTACAGCACTTAGCAAATTTTGTTCTATTTCAAACTTTCCGTAGGAAACCCGCAGAAAACGCAGATGACAAGAAAATATCCTGCGCTTGATTCGAGTAACAGAACGACCTTAATAAACTAAAGTTCAGGTCAAATGGAAAGGAATGAGGAAGGAAACAAGAAAGTGCACAGATAACAAGGGCTTTCATAGTATCAATAAAGTAAAAGCAAAAAACGGCATGGTCAACTTACTGGATGTTAACCGCTGATTTCCGTCAACGGCGTTGAAAATTGTGAGCCGTCGCAGCAGCAGGAAACAAACGGAAACGAGCCAAAAAAAAGTTGAGTGAGAAAAAACAGTGAAGAAACCCGCACGCTACGGAGGATGATAGTCAAACTGGTGACCATCCAGCAGTGTCCTGGATAAGTGGATAAAAAAATAAATAAATAAAAGAAAAGAAAATAATCGAGGGAAATGTAGACCATATGCTGTGTGTTTGTGCGTGCTGTATAGCGTGAGACTACTGCCCTCCATTTCCTCCTTCAGCTTCACCGTAAGGCATCACACCATTTCTTCGTCTCACGGAGCGGTAAAATGGGCCATCGGACGGCGCGTGGTCGTCTTCGCCTCATCACTTGACTGTTGCCTTGTCGTCACTTCTTTTTCCCTTTACCCAAATATTTCAAAAGGAAAGAGAAATAAGGAGATGAATTGTTATGATCGAATACTTGGAATACAGATAAGGGCAAATTTTCATCGTAAAAACATTCGACGAAATTGTGCTCACTCAACGTCTTTCCAGTCCAACAACCAACAGTAATAGAGCAAAAGCTAAACTCTTGCGACCATACTTTATGAGGGCACATACAAGAAAAAAGAGAAAAGGAAATTACACCTGTCGTGTGGCTTCCATCACATCAATACGAATGATGATTGGAAACCGAATCATCAAAATTGTGATGACTAACCATGAAGCCGCTCGTGTAGTTATTTAGAACGACGAGAAGAAGAGTAGCACGCATGAACGAGCGATTTATTTCTACTTCACCAAACTATATGGGTTAAAAAAAAGCAATTTGTACCGATGGGAATCAGCGAAAATTGGATGTCTCTCACCCAATGTAAATATAAACTGGAGAAACTTGATAAAGACACAGATCTCTAACGTCGATCTTTAACTTTCAATAAACGAGTGGGAATGGGCTTTGTTTTCTATTTACAATTTTAATTTAAGGGGAAACTGCGATTGAGAATACAAATTTATATCAACTCAATAGCTTTGAATGAAAAAGAAAATTTGATTGCCTCCAGCACTCTCCCATGCGGCGTCGGCGTCGAGGAGCGTCGCACACGCGCATCCATTTCGATGTCTGATGTCCAATGATAAGAGCTTTTCGGCTTTCTCCAAACTATTAGAGTAACAGAAAGAAAGAGAGAAAGAAATCCCGCTCGTCTTTTTTTTTTAAAAAAAGGATAAGCCTAACTACTGTCTCTAAAAGTAAAAACATTCTCAAAAGCATCGATCGGAGATTGAATGGACTTTTCGGTCAGTAGACAGAAGAACAAGTGAATGGGTAATGGTTGCGACATGCGTTGAGTCATCCATCAAACTAACGCCCTTCTTTTGATTTGCCGCCAGATTTATTTACGTTACAGCATTTCCCAGCGGGAGTACTCAGCCTTGAGCGTTAGATGCTACACGAAACTACGAAACTCAATCACAAAGACCATCCCCGGGCGCGGTCGATACCATCAGCGCCAAAAAATATTACGTCGAAAGAAGCACACGCCACGACCTTTGACGTTGTTACAAAAAAGTAACGGGTATGTTGCTGTTGCCATATAGTCAAGTCCATGTCTCTGGTCATGATGCTGAGACGGAGCGATTTTTCGATGCATACTCGAATAATCCCTGTTCCTTCTTGTATTTACATTACAAGAGACCTTTCCACAAACTTTTTGAAGATTTCGCTAGCGACTTGCCAAACACTTTGGGTTGACGTGACCTCACGTATCGACAATTCCGGCAAATACCAAAAAAGAAGATTCACCAAGTCAAGAGCCAATATAACGCGGTCTTTCAAATCCAAACCAAAGCAGAATAAATACTAAACAATGATAAGAGTCAAATAAAAGTCGAGAAATTTTTATATGACAAGAAACGACAGTGCTCACGTAGTTTCCAGCCTATGTATGAGTGCTACTTTTCTCGTCGATCGATACGAACAGTCTCCTTTTGCTGATGCATGCCAGTTTTCTATCATGCAACTTCCTGCAAAACATGAAAATAAAAAAGTAAAGCTGACATACGAAAGAAAAAAAAAAGATGAGGAGAAACTGGGTCTATCCACTCGACTGAGTCTCGGGGAGAATGTTTGGCATGTTCATCAAAGTGGAAGCCTATTGTGTACACACTGAAATGTGGTCTCGATTTTTAGGCTTCTGTTTTCGATACAAAACTAACTTACAACATCGCTTATCTACTAGGGTCTTCGTATCAACTTAGTTGTTTGTACTTTGTAGCTCATGGCGTAAAGGTATGCTCCCGAGTCCTGAACAACTGAGTTCCAATCAAGTGGACTGGCGCAGGGTAGATGGTTATATAGGCGGTTCAATGGACAAGGCAAACCAATCCACACATCAACACTATCGACGAGGAAAACTTTCCTTTTTGCCGGCATCAGTCAGTTAGTCAGCTGTTGTTGACAACATAACGAAGTAATAGATTTGGTTCCAAGTTCTTACAACAGACTTGCAACAAGCTAAGTATAGAAACACCAAACGAAATGGGAAACTGTTGTACTACTTACTCGCACTCACTCTCTGCTGCCTATATTCGGTGAAAGCGAGAAAATAAAGAGAAATACAACTAACCAGTGCGTTTACTACCTTACATTTAAAGTCATTTCTATTTAACAGAAGAAATAAAAGGAAAGAAAGCATGTCTAAATAATTAATAGTGCATTAGAAGGCAACTTCCTTCCTAAGAAACAATGACACAGAATCGCTCACGTTACAAGGACCTAACTGAAGCTCAAGCCGTCTACCTAACAGTATGGGGGAAAAACAAGAAAATAGTTCTCCGTTAGAATACTAAATGAATTCAGGGTAATACATTCCCGAAAGGAAAACCAATAACCGATGCGACGCTATGCAAATTACAGCGGAAATTTGAATTTAAATTGCTTCTTGAGAAGCCAGAGGCAACTCATAAAACATTCCTGCTTCTCCAGTTATTATTAGTTATTTAGACAATGTCGTGACTTTAAATCATTTCCAACCTTCGAACGCCATACGGATGGAGTGACATTGGTAAGACTCCGATAAATAATCAACTTAGTTTATCGACTTATACAAGCAAGAGAGGGTTAAAATTCTGCAAGTAAGATTTTCAGTAAGGTCGTTTTCATGTCGATGATGGAGAGAGAGAATTACCACTCAAGATTTGCTTTTCCATGACACGTCCTTATTTGCCAAGACGAGGGCTTCTTTCGACTAACATGCCCATCGTAAATCCTTCGAGGATATTGGATCAAGGATGTCAAGACCTATATGCTGCAATACTGACAGGAATATATATCGGTCAAAGGGAGTATATACATTCCCCATTTTCCCTTCAGGCAGAACCATCAGGGAAATTGAATGAAAATGAAGAACCCTTTTATCATTTAGCAATAGATTAATTCTGATCAATCTTGATGGATATTATCTTATTAGATAATGTTGAATCATCTGATAACAATCATCAGCAGTCAGGTCAATTATTTCATTGTATCCAACTTGATGTTAGGAAATCTGGGAAATAAAAGTAGTGATAAAAGTGGTTGACAATTGACATAATGATAGAGGTCACTAAATAGCTAAATTTTCATTCCCTGTGTTTACCAGAGCAAAAAGTTCAATGAACAGGCTCATCGAAAAGCTTGCCCTACATTTCCCTAGATGAATTCAACCACTTCCAAGTTCCATATAAAAGATATATACATCTATGTATAAAAATATAGAAAAAGTTCAACCGATCGAACAAAAAGGATTGTTGAAATACTGCAGATAACTCGGTCACAAGCTCATAACCGATTAAAATGAGAACGTACATCAAGTACTAGAGTGAATAGTGAGCACAAGGTCAAAATATAGCAAAAATATAATTACCTCATTGATTGAATGTCGGATAAGACGAAACGGGATTCGGGTTGCACGAAGGTCGTAAATTCAAGTTGATTTCCATGATGCCGTGAGATAATAAAACCACTTCACGTTGAATTGAACATTTGTCGTATTCGTGATCAGGTTGTTTACTTTAAAAATGCTGCCACCTGGTGACCAGATAACCAGTTGTAATAGGGAAAACAATAAAAAAAAATAATAATGCGATAGTAATAAAAAACCAGTTCTGAAACCCAGCAATAATTGATCGACGATTCGTCGTCGCCAGGCTGACTCTGTTCGCAGAGCGGCGGGGCGGCGGCGGAATAGTCTTAGCGGGATATAATATCAAAAGTTATTATTAACGGATATCGATGATGGCGGATGTGAAAATGCACGTGGCCGAACTTAGGATAAATGATATCTGATGAGATCAAGACTCACGACGAAAATTCAAGAATTCTTTGAAAAATTTAACGATCCCGTTATAATAAACCCCGAGTCAGAGAACAAAAATGTATCCAATTGTGTTCTTGCTGCAGGAATCTGTCAGGCTTTTAGACAGCGAATTACCATCTTCACATTTGAAATACAAATGGATTAGAGCGAAATGGATTTCCAATGTATTGAATAGAGATAGTAGGTCTGCTATATGCAATGTAAATGTATACAAACAGCATCATCATTCTGTACAACATAAACGGTCAAACAGGAGGGACAACAAATAAAAGAGCATCCGGCATGTTTGTAAAAATTGTAAAAGAAAATGTCTTCTCTGTTTTTATTTTTGGTTGATTGTTGTTTTGTAGTTGTAAACTGAAGGAAAAATTTGGGACGGACGCGTTTCGTAGTAGACAAAAAAATAATAATAAAAAAGCCCTTTTTCACCGCACATAAAAAATGTTATCATTTCGTCGTTTTTTTTTTCGCCAGCGTATTAATAGTGACACACATAAATGTTTTTTTTGATTGGCTACAGGCACTTAATGTAGAGTCATCAACACTCGACAAGAGGATCTACGCACATTTCAATTTTAATCTAAATTACAAAAACAAAGAAACAAAGTACATTAAAAGCTATTGATTGGTGGAAGACCGATATTCATTGATTTGGGTAAGGAGGGTATTTTGAATAAATGGGTTATACTACATTTAGTGATGGCGCTGCTGGGGCGTCCTGTGCATCATGACGACATCAGTTGGTGGTGATGCCATCTTGTAAAAATGATGATGGTGATGGTAGTCGTGCTGCTGTTGTTGTCTTGATGAAAAGACTGGAGGTTGCTGCTGCTGCTGCTGTTGCAACAGCTGGGCTTGGTGGTGATGATGCTGCCAGGTTGCAACCGACTGTGGCGTCGGTGTTGATTTCATAACAGTGGGATGAGCGGCCATGTGGTGTCCACCACGTCCGCCGTGAGCAAAATCCCAACGGTAATTATCCGATTGCATCTTGTTGGAAATTGCCGACGAAGTGGACGAAGATCCAGCTGATGAAGGTAGAACTCGATGTCCCGATGACGGCTGTCCTGCTGCTCCATAATATCGACCTAAATATTTCGTTTCAAAAAAGGGACCATTCATTTTTTTAAAATGTATTCTATCGTAATGAAAGATGAAATAGTTATCATACCTGGGGATGTAATCAACTGCTGCTGATGGAGCCGGGGACTGCGGAAATCGTGGTACTCGCGACGTTCTTGACGGTATTCGCTCAATTCTTGGGTCATTACTTTGCTGTTATTTGTTGGGTTGCCGTTGGTGCTGCTGACTACGTGCTGGACGGGCGTTGCGGACAATCTGGAATGAGGAGGGGCTGTCTGTTGTTGCTTGACATTCATTCCTGATGGATTCGAAGATCGGGCCAGAATTGTCGGGACAGGAGGCGGGGAAGAGATGCTCTCCTCTTCTGACGTGATTTCTGCCAATCTTCTATAAATGTTGCTACTCGATTTCTTCTTTTGTTGAGCAGCGGCGACATTGTTGTTGTTGTTGTTGCGCTCGGGGTTGTTGTTCGGCTTGGTTTGGTGATCTGCGAATTGGGTAACGCCATTTGATGATCCGGCTGGATTTCCAGATTGATTCGATGTTATTGCAGCCGATCGGGAACGTGAACTGTTGATTACCTCCCGACGATAGTCCATTTGCGGCTGTGTCGTCTTCTTCTTTGCAGAATCGACCACGTCTTCCGATCGGATATTATTCGATCTTCCCCGGTTGTCCCGCAATTGTTGTAAGGCAGAAACTGGAGTCGATGTAAGAGGAGTCGTTTCCTTTCGTTTGTCTCGAGACTCTACGGCAACTGCCGATCGAACATTTATGGATTTTCTTCCTGGCGACTGCTGGATAGGAAGTTCATCGCTTGATGTACGATGGTGCGAAATCGAAGAAGGAGCTCCTTCCGGATCGAGGCGAGCGATCCTCTGCTGTTGATGGTGTTGCTGTTCTCGTAAAATCATTAGCTGTTCTTGATGTTTGTAGTGATCCAATTGGAGAACGCGCAACTGCTGTCGAATGTTGGCTTTCTCCCTGGCTCTCTTCTTCTGGAATTCCTCCTCCACTCGCTGCATGGCTTGTGTCTCCTGCAGACGCTTCCGTTCCTTGTGTTCCGCTTCTCTTGATAGTTTCTCTTCCAGCAGACGTTTCTCGTGGACGCGTACCGTCGATTGGAATGTGAATTTTTTGCTACCTGGCGACTGGCCGCTGCCAAACAGTCGCTGGCCCACGGATTGTTTTTTGGCTTCCAGGAAAACTGCATCCGCCGACCTGGATCGTCGCATCATATCCGATTGGTCCATGGACACAGGACGACCCAGACGCGGATGGCGTTGATGCGGATGAGCGGTGACGATCCGCGAATCGTATTGCGGTAAGTAGACGATCCTCTGGGTCGACAAGACGGACGGCTGGCTGTAAGCTGGATACTGTTGGCCAACATGAACGAATCCGTGACTCTGCTGAGCCAAAAGGTCGGCCTCTGACCGGCTCTGCAATTTGCGGATAGATGGAAATGATCCATCGTCACCGCCAACAGATCCGTTGAGAACCGAATTGGGAGCGCTGCGACTCAACATCCAGTTGCCGTCGTCACAATTGTCCCCGTTCGAATGATGAGCGCCTCGACTTTCTTCTTCGTCATCATCGTCCGATGGTGAACACTTGCCACGGCGGAAGGCCGTAGCGAATGCACCGGAAACGGATCGTTTCAATTTTCGCAGACTGTTGTATTTCTGTGGAATACAATGGGCGCCGCCACCGGGTCCAGATCCGCCAGTTCCTTCGTCTCCAGTTCGACTACTTCCACCCGTCTCGTTCCGTTTGCGATACTTTCGTCCTCCTTTCGACATGGAAGAGGATCGCGATCCGCCGGTTTGATCCGTCATCGAAGAGTCGCTGAACATTTGAGATTTCGGGATGATCTTGGGAGGTGTTGGATCTAAAGAGTTGCGCTGTTTGCTGGCCGAGAAGCAGGAACCATTACGAGCGCCATGTTTCAAGTTATTGCCGGTCTCATCATCGCTACTGCTGTTGCTGATGTCATCGTCCAGAAGATCCTGCTGGGGAGTCCAGTTGTTCTGTAACTGATTCCGTTGATGCTGTTGAGGAGGCACCGGTGAAGACATGGCCAACGGCTTGTCACGACCACTGGCACCACCGCTGGCCACCATCGCAGCATCTGGGCTGCCAGCATCACCGGAAATACCGGAATCGGCCGATTTCTCGTTGGAGATGCGAGGCGGATGAGGAGCTACAGGTCGGAGCGCATTCTTGGCGATCCTTTCCTCCATGACATCCTCATCTTCATCTTCTTCGTCACTCAAATCCATGGCGCTCATGTCACTGGCTTTGCTGCTGGAAGCGTTGAGCTTGTTATTACTGCTAATAGAGCTGGATCGTTGATGAAAGTTATCCGATGATGATGACTGGCCGAGAGCCCTCCAAGCTGCTGATGGCGAAAATCTGGGCAATTGTTGAGGTTTCTTAGGCAGGGTAGGTCTCAAACTCAATGCAATATCCTGATCGTATTCGTCGTCGTGATCCAGTTGGTCTTCATGTACAGTTGTTCGACGACTACTGGAAGAATGACGGATGACGGGCGGAGGAGTTGAAGAATGTCGCCGGGGCTGGTTAGAGCTACTGCTGCTGCTGGTACTTTTAGACGCCCTCCTGGTCGATTGGCGAAGACGGACGACTTCCTTTTCGTCTTGTTCCGATTTCCTATCGATTCCACTTTTGCTATCTGCCAGCACAGCGTCAAACTCTTCCATCACGCGTCGACTTTCTTCGTCAAGATCCAGAGACTGGGCCGTATTGGTGGCTGCGGCCACATCACCCGGTGCCATACCAAAGTAAAACTGCTGTGGCTTGTTGTTGTTGTTGTTGTTGTTGTTGCTGTTGATGCTGGTGTTTGCCTGCTGCTGTTCGGCGGGCGGAACTTTAGGGAAGGAAGTTGATGGATGCATCTCCTCCCAATCATCGTCGTCTGTCATGGTTCCGTTCAGTTTCTTCTGGCTACTGAATACCGTCACTGGACCGTTTTTGATGAACGCCAGTAGAGATTCATCTCCCGACAGATCTTCACGACTGTTGTTGTGACGACGGCGGACTTCCTGCGTCTCGTCGGCCAAATCTGCACGGAGATATTCCATACTGCGTGCTCTGATGCGTCCGTTCTCCGAATCCGCCGACTTGCCATCCGTCGATTTGGTTTTGAAAAGTCTCAGTTTACCGCGTCCACTCGATTTTCCACCACTTGTCGGTTGCTGGGAGTCGTGATCCATTCGACTACTACTGCCGGACTTGGCCGAAGCCGCTGGAGTGGACGGTGCCGTGTTAGAAGCTTTGGCTTTGGAATTCTTCTTGTTCTTGGAAGGTTTTCGACTTCCGCTGGATGAGCGTTGCTTGTTGTTGGCGTCGTAATCGGGCGTCGGACTCCGCATCTCGTCTACACCGTTGGGAAGAATGTTGGGTATGATGGGCGAATCTGAATCGGCGACGATTAGATTGTGATTCAGCTCAGTTAATTTGCGGTTAGCGATGTGAAGAGTTCCAACTTTCTGAAGAGCCAGACCATTGTCCGTAGCTCTTAACTTGACGGCGCCTACTCCCGGAGTGCCCGTGGCGCCGTTGGCTGCCATGGGCAGTACTCGAATCTTTTTGGCTTGCTGGACAGGAGCCTCTACAACACCTGGTCCGTATCTAATAAAACAATCCCGAAAAGAAAAAAAACGTCATCATTCATTTCTACACAACAATAACAGTCAGCTGAGTGAGCTCTCACTATCGTCACTACCATCTTTCCCCCCCCCCCTCCCTTTTCCGAAATGTGTTTGATTTCAAATGAAAACTCTATTTGATTCGCTTTCTAATCTTCTTTGACTTCTCCTCCTTTTTCAAGAAAAAAAAAACAAAAAGGAAACTCGCCAATTCATCAAAAGTGTTGGAAAGAAAAGAGAGAAAGGAAAAACGTACGTATAGCCGCCAGATACGATTCGTCTTCACCGTCAGCCAAAAAAATAAAAGGGGGGGGGGGGGGACTGGCTACAACAGTCGATGGATATAATATACAGAGCCAAGTGATTGCACAGTGGAAATAAAAGGGAGAGCTGAACTGAGCTTTATTCCCGTGTGTCCCAGAGGGACTCTGTTACGCGTGTTTGAAAGAGAGCGAATTTGATGTCCGTTGATTGCAGAAGGGAAAGGCGATTTCGAGTTGACTGCCCTATAAATCGATTGCCCATCGTCTCTCTCTCTCTCTCCGTATACACTGGAAATACGACCAGTACATCAAACAAACTACACGGACGAATAACTGTAATCATATCTTAAAAAGTACTAGTTTGAATTGTATTGAATACTATTCAACCGTTTTCTCCGCCTGAACAATTGCAATGGCTTCCTATCAATAGCATTTCTCCCATTGATATAATCTTAAAAAAAATACAAAAAAAAAAGGTTATAGACGTTTTGGCCCGACACTTGCAATGCTTCAGACTACGGGAGATTCTGTTAAAGAAAATGAGAGAAAAAGAAGAACAAATCCTGTAATAATGACAGTCAAACCCGATTGTATAACAACAGTGGTAATACCATTACGATAGTATTAAAAGAAACTATTTTTCATTTGGTTGGCGTCCGTCTTTAGTGGCTGTAATAGATGTCCATAGAAATCAATAACGAATGGACGGAAGAAAACGTATCCTCTACACACAAAGTCTTGTGTCCTCAATTTCCAAAAGAGGATTATATTAGATTATTATACGACAGGGCACAGAAGCAGCTATATAGGAGTCTCATCGCTTTCTCAAGAAGATGTGTCGGGCAATCGTGTCCTACACCAAATAGCTGTGTGAGAGATAATCGATACTTAACCAAACAAAAACCAAAAAAAAGTCTGACCTCTTTTCCCAGTTCTTACCGACGCACACTACTAGCCTATAGGCCAGCAAAAGAGCATATGGTTGTGCGTACTGTTTCGACTGCCATCATTAAATGTATATTCCTCCGCTATAATTGCAGACATTTTTCTGAATGCGGGTATAGACCGAAGGTAATACAGTAACAACAGTGTACATTCATTTTCTGTGTTTTTTGTCTTTCGTCTCGTCCTGAATAATATCAGTTAGCGAGTAGTTAAAGAGAGAAGGAAGCCAGGAAACGATAGAACTAAAAGAAACCGGGTGGTATGGCCGCCTCTGATGACATTTCCCAAGAAAACCCACCTGACCTCAAAAAGAAAAGAAATGTATAGACAAACTGTACTTATCTACACAATATTCCTACCACCAACACTATTCGAGCTGCTACAACAACAACAACAACAACAACACAGACAAGATAATTTCTTGTGAAAAAATAACAATAATCATAAATTGTGTGCAAACAAAAGGTAAGACAACCGTAAAAAAGGCTTTTCTTCCTTCCAGACTTTTGCCGGCCAAACTCGTTGGCTGTGATGTGACCGGACCGGAGTTCGGCATTATAGGCTACTATTAACTTTAGATTACCAGGAGAAACACTCTGCCACCACGACCAGCTCGATGGGGGTACAACCAATCAGCTGTTGACTGTTTGTAAGGGGGTAGTGTGTGTATAGCTGGGCCCAATCTTTTCTATGATAAACGACGACAAGCGCAACTATCTACCGAGCCGTGCAACCGCAAAATCCCGCTTCAATCCCCCCCCCCTCTTCTTGTAACAAAAAAAAAGGGGCAATGTTAACGACCCGCAACATTGAAATGGAGAGACTGGGATGTACACGAATGTAACAAACTCGAATGTTTTTTTAGGAGTAAAATGAAATGAATAGTTTGCAATTTTGATCTTACGCACCTGGCGAACCGAAGAGGCTGTTGATCCGATAATTTCGACTGCTGCTGTTGTTGGTGCTGGATGCATTCCTGCTCGAATTGATCGTAATGAACGGAATTGAGGTGACCGTTGACCATGACGCCGCTACCGGAAGTCGATAATGCTGCCGGATAACCTCCTGCCGAATGCTTTTGTTTCGGTTGATTGCCTTGTTGTTGCTGATGTCCGTGCGTCTGTTGTTGTTGCCACTGCGATCGGTTGCTGCGCTCACGCTCGACTTTTGGATAACTGTTGTTCCATGTCTGATCCAGCGAAGACGGATCCGGACTGCGCGATCGGTAGCGAGGAGACGAGTTTGTATTGCCCATTTTCGTCCTTTTCCCTTTTTTTTTTCGTCAGTTGCGGAGAAAGTTTATTTTTTCTTAGTTGTCTGGACACTCTTTGATTTCGCGTCGCTGCGGTTTCCGCGTGCGTTCGGTTACAGCCGTCGGACGACAGCGACGTCCTGGACGGAATGAAAGGAGAGAGCAATGAGAGAAATCACTCAAAGCCTTTTCTCTCTCTCTCTCTCTTCCGGCCACAGAGTTGTACACCGACGAAGGCGATGATATTTTCCTGGAAAACAACAAAAACAACGGTAATTATTGTACGTTACTTTTTTTTGAGGTCCGAGTTGGGGATTTAGATATAAATCAAGAAAAAGAGAAAGAAAAATAATCAATTACAATAGAAATGAATCAATTTGGCACGGGAAAGACAGGCAGACCCGGAGAAAAGTCGACAGTCAAATGTGTCATTGCGCAAAATGATCGTGGGTGGATAAGAGTGTAGACGTTTAGTTAAATCCGTGCCGGAAAAACATTTTGCCCAAAAGGGAAGCAGGAAAATAAACAAACAGAACAACAAAAACAACGGCGACTACTGGTCAGTTGTAACCTATTTTTTTGGTTTTTTAACGGTGGAACTCACTTCCAAGTGTGAACAAATTTATTATTTCTTTTCAGACAGAAGGGCAGGACGCGGGCACGCGGTCACGAAATTAAAATAACACCAAGGAAAAGAAAAACGGCGCACATCCAGCAAATAGAAATCTAAAAATATAATATGAAAATAAGTAATAATAAGAGAAGAAGAAGAAGAGTTTTGAGGTGGGCTGGTGGAAAACCCATTGGGAAAGGAAGCACCAGCCGCAAAGTCGTTCTTCACTTCCGGCCAATTTCTTGCGTATACTTTTTTTTCTTTTCTTTTTTCACGAGATTTTTTGTTCTTTTTCTTTTTAATATCCTCGTCGTCTATTTCTTCTTTCTCACGAGTGGAATTTTCTAGGAAATTGCTTCCTTCCGCCTTTCAGGCGCATCGGACGAAAATCCCTCGCCAATAGGTCAACTGGGTAGTGTAGTACCATAGTATCTATGTTTATAGTATCACATCGTCATAATGCTCTCTAACTAATAGTAGCATTGATTTGGCTTTGGCTTTTTTTTTTTTCTTACGTTCTCTCCAGTTGGGAGATGTGGCTTCTACATGTGCATTCTACACCTACGCACGTTCCTTTCAAAATGGCGAACGGAAATCATTGCAAACGAAGAGAAACCTAACAAGAGAGAAAGAGAGAGAGACACACCTAAAGGCGCAGATATTTGAATATTAAAAAATAAGATCCTGGGTGGACGACTACTATATACAATGCAAAATGTTAAAGGGAGTTTTAATCTAGTTGATCTCATTTGTCTTTTGTTATATGTTACGGGAGTGGGGGGGGGATAAAGTTTAGTCAGTTTAGGGAAATTGTATATCGAAATTGCATTTCGCTTAGACCCTAAGGGTGTAGACTGATTTATTTAGCTTTTCAAAGAACAAAGAAACAAAGGAGAGGTAAGCTACCTCTTCCTCATACCTGAACACGCCCCTACTATTCAGACTTATTTTAGCTCTTGAACAGTAAGGATGTCGAATTTTTATGGTAGGCAGCATGGGCACCATGCTTTCGATCCAAGGGATAGAAATTTCTTTAATAGTGAGCAAGAGGCTAGAGATTGGCAAGAACGTGATTATAGAAGCCGTCAGTTGGGTCATGGTAGTGAGTATGGTTTCCCAATTAGAGAGCGTTCGCCACGACGTGATTATCGAGAAATAGAGCCGCCCTTCTATTCAAGTCCACGTGATCGACACGTGGGTTATCAGATTCATCATCAGAATAGTCAGAATGTCGGAAATCAGTACGTGCGTCGATATACTGAGGAGAGAAAGGACAACGCCGAACCTCGTAGGGAAGTTAGGCAAGACGAGGATCTTAGGTACGAGAAAGTACGGCAGCTGAGAGCTCTGAAAGGAAGTGATAAAGTGGAGGAGAAAAAAGGGCAGCTATCCTCGGAAGAGCAGGAAGAGGAGGAAGAACTAGACATCTTGTCAGAAGAAGGAGAGATCGAGCCGCGCTCTCAGAAGGCGTTGGGTGGCAAGGGCAAGGCGATTCGAAAAACAGCCAAGACGTCCGAGCTGATTGAGATCGATTCTCCAACACTGGTTCCGAAGGCTATCTCTGATGAGATTAAGGTTTGGCAGACCATGGGGTTGTCAACAGACGAATCGAAGGCGATTTCTAAAAAGTATGCTCTCGAGTTTGAAGATCAGTCCTTTTCTTTCAAGCCGCCCAAGCTCGACAATTACGTGTTGAGATATGCTAAAGACAAGGATCGTTTAAAGTCAGTTTGTGCGGCGGAAGAAGCTCATGTGGCCACTCAATTGAAAATCATGGACATTGCCCCGCCCCTTGTAGATCTTTATTGCAAAGTGCGCGCATTAGGAGATGGAGAAGAAGAAACGCAGGCCAGGGAGGCCGTTCAGGCTGTTTTGCAACAGTGGGGGAGAGCGTTTCATCACATCTCACAGAAGCGAAGACGGTCGGTGGTGTCATTGGTGGACCCGACTTACGATTTCCTTCTCTCCGCACCAAGCGCGTATACTCCAGGAAAGGAAGCTGTAGAGTTCCTTTTCACGGAGACTTTCTTGGAGTCGATGCTAAAAGAAGCGACTCAAGATTCCATTCTGGCCAGTTCGGCAGCGGCCAGAGAAAAAGCCAAGGCGGGCAAGAAGCGAGAGACGGCCCATCCAAGCAGTTCGACACGTGTTCTGCGGCCTAGACGGAAGGAGGCGACTCATCCTTTTTCAGACGGAAGACAGAGGGGATCAGCAGGTGTGTCGCGCTCCGCGACTTCCAGATCTTGGTTGAGTGGCGGATCCAGGTATGTCGAAAACAAAATTATTAGTAGAGTTAATTCATCCGAGCCGTCGGGTTTAGTAGATCGGGTGGGTGCGCGTTTGTTGGATTTTGCGAAAAATTGGAAGGACGTAACGAATGATTCTTGGGTACTAGAAAGTGTGTCGGAAGGGATAAAATTAGATTTCGTTGAGACTCCGAAGCAATTAAGCTATCCTCGGCCAGTGGCAATGTCTGCGGATATGTTGAGAGTATGTGACCAAGAAGTGGAGGACTTGTTCAAGAAGAAAGCCATCGTTCGGGTTTTAGATAGCGGGACGGATGGGTTTATTTGTTCATTATTCGTCATTCCAAAAAAGTCAGGAGGTTTTCGGCCTATTGTTAATCTGAAGCCGCTCAATTGTTTCATAAGATATGAGCATTTTAAAATGGAAAATCTAGATTCCGCGCGATTTATTCTAAGAAAGGGGGATTGGATGGCAAAGCTAGACTTGAAGGACGCGTATTTAACTGTTCCTGTTCACCCATCCCACCAAAAATTTTTGCGTTTTGAATGGAGGGGGCGTATTTATCAATTCAACTGTCTGGCTTTCGGATTAGCGCCTGCGCCAAGGTGTTTTTCTAAAATTTTAAAAGTAGTGGCGGCGCATTTGAGAAGGCAGGGGCTGAGAATGATTGTGTATCTCGATGATATTTTAATCATAAATTCATCAAAGGAGCGCACTAAGGCGGACGTCGTTAAAGTAATTGAGTTGTTGCAGCATCTTGGGTTCTTGATTAATTGGGAGAAGTCGATTGTTGATCCTGCGCAAATATTAGAGTATCTTGGACTTGTGGTGGATTCCGTCAGATTATCATTTGCCTTGCCGCAGCTCAAGGCGACATCAGTTAAGGCGATGTGCGATGCGGCCCTGAAAAAAGGCTGCATTTCGTTGCGGGAGATTGCTTCTATAATGGGCAATTTTACGTGGGCAATACCAACAATCCCGTTCGCGCAAGCGCATTTTAGGCGTATGCAGTCATTCTATATTGAACAGGCGAGGCGCGCAAAGTTCAATCTTAATTTCAAATGCTCCTTATCGGAAGATGCGAAGCAGGATCTACAGTGGTGGTCGGTCAACTTAGGTTATGGTAAAGACAAGGCATTTTTTCCGGAAGTACCGGATCTCGAAATTTTTTCGGACGCCTCGATGACAGGATGGGGGGCTTATTGTAATGGGATTCGTACGAGAGGATCGTGGACGTTGTTGGATAGTAAGAAACACATAAATGAATTGGAACTGATAGCCGCTTTGTATGCGGTTCAAGCGTTTACGTTTGATTCAAGGAAAATTTCGATTCGGATCTACCTGGATAATATGACGGCTGTAGCGTATATTAACCATGGTGGGGGCACGAGATCGAAAGTATTGACTCGGGTATCGACAGCGCTAACAGAATGGTGCGAGCAACGTGAGATCGCAATTAATGCAGTCCACCTGCAGGGAAAATTGAATGTGGTAGCGGATGAGGAGTCTCGGGCGGGCCCGGACGCGGGCGACTGGAGATTGAAGCCATCGGTATTTAATAAGGTGCAGAGAATTTGGTTTTCCAAGGTGGATGTGTTCGCATCTCATTGGAACGCTCAGCTACCTTTGTTCATATCATGGAGGCCGCAGCCGCAAGCAATGAGGACGGACGCGTTTTCAGTGAATTGGAATGGTCTAGCGGGTTATATTTTTCCCCCCTTTGCGCTCATTTTTAAGTGTTTGGAGAAGATTCGAAGAGAGAAAGCTGACGTGGTTTTCGTTTGTCCAATATGGCCAGGACAACCATGGTTCCCCGTGTTACTGGAATTGGCTTGCGACGTAACTCTTCTTCTCCATCAGGAGTCCAGCCTGCTGACGTCGGCTCTTCAGGAGCCACACCCGCTTTTGGCGTCGAAAGCCCTACACTTAGCCGTGTGGAGATTGTCAGGCAAAGGTGGAGTAGCCGAGGATTTTCGTCGCAAGTGGTCGACCTACTCATGGCCGGAAACCGGCCAGGAACGCTCGTCGCATACGATTCCGCGTGGCGGAATTGGCGAAATTGGTGTGTGGGAAGGGGTGCGGATCCCTTATCGGCAGCTCTAGTAGACATTCTAGGATTCTTTACGGACTTGCACGCCTCGGGCAAGTCGTACAGCACCATAAATCTTCATCGTTCGGCGTTGTCTGGAACTTTGGATGCTATTGATGGATTCAGCGTGGGGGAACATCCGTTGGTCATTAAGCTGTTAAAAGGATGTTATCAGCTAAATCCGCCGCGACCGAAATATGACAGTATCTGGGATACTAATCAAGTGTGGGCGTACATGTCTTCACTGGGTGAAAACCAGTATTTAAGTTTGGATATTCTGGTGGGCAAGTTGACTACTTTGTTAGCCCTGACGACTTTGATGAGGGTATCGGATTTGGCAGCGATAGACTACAGATCGATTAAATTTGAAGGGGATGGGGTTAAATTCGCGTTGAGAAAGTTAAGGAAAGCTCAGCGGAGTGGTGCATTAAAATCATTCGCCTTATCGAAGTCCCGGAATTCCGTTCTTTGCCCAGTACAGACGCTAAAAGAGTTTCTCGAACGTACGAGTCGGTATCGATCGCCATCTAACGAAGAAAGTTTGTTGATTGCGCTCATTGCGCCTCACAAGCCGGTTTCAACTAACACGGTGAGCAGATGGATCAAGTCGTTTTTGAAAAAAGCTGGTATTGACACAGCGAGTTTCGGAGCTCATTCAACGCGAAGCGCAGCCGCGTCGCAAGCGGTGGATTCAGGGACTCCGGTTGAGTCGGTGTTGCGAGCGGGAAATTGGGCGAGTGAAGCGACGTTCAACCGTTTTTACAATCGTTCGTCTGTTCGCAACGTCCAGGGACAAAATAAAAATTAAAAAGTAACTGGCTTTAAAGTCACCCTTAGGGTCTAAGCGAAATGCAATTTCGATATACAATTTGTAATTACCAGAGGGATCGCTCTGCGATCCCGAAAGGTAATTGTAATTGTATGAGAAATAAATGTAGAGACGACCCTAAGGGTCCGTCTCCCGACCCTTCCCACCCTTACATTTATTAAACTTGTTATTTTTTAATTTAAAATTTTGGTTTCAGGCCTTTCCGTGGCCAAAAAACAAGAGGTTTTGCTAGAGGCAAGAGCAACAGTAACCCCAAGTAGCAGATCGCTAGGCAGCATTCTGTTGTTAGAAGCATCACATCACATGATTTGTTGGACGACTTTGTTTAGTTATCCCTGTCAAAATTGTTCGTCCCGTGGCCGTCATTTATTGTTGGAGTGGTTGTTATTTTCCCCCTTCAAGTTGTGTTTTTTCCCTATTCCTTGGTGGTACTGGCTTAAATCGAGACAGAGTATTTTTTCCCCTACTGAAAGCACTCAGGGTTTTTTTCTCTGCTTCTCGTAAGCCGTACTGCTGACTCGCAGAATCATGTCAGTATCATGTGGTGTTGTGGAAATCTGTTGGTTATGTTGTGTTAATTTTGTTTGCAGTAGCAATATGTTGTGTTTGTTTTGTTCAACCTGTACACGCTGCATCGCTAAGAGAAAATAAGTCTGAATAGTAGGGGCGTGTTCAGGTATGAGGAAGAGGTAGCTTACCTCTCCTTTGTTTCTTTGTTCTTTGAAAAGCTAAATAAATCAGTCTACACCCTTAGGGTCGTCTCTACATTTATTTCTCATACAATTACAATTACCTTTCGGGATCGCAGAGCGATCCCTCTGGTAATTACAAATTATTTTTTTCCATTCTCCTTCTTTTATTTGTATTTGTGTGTGTCAATTGTGACAACAACAAAAATAAACAAGTCCTTGACAAGATTTCAAATGAAAACACAATAGCCCTCCCTGAAGCGGGTCGATTATATAGCTCAGCTTCGTGGCGCAAAATATACTACCTGGAATAAATAATGAACGACACGGCCCTGGAGACACAATTGCTAGAGATCAGACTTCCTTCGTGTGTCTCAAGTCAAAAGAAATGAAATAAAAGCTGCTGCTGCTGCTGCTGCTGCAATCATTATTAGGGTGGAGGTCGTATATACAAGTGTATAAAGAGAAAATGTAGGCCAATTGCGCTGGATGGAAGAGGGGGAAAGAGTTGATTCGATCACGAAACGCTAAACAACAACTACGTATCCTTGCCGACAGAACAACACACACAACAACATCATCCGTCATGAAAGCCATCAGCGAACGTTCAAGGAATATTCCCCCTCCCCACCCACAACCTTCTCCACTTTCAGAAAAAAAAAACAAAAAAGAATCGTCCGGAGAGAAGCAATACAACAACTCGTTTCAGATAATATGATACAACCAACAGAAAATAACCTGCCAGGTAGCTACTAAGGTTGTGTGTGTGTGTGTGTGTGTGTTTTTGCTATTTTGAATATATTCAAAGTGAAATCCTTTGATACACACACAGGTAAACGTCAATCAAATCAAAAAGGGTTTGGACGATGTTATCGTGAAGTCATTGTAATAATGTAATATTTATGTCGGATTCGTCGCCTCTATCAATACATAAAAAGGCGAAAAAAAAATTCCTGTTCAATCAGCCGAATCCAATTCAATACGACGCGTGAAACCTGTTCTTTTTTAAATATCAAACCTTCTAAAAAGTTGCCAGGGTGTCAACCCACAAAGAAAATTATTTCAAAAACCAAAAAAAAAAAACAGCAAAACGACACACCTGAACGCAGTCCGTTTCGGTGGCAAACAAGCTTACCATAAAACTTTTTCCTATTTTTTAACTAAAACTCGGACGTCGTCGGTCGTATAATGTGCGCTGGATATGCCCAGCAGGAGTCGAAGAGTTCGGTTTTAATGTTCCAAAGTTCTCCCGCGTGCAACCTTGTGGGGGAGAGAGAAGCTCAGGTGCATGAGGAGCGGCAGCTGCTGCGTGCAGGCCGCGTGAGTCTGTTACAACGACATTCCCATCCCGGCTGTTGAATAGAGAGAGAGAGATAAAAACGGCCAGACGAGGAGAGAGAGTCAGTGGAGTTTAAGTTTTCATGTTGTTGCCCGTTCGCACCACACGGACGAGACACAAAATGGATTTTCACAACCGAAAGGATTCCTCTTTAGTTTCTCGTTTTTCCTCGTCTACCCCCTAAATACCTTTTACTTAACGGCTATCCACTTGGTCAATCAAGTGTATAAACAGATAATTGGATTAATTATAGACGATGGGAAACATATTCCACCACGTCGATATGGTGTGCTGGGCGCATCGCCGGAATATTTTGTTCAAATGTCGAATGTGATCGCATCATCAATCCGTTCCAAATGATTAAACCAACAACCGCAACAACACGACAAAACAACCACCCACTCACTACCATCTCTTCCATCTGTTTTTTTTTTTTTTGGGTTTGTTTGTTTCACGACTAGTGCGTTTTACATTCGCCAATTTCCGCAACCGTTTTATTGCTTTCCTATCCGCAAAAAACAACTGCACGGACAGAGTCATTGTCCACACTGGCGGACATTTTGTCGCCTGTTGCTGGCCTCGTTCATTAAAACAAAAACAAAAAACTCCTGGGTGGAAGGGAAAAGTGGTGGGGGCAGATTGTTTCCCAAAAACACTTGCGTCAACAACATCATCGTCGACCGCAACTAGCGAAACCAACTGCACGCAACTGCACGCACAAACAACATTCACATTCACGAAATCTATACTACTACTACTACCCTAGCCTCTGCCTTTCACCATGAGCAAAGTCTAAATTCGTACACACGATGAGAGATCGACTTTCCCTTTCAACGAATTCAGCCAAGCCGAGAATTGTGCGCCAAGTCCACCAGACTAACCAACTTTTTCCTTCCTCTATTTCAGCAGGAGTGCAACGTCCCAGAACAACTGCCGTTGGCCGAGTGGTCCTCTGACCACACCGAAAATATGGTGTATAGTTATAAAACGTGAAAATATTAGAATCGTATCTTATATGGCTGTAACAGTAAAATGAGAGTAAAGATCCTTACACTCTGGCTGAAAGGAAAAATCCAAGGCGATGAAAAACAACAATTTTCCCGGTTACGCATCGATCGGTTTCAACAACATTTGTTCACTTTTTTAAAAAAGAGGGGGAATTTTACAGAAATAAACAATAAGAAAACAAACAAAAACAACGACGTATACAAAGTCTATTCCCCCCTCGGGAGTAAATACACACGTCTCTAAGCGGCCACTGTCAGGAACTGAATAAAGAAATCATCAGCCGTGAGCCGGGACTGAACTCGCGTGGCTCCATGACAGCAACGAATCATCAGATTTATATATTTAACAAAAACTGCCCTTGACCACTCTCTCTCTCTCTTATAAGAATAATAACTCTTTTTTTTTGTTTCTTTTTTTCAAGTTTTCTTGGCTGATTTCCTCCTCGGAATTTTGAGAAATTGCTGTTTTCGTGGTACTTCATAATCAAATGAAACGAGTAGAAAAGAGCTAGTCGTAAACAAAATGAATCGTCAAACGGACAGAAAGACGTTAAGATTTGTGCAACATAAGCCAATACACAACACAACACTCGCAACAGGCCAAAAAAAAAGTGTTTCAAGGACTAATGATGAGGGATCTCTCGCTGTTTTTCATCCAACCACAGGCATATCTGATTTCGGAAATTTTCTTTTTTTTTTTGAGTTGATGATGGCGACTGCGGGGGAAGTTTTGAAATCTATTTGATGTTCTCTCTCTCTCTCTCTCTATTTTTCTTGTTCTGTCTTGTATTTCAAGTGTTGATCGTTAGACGTGAAAGCCTTTCCCTTTTTTATTTCGTACTGTTTGTGCGCAGTGGGAAATTTGTTGTTTTAAAAAAAAAAAAACGAAATATTTGCATTGTGTTATGCGCGAGATGCATCATGAACAAACTGCGGACATTGCGGACCAAGAGCGAAACGGCCAAACGATAAAGGACGTCGAGATAACAACAGCAACCAAATGAGCAAAGGAGTGCCTTTTTTTTTTGAATACTTTAGGCTCGGCCTCTGATGTAATAAATGATGCTGGGGGGTAAAACATGAGGCCAACAACAACAAGGTAAAACTCAGTGAATAAAAATCAAAAGGGGGTGAAGGCAATGGAGTGCGGCCAAGAAAGTATATTTCTCTCTCTTTTGGTTGGTTTTGCCAAAAGGCCCTTGGGGTCCTCAGCCTCTTATTGCCATCAGCTGTTGCGTCGTGACACACGTTTTTATTTCGTGTCTTGCGCTTTCCGCTAGAAAAACAAAAAACAAAAAACAATCGAAATTCATCGGAAAAATATTTCGTCTTGTGTTTTATCCTTTTTTTTGTTTTTGTTTTTTTTTCCTTCTCTGCCATTTGTTCAACATGTTGGATTTCGGTTCGGTTCCGATTTCCATGAAAAATCGATCTATCTCGGGTGTGGATCTATTCTGAAATTGAACGTGACGTGGTAAACAACTTAAAGAAGCAAAAAATAATAATAATAATATTCCGTTAACATTATTCGGTTGGTGTGCCCGGTGGAACAGGAAAATAAAACCGAAGGCCGTCCCCTTAACGAAAAAACCGGACGTGATCCATCGCTTGTCAGACGCCTTGTTGTTTGTTGCCATACGTTATTCAATATTCAAGGCACACACACTCACGATAAAATTCCCACATCAGGTGGGCGACGTACCATCGACGAGGTGTATCATTTTGCCGGTAAGGTGATATTCAATATACTCTGTGTGTGTGTCTCTCTCTCTCTCTCTGTGTGGGACCATTCAACCACCAAACGTCTAAAATGCGATGCATTGACGTCAACAGCCGACTGCCGTCTACCAGAATGTCTAATTGCGTCAGTGTGCGCATATCCGCCTATTTCAATCGATTTTTTTCTTTTTTTCTTTTTTAGTATTCAAACTGCAGAGAGCCATTTCGTCGAAAAAGGACATTGACGTCGATGATAAAATTTCAACAAGGAAAAAGAAATGAAATTTAAAAAAAAAATAATAAATAAAAATGTACTACGCACAGACCAGAAGCAGCTCGGCGGTACTCTGTGCGTGGGGGGGGGGGGGGGAAGCTTCTTCTTTTTAACAAGTTTTCTAGAAATGTAATTACGAGACAAGAACATAAGATGGGAGGAGGGTTGACTTGGTGGGGTTGTTTACTACTGTCATATATGCATCAGAATCAGAAGAGAGAGAGAGAGAGAGAACCCAAAAAGTGAGCTAGCTGCCGTGGCTCCGAGTTCACCAAAGTCTCACGAAGAGAATGTGAGAACGAACTCGTCGTCGTCGTCGACGCACACACAATAAACCGAACAAAAGAAGACACACACAAAAAAAAAGAGAAACTTTTTTGTTGTGCGACTGTTGGGGCTCTGCATATGAGTCACCAACCAACTTCAACCCTATCCAAAAAACAAACTTTTTACCTTATAGTTCTCTGTGTGGGTGTGTGTGTTGTTTCTGATTAACGAACTGGTATTCGTTAATCAGGAACAACACATTGAATGCAGGTATTGAATACCTGCATTCAATACACTTTCATTTAACGCTGCAACTCTCAACATTTTCAAATAAGAGAAAAATTTTCATCAAAAAGTTTAAAACTAAGTTCAAAAGGCAAATTTAAAAAACAAAAGGTGAGCGGGGGGGTAGTTATTAATCACGGTCGGAATTCCGTTGGAACGACTGGCGTTGTTGCTGTGGGACCGGGTTGCAACAATGACAATCATTCCACCCAGCAGTCACTGCTCACTTGCCATGTGTGTGTACATACAGCTAGACGACTGACGACTATGTTATTCAACAGGTTACGGTCGGCAGAGCAAGGGAATGTGTTTCGTCTTTTGTTTCCCGTGTCTTTTTTTTCGGTGAATAACAAAAAATTCAACAACAACAACAACAACAGCAGTCAGCTCAGGGACATTGGACACCTACGTAATGCAGCAAGATGATTGCCAAGTTGAAAGGCGCGGACATTCACGAATAGGAAAAAAAACAGCCTGGGCCCACCAGTCGAAATCATCATCATCATCATCATTACTATAATAATAATAATAATAATAATAGATGAATTTGTATTGTCGAGTCTTTTTAGAAAGAAAATTAATAAATAAGGTCCGATTGTGTCTCTTACAAACACGACGTCGCGAAGAATGTCGCCTTATTTTTTACTTTGACGCAAGTTGGCAGTGAAAAATCCACAATGTGAACAAGAGAATGCGCATGTTTGTTCCTCCTTTTTGCTTTTTCCCCATTGTTGCGAATATCATAAAGGAATTTAGACTTGGTCGTCGTCATCAAACCGATGGCGACGCTATCAACAAAAATCACCTGAGGAGACGCCAATCAATGGGGGGTAGATTTCAAAGACACGGACACGGTCACAGCCGAGAATTAACAAAAAGAAACAAAAACAAATGTTCTGAAAGTCAAAATCGCCTTACGGTCAGCAATGGCCGTAAGGTTTTTTTATTCTTTTTTATTTATTTATTTATTTAGAAGAAGAAGAAGAAGTTGGAGCGTTTTTATGTCTCTTCCCTTTTTGCGGCCAGGAAAGGCAAGGAGAAAAAAACAAAAAAAAATGGCGCTGTGTTTAGTTAATAACATGGGCAGAGAGACGAATGTTGAAGAAAGAAAGAAAGAAAGAATAAGCATACAACAGCCGAGTCGCTTGACGTATAGTATGTCTACTGGTAATTACCCAAGAGTTGTTGGGTTATTATTACAATATTACATTGCAAGGAGCACCGAGCGGCAAACGGAGACCTCAAACTTCTTTTTCTTATTCGACAGCAGAGAAGAAGGAAAAAAAAACCACAGACAGAGAGAGAATTGTAGAATAAAAGAGATGCAAAAGAAGGAAGAAAAAAAAAACCCGAAAAAAATAAAATAACGCCATCACCACATTCAAAAGTTTGGTTGAAGTCTTTTTCACGTCTACCAAGCAATCCCACAAGTGGCTAGACACTTTTCCTACTCGAATCATTTGATTGATGGTCATCCCGAATGTGTTTTTTTGTCTTTTTTAAGAAAAGGATAAAAAGACAATTTGCTTCTCGTTTGTTCCATGTTTTTTGTGTTTTTTTTTGAAGGCCGTGTTGGGAATAAGCCACAACATCAAATCAGTACATCTACGAATAGGGAGTGACCCGTAAAGTGCCAGTCGGTTACGTAAAAGTAAACGAGTCACACGCAAAACGGTACAGTGGGTACACGTTTATAAACAATTCGAAATTCTCCTTACATGGAGGGCACCTAAACAGAGACCCAAAGTCATGTTACATTGCCCAAAAGAGTTCGTTTTTTTTTTGTCTTTCTTTCCCAAACCGGCGAAATAGACACACACACACACACACAAGAGAGAGAGAGAACTTCAACTTCCTGTGTGTCCCCAATAACACACACACACACACACACGGCACGTAACACAGAAAGAAAAAAGAAGAGGGACGCCCTATTCGAACGGTGAACTCTCTTTATAGGAAAAGAAAAAGGGCGAGCGGCGGGGGCTTATAGACTCGATCGTCGTGAGTTTTGAGTTCCTTCTCTCTCTCTCTCTCTCTCTCCTTGGGCATCTTTTATTTTTTTCTTCTTCCCATATCGGGCGTGAGTTTGTGAAAAGAATGGAGGGAGAAAGAGAGAGAGAGACGATGATAGCGCACACATAATAATATAAGGCGGCCTCAATTCCAGTTTCACAAGAGAATCAAGACGACAAGAAGAAAAAGAAGAAGAAGCAACGGTACCTTGGCGAGTCGTTTTTCCAAGGCGGGAATTTTTGAAAAATAAAAATATAAAAGAGATGAAGAAAAAATAAATCCAAAATGGAAGATCAGGTCATGGTGTCACCAATGTCCGGTAGATATTGGCGTAATCAAGACGAGTCTAAATGTTGTTTCAGGAATAAATCGGCCACTACCGGATCGTTAACAAAAGTCAATGCCAAGTTGTCGACACTGAAGATGGCCGTCCAGTTGGCACGGAATGACAACTTGACGTCGCGACGTCTTACATGTATCCTTGATGACTATTTCATTTAAAAAAATAATAACTGTGACAAGTCGTCACACAAAATGGACACACAACAAAACTCAAGTTCAAAAAGGTGCTGGGGTACCGGAGGAACGACACTCGACACACTCACATGGGCGGCAGTTTGCACCTGTCCAATTCCCTCCAACAATGTTTACGATAGGAGAGGGGAGGTAATGATTTGTGTACGACCAAAAAAAAAATATAGATGGACGCACTACTACTAATCCGCAGCAAAGTTGGATTCCGACTGGCACAACACAAAACACCACGGCCGCTATACAGCGCGCACACACACACACACACAACCACACGACCGCCGCCACCACCACCACCACCAGCTTTTTTTCATTCGTCCCCCCCTCACCTCCATTCTTACCTCCCTCCTTCGCCTCACGGCGGCTCACACGCAGTGTTATTCACCGGGGCGGTCCTAATTCTTCTCCCTCTTCACATGTACACACACACTACACTACCCTCAGTTCGACCCAACTAAAAACTCCACCTTCTTTTCTTTACGAGCGTCTAAAAGGTAAAATGTTATGAATATGGCCTCGAGGGGCAGCACAGTTCAGTTCTCTTACCTTATTTTTTTTCTCTCTCTCTCTGCTCAAGCAACGGTGAGGTATTTTCTCTTCTCTTCACTCCGAACTGCAATATCGACGACTGGAAAAACTATCAGACGTAATCGAAGGCAGCCGACCAGACGACACATCATATAACCTGTCCTTTTCTTCTTCTCCTTTTCTCCTTTGGCATCCTATCGTGATATAATGACTACAATGAGACAATGAAAATAACAAGTCCGAGTCCTATATACAGATATGAAATAATAATAATATCTAAGAGAAAGGAAGAAAGAGGAAAGACAACGGGAGGTAGGTAGTTGTCTTTGTTTCATTAGCCTCTATGTCCTGAGGTTGTCTGTCCCATCATCATCCCGTTTGTTGTTTTTTAAAACGTCAAAAAAGAAACTGGTCATCATCATCGCTATACGCACATTTCTGGATGGAATTCCGGCTCCTCAAAATTCTTTTTTTTTTTTTTTTTAAATTTCTGAATCGACGAAAAGAAAAGAGAAGAAAAAGAGAAGGATGAAAAACGCCACTGGGCAAACTGTCAGCAGCAGCAGCCACACAACACACAGGTGCGTTATATTTTTATACGTACGCACGCACACGAAATGAAGGAAAAAGGGAGAGAGAGAGAGAAAAAAAAAGGAGGCGGGCATTCCAGGTGGATGAACGGAAAACTGAGGGGGGAAAGAGAAGGCTGGAATAATAAAAATGCAGGAAAAGAAGCCGAGAGAAAGAGACATGACAGACGCAAAAAAAAAGAATATTATACACATACACACAAACCAGCGTCGTGTAAAAATTTGTGGTGGGGGGGTTGAAGGGGGGGGGGGGATTCTCTTTTTTGTATAAATACCGAAAAAATATTTTCAGGCTCTATTTTATTTATTTTTTTTTTTTTTGAAACAATAAAGGCGCACGTCATTATGTGAGGCGGCGGTATTAGTTCCGTGACAGAGAAAGAAAAAAAAGGAAAAGAAGAAGCGGAAACGCCACTGAAGCCAACGTCCAATAAAATTACAGAAATAGTCAACAACTTATTCAACCGAAAACAACAACAACAAAAAAAACGAATAAAAAATTTAAAAAAAAAGACGTCAAAAGAAAATACATTTTGCCGAATCGATTAGAAGAGAAATAATATCGTCTTTTTAATGATCGCCGGGGTCGAATTGTTATCGTACTCACCTTTTCCCCTCTGATTTTTTTTATTTTTTATTTTTTATTTTTGGAAGGAATTTTTTGAACTAATGGCGCGCGAAAATATTTAAAATAGAAAAACAAAAACTTGAAAGACTACCGTTTTGAGATATTCTTGAAGGCGATGATGATTTTTCTTTTTTTGTTTCACGGCTGGAACTCACGCACATTTTCGAGGGAAGAAAACGTGACGAGAATCTGGAAGAAAAAAGAAGAAGAGAAAATGAGAATTTTGATAAATAATGATGCGGACGATTTATTATTTATTTTAAAACATTACGTCAGAAGAAAGAGGAGGGAAAAAAATGAAGCTGGCGCGGGCGAGAGAGCAGGGCTCATTGAACTTGGGTCAGATTGAATGATGAATCGCCCGTTGTTGTTGTTTTATCCTCCACCGTGACCGACCACCAAATTGGTTAGTCCGGTGCGGACCGATCGCCGGTGTTAATTGAATCTCTTTTTCATTCTCCTCCTACAACTCTCCTTCCATCATCCATTTTCATCATCATTTTCCAAATCTTTCAGATTACCAAGTCAAGAAAACAAAAACAAAACAAAAAAACTCGAGTGAAAGTTGTGCGGTTGGACTCATGTGTGGGACCATTAAGAGGCGTACCGACTCTAATCTGTAATGAAACCGGCTGATACGGACCCTGATGATTTTCTTCTGGTCCTCCTCCACGACATTATGTTGATGGAAAACAATTTCAAAAGAAAATCAATTAAAATGAACGAAGAAAAAAAAATGGATGAAATCGACGTTTGAAGCGGGACGCGGATCGCACGGTTGAGTTACCTTGAAATTTCAAATGGATGGCGACATCCAGAAGATTTGTTCACTCAAAAATCTGAAACTCGTTTCGTAATTTTTTTTGACACCAAAAAACCAAAAGGGAAACTTGACTTATTATATTAGAAAGGGAAAAACTACGTCGAGTCAATAGGTTTATCAAGTGCTATAGGGGACACCGTGTTGCCTACTAGAGATCCCTTGAGCTCTTTTATTCGCTCCAATCTCCATCCGATCCAAATTGTTTTGTTTTTTTTTTGTTTTCTTCTCTTTCTCTGTTGATGAACTCCACTTGAACATTCAAATAGGAGTTGAAGAGTTCGATCGATCGGAGACGTTGTCCAAAGAGAAAGAAGCTTTCCCCACAATACCCTGACTTTTTTGGGAAATTGGCTCCTTTTACCCGGCTCCATTCGCTATGGAAATGAATTTAAAAGTTCCCCGTCACTTGTTTTCGTGTCCGGCTTGAACACTATTTCAGACTTTTCTTCTCTTTTCAACTATTCTACATACACAGCTCTCGTCCCCCTACGGATAAGGAAAACAAATCGACATTTATCTTCTTCTCCTTCCTTTCGCCGCTGTATTATCAACAGACGTACGTACGTACACACAAATGAAAGAAACGAAAATAATGTTTCAATGGAAATGCTTGTAGAAAAAGAAGAGAAAAAAGAGAAGAAGAAGCAGCAGAGTTTTGAGACGATTTCACGCCAAACAAAAAAAAAAAGGAACGAAAATGAGAGACCAACTCGCTCATTTTCGCCCGTTTTTCGTCTCACTTTTCTTTTTCTTCCGTCTTTGTTAGACAAACAACAAAAAAAAAATCATCAACATCCGCCGCTCACGCGTCTCAAGGACATTCCGTTTTTTTTTTAAGAAACGCCAAAAATGCATTTTTGAAAACTCTTCTTCTTCTTCTTTTTTTCCCTTGAACAATCACACACAGCAGAGTATATAAAGCTGAGAGAGACCATAGAAATATGAATTGGAAATTAAGTGGAGATTATTTCGTTTTGCCGAGTGATGAGGAGGAAATGGATCAAAGGATGAACACACAAGACATGGAAGGGACGCGACTGTTTTTGTTGGTTTTTTTTTTCCTTTCGAGGTGGTGACTACACAACACGCAAAGACACCGCAATTTTGCCTCTTTTTGAAAAAAAAAAAAAAAAAAAAAATCCGCCAACCGGAAAAGGAGGATAGGCTGGCGAAGGAAATGAGAAAAAAAACCATCACACACACACAAAGAGACAAAACAAACCTCAAGGTGAAATGAATCATAGCCTGAAAAAAAAACAAAAAAAAAAATAAAGAAACAGAAGAAGGGAATAATCAGTGTCAGCGGAGTTTTGCGCTTATCACGAAATTCCGCGTGACTTTCTCTTTTTCCGTCTTCATTAACATTTTACACACCCTTCCAACGAAAAGATGAAGAAAAGAAAAAAAAAACATAAGAAGAAGAAGAAGAGTTCTTCCTTCACCAACAAAGAAAAAGAGAAAATGGAGGGTTGAATGATTTGTGTTTCCTTTTGAAATGTCGGGTCCCGGCCTCTTTTTAGAACATTCCAAAGAGAAGACGCCAGAGGAGGTGGAAGAATAATAATAAGAAAGAAAAAATCAAAAGATAAAAATGTTTTAATTTTTTTTTCTTCTTCTTTGGTTCTTTCTCTAAAAATAAAAATAAAAGGGAAAGAGGAGAAAGTAGGTTGCCGAGAAAGGGATAAAGATGATGATGGATAAACGAATGACCCCACTCTATTGTTAACTAACTAGGAGAAACGACCAACAAACAAAAGCGAAACGGTGAAAGGACATACTCACACACGCAAAGGGAACCCGCAGTGAATGAACGACCCAGTCCACAAGATGAAGTACCGAGAAATTATGAAGAAGAAAGGGGCCAAAAAAATGAAATGAATGTTTTGGTAATAGATTTGTTTGATAGGCGGGTCGTGAGATCCGGCTCACAAATCTCTTTAGGAAGCTCGCTGAGCCGTCGGTGGTGCAGGTGATTTAGCCAAGTTGTGGCTGGCGCCAGTATCGGCGGCGGTAGCCATCGTCTTTGAAGAAGGACCAGCTGAGTAGGTCAATCTTAGGCATCCGATGAGATAGCACAGCCGTAGGGCCAACTCCCAATTGAGAGTCACATAATCCATGATATCGGAAGGCTCAAGGAGGAGGAGAGAAGGTCCGTCCACTTCGTATTGGAGAAGTCGATCGGCCAACGGACGACAATCGGTTGACTGGAGAAAACGCCAAACATCGGCAGCTCGCCAACGATCCAGTGCCGGTTCGGCAAGATCCAGACGACGGAAAACGGGTAATCTCGTGGGAACTTTGTCGTCAACAGAAACCTGAGCTGGATGATGTGAGGCTTGACTCTGACGACGATCTTCATCCGCACTGGCGTGATTAAGATTCATCAATGGTAATGGATTCTTTCTTGGACGTCCACGCCTCTTCTTTGCGGCTGGTTCCTCAGAGTCGCAATTTTGCTGCTGCGTTGGATGTTGTGATTGATCACCTGCCACATCGTCATCGTCTTCATCGTCGCTGTGTTCGGCCGATTCAATAGCGACCAGGGAGGCTGGTCCTGATTTGTTGGAACTGTTATTGTGTTGCTGATGGAGTTCGGCAGCTGCCACTGGATCCAATCCAGTCGGCAGACTTTTGATGATGTCAACAAAACGTCGATGGCGCCAATTGGGCGCTTTCTTTTTGTGCTGCCAAACGGTTTTTGGCCAGGATGCAACAACGGTGAGGACACGGATCACCCACCAATTCCGGAGCGAACAAGTACGGGCAACATTGGAGCTTACCGCAGACCCAGCGACAATATTCCCGAACGTCGGCGGCCGTTGAGGCCATCGGCACCGTCCCACGATACGTCGTCTGCCTATATTTGGCTTTCAACGGTTCCAGTTGTGTTCCAGGCGGAAGCGGATCGTTCGGCTCGCCCTGCAATTGTTTCAAAACGCTCCCAGGTTTGTAGGCGCCGTTGAGCAATAAAGAAAGAACTTCTTTCATCATCAGACTGATGGGTCCGGGACCTACGCTTCGAGGAAGAGCCGCCACACGGATGCGGCTCAATAAAGGCCCAGTGAAACACCGGAAATTGAAATAAATTTTCGGACACCAGTAAGATATTCCACCCGATGCGGCCGGAGTCGACTCGACTAGTTCCGGGTTCGGTTCGGTTGTACTTATTGATTCCGGGCATTTCTCTTCCGTTTCAGTCGGATTTCCTTCGGAATTCGTTTGCGGATGTTCAATTGACGATGGAGGAATTATGGGTGGGGCTACTAACGGCCAGCCGTTGTCATCACACCATCCAATTGGAAATAATTCTTGACTGGAAACAGGAGCGAGAAATTCCAGTGGATGAACACCATTCGACTTTGTTTCCTTATCCAAGCGGATGCGTAGGAGTTTACCTGATCGCTCGATGTTCGTGACGACACCAACACAAACCTCCATCAACTTCCACGGATTGCTGACCTCCAAGGCCATGCCCTTTGAGAAGTCGGATTCGTTCTCTTCGTCATTTGTCTGGCTGCCGGAATCATTCATCTCTGGGCGGAAAACTGTCTCGCTAAAGCAAATATATTGCAAATGCGTTTCCGCTTCTTGGCTATCGGATTGCGGGTCGAATCGGATGAGTAATCGTTGCGGATCCACCATTTCGACAACTGTTGCCGATCGTAAGGCGATTGGATTGCAAGGATCCAGAGTTTCGATGCGGTCGCCAACGTTGCAACAATGGACCGGAACTTCTTGGTGGAACTGCCACGGTTTGTTGGTCACAGTACGGAAGCCGGCTGCCATGGTCGACCAGTTGTCGTCTTTAAACAAGGAACGGATTTTCACCGGTGGATTGAAATTCCACGTCGGTGACTGTGAGCCAGCCCATCCTTGCCAGTGCAACCGGGGAGAAAGACAAAATAACCATTCGTGATGTTGGCCTTCCTCTCCGTCGTTTACCAACGGCGTGTTCGTTGGTAGAATGTACTTGAGCAACAGCCTGCCGCCGACATTGCGCACTACCGTGGCAGGCCAGACACTGCGGGGTTCGTGCGAGTCTTCTACTTCGAGCGTCATGCCCGTTTTCATCTGTTGAGCGGGGCTGAGTAACGACGCTTCACAATCGACCGCCTTGTGTTCCTCTAGAAGAGAAGCGATAGCACCTGATCTCAACGGTTTCAAATCATCGGCTGGAGGTTCCAACGGCCACCCTCGGCTGCTACTATAACCCACAGGGTGGATTTCCACTGACGACGGGTTGGTCCAGATTTCCTTCGAGTCTTCTCGCCCAACATGCTTCAATCTGGGCAATGCAAAGCAGTGGATTTCCATTTTATCACCTTGAGCAATACTTTCATTTTCTCATGCACAATAACAATTTTTAAGTAAAAGCTTTGAGTATTCAAGGAATCCAAGAGCACTAGAAACATGCAAAATGACACGGTAGCACATGCTACAAATTTAGCTTTCGTTTTGAGTAACTCACCGTAGAAACGGACCACACTTCATGGTAACATTGGCCAGCCAGAACCTTGGCCGTTGACTAGTCTGGACTTCCACCATCATTCCCACCTCGAGCAAACTCTGCTGACTATTATCCACCTGAATATTTTATAATAATGTAATAGCAAACACAAAAATTGAGTTACGTAAACACAGAATGATGAAAGCATAAAGGAAACAAAAAACTTACATGCTGGAACGCAAAGTTTGGCGCCGCTTGCAACTCTTTGCTTTCTAGGTACCGGTCCCAATCGAATTTATCCTTGGAATCTGTGTTAAGAAAAATGAAAAGTTGTCACGAGCCAAAAGGCGTGGATTATTTTGATCTATTTTGTCTTACCACGCAAGGAATCCATTATTGAATAGTTCAGCCGAGCATAGAGTGAAAAAAGGTTTCAAAATTAATAGAAGCACAAATTTCACTTTAGTCAAACAGCCAAACTTTTCATATCGTCTGCATGATGTTGCCAAATCTCAAAATTCATTTCTTCATCGAGCGGCTTTCTAATCTTTGTAATCTTTCAACTTTCAATTCTTTTTTCGCTCAAATCGGCGATTTCTATAAAATTGCACGCACACACCAATCTTTTAAATTATATACGAGAAAACTCGTAGCCTTGGGAACCAAATATTACGAAATGATATAATAAATTAAAAAAAAAAACGAAATGACGAGAATAATAAGGATAATTGAGAAACGCTCGTCAAAAAAAAAAGAAACTATAAAATAAGAACCTCGAATACTGTGATATAATTCAATTTATTTATTTTCTTCTCGATCCATCATAACATTTCGGAGAAAATAGCCCATTATATTGTTACTTTCTCCTTTATCTCTTGTGCTGCAGGATGCGGATGAAAAGACTATATATACTACCACGATTGGCACTGAAGGACGATTGTTGTATCGAACTGGTTTATTTATTCATTATTTTTATTTTTTAAGGAAGACCCCGATCTGGACATCTGCGTTTCTCTGGCTTTGTCTTAAGGCCGAAAAAGTCGTTATCGAAAATCCAAAAATATCCCGAACCGATATATCAATCACGACCGACGCCGTGGGTTTGTGACGGTCGATCAATGCGGAAGAGTCGCTCAGCTGGCGTGAAGTAACCCTCGTAGACAACGGTTTCTGGACTGACGTCCTCGTGATAGTGACCGCCTTCGCCGTGAGTGGAGAAGCAGTGAGTGTGTTCCACTCGCAGATCTAGTCCCTGTATAGGAAACGCAAAACAGCAACCCATTCATATCATTGGAAAAAGGCAAAGAATATAAGGCTACTAACGCTACTATCACACAAGTATAACATAAATCGGCCAGCTGGAAATATTAGCTCTGGCGCGCAACTTTCAATCCATTCAAATGATTACGGGGTCGTGCGAGATGAACACGCTGAGGTTAATCAATGGCCCAGTGGCGTTGTAGAAGTGGAGCCAGTTGTTCACATCGGCGTCCGTCTGCAACGGACACGGCGAAAAGTCGGGCATGATGTGTAACCTGTTTGGCGTACACCGTAATATTCATGCGTTATTTGCGTTAGACCGCGTTCTCTGAATACAAATCACCCATCACCACAACTTTTTGACTGTATACAATAAAAAAAGGAAACAGATAGAGAGAGATATATATAAACTACCTGGCTTGGCCGTTCTCCAACATGAACACGCCCCCAATACCTGCCATTTCAAGAAAAGAGACTCTTAAAAAATAGAATTTCAAAGGTCGGATATAATTTATGAACTGTCATGAAAACGAAAGAATTTAAAAACGGGAAAACCAAAGCAACAAAATAAAGAGCTAGAGAAAGATTCTGACCGACTGGTTTATCACCGTAGCGCTGTCGAACGGTGTTTCGCATGCAGGTAACAAAGTTGTCTGGCCCTGTACGTTTTTGTACGCGAATTCTTAGGACAGGAGTCCGGGGTAGACCACGGGAGACTAACAGGTTATTGAGCAAAGCGCAACGAGTTTGTTTGGGCGGTACGACGTGCAGAATTCTTCGACCGTCTGCATCAACTGTGGCTAATCGTGTCCCGTTGTCGACCAGGCTACTCTTACCGGCCTCCAGCAATAGAGAAAGATTAGTCATCATTTCACAGTTGGTTTCCAGATGTTGCCATGGGCCAGCTCCTGCTCCAATCATCGAAACTCTGCCGTCCTTCACGTTCATCACGGCCGGTAAATCGGCCAGATCGTAGATTCGATCGCGATGTACAGTTGGCACCAGATACGGAACACCTCCCAAGTCCACCAAAGATGGATCGCCACCTAAACCTAGATAGATATCGCCATTGGAAATTGTTATACAATGATGATACCTTTGCCAACTATCAAGTCATTTACATTATAGACGAGAACCGGTTCAGTTATTATTGTGGGTCCGTATCTTTCCGTGAACTGTATCTATAGGCATTTTCAATCGCCACAAAATGGGTCAATACAATCATTATACTTTTTGAAAGAATAAAAGGCATTCTTTAAATGCTACTACTTCAAATGATGCCAGGCGGATCAACCGAATTCAACTAAAATTCTTTCATAAAATATACTGGATGATTGACTTTGTCATATCCGTGGTTACCAGCTGGAATAACAGAGAACTAGAACTATTTCTAATTTACTGGGTCAAATGTCTTTCCAATTCAAGAAACATGGAATCAACAAACAATCCAATTGGAAAATGTTATCAAGTTTCAAATAAATACCAGATGCAGTCAAGAAGAAAGGTGATTGGCTCAGATCTGGACAGTCGACGACATCCACTTGAACGCGAGCGAAATTCAAGGCGAGGCCTTGACGAAGGACATCAGCCAGTTCGTTCAAAGGAGGCACGTGCAGTTGGCAGCTCTCCATTGGCCAGCCTTTTTTGTCCGTGTTGTTTTCGTCGTCGCCCATTTTCATAAAGTTGGATGTTCACTTTTCGTCCGACAATTTTTGATGATCGATTCGGTTGAATTAAATACAGAACTAGAAAAAAATGCTGTACAACTTAACGTCAACCAAACATAAACCAAAACACGAAGATTAGATAAAACAAAAAGCAATAACGGACGTGGGTGGGCTTGGCTGACGTGTCCAATCGATTCACAAGACGAGCGATAGTCCATTAGTCCCGCTCATAATCAACAACGATGATAAAAACTTATGGCTCACACAATCTTTAGGTGCACAACAAACGCCCAAATCACCTGGGTCGTATCAAGTAGCTAAGATCTCAGCGCAACTCAGCTTGGATCACAACTTGATAAATTTTCTCTCGTCTGCTCAGTGATTTAAATCGATACATATATCGTCTAGCAGCCAGCTTTTATAGTGACACTCTTTTTGTTTTTGAAATATGGCGATAATCAAAAACTATATCGATAGCTGATATATATATATTATTCTTTACATTTTCCGTAATGAAATATTTCTAAATAATGTAACTTCTTCTTTATTTATACTTTTATATTTATAGTTGCATTCCATGTATTTATTTGAAAACAATTTTGTAGCATTTCATGTTTCCGCTTTTATAATAACTTCGTCTGCTTGGCTGTAAAATTTCCCTGTAGATCAGTGATCCAAGCTGAGATCTTAGTTACTTGATACGACCCTGAGAGCACCAAGAAACCCTTAACAACTAAAAAAATATCCGACTACCAACAACAACAAACCAACGACTCCCTCTATCCGCTTGACGGCAAAGCTTTCTTTCCATTTTCAAGTAAAAAAAAAAAAAAGGAAAAATCGATCATTTTCTCTTCTAGAAAAAATAAAAGAATAAAGAAACGACAATGCTTATGTAGACCCGGTAGCCGAGCTCTAGATTGTTTATTTGTTTTAGTCTTTTTTTTTCGCTTAGTGTATATGTATGGGGTTGTTTCAACAACAACAAAAGCAGAAGAACCAGGGACGTTAAATACAGTCGTGTTTTGAAAATATAAACACTTCTTTTCTTCTAGATCAAACACAACAAACACAAAAGTCGACAAACTTTGTGGTTCTTTCATCAACCGACGTACGTGAACGCTCCAAAACGTGGATGTGAAGGTGGTGACAGCAAATTTTACAGCAGTAACAGAATAAACAATCAACCCAAAATTATACCGTGTGTAAATACAAATCGAGAATACAGAAAATAAAGGGCCGGAATATGAGAAACGGGTTCTTGGAGCTCAAACAAAATCCAAAGAGATAAAATGTGTGACTTTTGTGCGTGCGGGCATACTAATTTAATTGAGTGGGTGAGTGAGCGTGAATTTGTTAACCCAATCAAAGAGAGAATTGATTATTATTGGGAGGGTCTTGATTTCTCTATATTATATTCAAAGTGGTACTAATTTCATTTTCAGCAACTCGACTGTTTCTCTAACAGCGTCTGCGGTTGTTGTTGATGAATTTCGTGGAGCGGGTATTCGGCTTCTGCATTTCTATGAGTCTCGTTGTGATTACGACGGCTGACAGTTGTGGTGATGTTGTTTTGGCGCCTACTGTTCGAGCGATGAGTGATGACTGTTGGGTCGTCCGACAAGAGAGCGGTGCCGCCGCCACCGCCGCGGCTATTATTGCCGGCGCACATTGAGCCGCCACAGTAGCTGGCCGGACCCGAGTGACTGATGCCACCGTCAAGCTGATCCGCACTGCAACAACAAAGCAATCGGTTGAAATGTTTGCGAAAGCTCGTGCTAACGCAATAGAGGGCGATGGGATTGATGCACGAATTGATGTACGCCAAAACGAAGCCGGAAATCTTTAAAGTGTGCCAAAAACCGTTGTAATGCTGCAAAGCATTTGGATGGAAGTAGAACCACAGGAAGAAGACGTGTATCGGCAGGAAGCAGACGGCGAAAAGTACCACAAAAGACTATAGCAGCGACACAGCAGCCAAAACCCCGGCCATCCGCAAATAATGCCAGATTAATATAGATCGCGACAATGAAAAAAAAAACAAATAAAAAAAACAAGAACAAACAATAAGAGAAGTTGACGTCATCGACACGGATAATTGGATATCAAATGACTACACACAGTATACACAAAACAAAAACAAAAACAATGGTGAAGTGTAAAAGTAGAGAGAAAAGCACTTACCAAAACCATCTTTGCGAGTTTGCGACGTGCTCGATTCTGGTTCGGTTGTTGTTGTAGCAAAAGAGCTGGTTCCGTCTGCGTGTTGTTGTACACGCCGCCAACATCAGCAACACAAAAGAAAGAGAAAAGACAGGAGAGTTATGAGATGGCTAGTCATATACGGAAGAGAAAATGATGTTGGAATGGAGACCTTTCACTATAATAACGGCGCGGTGATACTTTAGTGAATAGTGGTGCAGCGGCTGAGTCCAGCCGAGAAAGATTCTCCTTAACTAGGAAATTTTCGCTAGAGAATCAAACGAAGCGTAAAAACATCGGGCCTTAACACCCACCATATAATAATTAAACTGCGGTCGTCTCTACAACTTTTTTGAAAGCGGGTTCAAAGAGGCGCACAAGATGATGTATTGAACTGACATTTATTCTTTTGCGGCTCATGAAAATTCAAAAATAGTCAGCCGGGGATTTACTCGCAGCTGTCGCATCGAATTGAGTCTTAACCGAAACAACACGACGACGACGACTGTAAAATACGAATAATAATATTAATGATTGATGATTTAAAATATGCTATAAATTTCTTTTCCTGTAGATGTTCGACGTTGAACTTTTTTTTTAGTTACATCGCCCAAAAACTATAGTCAACAAATTGGAAACATCCAGCCATTAAAATGTGTTGTTAAAAAGTTTATCTAGAGTTTGCCACTCCTTAAAAAAAAACAAAAAAAAAAAAAAAAGTTCGTTCATAAAATCATTTGGCTGCTGCTGAAGTTTTGCTTGAGCGTGTTTTCCTATGAAGTTCATACGAAAAGCCAAAAGTAGTCAAATAAAAAAGAATCGACCATATGGTACCGTATTGCTCTCTCTCTCTCGATCTATGACGGCTTATTGTTCACTCTAGCGCAACCGTGTTCTTCCGCCTCAGATTTGTTAAAAGGAAAGACAAAGAGAGTGGACCTGGGCTGGTGAAAGCTCACCTCTGTTCGTTTTTCCTTTTGGCAATGCGAGAAAAAAAATATATATACACCGACACACGGATGAGAGTGGAGGTCGGCCGAGCTTGCACTTTCCCGGCATCAACTGCTTCAGCTTCAAGTTTTCTAGAGAACACGGGGCCGTTAAAAGCCCAACTGGATGCTGATGTAAGGCTTCCAAGATGGGCTGATGTTTACCTCTGGCTCTTCTTCCGGAGTGCCTATCTTCTTATTGTTTTCCGCCAGTAACGGTACGGTTCGTTATTCCACACTACGGTCGCCATCTGTCCAGATAATTCGATCGTAGGCGAGGAACCGAAGAAGAAAGGGATATGCTTCTCCCTCGTCCAACTTACTAGACTAAAAACAGATATAAGAGACACTTAAAAACGAAGAGTTCCAAGCCAAGAGAACTTTGCTGTTGTTGGGCCTGGTATCTCATTTCTAGTTAAGCAGCAACCCATTGAAGTTATTTTCGTGAACGTAATGTCGCACGTATTATATCTTGGATGAGATCTTTCAACAACTCGGCCCAGTATGTATAGACTTCAAAAACAGGGACACCCAGGGGCTTTTTACAATAGTCCCTGTACGCGACATGGCGCTCCGGTTTTCTTTTGTGTTTAACGTGTACGCTGCATATAATAATATTCCCTTAAAAGCTGCTACGACGACGCTCGAATTCGACCATCAAGTGCTGTCCTACACGATACGCTAAAAAGAACAATACTGTGTAGTCCTCCTTAAGTCTAACCGGTGGACGATGTTCAAAACTCAAAAGCCTTTTCTTATTTTCCCCCGACGCCTTTTGAAAAATATGAATTCAAATTTATGCCGAGCGAACAATCTGGTCTGGGGGACCATCATCATAGTTGGAGAATCAACTATTCAAAATCTATTGTGCACTTGAACCATGGCATTAAATCAATTCAAATATTTGCAAAGGCGTGTCTATATCAAGTTAAAGTGTAATTTTCTTTTACCTTATTCGATGAGGAAGCATCTGGAGGGTATCGATGGCGTACCGACGAAGTAGTTGTCAAAGTCGCTTGGCCCGGAATATTTTGGACGCTATTCGATCAAAGGAAACATTTAATTAATTACCAACTAGTTTGATTACCCAAACGGAAATGAGTCGATCGAACCTGCGTAAGAGATGGTAGGCCATGATAACGTAGAAAGTTCCAATAGTGAGAAGGGGTAGACAGTAATGGAGCAGAAAGCGGAGTAGGATGACAAGTTTGGGGTAATTGGGTCCAAGTTCGGGAGGAAATGGGTAACAAATGTAAATGTCGTTGAACATCGGACCGATGATCGTCCCGTTGGCGTCCATTTCCCTCTCTTTATCCGGAATCTTGGATCCATTAGCCTTCATCAAATGGGAAAACATGGCGGCCGGAGTGGCCAGTATCAGTGAAGTCACCCAGATGACCAAAAGAAAGATGATGACCAGTTTGGACTTTGGGCCACTGACAAACGATTGAACGGGTCGCACGATGGCCGTGTACCGATCGAAGCTGAGAGCTGTCAGAGTGAAGACGGAAACGCCTACTGACGTGTCCTGCCCACACACAGAGACAGAGACGTAACAAACACAAATTTAAAAAGAAGAAGAAAAAAAAACTACAGTCGTTAAAACTGCGGGACTAGGAGCTTTAAGAGAACTTTATTGACTTCTATCCAAAATCTCCAAGTTGTTTTCCATCTTTGAAAGCCATCTATTATTGCTTTCTTTTTTTTTTTAGAAAAATAAAAAACAACCCTGGACTAAATCACCCGTGTCGAAGCGAAACAACTCCGCTAGCAACGTCCCAAAAAAGAGAGTCGAGAAGAAAAAGAAAGAAAAAAAACAGTTGGATTATGTACGGTTACCATTTATAATATTTACGAGAGTTTCAAAGTAGTTTTCTTTACCCGTGTCTATTTCTCTCAATAGGAGCCACTCTAACGTAATACAACGCATTCAAACTACATAAAAGTCGCCCCTCAGTTAGTTAGTGTCGTCATGCTGGTGTGTGTTTTGAATTCGGCAGCCAAACCGGCAGCAACCAAGGTGGAACAGTTCATGATTTTTCTAAATGATCGAACACTGGAACAACATCAGTAATGATAAAGAAAAAAAGAGGAAAAAAAGGGAGGGAGATTTTGACAAGGCTAAAGAAGTATAGCTCCCATAATGACTAAAAAGACTACTCACTGGGGGATATATTTAGTTTTTTTTACCTTGGCAAATTCAGAGGCCTTGCAGGCAAACTCGCCAAAGGGCCACGAGTCCAACGTGTAGACGGTGGACGTAAATGGAACGGTGAAGATGAGGATAAGAAGGTCACCCAGCGCCAAATTGAAGATGAACGTGTTGGGAACGCTGCGCATCGACTTGTGACGACACAGGACGTAGATGAGAGAACCGTTGCCAATGACTCCAACCAGAAAAATGATGGCGAACACGATGGGTACGATATACGTCTCGGGACGATCCTTGTACTCGATGTAACCTTCTTCATTTTCTTCATCTTCGTACATCGACGACCAATTCGATTTGTTCACTCCCATCGATTCGTTCATCACCTCGTCCAGCATCGTGAGAGAGACCTGTGTGTACGTGTGTCGTATTCAATAGATAAAATACAATCAACATTCAGGTGTTCAGGACGAAAAGTTGCCGACACACAAGGATTGCACCTAGTCAACAACAATAAAAAAAAAAATATTTCGATTTAACAATACCGAAAAATGGTTTGGATGAATCCAAGGACACGCCCTTGATTTTCAGAAATTTTTTTCGTTCTTTCTTGTACGCCCGAGTTGGTTTAATATGGTGGCACAAAACCGTCACGCGTCAAAGAGATGAGAAGATTCACAAGCCTCGTGTTTTTATTTCTTTTTTTATTATTTCTTTTCGTTTCAATTTATTAACAAGGTGGCTGCTGTCATCTCGATATGAAGTTAGTTCTCTTGGCGACGTCCTATCGATATCCTGTGGCATCCTAAAATGAAAAAAAAAGAAGAGAAATATGATATCAGATACGATATATGAAAACAACAGCAACAACAACAAAAAAAAACACTTTGGTCGTAAAACAGAAGAGATAGTGATGTCATAAATAAATTGCGAAGAAATGAATAAAACAAACAGATAGATCCCAATTTTTCTTTCACAAATTTCCTTTTTGTTGAAACTTTTAAAAGCTGGATTTCAATTCACCATGAAACATTCAATGGCGCGGGGTGTATGAAACAAAGATGAAGGCTATTTTTTACGCCATCAAACTTGAAAACTATACCCACCTACTCAAGTGGAGAGAGTAGGAACTGCGCCTTTTCGAGTTAATTGAAGGTTTCGACTTTCCAGCTCGTTAGGGCTTATACGAACACGATTGATGGAAAAAAGTTCTCGACATTCATGGCAACACGAACTAATGGGAAACATTAAAATGATGAAAATGTTCACAAAATGCACCAGGTCGATCGAACAGAATGCAACAACAAAAAAAAAGGCAATCCAACAGCAAAAAAAAGCATTTCGAGAGAGCTACTACATAGCATCCAATGAATTAGCATTGGGTTCGTTAAGTTGCAGGTTTTAACACGCGACGTCCCAACACGACTGGGGCACATCATAAGAGAGATTGATCTAGTCAGCTTATACTTTTTCCTATTTACAGAACTCTGCATCAACCTCTCTTTCTCTCTCTTTGTATAATATTCGCGTTTTGAATCGTTGATTTCCAAATCTAAATTCAATTCAGGAAATGCTGCACAGCCAAAGAGCAAAGCCACGTCTCAGGAAGGCGCTGCCAATCATTTCAAGAAAGAAATTCAATAAAAATGAGATTTCAGTTCACACACACACTCGACTCGAGGGTGTCTAGACTATCGACTATGTTTGGCATATAGTCGAGTCATTTGATATCAAATTTGAAAAGCGGTTTGCATGTCATCATGAATTCAACTAAGATGGAGAAGATTCCAATGAAGAAGATGAAAGTGGAATGGCATTGAAGCGAGAAAATGGAAACTATATTCAATTGAAAAAAAAAATACGTCTTCAAACAATTTGGCGGAGAATCAAATTAGACGCAGTCTGTGCGCAACGTAAGACACGTCTGGTTGGATTAAACGGTAAACTCATTACTGAAAGATGGAGTGAGACGTTTAACAAAAAAAAAAAGGACTAAATTAAATCCGTGACTATGCAGTTGAATCCCTCGTTTGAAGAGACTACATAACAATGCGATTCACGGCCAGTTCAATCTTGACGAATAGGCCATTGTGTAGAGTCTCTCTGCCGCCTGCCCGCCTGGGCTATACATTGATGTATCTATCTCTTTTTGGATGTAATGCTCGTTTAATTCGACCCATTCTCCTCCGTACATGGCTATGTCACGCAATCTAATATTTCTTCCGAGCCTCAATGGGAAAAATTAAAGGGCAAGCCAATCAACTTGAAAAGAATGGAAATCAATCAAAATGGAAGAGGGAGAGACTGAATCCGTGGAGATAAAAAGAGTGAACTATCAAACAGCGATTCGTTTCCACTTATATGACTATCGTGTTATTCACGTGTGTCATATTGGCTGCTGTTCGGTCTATAAATCATCGCTTTCATACAAGTCGACCGACTTGACGTCGACAACAAAGACAAATAAGAAAAATAAAAAAAAAGGCCAAACGACAAAAGACTTACCGAATGAGAAGAAGATCCTCGGCAACTGACGGATGCTTTGGTCTCTCTCTTTCTCAGTACTAAACATCCATTTCCAGCAACAGTCGTATACATACAAAAAAACAAACAAACAAAAGTTTTCTGTTGTCGGCCGGCTCTCCCGTGACGACGATGCAATAAATATACTGGCGAGGACAGAGATCGGGTTAGACGATAGAATACAAGTCTCAAAAGTAGAAACACAAAAGTGGTTCTTTCTCGTGTGTCTGTGTGTGTGTGTGTGTGTTCCACAACTTAACGGGCGGAAGAGACTAACACATCCATTGGATACGAAGGACGGAGAAACACTGAAAATGTTCCTGTGAGAATCGGCGTCGGCTATGTTCGGCGTCGCTCTCTTCACACACAGAACACAGTCTCCCAGCTAACATGTCTAGTGAAATCTAGCGGCTGCGTCTGCGTCACCTTAATCCTGCTGTACAGCAGAGTGTCTGCTCTGCCGGGTCTGTAAACGTAACAGACACAAAGGAAATACTACATAGAGACGCATGTTTATTTTTTGCTTGTCTGCATTTTGTCCATCATTTCATCTGAAATATATATAACAACATGTTGTGACACGAACCACCAGCTATATAAAACCCTAAAATTAATCATCTCCTGAATCCCCCCTTTTGAAAGATTCACATCGCTCCGGTGGGTTGCACAATGACATGCACAGTGCATAATACACTACTATAAGGTTACCCCAACGATAATGCGCACATGTTTCAATCTAACAACATGTGCCGGAAGAAGAGATATAATTTCAATAACCAAACAATAATTTATATGTCAAAATCAAACAGGATCGGCATGGATATGATGAACGTAACGGACGGATTTATCCCATCATCTGACGTAAATTGTGAGGTTCAATTGCATTCCAACGCGGTAGTAATGAAACTGAACGGAGAGCCGACAAGTTGTCATCACAGTTGTATGAATTGTAGCATGGAAATAAGAGAAGAAAATATGAACGAATCTCTTGTGCTACGTATATTGGAAAAAAAAGGAGCAACCATGCAGCGACACGTGTGCACCACGGCAGACATACAGGACAAACCCAACTTGATTGCAAGAGCTGGATGCACATTATGGATGCGTTGCACACTTTTGGTTCGTTGTCGCAAAGGAAGGGGACGACCTATTGATATAGATGCGGAAAGAAACTATAGACGATCGGAACATCCCGAGTAGTGTACCAAAACTATACCGAGACCCCTTCGTTCGTGACAATTTTATTTGTTTAGGTGACAACCGCGCTTCTTCTTTTTTTTAATGCTTTATATGTACTATAGTGAGATAATCCAATCTTTTAACTCTACAAAGGATATTGACGATGTTATTGACTCTCTGAACTCGGTCATAAAATCGTCTGCACTAAAGAGCAAACTCGCTTTCCACCCCTCCCGCATTCCAGCCAAGATGCCTTGGTGGTCAGCAAACCTCTGGGAACTTCGCTCAAAACTTAAAGCTTCGTACAAATTGAAACGTCTAGATCCCTCTCTATGCAACATTACCGCTTACACTCAAAACAAAGCTGTCTATCAAAGAGCTCTTAGAGCGGAGAAAAAAGAAAGCTGGAAGTCCTTCTGTAGTCGCAACCTAAATGGCGATATTTTTGGTGAATTAAAAACGCTCACTAACTCTTCGCCTCCTATCACTTTTCCTAACGAACTATCAATCGATGGAGTAATTATCTCTGACCATTCAGACATCCTCTCTGCTTTCAGCTCACATTTCTTCCCTGTCAATCCGCCCGAAAGTGTATCTCATAAGATCGTATCAGACTCTGTCAAGACTTATTGTGACGTGACACTCGCCTCCTCAGATACTTATGTCACTCTTGTTGATCTGAAACTTGCCATGGAGTCCTTGCGCCTTACCAAGTCCCCTGGCCCTGACGGCATTTCCTCGGTTTGGTTGAGACACTCGTATGATCTAATCAAATTCCATTTAGTAGCAATTTTCTCTGCCTGTTTTTCTTTAAGCCACTTCCCGACTAATTGGAAATCTGCCTCCATCATCATTCTGAAAAAGAGCAACAAAGCCAACTATAGCCACCCTAGTTGTTTCAGACCCATCAGTATTCTCAATTCCCTTTCCAAACTGTTAGAGAAAATTATTCTCGTCAAACTGAAACGCCTAGCTTCGGCTAATAATTGGTTCAGCCCTAATCAACATGGCTTTAGGTCTGGTTTTTCAACCGAAACAGCTACTCTCTCTCTCACTAGCCTTATCGAAAAAAATAAAAATAATAAAGTAACCACCTGTTGTGCGTTCCTTGATATCAAGTCTGCTTTTGATGCGGCTTGGCATCCGGCAATTCTAAACTGTCTGATCATTAAAAACTGTCCAGCCTTCCTAGTAAAGCTTCTTGCTAATTTTCTAAGCTCTCGTACTTGCACTCTGTCCAGTCCTCTCGCTTCGAGAGTAACAGATATCGAGCTTGGCTGTCCGCAAGGCAGCGTTCTTTCTCCATTCCTATGGAATATTCTGCTGGAGGACCTACTGTGCCTCAATTTCCCGTTCCCTTTCCGCTTCATTGCTTACGCGGATGATATAGTGGTCTGCACCATGCACAAAGATTACAACTCGGCGCATTCTCATCTCCAGATAATATGTGACGCAGTAGTAGCTTGGGGTCTCTCCGTCAAATTAGTTTTTAACGGTGCGAAGTCGTTCTTTTTGATCTTCTCCCCAAAGCGTAATTTACCGCCCCTAAATCTATTAGTGGATAACATCACAGTTCCTAGATCAAGTTCGTGCTTATATCTCGGACTCACAATCGACGACAAATTAAGCTGGAACCTACACATATCTAACAAGTGCAATGCGGTCAAAAAAATGCTGTTCCTCATCCTAAAATGTTGCCGGCTGTCCTGGGGCTTATCTCGCAGCACAATTTCTCTACTATACAAATCCTCTGTCATTCCCATTATCCTATACAACTGCTCGGTTTGGGCTTCAGCAACTGGAAAAAAAACGGGTGGCTGCTTCTCTTAAAGCAGCGCAACGTCCTTTCGCACTAGTCATAGGTCGGCTGTTCAAGTCCACCTCTACAGACGCGGCCCTCGTACTTGCCAATATAGTTCCCCTTCATCTGAAAGTAGTGGAAATTGTTACTAAGAGGTTGATCTCCTCACAGGCTGCCCTTCTGCCTCCATCCTCTCGTCGTATTGCGGGAGATATTCCAGAAAGAATCCTAGCTTCCTGTAAACCTGTAGGCATCTCTCTGCGTCTTCATAGAGAAAGACTATTGAAATCAGAGATCCAAAATTTATGGAATCAAATCTGGTCTACTGCCGATACTGGAGCTCAGACACGATCGTTCTTTCCCTCTGTGGAAGCCGCTGCCATCCTAAACTCTCCTCTTACCCCTTTTTTCTTGTGTAGTTTTCTTTCAGGTCAATGCGTGCTAAACAAATTCCTGTTCAAGATTAAAAGAAAATTGTCACCTCTCTGCTCCTGCTCGTCCGGAGATGAGGAAGATATCAATCATGTAATTTTTGTCTGCTCGAATTATGTAACTCTCAGAGAGAAACTCAGTGCATGCGCTTCCAATCTAAATCTGCTGTGGCCAGTCCCGTTTCATGCGTTCGCCCAACATAAACCCTTGTGGCTCGCCCTTTTACATTTTCTAGTGGCCACTAAACGTCTAAAACTTCAATTATAACCATTCTCTCCTACTTAGTTCCTTAACTGGAATTTTTCTGTCGCTCTGGCTTTTCTTATGACATCACTCTAAGCATCAATTGTTAAGGGTCTGGTCAATCTGCTATGTCTCTGCGGTCCCTTTCCGGGTGACGCCCTCTGGCTGTAGCGGGCGCCTTAATCGGACCGTGGCCGTGACGGACGTCCGATATTTCGTTGGTCTGGCCGATTAAGGTCAGCCTCGCGGAAAATCGGACCACCCAGTGGGTCAATCCTGGTAGGACAGGTCATTTCAGTCCCAGTATGTCTTTGCTGGCTTCGGATTTACTCCTTTCTTCATTCCTCTTTTTCGATGATATATTTCGAAAAGATCATACTCCCTAGTCTCGTTCTCAGCATTCCCAATTCCCACCGTTGCGCTCTGCCATACTGCATTTTACTTTGGTTGCCGAATGGCGTGAGTACGGTCGTAAGTCTCAACTGCCGTCCACCTTCTCTCTCTGATTGCTGTCATATCTCTGATTCTCGTTGTTTTATTGTTTCTATTCCTGCTTGTATTTTATAAACTGACAATATACTGGTAACATTCGCCTTGGCGAATATACACCTCTAAAAAAAAAAAAAAAAAAAAAAAAAATGTACTATAGTTGTAAAACAAAAATATAGAAACGCTATTTATTATTTGTTGGCTGGGCCGCTGGGCTACTATTGGGTCAATGACGGAAAAACAATTTTCTGGATGCCTCAACACATGGATGCCTCAGGTGACGGAATTATTCAGTTGGACAAAATCCCACGACACCTTTATAGCTCATCATCGCTAGCTGAAAAATAAATAAATGATAAGAGGCCGATGGAGAGAAAATTAAAAATCCTACACAAGGATTTGACAACGTCGAAATGGTTTTTTATAGTGATGAAAAGATCTTGACGGGCAACGTAGAAATGAATAGTAGTGCTAGAGAGATTTATACATAAAAAAAGGGGGGAACCGTTTTTTTAGTTTTTCTTTTGCGAAATTGGATGACGACGACGGTGGATACGACTCTAAAGATATAAATGAATGTTGCGTTTTTATCGTTGAGATACATCACCGAAACAACCAATAAAGAAATGAGATAAAAAAATAAAAGGGGAGAAAAAAAATTACGAAAGGAGGAATTTTTCGAAAAAGTTCATTTTTGACGATGATAATGTCGCAGTACGTACTTACCGGCCGGAAGGTTTACACGCACACACGGGGTAAAAGAAAAACAAGGCTTGGCTTTGCATATCCATATCTAGAGGAGATCGTAAGCTCGAGTCTCTTCATTCAATGACTAAAGCGCATTATTCAAATGCGGTCAGTTGAGTTTTGAAGTAACGACATTACAGAGTTTACATGCTGTAGTATATTATTCGAATTGCATATGCGTAGAGAGGGGGGGGGACCTTGGGGAGCAAACAATAGAAAAGAGAGAGTGCCATAGAGTTCATGTATATAGGAATTGCTACGAGTTATTTATACGTAGATGCATAAAGAGTTAAGGACTTGACAAAATCACGACAAATTCCTATTTTCATCCGCCCACTAGATGACGACGACATTGTATATTCTCTTCGAAAGACCTCTCTGTTTGGTAGTAGAGTGTTTGTCGAAGAGTAAAACATCAATGCTGTCATCTGTTGGTAGTCAAACAAAAGATTATATGGAGCTGGAAAGTGCATCTCTCGCCAAGTCTAGTGCTACACATTGAAATGAAAAAGTTGATCAAGACAAAAGCTCGGCTGGCCTCGAATGTCCAGTCATTCTCGAGAAACGGGCGGGTTTATAGGTTTCGACCAAAGAAGATGGTGTTTCAATTCTTCGTCTGCCCACCAAGTCTTTACTATTCAAAGTAACAATCCGGTCATGGACTGCCGTAGCGACGAAAGATTCATTCGCATTGTCCATTGGAGTCTTTCCTTGTTTGCTATCACACGTCAAAACCAACCGAAATATTTAACTCGAGTAATATTAGGAGTTTTTCAAAGGCTGTCAATTCTGACAGACCGTAAGGAAAGCTGTCATTATTGCGCCCAAAGCGATCAAAGCATTGCAACATGCGATCAAAAGTCACGTACGCAGCCCACACAAATCGTTTTGTATATTCTGATGAATTATGATTGACTTATCAAGTCGCGGGAGTCTATTATTGACTGTACGTTGCCCCCTGTCAGAAAATGGGTATACAGCTTTATGAAAGAAATAATAAAAACAAGGACAAATTTTCCAACTAAAAGCAAACGGATTTTTTGAACCGTTTGGCTAAGTTACTAACTAGTTGAACGAGCCATGACGATAATGTGTACAAACAAAGAAGGGGGGGGGGATTAAATCGGGGCATCTTTAATGCAAATAGACACACTAGAGAAAATAAAGAGCAACCGGATTTATTGATATCAATGATAACAATTATATTGTGTAAAAAAGTAAACAGTGGCGAAGAAACAAACAATTTCAACCAACAGAAATATATCCCGCCAATGCCATGTTTCTTTACACATCAAAACACTGCCACTTTCCAAGTGACTGTTGCTATGATAGTATAAAGTGCTTGAAGACGATCGTTTTTATGAGCTGAATAACTGAAAAACGATATGTAAACCTATTCGACAATTTGAGGGAAACAAATTGAGCTGGCGAAACCAGACGGGAAAACAGTTGCACTCGGTGCCCCCATCAAATCCACTCCCTACCTATACATATCCCTTGTATACATGTAAATGATACAGCCCCAGATATGGAGATGAATAATGGTGCTCTACAGCAGAATATCCACCGAAAAGACTCGTAAAATGTACGTCAGCCTATACGAGACTTTGCAGCTGTACACATCATATAGAATCGAGTACATGTAGAATTGTAGATGCTGAACACCGATGCATGCAGCAGATTCAGTGGCAACTTTATATTGACAGTGCGGATTGCAATTGACGGCTGAACCAACGACACGGTAGGTTCTAAATTTCTTTGTACAACAGTCTCATACACGTTCTATAAAGGATTTTGTCAAAAAAAAAATTCAATTTGATATCGATGTGAAAGACATTATGAATTTGGGAATGTTAGACGTGACTCTCGGAAACTTGAAAGAGCCAGAAAATGGGAGATCCGTCTCGATTAGAATCGAGGGCATTTGTCATTTCTATAAATAGAAAAATGCCGCATGAAAAATAATATCCACAATGTTCAATGTTTCTGATAACATGTTTTTAATGACGCCATTTCAAATATTGTTTCGCCATCCGAATAGACAAGAAAACTGGCGCGTTACAAAAGGTTTCAGGACGTTAAATAGAGGGGAATTTGTTAAGAGGAAAAAAAGAAAGCATAGACAACTAATATTGAATAAACTTTCCGTGGCGTCAACGAGATAAGATTGCGAGCCGTCTCTCACTTTTACTTCATTGTGAAATATAAGCTCGTAAAGGTGACTGTGATAATTACGAAATTTCTCAGTCGACTAAAAACGTACCCTCCAGACAGCGTTCGAATGTTTCAGCTAGTTAAGTATCTATGCGTCATTAAAAAACGTCCTGGATTTTTTGTTGCCATTAGCAAAACAACTGAAATGTCAGCCCTGATAGATCTTTTTGTTAATAAACAGTAGCGAGTGGATTATACTTGAAAACGTAGTCAGAAAGATAAGCGGATGGGCTTTGAACGGGAGAAAAAAAAAACATTTCAAAGCCATTCGATACGATTTCAATATTCATACATGGATTCAATATTCATATATAAAAAAAATTGTTCAATGCACAAGTTTTAATATGTCTCATTACACCACAATTCCGAACGTCAGCCACCTTTTTAAGATAAAGTAGCCAAAAAGAAATCGAAAAAATATAGAATAACTGAATAAGGTCTATCTCACTTGCTCAAAGCAAATATGAAAACCGGGGTATCGTATTTGCCGGGGAAAAGAAATATTTAAAATTACCTAATTAACAACAACGTTCTGTTCAACACAATTCAAACTAGCTTTCTATGAGAATCCTGTAGCATGACACTTTGTTAACTGTATGCCACTTTGTATTATGCTGTTTAATTGAATATTTATGGTTAAAATGATTTTCTGTGAAATGTCTGTCTCGATTATACACAATTCATGAACTAGACTCGACCAATTGATCATAAAGCCTCAGCGTTTTTCCATTGAATAAACATTCAAATATAGGCTTGCACCACAAGTTTTCAATATTAGAAACAAATGAAACAGCGAGCATTTTTATCTTTTTACTGCCTTAGGCGTTTACAAGTTTCATTGATATGAAAATCGACCAAGTCCCTAAACTAGCTCAAACTGATAATCTTTTCAACATTTTCTTTTAAAAAAGGTTGTGTGACTAAGAGAAAGTACCATTTGAGGCCTGAAAGTCAGTAAAAAAACGTGATTTGTTATAAGTGGGTTAATAACAGATCATCATGGGTTTCATCGGATGGGTAAAGGGTCTTGAATTATGGGCTAAACTTCTTTTAGGTGTGTTCGCAGTAGGCATCGTCGTTACAGGTTATTATAATGAATACAGAATTATATTATATTATAATAATATTAAATTTAAATTATTATATTTTTTTTTAGTCATCACCGTACCAATCGTCGTTACTAGTAACAACAAAACCACACAGGCCCCTGCATCTACCACCGACGCAGTAACAACCGACGCCGTAACAACTGAAGCAGCAACAACTGACGCCGTTACAACCGACGCAGTAACAACCGACGCATCAACAACCAGCGCATCAACAACCAGCGCATCAACAACCAGCGCATCAACAACCAGCGCATCAACAACCGTTACAACTAACTTAACATCAACTGACGCAACGATAACTGACGGAACATCAACCGACGCAGCAACAACCACCGAGGCAACAACCGACGCCGTAACAACTGACGCCGTAACAACCGACGCAGCAACAACTGACGCAGCAACAACCGACGCCGTAACAACCGAACCCCCAACAACCGAACCTCCAACAACCGAACCTCCAACAACCGAACCCCCAACAACCGAACCTCCAACAACCGAACCCCCAACAACCGAACCCCCAACAACCGAACCCCCAACAACTGAACCTCCAACAACCGAACCCCCAACAACCGAACCCCCAACAACCGAACCCCCAACAACCGAACCCCCAACAACCGAACCTCCAACAACCGAACCTCCAACAACCGAACCCCCAACAACCGAACCCCCAACAACCGAACCTCCAACAACCGAACCTCCAACAACCGAACCCCCAACAACCGAACCTCCAACAACCGAACCTCCAACAACCGAACCCCCAACAACCGAACCCCCAACACCCCCAACAAGCAATTCGGAATTGCAAGAAATGAATAGCGAACTACTTTGGAAAGCCCTGAGGACTGCCAAAAAAGACAAACTGGAGAGAAATGGATAAACCAACAAGTTTTCAACAAAAGGAGTTGCATCATACGAGGTAATATTGTAAGTCAATTTCAAAAAATTTAAAGCCATTGCAAAATAAATGGCTTGTGTAAAATGAAAATTGTTTTGATTTGAAAAAAAATATCATTTATTGAAGGTAATAAAAAAAAATACACTGAGAAGCCTCAGCATGCAAATGATTTCATGTGTCAGTTCACAAATTCAAAAAAAATTGTAGTAGCTACAGCCTTCACGTATACAACTAAGGGTTATGTAACAATTGTAATATGTAACGTTTAATTGATTTAGAAAAATTAATAAAAAAAAACCTCTTTGATAATTTGTTTGTAAGCATCTATAATTTGGAGGTGAGAAAGTCAGATTGAGAATCATTTGGAATACATGAAAGACTAAGAGAAAGCTTACATTTGACGTCCATTGTAAAAATAAAAACTAATTGATAACGCCGTTCTTCGCATCATTATTATAACATTGCTTTTTATTCATCCTAGATTGAACACATAACAATCATAAGAACTCGCATTTACTTTAAACTAACCCGTTTGCTGATGCCGATATGGTTTGGGGTTTTATTATTACAACATTAAAAGGCTGAGATGGCCTTCCATTCATGGTCATAAACCGAAGAGTGCACGTTATACACATTTGGGAAATATAAGCAATAGCGATAATGTGTTTAAATGAACCAGTAAATCTTTATTGATTTCATATAGGTACAAGTTTACATGTAAGTAGTGATCTAGTTTGAAGGAAAGTGCAAGTCGATCACAGCTCTGCGTGTCAATAAGCGTTCATTTTAATCAGTAAGCAGAATTGAATTACACGAAGGGGGGCGAGGGAAATATCAAACGGAGGATAAAGTTCAAAAAGGAGGGAAAAAAGGTGGTAAACATGTCGCAATAAAAAAATCCCTGCAATATTGATTGCGACATGATCAATACAAGTTTTCTCCCAGTTCTTAATTTTTCAAAAACCATAATTAAATTAACTCAACTAATTGTTGATTAATGATTACGCTTCCATTTTCGACATTTTTCTTATTTAATAAAAGTAAAAGCACACATTTTCGTTATAAAGAAAACAACGAGAATTTTGCTTCCTTATCTTTCGCCTAATAACTTAGCCATATAGCCAGATGTTTCAAAACGTTCCAAACTCCAGTTACCTGATAGAGGTTCAACTTAACTTACCATATCTGATAATCAATACAATATATAAAGAGTCGCCTGACTTAACAAATGAATCATTTAAGGCCTGCAAGTCGGTAAGAGACGGGATTTTCAAAGTCAAGTAAAAATTAACTAATCGTCATGGGTTTAATCAAATGGTTTAAGGGCCTTGAATTATGGGCAAAAATTCTCTTGGGCGTGCTGGCAGTAGGCATCGTCGTTACGGTAATTGTTATCTTGTATAAAAATCAAATAAAGATCGGTCAAAATAACATTCAATTCGTAGGTAATTACAGTGCCGATTGTCGTAACAAGTAACAACAAAACCACAGACCCCCCTGCATCTACCACCGACGCCGTAACAACCGACGCAGCAACAACCGACGCAGCAACAACCGACGCAGCAACAACCGACGCAGCAACAACCGACGCAGCAACAACCGACGCCGTAACAACTGAAGCAGTTACAACAGACGCCGTAACAACTGACGCAGCAACAACCGACGCCGTAACAACTGAAGCAGTTACAACAGACGCCGTAACAACCGACGCAGCAACAACAGACGCCGTTACATCTGACGCAGCAACAACCGACGCCGTAACAACTGACGCAGCAACAACCGACGCCGTTACAACCGACGCAGCAACAACCGACGCCGTAACAACTGAAGCAGCAACAACCGACGCAGCAACAACTGAAGCAGCAACAACCGACGCAGCAACAACCGACGCAGCAACAACCGACGCAGCAACAACCGACGCAGCAACAACAGACGCCGTTACAACTGACGCAGCAGCAACCAACGCCGTTACAACTGACGCGGAAATAATTGTAGAAAACGGAAACAAGATTGATTCAGAATTGCAAGAAATGAATAGCGAACTACTTTGGAAAGCTCTGAGGACTGCCAAAAAAGACAAACTGGAGAGAAATTGAGATACTGAAGCAAGTTTTTAACAAAAGGAGTTGCATGCGAGGTAATATCCGAACCAATATAATTATATTGGTTCATACAAAAAATTAAAATTTCCAGTTTACGCACCCTCAGTAATGCATTTCAAAACTATAAATGTAAATCCAATTCTTGCCAGTATTTGATTAAAAATCCTGAATTAATTTAATGATTCAATGTTTAATAAACTGACCGTATCAGTTCAATAAGATGTCTCAAACTAATAGTAAAAATATGACAAAACACACAAAAAGACAACATTTGGATTTCAATAAATGCCTGATAGACTATAACTTTGTTTGAAAGTGACTAAACGTCGATGTTCTTGCATCAATTATCAATGCTATAAAATTGAGAAATTGTTTTAAGAGAAGCAATTATACGGTATATATTTGATTTGTGATTATACGTATAATGTTGGGGGCGCATAAATTTAAGCTCGGTTAAGCTTATTCTGTAAATTCTAAACATATATGACTGGGAAAGATTTCCAAGCGCGATTGAAAAATTGTAGTATTATAGATTAGCTGCACATACAGTATGGCAAATGGAAAATCGGTGACTTTAACCTATTAGTCATATTAAAGTCCCGCCAGATAAATATTGTTTGTAAAGCAACAAAAACGCAAGTTTATCTCGATTTCGACATGGTATGAAATATGATGAAACTGATAATGATCTTAGGAATCTTTGGAAAACAATTAACAACACGTCATTTTTATAAATCCTTCCTCGCAAAATGAAAAAAAAAAATACTTTCCTTTTCACTTTCACACCCCTTTTTACTCGACATCAGATAAATGAAAAGACATAAAAAACAAAGAGTGCGATAAAAAAATAATAATGACACTAAAACTGAATTTATATGTCTGAAAACTCAATTGAGTTGGTGCGGTCACGAACGAATAGCTATACTTTTAACAAATTTAGATCATGGACTCGATATCATTTCAGCACACAGACAAGTTGAAAATATTAAAATGCCTTTAACAAGCTTCACCATAAAAAATAAAGACAATAGATGGCTGGAGCATTCGTTTTTGAGTCATAGTGGACATAGTCACCTAGATAAGATTGCTGTCAATCAATCGAGTATGTACTATATTGAACTACTGTAGATAAGAAAGTCATCACTAGATTTAAAAAAATAACTGTTTATCTGCAAGGAGCAAGGTGGCCCCAATGGAATACTTATGATAATAGTAAAGTATTTCAGGCTCTGTGTCTGTAAAATAAAAAAAATGCTGGTTCGTTCTAGCCTTATGACGAACAGGCATCAGTGTCGCTTCGTATCTCGGTGTCGATTGTTTTGACTGTGTCACATCAAGTCGTGAAGAGTCAACTATCCCTTCACATTTTGTCCTACTGAAGAAAAGAGAGGGAAACAGAGCTAATGGCTCCTTCGAAAGCGACAAAGAAGAGACGAGCCATCTTCATTGGAATCGGTGTCACTTTGATGTTAGTTGTCATTATCGTTCCCATTTCAATCGAAGTGTCACAAGAAAAGAATCGGGCCCCATCCACGCTCGACAACCGTATAGAATGCTTCCCCTTCAGTAAGTAATTCTAATTATCACGTTCCAATTAAAGAAACGATTTGAATTTTAGATTTCAGTCCGTCAAGGTAAGTGGTCTGTTTTAAAGACTGTTTAGTATACTCATAACACGTACGCAAGTCTACTATAGAAAATGCGGAACTTAAATAACTGAATTTAACCTTTCATCCCAATGATTGCTGGACCGTGACTTGAGGTATTATTTGAAAGGGATCTGGAGACGGACCTGACGTCTTTACTAAAGATAATTCAAATTGATATTCTAGCGAGATAACAAAAAATTGTGTATCGTTATTAAAATGTAGAATTGTTAAATGCTACCAATGAAAGATTATTAAGGAATTGTAGCAGCGTTAATTAAGAAAAATATTTTAAATAAATTTAGAAAACATGGCTTCGGAAAACTGCACGCAAGCTGGTTGCCTTTGGGAGACAGTTAGCGGACAGCCATCCTGTTTTTTGCCCGATTCTAGCGTCTACGGATACAAAGTTTGTTTTGATGCATCAAAGGATAAGACAAATCAATGGATTACAAATTAACTATTGGATTTCAGATTAATAGTGCTCAAACCAATTTCCCAAATAATGAAGGATTCAGGATTGAATTGCGACGAATTCGATCGGCCGATGATACACCGTCCTTCTCCCTATACGGAAATGACATCGACGAAATCACTTTTGAAGTCAATTATCATTCGGACAATACACTTGGAATAGCGGTAATAAAAATTTAACTCAAATAATATTAAACTTACAAATGGCCTAAAAATTATTGATATTTTAAACTTAAATGGGTTTCGGTAAAAATTTCGCAAATAGTTTTATCCGAAAGGCACAAATCGAGAACAGCTTCGGCCGCCTGTTGCGATCACATTGCCTAAAACTCCAATCAAGGCTCAGAGCTACGAGGCAAGGATTGTAAATACTGGTTTGGGACAACCATTCAACTTTCAAATCATTCGAAAAAGCTCCAAAGTTGTCATGTAATCAGATAAATAAGCTCAAGACAACAATCATTTTTTTTACTGATTAATTATTTTATCCTGATAGTTTCGATACTTCGATGGGGGGCCTGACGGTAGCAAAACAATTTCTTATGGTAAACATTCCTGCATCTGATTAAACTTTTCTGGCATTGCAGTGTTAAATCTACGTATTTTTACTAATCTAGATCAGCACCACACTGCCGTCCGAATATCTTTATGGATTGGGAGAAAACACCCACGACACATTCCTTCACGATATGAACTACAGGATGTGGCCAATTTTCTCGCGAGACATATCGCCTATCGACGTAAGAATTTAAAATTTTTAAAAAGTTTTTCAACAATTTAGAATATGCCTATTCCAAGAGGTTTCTGTACGTTTCAATTTGTTATTACGCAGGACGATGTCAATCTCTACGGCGCTCATCCCTTTTATATGGTGTGTGAAAATGACGGGTCTTCTCATGGAGTCTTTTTCTACAACAGTCACTCAATTGGTATCAATCAAAAATTGGAATAACGACGCACTTTATTTCTTTGTAAATTCAAACTTATCTCGCAACACAGATGTGACCACCATGCCGAATCCTGGTCTCACCTTCCGCACCATTGGCGGCATGTTGGAATTCTTTGTCTTTCTCGGACCCGAGCCGGAATCCGTCGTCAAACAGTACAGTGACGTCATCGGCCGTACATTCATGCCTCCCTACTTTGCACTGGGCTTTCAGCTCAGCCGCTGGGGATACAAAAACACTAGCGAGATTCGACAAGTCATCGACCGTACAAGAGGCGTTAATATCCCTCATGTAAACACTCTTTCTCTCAAGTAGAGAACCCTTAGATTTTCCGAGATTTTCTTTTAAAGATTGTCATATCTGCTTATCGTACCGTAGGACATTCAATATGCGGATATTGACTACATGGATGGGAGAAGAGATTTCACCATCGACCCTGTCAACTTTGGTGATCTGCCCGCATTGGTGGACGATGTGAAAAAAGACGGACTTCGATTTATTGTCATTTTGGATCCGGCCATTGCTAATGACTATTCAACTTATGATCGAGGAGTAGCGTCATCCGTCTACGTAGAATGGGTCAATGCCACTTACAAGCCGGACGACCAGCCCACTGACAGCAATATCATCATTGGCAATGTACTGTATATAGCAAAAATATCACGCATTTAAACAATTTAACGAGCGACTTTATACATTCAGGTGTGGCCGGACAATAAAACAGCATTTCCGGACTTTTTTAAAACGTCCACTAAACAGTGGTGGACAGACGAGATTCGTCTTTTTTACGAAACACTCAAGTTTGATGCCATTTGGATCGTAAGAAAATCAGTTACAATGCAATAATAATTGTTTAAAAAAATGTTTGCCTTTTAAGGACATGAACGAAGTCAGCAACTTTGAAACTAATCAGTATCAGTACAGCGACAAATTACAATGCCCAATAAACGAATGGGACGATCCTCCTTACGAAACTAGTAGGAAATCTGCATTTAAAAATTCGACCATATTCCTTATTTTATATATAAATCACGAATAACAGTGGCAGCCCATACTGGACCAACATTCAGACTCTCAGACAAAACCATTTGTATGGTGACCAAATTTGGTGAAACCAGTGAAGAGCGCCTTCACTACGAAGTCCATAATCTATACGGCTACTCCCAAGCTATAGTAACACAACAGTAAGAAAAGAGTCACGAACCTGGGTTTATAGGTGGATGCGTTTCATATATGGTATTCCATTTTGTTAAATCCAGGGCTGTTCGCCAAATCCTAGCCGGCCAAAGATCCATGGTTCTATCTCGCTCCACATTCGCTGGCAGTGGTAAATTCACCGGACACTGGCTGGGCGATAATTTCTCAACATGGAAAAACATGGCAGATTCCATCATCGGTGAGAATCTTCTGAAAATATAGAAGGAATAAAATGAATTATCAAAACTGAAGATAAAAAATTATCGATATCAATTGAATCTTTAAAGGCATGATGGAATTCAACATGTTTGGAATACCATACATTGGTGCTGATATTTGCGGATTTATTTTCGACACAACCGAAGAGATGTGCGAAAGATGGATGGAAGTGGGTGCCTTCTATCCATTCTCTAGAAACCATAATAATATCGACGCTATAGATCAAGATCCTGGTATATGGCCAAACACGGTAGCCGCATCTGGACGTAAAGCTCTCAATATTCGATATCGGCTCTTACCTTACCTCTACACCCTTTTCTACGAAAGTCATACTACAGGCTCAACAGTTGTCCGACCCCTTTACCACGAGTGAGTGATTTGAATGAAGTAGCCTACTTTCTGTTATGACGGTTGTTCAACTAACTCAATTGAATTCCTCAGGTTCTCTCAGGATAGAAAGACTCGTTTAGTTGACAAGCAATTCATGTGGGGACCAGCCCTTCTAATTTCTCCTGTACTCGAAGAAGGAAAACTCTCTGTCGATGTTTACATCCCAGATGATGTTTGGTACGATTACTACACTGTAAGGGCAAACAAACATAACAATCTAGACACGTTTCTGGACTCAAAAATTGACAAAATTAATTTAAAAATGTGAAAAAGGGCGATCGAGTAACAGTTTTGGGTAGCACTACACTCTCTGCTCCGAGGGATCACATCAATTTGCACTTGCGAGGCGGTTACATTCTTCCGGCTCAAAAACCCGCTCTTAACACCATGCTCAGGTTCAATCGGTTCAAACAAAAACAACTGTGGCATTTGATTATTTAGAAAATTTTTGTTTTCTCTCAGTCGGCAGAACAACTTTGAACTTTTGGTGCCGCTAAATGATCAGAACTCGGCAAGCGGCAAAATGTTTTGGGATGATGGAGAAAGTGCAAACACGATCGAAGACGGACTCTATCAAATCAATACGTTCGAGTTGAGCAACGTATGTTGAATTAATAAGTGATTTTCCCTTAAAATGAATTAATTTACATTTTTTTATCTTAATTTGTTTATAGAACGTTTTAACAATGAAAGTAGAGAAGGTGGCCGACTCAACCTGGACAGGTATCGACCAAATGTTGGAAAAAATAGAATTTATGGGTTGGCCAACCTCACCAAAGAGCATTACAGTGGAAAACACAACTGACTCTATAACACTGAATCCAGACGAATACTTTTACATCGAAGAAACAAAAAGACTCACAGTGCTATATGAATTTGACATGAACGAAGACTACACAGTCAACTTTGAATAGAAGGTGCAAACATTGATGATCTTAGAACCAATTATAATGCATATCGTTCAATAAATCAAACAAGCATTTTAATTAAAAGAAATTTTTTAACTTTCTAAAGTACGAAAAAGTAAGGATTAAACATAGACTATTTGTAAAATGGAAAATCCAACTCTCGCTAACAACAAAATATCCCGATACGCAATTAGTTCGCAAAATCGCTTAGGTAATCAAATCTAAAACCATTCCGTTCACGAAAAAGGCCTGGCGACGACATTGCCATGAAATTTTAAAATCAAAAGCCAGATTGTTTTTTATTTTTTCTGCTTGAATGTGTTTTTTAAACGTGAGAAAGTGAGAGTGGTGGTGACTTAATTTTATAAAAGCTCTTCCTAGATCCTACATGCGCATTACCGATTCTTGATTCAAAATGTAAAGCAAATTTTAAGCTGAACACAACAAAAATAATTTGGTATCAGGTTGATTTTAACATTAAACCGCAAGATGGATCTGTTTCTTTATCTATTAAAATTAAACAAGGCATTTCAAAATGTTTACAGTATCGGGGATGAAGTCGTCATCAAACAGTCATAATTGACGGGCACGAAATCAACGTGATTGAAGTTAGTAAACAGACGTTTAGTTATGGTAGCAGCGATAAAGTGAAAGCAAACAGGATTTTGTCCGTGACTTCGTCAGCGTTCACCGATACGAGAAGGTAAATTTAGATGCAGAAATTTTTTTTAATCAACGATAGTATCATTTCTTTAATCTTTGTCACTACGGAGATCAGAATCAGTGAAAAATAATATGTTCACCTTCAATTTTTGAAATTATTCGTAAGCTTTGAGCGGGACCTACGCGTCATATTTCAACGGTACCCTCATCAGATTCCAAGAGAAGTTGAAAAAGATGCGGAAATGGACCAAAATTCTGTTAAGTGTGATCTTACTTGTTGTTGTGGTGCTTGCCATTGTCCTTCCAATCGTGTTGACCAAAGACGAAGAACCGATTGAGACCACAACATATTCTCCGACATCGTCACCCATCCTCAATAACAACCGTATCGAGTGCTACCCTTTTAGTAAGTTAAATTCTCGCCATCAATCACGAAATATTAGTTAACAGTAACGGAAATTGATTGATCTTTTGTTTACCGCAGAAAACATAAATGAAGATGATTGTACGGTAGCTGGATGTCTTTGGGACTCGCAGAATGGAGATCCCAAATGCTACCTACCTGATTCTAGCATCTACGGTTACGAGGTGTCACACGACTCGATTTCATGGCTGACACATTTTCTATAACGTATATTGCGTTTAATAGATCGATGGAACTGTTGTTAATCTTCCCAATCAAACGGGATTCACAATCGACCTCCGGCGACGTCAAACTGAAGACAACTCGACAACTTTCTCTCTCTATGGCGGTGATTTTGATCAAGTCACTTTTGAAGTAAATTATTACAGTGACAACACTCTAGGATTTAAAGTAAGTTAAAAAAAAAACACATAAAATGATAAATAGGTGAAATTCAGATGTCTGCCCATCGCATTCAACGCAGTTTTACCCGAAAGACGTCGACCCATCTGAGCTTCGACCACCTGTATCTCTTACACTTACGGAAACTAGCCTTACCGAAAATGTCCAATATGAAACTCGATTAGTCTCTAACAAAACGGGTCAGCCTTTCAACCTTCAAATCATCCGTAAAAGTTCCCAAGCAATTATGTAAGTGACAGTATGTAACGTTTATAAATGCTCACTCAACAACATTTTTTGTTTACAGCTTCGATACTTCATTAGGGGGGTTAACTATTGCCGAACAATTTCTGATGGTAAATATGAAGTAACGTAGATATGAAATTCAACAATCATTCATCTTGAAATGTCTGGTCAAGATAAGCACCAAGTTGCCTACCCGTTACCTTTACGGCTTCGGTGAAAATACTCACGACAGTCTTTTGCACAATATGCTTTATAAAATGTGGCCGATATTTTCTCGGGGACAGGCTCCAGGCAAAGCAAGTGAATATTTTAATCGTGAGCATGACTACCTTTTAATTACTTGTTCATACATGCGCGCAGAGAGATATTAATGCTTATGGAGCTCAACCGTTTTACATGGCCAGCGAGGAAGATGGCTCGTCACATGGTGTCTTTTTCTTCAATAGCCATGCCATGGGTAATCTCTACTAGATCCCGATTTATGCGTTGATTTTTCATCATTTTCAAATCTACTAAAGATGTGACAACCATGCCGAATCCTGGCCTCACCTTCCGCGCTATCGGTGGTATGTTGGAATTCTTTGTCTTTCTCGGACCTGAACCGGAATCCGTCGTCAAACAGTACAGTGAAGTCATCGGCCGTACTTTCATGCCTCCCTACTTTGCACTCGGCTTCCAGCTCAGCCGCTGGGGCTATAGAAACACAAGCAACATAGAGGCTGCTATCAACCGTACTCGAGAACTTCAAATCCCTCATGTAAATATGCTATGCTAAGTCTCTTTTTTTTTTTTAGAATGAACCCATCTTGACTTTCCAAAGGCTTTCGAATTCGATAGCTTGGTAAATCTTCTCACCTCGTTTTATATAGGACGTTCAATATGCAGATATTGACTACATGGACGGACGTAAAGATTTCACCATCGACCCAGTCAACTTTGCTGATCTGCCCGCATTGGTGGATGAAGTAAAACAAGGTGGCCTAAGGTTCGGTATCATATTGGATCCCGCTATTGCTCACGAACGTAAGAACAATCATTTTTATTCCCCCCAAAAAAATGAGCGTATAAGATTTAGAGACTTATTTTTAGGGACCGGCTATCCTACTTTTAGACGAGGCGATAGTAATAAGGTGTTTGTACAATGGGCTAATTCATCCTACAAGCCTGACGACCAAGATGCGAATGACAATAATCTTTATGGCCGTGTAAGTCGAGCTTCGTACGCAATAACACGTGAAAAAACAATCAGTCAAGCTTATCCTTTCTTTGTTCAATAAGGTATGGCCCATAAGGCAGACGGCCTTCCCAGATTTCTTCAAGACCAAGACAAAGAAATGGTGGACGGAAGAGATCCGCCTATTCCGCGAAGAGCAACAGTTAAATTTTGATATTCTCTGGATCGTGAGATAATTTTTGCCAATTTTATACTCATAGAAAATGAACATATGCTTAATCACAACTGTATAGGATATGAACGAGCCAACTAATTTTCTCACTGGCACCTTGCTCCAATGCCCTACAAATCGCTGGGACGATCCTCCATACGAAACAAGTAAATAATATACAATAAAAGTTTGAAATTACAAGTTTGTCAATAAAGCTTGAATTGTTTGAAATCTGAAAGTGGCGGCACATGTTGGTACCACTCAAAGGCTTTCAGAAAAGACCATTTGCATGGCTTGTAATTTTGGTGAGAATGACGAATTTCTCCATTATGAAGTTCACAATCTCTACGGTTATTCCCACGCCATGGCAACTCAAAGGTACACTTATCAACAAAACTTAAACATACAATTACAACATTTTATAACCATGTCCTCTTGACTTCAGCGCTCTCCGGCAAATTATGAGCGGCAAAAGATCCATGGTTCTTTCTCGCTCGACGTTTGCTGGAAGTGGCAAATATGCTGGTCATTGGCTAGGAGACAATTACTCGACATGGAAACAAATGGCTAATTCTATAATTGGTAATTAATTAAAAACCCAATTTCGCCTGCTGCTTTAACGAAAAACGTCTCAAAGGAATAATCGAGTTTAACATGTTCAACATACCATACGTCGGACCGGATATTTGTGGATTCAACCTGAACGCAGAAGAAGAAATGTGCGAGCGTTGGATGGAACTGGGAGCTTTTTATCCATTCTCTCGTAATCACAACAGCATCTTGGCCAAACCTCAAGATCCCGGTCAATGGCCAGACACAGTGGCTGTTTCTGGTAGAAAAGCTCTAAATATTCGCTATCGACTCTTGCCGTATCTTTATACGCTTTTCTACGATAGTCACACCATCGGTGGCACGGTCGTCCGACCACTTTATCACGAGTACACGATTATATGCTAATTACTAACTTTATTCTGTATGTAGTTTGACAAATTTTTTACTATTTGATTAGGTATCCTAAAGATTTGGACGCCCGTTCACTTGACAAGCAATTCATGTGGGGACCAGCCCTTTTAATTTCCCCTGTACTCGAACAAGGAAAACTCTCTGTGGATGTTTACATCCCAGATGATGTTTGGTACGATTATTATAACGTAAGGACAAACGATAGTATAACGATATCACACGTTTCTAGACTCAAAAATTGACAAAATTAATTTAAAAATGTGAAATAGGGCGATCGAGTAACAGTTTTGGGTAGCACTACGCTCTCTGCTCCGAGGGATCACATCAATTTGCACTTGCGAGGCGGTTACATTCTTCCGGCTCAAAAACCCGCTCTTAACACCATGCTCAGGTTCAATCGGATCAAACATAAACCCCTGTATCATTTGATTATTTAAAAAACTTTGTTTCTCTCAGTCGGCAGAACAATTTTGAACTTTTGGTGCCGCTAAATGATCAGAACTCGGCAAGCGGCAAAATGTTTTGGGATGATGGAGAAAGTGCAAACACAATCGAAGACGGACTCTATCAAATCAATACGTTCGAATTCAAAGTGGTAAAAAAAGTTAAATCAAAATTGAACGGAATTCCTCTATCAGTTTTCATCTCAATCACAGGACACTTTAACAATCAAAGTTCAAAGGGGATCGAATAATTCTTGGAGCGGGATTACCCAGCTATTAGACATGATTCAATTCATGGGTATGAAAAATAAGCCAACCAACATAGCTGTTAATGGAGTAGACCTTAAAGAAGATAGCTATGCTTACAATGAAACCAACCAGAACCTATTGTTATTTTACGAGTTCAACATGAATGATAATTATAATGTCAAGTTTCAATAGTTAGTATATGCACTCAAAACAGTGCCATATGTTAAGCATTCAAACTCTATCATATTTTAATGAAGAAGAAAAAAGAAAATATATATATATTACATGCAATATGCGTAATCGCGTACACGATACTACAACTTGGCACCAATGTTTGTTGTTGTTGCTTTTGTCGAAAAAATATCCACATCTACCAAGTTTCGGACCCGCCGCGACGTTATATCTCAATTTATCTCATCTTAACTTTTGTATAGTCTCGCTATACAAGACAAAAAAGGCAAACCGTAAAGAAAGTGAAGCAGCAAAGAAAGTGTTGCTTTGATTATTTTGTCCAGAACCAAACAGAATTAGGGAAAACCCATGGGATTTAGAGCACTCTAAAGCAACACTGTATATAAAATGGTTATTCCAGAATTTTATACAAGTGTTTGAACAAGTAAATACATTTACAACCTAGAACTAACTCTAACTAGTGCAGTCTGGTTCATGACTAAAAAAACCATTAGAGCTAATAAAAAAATAAAACAAGGTAGCATTGAAATACTTTTATATTATTTCAAAGGATCATTTATTCTTTTTTTGTTGAACCTTTGAAGGTTTATAGCGCCCGTTTACGATTGAATCGTCAATAATGCAGGTCTCAAACGGACAAGAATCGACAAGGCTTAAGAATGGAATCCAAACTAAAGTAAACAACATTCTATATTATCAGTTTGACTTTGCGTTATCCTCCGCGTGACGAACGTCAGTTGATTAAAATCTTACTCATCGCTGAAACCATACGGGACAGGATAAAATGTGTTTGTGGTCTTTACTTTTACAAACCAATTAAATAATAAAAAAGAAATTTCATATTTTTTTACTTGCTTGTTTTGAAAAATAAATAAATATAGCTTTTAATAAAAAGGCACGGATCCCTAAAGTCCGTTTAGTGCTATACAATTTACGAAAAATGTTGAACGGTGACGATAAGACTTGACGATCCCAAAGTAGATTGGTGGTTAGAGATAAGTCAAAGTTGGGAAGAAAAAACTTGGGTCTATTTAGTTAGACGCACAAGTTGCGGGGCCGTTCTTTTGTTGGGTGCAACTGTCTAAATTACGATGGCAAAACTGAAAATACGAAAAGAGATTCTATGGACTTTATTGGTAGTGGTATTGATCGCCGCAATCATCATACCCATCATCATCGTTTACACGGCGGCAGAACAGGACAATGGCAACAGGATCGCTTGTTTCCCACTCATGGAAAAAGACAACGATGAAAAACTAGAATCTGTCTGCAATGAAAAAGGCTGCATCTATGACGCTGTTGCCGAAAATGTCAAATGTTACTTGCCTTTAAGTGGATCAAAATCCTATGGCTACGAGGTAATTTATTTTAAACAAGAAAGGAAAAGCAGACTTTTCTATTCATTTTTTTTTCCATCTTTATTTGAAGCATTACAATTCAACTTTTACTGCCGGAGATGGGACATACATCGAACATCATCTACGAAGACGTCAAGATACCCCTTCTTTATATGGGGCTGATATCGACAACGTGCAGTTTAAAATCGTCTATTACGGAGACAAAATGCTCCGTTTCACAGTGAGTTTATAGCATCTCTAATGCAAATGGTAATTTTTTTATTGCATAACTGTGCGTTTTTCTTAGTTCTACGAAAAAGGAAAATCGGTCGAAGGAAACCAGCCTCCAGTGGGATTAAATTTGCCATTTCCGTCAGCCCCGTCTGAAAACAGCGACTACATAGTTAAGGTGTCAGACAACAGCAATGGATTACCATTTGACTTTACAATCCGACGGCGTTCGTCCAACAAAATCATGTACTACGAAAAAAACGATCATTTACAAATAATCCAGCATTAATTGATGGTGCTCTGTAATCTGTAGTTTAGATACAAAACTAGGAGGACTTACAATCGCAAAACAATTTCTTATGATCACCTTCGCCCTACCAAGTTCCTACTTGTACGGTATCGGAGAAAATACTCACGATTCTTTCGTTCACAATATGAATTATAAAATGCACCCCATTTTCGCTCGCGATCAACCCCCAGGAGACGTAAATTTGCTCTTTAATCTTAATCTATAATGACAAAAACAAAAAAATCCCGTTTTTGACAGGGAGAAATGAACCTCTACGGTTCTCATCCATTTTACATGGTAAGCGAAGATGACGGATCATCTCACGGTGTCTTTTTGTTCAATAGCCATGCCATAGGTAAGAATTTGATTCTTATACTTAAAAGAATAACGAATAAACTTTGGGCTCTAGAGACTGGCTATGTAAATTTTCTTCTGTAAATTAACAGATGTCACGACGTTGCCGTACCCAGGTCTAACTTATCGCACCATCGGAGGTGGCTTAGACTTCTTTGTTTTTCTTGGACCTAAACCGGAAGATGTTGTCAAGCAATACACTCAAGTTATTGGAAGAACAATGATGCCTGCTTACTGGTATGGTTGGTTCAATTAACCGTGCACCGCCATATTTACAACTCACTTGTAATGACTTGCAGGTCTTTAGGATTCCAATTAAGTCGTTATGGATACAATGGAACACAAGAGATCCGAGAAGTTGTCGAAAGGACTCGTAAGGCCTTAATTCCTCAAGTAAATAAAAGAGTACTTAGTTTTACAAAAATTATGAAAAAAGAATAACATCCATCAAATGTTACATAGGATGTGCAGTATGCTGACATCGATCATATGGACAATGAAGCTGACTTCACTTTAGGACCCAATTTCATCGATTTGCCCGATTTTGTGAGAGAGCAGGCGGTTGGCGGACTTCGGTTCATTCCTATTCTCGATCCAGCAATCAATACAGAGAAAGTAAATATAAATTACACCACTCACACCAATGCGATGGATGCTGGAGCGTACATCACGTGGTACAATGATACCTTACAACCTGACGGAAATTGTACCAACAGCCCCTCTAACTGCCAACCGTTAGATAACATTATGCTTGGTTACGTAAGCGCAAATAAACAAATAACCAATGACGAACAACAAGTAAATGTAAGTAATATTTCAATAGGTGTGGCCAGACGGTAGGACGGCGTTTCCCGATTTTTTCAAAAGTGAAACTCAGAACTGGTGGAAAGAAGAAATGAAAACGTTCCACGATTTAATTCCTTATGACGGGATATGGATTGTAAGTCTCATTGTTAAACAATAAATACCGTTTAACTAAAATCCTATCATTATCAGGACATGAATGAGCCAGCCGCGTTTGATACTAACAAGGAAAAACCCTTTAACTATCCACCCGAATTACCACCGTGGAACTTGATTTGCCCCGAAAATGAATGGGACGATCCACCTTACATTACACGTAGGCAAATTTAATTTTGCAACAAAATTAATTCTTAAAACATTAATGCTTAACTAATTGCTTCTACTGAACGGTTCAAGTCTCCGCTTCTCGAAGCGCAACGAAACGCCTTTCGGACAAAACAATCTGTATGGTGGGACGCCAAGGACAAAATAACGAATATCTTCATTACGCAGTTCATAATCTTTTCGGATGGAGTCAAACTAAACCGACTTACGAGTAAATTGCTAGAATGCTATTTGACGAATTCTTGAATGCTATGTCCATTAACATTCCCTATTTTCTTTCGGGGGTAATCTTGAAAAATAAAAGAGGACTGCAAAGCGCTACCGGTAAACGAGGTGTGGTCATAACACGATCTACATTTCCAAGCTCGGGAAAACATGGCGGTCACTGGCTAGGTGACAATACTTCACGTTGGAAAGACATGCACAGTTCTATTATTGGTAAGCATGACAAAGGAAAACCAGTGATCACTTACAAACGATTTTAAGTCCTACCAAAAACAATATAATATCTCTTTACAGGAAGTCTTGAATTTAATCTGTTTGGCATACCATACATCGGTGCTGATATTTGCGGGTTCTTTGAAGACTCAAATGAAGAATTGTGTGCACGCTGGATGGAACTGGGGGCTTTCTATCCATTCTCACGCAATCACAACGGGCTTAACGGGGTCCCACAAGACCCGGCCATTTGGCCATCAGTTGCTGAAGCATCAAGAACTGCTCTTAACATAAGATATCGCCTTCTGCCCTATCTGTACACCCTATTCTACCACAGTCACACTGCAGGATCAACAGTTGTTCGACCTCTCTACCACGAGTAAGACAAAATGTTTCTACCTGACATTCTTTTTTAACCGATTAATCTACAGCAAAGATTTCTCGCAGGTATCCTAATGACCCACGCGCTAAATCTGTTGATACTCAGTTTCTTTGGGGACCCGCTTTACTCATATCACCTGTCCTAACGAAAAGCACAGTTGATCTTAAAGCTTACCTTCCAAACGACATTTGGTATGACTACCACACTGGAAAAAAAGAATCGACTTCAGGTACAGAAGTTACTTGGAACACGCCAGTCAATAAAATCAATCTTCACGTGCGTGGTGGTTACATTTTACCACAGCAAATCGAAGGTTTAAACACCAAGCTCAGGTTCAATTTTATAACAATTTTTTTTTTTCAATTAAGAGTACTGATCAAGATCCTATGTTTAACAATTAGTCGCCAAAACAATTTCACAATGATTGTCGCTCTAAATTCGAACAACGCAGCTGCTGGCGATTTGTTTTGGGACGATGGTGAAACCATCAACACCACCACAAATGGCCAATATTATTACATTCGTTTCAGTTACGCGGAAACCAAAGTCAATGACGTTGTAAGTAACCGGCAATCATTTGTAATACTGACGCGTATTTCAGCAATATCTTCTACGTTGCAGGCTGTAGAGGGTGTGCTGACAATGCAGGTACAAAATAGCACCTCTAGTCTGACGGGATTGGAAAATCTCAAAATGGATTCAATGTCCATTTTTGGACTCAACAAAGTACCAACCTCTGTCGACATTGGGATTATTAAATACTCCTCCGAAGATAAAGTGGCTACTCTTAATAGTCTTGATCGGCCAATGACATCTGATTGGGAAGTTGTTCTACATTTTGATTAGTGACGTTAAACAGCCCAACCAACAGAGCAAAAATTAAAAATTAAAAACTAACCAAGATATGGATATATGAAGAGGTACAGATTTCAAATCAGACGTTCATTCAAAAGTTATTTCAACAAATTAACACACCCACATTGGATAAAACCAATGAAAAATAATAATGACCCTTAATAACAAGCTGAAAGATAATAAAAATCTTAATGTCTTCAGCTAACTTATTTTTAGAACAGTTTGTATTAAGAAGGTAAAGGTTTTTGAAATTTTTTTCCTACCTTAACCTAAATGGGAATACAGATGCTGGATGAAAACGAAGCGAAATGAGAAAGAAAATCACCAGGAAAACTTATTTTCTTTTTTTTACGTCCACGTTCATGAAGGAGAATGAAAAGAAATTTGCACATGCATAGTTAAGCAAGTTCACAAATATTGTGGCCTTGTGAACGTTTCACTTCCAGATAGTTCTCTAATGTTTTTTTGCAATCGGCTTCCACAGTCTATCTATGACATTTATTAAATATATCTTGACTTATAGATCTCTGTGTTCTATGGCACAGTTAGAACATTTTGAAAATCTAATTTCAAGATAACAGGCGCAGCTATACACATGTGCTTCTTTGCATTCTAAATTTCTACGTTGAATTTTTTTGATTTGACTAAAGGGCGTTGCCAGTTCGGGCATGTCGTATCGTATGTACGGACAGTTTTTTTTATTTATTTTTTTGTTTGAATTTGACATTTGAGAAAAAGAAAATCTTTTTCAGAAGAAAAAATGAAACTTTGAACTAGGCCTATTCCGTTCGTCAAGCCTACAAGGCCAAGGTCATGATATAAATTTGAAATGCTGAAGTATGCTTGTGCGGTTTTTGGAGAGACAGGGTTAGGTAACTTGGGTTGAAACTCTTAAGTCTTAACGTTCGGTTTTCTCACTTCACCTCTACTATCTACCCAGCCTATAGTTTCCATTTATTCATTATTCAAAAACACATGTAAAATTTAGTGTTCACTAAGTCGCTAAAGATTGAGTGAGCTGTAACACGGTTCCGCAGAAAGATAATTGGAAATAAAGATAATACAGAGAGTGGCACACATCATAGATACAGTACGTTATTTTAAACTATCGACCGTTTTCCTGTGAATTTTCCTACATTTTTAGAATAAGGTTTTCGTTTTTTCAAGATTCAATGACTCGGAGACTCAGATTTAAGGAAACAAAAAACGTGTGATATAAAAACATGCAACACAGCTCAGCCTCATGCAGAGCAAGCAGACGTTCGTCTTTTAATTGATAGTCGTCAGAGTAGAGAGATGTGGCGCGAGAATTAGTCAAAACATCGAAACACACTGTCGTTTCGTTTTTATCGGATATTTTAAGTAATATGTATTAACAATTTTCAAATTTAATAACAATTTTATGTACTAGATTATTGTAAAAAGTTAAAGACCAAGACAAAACTTTTCTTACTGTGTGAAGATCAAACAGTGATGTCTATGGATGGGACACTTTCAACTTGCACTTAGTAATTATGTGTTTTCTTCCCGTTTTTTGTAGGCTGTATATAAATTCCTTGGAAGTATATGTTCCTTTTTAAACATGTCTTCACACAGCACATCTGGTGTGTCGAAAAAAAAAGTATGAGTCTTCTAGCCAATCCCGAATGACATCCTTTTTCAAGCCAAGTCCTGAAGCTCATGTTTCCAAGAAGGGTCAAGAAAGAAACGATTCACTTGCCAAGAAGATTGGTGTTAAGAAGAGAATAATTCAAGAATCACCAACCAAAGTTGTCAATCACACGAGCGTTTCACCAGTGAAAAGCCATGGAGCACAAGTGGTTACCAACAATTCTGTCCCAAATGTTAAGATAAGGAAGAGAATTATCCAGAATTCATCTTCAAGGGAAGAATCACCGGTGAAGAAAAATGAAGTGATAGCAATTGATTTGGATTCCTCTGACAAAGATTCAATTTTGGAAGAAGAGTTGTTTCCTTCCCCCCAAAAGAAATTCAAAATAGCAAAAGTTGCTAAAAGACCCATAGAAATACATTCAAGTCTTATTTCTAAACCTTCAATGTTGCCTGACTATTCAACCAAAAAAGCAGGTCTGGCTATGCGCTCACCTAACAAGTCGTCATTGGTTCGCGATTATATCCCTGCACGCGTTGCACTAGAAGAAAAGAAGAGTTTAAACAGAGAAAAACGTTCTGCAGTTCCCGAAGACGATATCTTTTCCCCCGTTAAAAAATTAAAACGTACTCATTCCGTAACAAGCTCTCAAGAAGATAATGTCAAAGGTAATGAACCTGTTGTGAAACCTTCATTCGTTACACTTTTCGATTGCACGTCAAACAGCTTCTCTAATCAAAGCCAATCGAAGGATGAAAACAAATCGAAAACAAGTGAAATTTTGTCTGAAAATTTGAATTTTACAGGGAAAATCGATGCTGCAAAAAAGGTTAAGCCGACAACTACCCGCAATTTTCCCGAAACTTCAACAAAGAACAATGTATCGTCGTCTCGACATCGGGTTTCTGAATCGAAGTCATCTGCCATTTCGCCTGATGTTTCTAAAAAGCAAAAAGAAATTGTCAAGGTAAAAGTAACCTCAAAAAAAAGTGATGACGCCAGGAAAACGGTTTCGGATAAGTCTGTCGAAACGAAGCCGAAAAAAGAAGAATCAACTGTCAATGTGCAGAATGTTGATAAAGTTACCAAAGACGCGAAATCTGAAGGAGTAAAGAACAAAGAAGCGGAAATTTTGCATAAGACACCTCGCATCGTACGTCGCAGTGCACTCAACACAACAGAGAAAAACGGATTGTCAATCTCTCCCAAGATTATAGTGGGACTTGAAGAGATCGAAGCCGGAGCTGTGGTGGCTTTCAGAGAAACTTACAAAGACATCGAAACTCTACTTGATTTGAATTTAGATGTGACTATTTGCCCGGATATCAAAAAGACTTTGCAGATCACAAAACGCGTTCTGCCTAATAATTCTCATGCCAACTTCAAATTCTACATGAATCGGAAACCTGTAGAGCACATAGAAGCGCTGCGTTCGCAACGCGTTGATTGCTATCAATACCCACATGCTTTGGATTTGCATACTGTAATCCACGAGATTTTGAGGGTAAGACGATTTTCATGTAAAGTTATATATATATATATTTTGTTACATACTTGATTATATTTCCACAGAATGGCTCAGAGCATAATGTGTTGCATCGCGCTCAGGAACTGATTTTTGGGACTTTAAGTTTTCACCCTTCAGTTAACGCTGTAATGAAAAAATATTATTGGTCAGTCCTACCCCAACATTTTGATGTAAGTAATCTATAAAATTCGAATGTTTGATTTTAAATGAAAAACTTTTATCTTAGGACACTGACCCTTGCAGCCGCTGGGAAATTCTAAGAGAATTATTGGAGGAAGTGCTGAATGCTGATGGTGACGATGCCAAGAAAATGTACATAGATCCCAAGAAACCTCCGACAAAGTTAGAACGCACCAGAGCTGTTTTGGGCGTTATCATTCACATTTTAAGAGAAGATTTACGTTGCTGGATTAGTTTAACCACTCAGCCATCGGCTCAACTACACGATCGTAATGATCTGCCGCTGGTAGCACGTCTGATTTGGCCACAGACCATGATCCCTCATATCAACGGGATTTGCCGGGAGTTGATCAACTTTCACGTATCAGCTCTGGTAAAAAAACTGTTACCGTATGCTTTTTGGTTCAAAAGTGCAACTTTTTTGTGTTGTTTTCAGAAATCTAGCAATCCAACAAATCTGTTGTATACTGAACCGTTTGTGAAGATGATGACCATAGTGACACAGATGACTGATCTTCACTTGCCTTTAAAGATCCGTAAACCTGGCGAGCACATGATGAATTTGGCAAGGGAAATTGTCCTTCATTTGGATAATCTAACCGGCATCATCGACAGCTCATTCTGCAGCAGTTTTGGGTCATCTGAACTGGAGCTTCTATTGCCGCTAGTCATTCTGAACAGGCTGAAACCCCAAATAATCATTCCAGAAGGAGAGAATCTGAATTTAACCTGGATGTTGAAATCGTACCTGAAGATTGATGTCGAGAAAAGTCGTGAAGAAGTTGTAGCACATTTTTGGACAGAAAACAGTGCATTGGAGAGAAATACTTTTTTAACAGCACTGTCTGCTTACTTAAAACTATTTTGTTCCTTTAAAACGTGGTTTCACATGCGCACAAAATATCGCGATTCTTGTTCCCGTTTTAGTCCTACTCCTTCCACTCAACAGACTTCGTCTCTACCACCTTCTGTTAGTATGTTTTCAAATACTTTCACTTTGAAAAATCTATTGGAAGATCTACGTCAGGCAAAATATTTGCTGGAAGACGATAAGGAATCGGCTAAAAAAGACCGGCCCTTATACTCTGCTTTAAGTTGGAAATAATTTGTTCGATCCATTGATACTTACCAAGTTTCCATTTTAAATTTTCGTTTCTTATTATATCTACGTACCAAAATTGTTGAAGTATTAATTGAAGAATAATCCTGAAATTTCTGTTTGTTCAAATATGCGTTTTGTCTAACCAAGGTGAAAATATATGCAGTTGCTCAAATTTGTAATTTTTTCTATCAAAATTCACAAATACAAATTTTCGCACACATTAATAAGGGGAATATCAGTTATCGGAGCAATTCCTTGACCTGCAGTGAAACAACAATTCTCATCAACAACTGTTCTTAAATCATTCAATGGAGGGGTGATCAAAAGGTTGATACTAGGATAGATAACAAAGCCAAACAGCAAAATCCCTGTAAATATATAAGCTGGAATGGCAACAGCCCAGTACTTCTGTGGCCAGTAAGTCAATCCAATCATATGAAGCCATTCCTCAGAGATGAATGCCCACACTACATAAATTAACAGGAAAACATATGATATTAGCCAGAGAACAAAACCATAAATAGCCCTGTATGGAGCAGGAGTGTTTTTGGTTTCTCTGGGTTCACCTAAATCATTAGGAGACATTCTCAAATTTGAAATTAGCAGGTGTAAATTCATCTATTGCCTTTGAGACAAGAATAAGGAGTTCAAGAAATGAATTTACTGCAGTTCTTAGTTGGCGTGTGTCTCCTGATTTAAAACACCTAACAATATAAAAAGTAAATTAATTCAAAATTAATAATTTTCCCTTTTTTAAAAAACAAAACTGCTAGGCTTACACTTTAAGATTGTTACCCTCCAAAGAAAGAGTTTTCGTTGTTGAACTCCGTTTGGGCTCTTTGTCAACTCTTAATGAGTTGTAGGCTACATTTGCAAGATCAGCAGTTTGGAAAGGGATACAAAGTTCTCTGTGAAAAAAAATCAAAATTAAAAATGAGTGACTTGAAACTCTGTTTCCACTGCAGAATGATTTCATCACAATAACTGTCATGCCTATTAAAGCATGCTCTACATGTGACGCCGGTTAGTGCTGGTAACAAGTAACAACTAATAACCCATAAACCATTCAAACAATGATTCGAGCAATTAATCGTTAAAAGGATATTTTTCTTCGATTCCACATTTTCAAGGAAATTTCAGATTATACTTACGCAGAAAGCGGAGACAAATTTAATTCTGAATTTTCGTTAGTGGTGTCCATTCTCAACTTTTGTCATTGCAGAATGCAGACAACACGATGCAGACGACGCGGCCATCAATGACATCATCAGAGTTGAAGTTGATGCGTTCGTTTTGTGGTTTCGTGCTCTTGGAACCAGTGTCGATTTGTCTATCAATTATATTGATATTGATGTTGAATGGCAACTGAAGTTAATTAATACTCTTATGCTAAAATTATTTACATCAGTAGAGTGCTGTAGAAAGAAATATAAAACAACTGGTGGAGCATTAGAAGTTAAACATTCGAAACTATCGTCATTACTACCGGTAATCATACATTTAATCAGAGTTTTAATTGTTTTCACACAAATATTTCATAAGTGAAGGGCAAAAAATTTATTTACAATTTTCAAAGCAGGACATCAGAATAGTTATGAGGTATTTTATTAGGTATATTTAGGTATTTTTTTTAAATAATGACAGAAAATAGATGCTGTAATAATACAAATGTCAAATGACAACGGAAAATCCATTCAGAAAAAATATAAACAGCAGTCATAATTTTAGTTGATACTGTCAATCTTTTTAAAATATATGTTCTGTTATGTTTTGTTAGGTAACTTGTTCTGAGATGATTGTTGGTGGTCATGGAGATGTCAACCCCAATAGCTCTTGGCTAAATGGAAAAGGGTTCTGGCTCTCTTATGGGCTTGGTGTCCTTCTACTTCATCTAATATTGTTATGTCTTCCTTTCATTTCTACAGCAGTGGCTTGGACTCTGACAAACTGCATTCACAATTTAGTATAAATAGGATTTTAACATGTCATTTTTCACAAGGTTCTAACCAAACAATCCTCTTGTTTCAGTTTATGATGATATTTTTGCATATAGTCAAAGGTGCACCATTCGAGCCCTTAGATCAGGGGAAAACTCGATCTCTAACCCATTGGGAGCAAATCGATTATGGAAAGCGTTTTACAGTGACACGCAAATTTCTAACGGTCGTGCCCGTCTTGCTGTAATTTAAATACTTAATCATTCGGCTAGTTATTTATTTATTTAATTATTTGTCTTTCTTTTCAGGTTTGTCTTAACCAGCTTTTATACAAAGTATGACAAGACTCACTTTATTGTCAATATAATCGCTTTGGTTGCTGTTCTCCTCCCCAAGTTACCACACTTTCATCGAGTTTGGCTTTTTGACTCCAACGATCACTCTTACTAAAGAAATGAAAAGAAACCCAATCAATCAGGCGTCTCGTTCTAGAATTCATTGTACATATATACATGAAGTGACATATCGCGTCTTCAGTACTATCACTATTTATAACAAAACCCTTGGAATAGTGCCACGCTGACTTGGATGTCGTGTTAAGATCTATAATTTGCTATTTGTCCTTCAAAATCGTTTTTCTTTTTTTGTTAATTTGCGCTTCCCCTGTCCTCGACGCTTTGCCATTCACAAGGTTTATTGCGCCGCCATCGTTTGGTGTTAGTATTCGGACGTGATCTATCGTGTTACACACTTGTACGTGTAGCATTTCGGGTTTGTATCATATACCCCCCCTCATTTCTAAGTAGAATTCAGCTATCGAATCCGAAATAAGGGACTGCTTATAGAATCTAAAGAAATGAGAACCTTTCCTTATCAACCAATTTCTACTGTCTAATAATAAATAATAATAGTTCTAAAAAGCAACAAGCATGGAGTTCAGTTTGTATTGAATTACATTGATTTATTCACATTCAAACATTTCTTGTTTTTCATTTAACCCTACAGCGTCTTGCGTTTTCGCTTCCATGACAACAACTTTGAATCGCGCACGTCAACAAATAGCAAAAATGACATTTCCCTTCTTTCCATGTGAGAGGGAATCTAATTGATCAGAAAATAACTTCCTGTTTGGTTGTTGCGTGGCAGATAGTATCTTCTCCTGCCTGATATAATATCAAGCTTTGATGTAGAGTCCGGTTTAAAACTTGAAAAGGCTGCACGTTCTCCTTGTATGATTTATTCTTCCACATCGCTGGCGACTATCAAACGAAAACAGATCTTGCGACCATCAAATAATATCTAACAAGATGCGACTTTCGGGTCGGAAATATGTCCCAATAAAACGTGAAATCCTGTTCGTCTGTGAGTTTGATAAAATGTTGAATCGCATTCTTGTTGCATTTTTCTTTGTTGCGAGTTGAACGATATCGTGCCAATGACTGCCACACTAATACAATCACATAGTCGTCTTAGTGAAGATAAAAGAAGCAACACAAAAGCCAAGGGGGACCCATACTTAAAGCTGGTCATTACTTACGCTGGCCAACGACTCGCCACTGCTAATAAAGTTCCACGAAGAAAAGACTGGTGAGCTCGGAGCGGATGTGGGTGGAGGATTACTTGGAATGAGGAACTATACACAGAGCAAGAAGAATTGGATCTACGAAGAAGAGAAGAAAACAAAATTTTTACTTGACGAAAGAGACGCGCAAGAGTGGACTTTACATAAAGACGTGGATAGGAAGCTTTTCCAAGGACAGAGACACGCAATTAATTCCTTGACTATAGACTCTATAGTCAAGGAATTAATTGCATGTCTCTATAGTATAGAGACATGCGGACGAGGAGACACACCCAACAGAACTCGTGGCATAACTATTTAAAATCATGTAATTCTTAGTCAATATGTGGCGTAACTATTGGAAATCGCAGAGAATGACGTCCAGCAATTCTACACTCGAGGGAATTCTTTGTAATCGGAGTACGAAGTTGATATTTCTCGTCCGCTGCGCTGTATGGGAATTGCATTATATTGCATCTTGAATCAGATTCAAATCCCCGTTAATCTGGATAGAGTGATTCACATTTACAATGAAATATTTCTAGAATTATAAAGTGACCGAGTCGCATCATTCTCGACAAACACAAAATTTGTGTACGTGGTATATCGGATATAAAGAACTTGAAATAATAATAAAGGAAAAAAAAAAAAAAAAACAGCTTTGTCACCATCAATTCCTTGGAAGAGACACGGAAATGTAGTCGTAGCACCCGGGAAATTGTAAGATAAACATTCGAGAGTGGAACTTCATTTGACAGTCAGGCTGTTTACCTTCACGCTTGAACCATTCTTTGGCAGACGAGCTTCTGCTTCGTCACTTTGTATATTGTGCTTATTGATATAGCGTACGTAGTGTAATAATATAGTGTAACCTAACCTTCCTATATTCCACGACACACTATTATTCGCTTTGCACGCTTTTCCGCCTTTGTGCAAACTCGACAAGACGACTGATGAGTTTTTTTTTCTTATTCAGAATAAGGCAGCAGCCTGGTAAAAAGCCTCTTACATCTCCTTAAAGTATTCAAACCAAGTTACACACACCGTCGATCCATATCACAAAAATGAATAAAAAAGAATAAGTGGCGTGTGCCATAGACTTAGCTTTATTTTGCGTTGTGTAGCTTTTCTCCAACAGAAAAATAAATAAATAAATCTATTTTTAAAAAAAGAAAAATTTTTAGAGTAAATTGCAGTACAATTTTCAAAACTATTGTAGAATAGAGGTTATAACGACTTTGGATAGTTAAATTGAACAACAAAAAAAAGGAAGTGACGAAGCGAGCTAACAAAGTTTAACGTGAAATCCATCGAGACCAGTTATCCGACAATAGTTTCCCTCTCGTTTAGTCGTTTGTTCACTTTTTTTTTCTAGCCGGAAATCAGCAACTTTCGTGCCATATCGGCATTATACGTTCTTTTTTTCCCCCCCTTTAGATCTTTTTTCAATGCTCTTTCCTCCTTTTTTGCCCTCTACTTTAGCTGCGCATTTTACAAATCGAAATGCGTAGCGGTCGACAGAAATCAAATCAAATCGCTGAGTGACCATCCTGGCTACTCAAATCTCCATCAGAGTAATCGGATTTCACATCCGGTATAGTAGCTGCTTGCTGCTATTTTCAATTGTTGTCGGTATGGTGCCCACCCACGCCAAAAATCAATCCTGAATCCCTAAAAATCTTCTTCCTAGCTGAAAATACGTCAAAGTTATCCGGGAAGAATAGCTGATGATATTCTAACGTAACGTTGTATTACTAACCTCCAGTCTAATCTCAAAAAAATAACAAATGAAACGAGTATTAAGTAAGAGTTATTCAATGTTTCATATTTTACGTATGACATACGTACCTTGTACCTTCTGTTCCATGTCAAACTTGTGTGTTATGGCATTGACAACAAAACGATAAAAAGAAAGGCGATTAACCTTTCAAACTTGTAGCTCCGACAGTTCGCCGGAAGCACAAGCGCATTTACTTTCGAGAAATAATTTAAATTATGTAAATGCGTCATCAAATTTCTGAGATTTGTAGATTTCGACTGGAATGACAGGGAATAGAAACAACCAAATTCAACAACATGCCAACAACTAGTGTGACATCAATCTCTAGAGTTACGATTCCGGAACTAAGTAATTACAGAAGTGCTGTTTAATCGATTGAACGCTTTGCATAAATGAGATCTTTCTTATACACTGAGATATACAACGTTGAGCAATTAACTTTTTGAGAATATACTGTGAATATATCGACAATGTCACATATGTAAATGAACCAAACTTCTCTGACATGTCACCTAGTCAAGTGATTCTGTCTCTGTGAAATCCAAACTCTCCGCGTAGGAAATGAATTTTGTGTTGCATTTGTCCCTAAAGGTTTACATTTGTGTCGTGTTTGTTATTTCATCAGTTTCGAGGTGAAACATTCAAAATACGTACGCCCGCGACGTCTAGGATGAATATCAATCTGATACATATTAGAATATTTAATAGACACGTCTATAGGATTCTTAAAAGTTTAGCACTCAAGATATTGGCGTCACATATTATTTTTTAAAAATAATTCCTTTGGATTATAGTATACAACATTGAATTGGAAAAATGCCATTTGGATTTGTCAGTCGTTCAGCCGGAATTGAATAATGAACACGGTTGAATTTTTCATCAGTTCCGGCATCCGCTGGCCAACGGCCTCTCACACCACAGTGAAGACGCCATTCGTTCACAAGAAACTTGTTGTGGAACAAATGTTACCTCATCTTCACCCATCGATTATGCTCCAACTGCAATCACGTCTGTACCCTATTCGTTATAATCTCGTTATTCAATTCTTCGTTTGTTTTTTTTTTCTTTCTAAACGGAAGAATTATTTGGAAAAAAATATTGAATTGCGCAAGCCAAGTAGAAAATTTCAAAAATGTCTTTTCTTTCTTTCTTTCTTTCTAAAAAAAAAGGGAAAATCCTGGGACGATGGGGTTGCGGATGTTTGGCCGCGATCCTCCTCGTCTTGGCAAGAGAGAAAAAAAAACGGGAAAGACTTTTCTTTTCTTCTTTTTCGTCGTTTGGCATTTAAAGAACGAAATAATAATATCGCGGAGGCTGGTGTTCCATGGCTGTACTCGATCCATGGGCCAAGTTCGATTACATCTTCCTTCCGATTCAGGTCGACAGACGAATTCACCTCCTCCTCTACTCCTCCTCCTTATTCTCTTCGTTCCATTCATTCCAATGACATACATCGAACGACGAGAGGTACGCGGCTGCTGGGTCAATTTCTGTCCCAACGAATGGGGACGTTGCCAACTCGTTTCCGTGTGTCAACCGCCCTCTACCGTACTCGTATAAATACATATCGTTGAGAAATCTGTCTCACAGTAACTGAATCTCAAAAGGGAAGGAAGGAAAAAAATATCTTGTAAATTCAATAAGCTCTGCTCCGAGGTGGACTCAAAGCCCCCAGCCAAAAAAATTCTTGATTTTTCTTAGCCTTTTCTATTGGATTTTTCTTCGACGAAATAAATATCTACATCGATAATAATGAGAGCACTACTCTGTGTTGTACGCTGTTGGAGACTTCAAAGAGATGAATATAGTACTACTCTGCGGACACGGTCGGTTATTTTTCCCTTCCGCCCCCGGGAGGAGAAGAATAGAAGAGAGAAACTCCCGTGAAAAGTTTCTACATAGGGATGGCTGGTCAATAGTTTTCAAACCAATTTTAAATATATCGTCGTCCTCCTTGAGCGGTTGGCTGCTTTAGTGGAATTGGAAATAAAATTTGAAAAAAAAATAAAGCAAAGTCCCTATAACATGGAGCTGGGGCAACCGGCCGGCCCACGGGTAAAGAAGAAAACAAAAACAAATACAATAAAAAAAAAGGTGAAAGGAGCGTGACACAAGACAAAGTAACATGGCAGGATGCTGGAGCTCTATATACCCACCGTCAGCTGATGAATAAATAAATAATACACAGTATTCTTGTCTTCTTATATATGTACGACGTCTTTTGATTCGCTCGAGTATTACAAGCTCAAAAGAAAATAACCCGATGGAGTGATGATGTATACTAGCCTAGTTGCCCCTTTCACGCTGCTTGAGAAGAAAGGCAGATGGAGCGAGACACGCGCTCGAAAGCGCAAAAAAAAAGAGAAAAAGACGTGATGATATTTTGTTTCTACAAAATGCAAGTCAACCGATTGGCGACAAATTCGGCAACCGGCCATTGCGCGCTGCGTTCAATTTTCCACGCTCTTTTCATAAGTATTTTACCGCTAGAGCGATCGCAGCAGTTCCAAGAGTTACCAGTCGAATTAACACAGCTGGAAAACGAAATTTGAAAATCATTGTTAAATTAAAAATGTGAATGTCCAACAAAAAAAAACCCAATTTGGAGTAGTTTAGGCGAGGTCTTTATTATTATTCTCTTGAATAATAAATAGAAAATCTTGGCCATCACGATCGGTAACCCACCATGACGGTGATTCAACTCCGGGACGGTGAATTCCCTTCAAATAAATCTAAAGCTAAAAGTGGAAATCGACCTTATTTTCAAGTCTACTATGTACACTCAACTGAACGTTCCAGACGAGCGATCAATCGGCAATCCTTCCGCTAAAATGATTTCACCAACTCATCTCCCTTCATCGCAAAATGTTTTGAAATATTAATAGCCCGTTATCTCAAAGTTATATAACTCAAATGGCCCAGCATTGCCTCAAATACGAAAATTGAGAAGAGCTCGTTTGACTTTCAATTGTAGATCAAACAAACCAAACAACTAATCTCTAATATAAAGTCACCATTATACTATCGTCTTTCTCCAAAACTGACAGATCCTGACAAAGCTTCATTCCAATCCCCCCAGCCCAAAAGTCCGGCACGTGCGACGCAATATGTCTTGATAACATTCATCAAGTCACACACGCCAAGAAAATGGAGTTCAGCTCTTTTGCACAACAAAATAATATCCACAAGACACCACAGCATAAACACACACACACACACAAAAAGATAATAATAATGTAGGCTACCCGGTGAAAACGTGTCACACGCCCAGTTGACTCTAAATCGATATTTATATTGTTTGAATTGTTACAAGCGGGCGCGTACTTTCATAAATATTCTCCCGAAATTGAACGGCGCAGACAGATATAATAACAATTCCACACGGGGCAGATCATCCGAAACGGACACACAACGGGATGCTGTGATGCGCTATGTCTAGAAAATATACGTCAAATGATTTTCACCGTTATTATTATGATGTTATTACTATTTATATAATGCGTTCGACCTAAATATAAATAGGCAAACGAACTATAAACACGTCAAGCGGAATGTATTAAAAACGTAATATATTCTTCTTGGAGGCGCAGAGCAACGCAGCACCTGTGTGAAAAACTCTATAATGTTGTGTTTAGTTTAGTTTTAGTTTTTTTTTTCTCGGGACAAAAATTCTAAAAGGTCGGCGAGTTTCCAAGAGAGAAAAGAACATAATAACGTTCAGATTGATTGCGAAATGAGAAAAGCTTTTTTCTTAAGAGAGCGTGAGGAGACAGGAATCTAATAAGGATGCATATGAGAGAGTAAAAACTAAAAAAGAAATAAAGGAAAAAGAGAGAGAGAGAGAGCCTATAAGGGTCTAAAATCCAATCATAACTAGATTGGGTCTGGCCAGACGACACGCCCGATTGACTTGTCAAAGAAAACAAAACAAAAAAAATATCTATTTCTCTTTACCATTTTTCTTGTGTTTCGCCCCTCATTTTTTTGGGTTTGTTTTTGCCCTTTTCCAACTCTGTCTGGAGAAGAAAAAAGAGAGGGACATGAATATTTAATAAGACTAAACGCGATTATAGTCCCTTCGCCCCAGAATGTAATTAGAAGTTCTCAAAACACACACGGCAGAGACGCTGAATACGCGGCGCACTGTTATCGCCTTAGCAGGGCCATCATCACGAGCGTCAAGTTTTCCGACGCAGCATTTCAATTGAGTTGGCGATGCGTTTGGCCGCCGTTTGCGCAATCAAAAATTGAAATGATCATCTCGTGCAGAAAAGTGGCCGTTTCTTTAGACTACGGTAACATAGCGGTACACGACAAGCAACAGATGGTTGGCAGAGCCCAACGTTGAAAGAAAACAACATTTTCTTCTTCTTCTTCTTCTTCTTTTGTCGTCATTCGTCTTTGTCCCGTTGAAGAAAAAAAGAAAAAGGGACACCCAACCTATCCAGTCCCTTTTTAAAAGCTAGTAGAGCGACAGCCGAGCTGTGAGAATTACTCAACTTCCTTGTTGTTGTTTTTTCTCTTCTTTCTCTTTTAGTTGTTGCTGCTGCGGTGGTCTCGTTCCTTCTTGTGTGAATCATATAAATATCCCATACAGCTACGTACGTACACTGACGAGATCAAGAAAAGCTTTTTCTTCTCCAGACTTCCGCTGACGTCAAACAAAAGAATCTAGGAGAAAATTTTGAATGAAAAACTCCAAATGGGACAACAACAACCAACAACAACAAAACCGACAAAAAAAAAATGGGAAGCGAATCAAAAATGTTGACTTGGTGGAACGAAACGGGAGGAAATCGGCCGGGCAACCGTGACAGCTTCGGATCGATATACAAACCATAAAAACTCCATGTGCTGTGTGTGCTCTCCGTGTGTGTGTTACGTGATGAGTGAGAAAAGGAGGGAAGACTTTGAAATGCCTTTTGCCTCTGTACTGTCTTCGTCACTCCTCTTTTTCCCAATTCGGAACGAAAAGAAAAAAACATTTTTTTTCTTCTTCTTCGAAAAAAGAAAAAGGAATCCAAGGAATTTCGCTCTTCGTGTGTGCTACGCTCTCAGAATGTTATTCGCTGCCACCATTTTGAGTATTTCCGTCCAAACGTCCGGCGCCCTTGCATATAAGACGTTCTCTCTCTACTAGACGTACTAGTACGTATGTAGATATATATATTTTTAAAAATAAATCTGCACCCGGATGATGACGTTGTTTTTCTCTTTCGTCTTTTATATCCTTTTCTTCTTCTTCTTCTTCTTCTTCTTCTTCTTCTTCTTTCATTTTTGTTTCGTTCAACAACAACAAAAAAAAGGAGCAGCTTGGGGAGTCCTCCATTTGCCCGTTACACACACACACACACACACACACACATAGCCGTTTTATACCGGGTGCTGCGAGGTGGAGTTTTTTGGGTGGTGGTGGAAGAACCTCCTTTTTGGCTCGTCACACTGTCGGTCGGTCGGTCGGCCGACCGTGTTGTGAAAAGCAGCAAACAGCAGCAGCAGCAGGGAGCAGCAACGTGAGTGGAAAGGGCCAGCCAGAAGCTACTACTGCCACTGCTGCTGCTGTTCTTTTCGTGCCTCGATAAACTGCCAAAGTGGATCAGTAAGTCGTCGGATCCGAAACCATTCGGAGCACAAGGCAAAAAGTTTCGTACAACAACAAACACAAACAACGACGACGACGACGAATCGGACAAAATCAATCATTTGAACAAGAAAAATTGTGCAATTATTCGTAATTTACTGGTCAATTTTTAGTTTCTCGCTTCATCATATCGGTGTCACATTTTGAATTGTTGATTGTCCATCAAAGTGTCAATAAGTGTTTTCCCTGAACAAGTGTGACAATTATTCTATTTATCGTAAATTTCTTTTCCTATTTGCAATTGAAATTTTGAAATCGGAAAAACAAAACGAAAGAAATAAAAGAAAACCAAATCAAATTCAAGAAAGTAAAAGAAGAAGAAGAAAATGTCGGTACGGAGGAAATCGGCCGATGTAGCGGCAGTAGCGCCGGTAGTTCCCCGTCAGCGACGCGGTTCCGATCTGTCCGACAAGGTGGCCATGTTCAACAAAAAATTTCACGAACATCACGAGAAACAGCTGTCGAATCCGTTCTCCGACGTCGAACGTCCCGAGGGCTACCAAATCGCCAAACTGGACGTCAACGACCCCAATTACGGACGGTATTACGATAAATTATTATTCGATTGATTTCTTCTTTTTAAGTCATCAATTAAAAATCAAAATTTTCTTTTTTATTTTCTTTTTTTTTCAAAGTCATTCAGAGTCTATATAGACTCCCATTTTGCCATTTTGGGTACTAAATGAATCACTTATATTCGTCATTTACATTAGATCAAACAAATTGTTTAGACAACAGACTCCCCCCTTCAAAAAAAACTGTTCCACCACAGACCCAGACACTTTCACAAATGTTGGGTGTGACTTTTGTTCTTTGGAGCACGCACGGCACGACATGCTGGGGCCACCCCCGGCTCGAGAGATTTTGTTTGTTGTTTTGCTTTTTGGCCTCCTAGTGTTTGAAGAACCTTGACATCATTTTCCTATAGACTACGAGGCCTATCTATATAATATAAGAGACTACTTACTACCACAGAGTAGTGCAGCATACAAACCGCCTATTTTCGGATAGACTCTTCATGTTTTTGGAATTCTTTTTTTTTGTTGGCTGCTGCGATAGATTATGACCCCTTTTTTTAACACATCCGGTAGTACCTATACATATATATACGTCCGGTTACGTCAGATGTCCACCCTTTTCTGGAATGTTATCCGCCTGGCAAAAAAAGTTGTCTACAATTTTTTACGATAAAAATTGAGATCATTTTGCGTGTACATTTTTTAAAAACGACGTCGAGTGTCAAGTTCATCCAGGAGAAACAAAAAAGGGCAAAAAAAATAATTATCCGACCTGGAAAATATTCATCAATGAAAGTCGAAAAAGTTGGAAAGGCCACAGGATTTTCGGCCATTTTTGAAATGAGAACATTCTGTTTATGTGTTCATACAGACACATAGAGAGGCAGCATCTGTCTGTGTCGCTCTACATCCCATTCTATAAATGTGCGTGCCTGTTGCGGGAAAAAAAAAAGTTGCGTGTGTGTGTGGAGGACTAAATGACGTCAGTGGCATACCAATCGACTTATTATTGGCCCGACCAAAGGAATTTGTTGTTTTCTTTTTCTACCCTTTGCGCGTTTCGCGTTTTTTTGTGTTGTTTTTCGCGCGTGCTCCAAAAGTATTCGTCCATCTTCACACCAACATCCGGTCTAATGACGTCTTCTCTGATTTTTTGTTTCAAATTCTTTTGGCTTTTTTCCCTTTTTTGTTGCGTCGCATTGTGCGGCAGAGAGAGAACATTTTACGAAACGTTAAATAATTACATTTTTTATTTCTTTTTTCTTCTCTTAATTTGCTTTGGACTGGGCAGACCTCCGGCCGGATCCATGACGGAATTAAGAGGTAAAACCCATCAAAGGGATTTTCAAATTTAAAAAAAAAAATGACGCTGACATATTATTCCCCGAAAAAAAAAGGTAAAAAAGCCAACCAACACATGAGAAAAGAATGGCGGACGCTTTGCGAGACAATTTACGACTGCGGCTACAGATTTCCCGATGGAACGGCCATCATCCGCTTCGGCGATCTCTTTAACGTGAGTCTTATAATTAACTCTCTTAATTTATGGACAAAAAAAAAATGAATCTTTTTTTAAAAATTTTTAAAAAATTCATAAAAATAAAATTTTTAAATATTTGTATCCTTCGTCCGGCCCTGTGCAGATCTACAACACGATCTCGGACAAGTGCGTGGGCAACCTGCTGAGTGCACGTAAACACGGCTTCGTCTCCTTCGAGGGCGAAATGCTCTATCAGGTAACGTCTTCGATGCCCCTCGGGACATTTTCTTCCTTCTCGTCTTTCTATTTAGTCGCTAATTAATTATCCAATAGATTATTATCATTAACTCACTTTTACGTCTGCTCTCTTGTGTGCCTTGTGTGACGTCAGTTCCCACTTTCTCTCTCAGTCGCTAATTAATGGACTTCTTCTTATTTTTCTCTTTTTTTTTATTTCTATTACATTCCACCTGCGGGAAACCACGAACGTACAACAACAACAAAAAATACTTGGATGTTTCCCATGTGGTTTTCCTAACTTTTGCTTGTGTTTGGGGCTGGTGCGCTGTTCCCGTTCGATGGTTTCGTGATTTGTTTTCTTATTCCCTCACGACGGTCGGCTGCTGGTTGTTCGTTACATTCAACTCTGGACACCCAACCACCAAACAATGGAACAACGGAACAAAACACAAACGCCGGGGAAAAAAACCAAAAAAACTAACCTGTTAACCGGACGGCAATGCTGACACACAGAGGCGCGATGAAGACACGGAAATCACATTAGCCAAACCCATAGAGGAGATTGTCAAATTACTGCCCATTGTTTTCGATCCCAATCAGCACCTGTTGGATAACCTGCAAGAATAAAAAGAAAATGATAAGAAAGAAAGAAAGAAAGAACAAAAATAATAATACAACAAAGGGCGATTCATTGACACACATATATTCGAAAATATATATACATAGTAATTTAGGTCATATATTATGCGGTAATTATGATGACGATGGATGCTAATTTTTTAAAAGGCCAAGTTAAAAAAAAACAAAAACAAATAATCAATAAAAGGGATGATGAATTTTTGGAAATGTTTTTTTTTTTTTTTTAAAGACAATCGATTATTGGGAGCAATTGGATGGGAAGGCAAAACAAAAATTTATAGAATGGATGCTTGAAAGAATCCCTCCCCGCACCCCTCCAAATTTAACACGCTATATACAATTTATGTATACTGTTGTTTTCTAATTTTTCTTTTCAATTCATTCTTTCTTGATTCTTTTCAATTAAATAGCAACTGCTTCATTTTTGTGGCGTGGGTCGATGCGGGAAATGTTTATTGAAAAATTGATGTTTACATCATGGAAAAGAGATTTCTCTGATATAATAATTCTTTTCTATTTCTCTTTCTCTCTCTCTCTGTTATGTGTTGCGTCATTTCCAACGTCTTTTTCTCTTTCTAAATTTTCATCTTGAAATTTCTTGCTTTTCCCTCCAATTCAAAAAGCGGCAATTTAATTGAATCCCTCCGAAAGAAAAGAAGAAAATCCCTCCAGTTGTGCATGAAAGCCTCTCTCGTCCACATTTGATTAATATCACAATTTATATACTATGACACACATGATGTAATATTTGATTTGCTATATAGATAATTGTAAAATGCCTGGCCTGCGCAAGGGTTTTTAACAACCAGAATAATTGTGTATGAAAGAATTTGAAAAGCCAATTTTTTGACACACACACACATACATGGGCGCTAAAAATGGGAAATACAAAAATCGATAAGAAGAAACGTATTTCTATATTAAATAACGAGTGTTGGTGTACGTTGACAGCGTCTTAATGTTACGTAATATTAAGACGAAATAGCAGCAACACCTAGACAAGAGCACGCAACGTTTTCACTCAAAAGAATAAAAAAAAGAAACACAAAGAATTCCACTCCATTGGAATACGTACGTAAATGACGTCAATTCTAATAAATGAATAGAATATTAGATCCAATCAAATACGGTCCGATTGATCACATCTCAACAACCACCACACACACAGAGAAATACATCAGAGACTAGGATCGAGTAATACTACGCTGCCCTGTTGTTATATTATACAATATCCGCAAATCGGATGATGATGATATTTCCACTCCATATCCATCACATATGTATAAACATCAGGATATGCGTCTATAGGGTGTACTACTACAGTGCTTGTACGATGAAGCGAATTTCCGCTTGTATTCATCATGTATCCGCTGGCAAGGAGGGTCTCTCTCTAGTCGACGATGATCAAAAAAGATCATCACGCTCCCAAAGGCGATACAATGTCAGTGACGTGAAATGTACGTGAATCTCGACGTAAATCTAATGAGCCATCAGGAGAGTTGTACGTGCGTGATTGTATCCAAATGTTCTAAGGATACGATAGGAGGAATTGCCGCACACGGAATCAGTCAAGCAACAATTTCGTAATAACGTCTACAGCACGTCTATACGATATAGTTACAATTCCTAAAGATCTTTTGCTCATTCCAATTTAAAAGTCGGCATCAAAATGTACATCAAAAAGTTGTCGTCGTCAACTTTCTTCAATAGATCAAACAAATTCGGGTTGTTCATCTGTGCACATCCAACACCAGCGAATGGCCCCTTCCTTTTTTGTTTTCGAGTTGGCGAGGATTTGTTCTCGTCTGTGGTGGTGGTGGTGGTCGACGGCACTCGGAACAAAATAGAGTCAGAAAACGCCTGGAAGAAAGATGGAGACAAGAGTTAAGGGTTAACAGGAAGACTGAATGCCTTTCATTGTAATCAATCTATTGAATGACGTCAAGTGTGTCGTCGTCGTCGTCGCGTCCATTTTGGATTTTTTTTCTTTTTTCTTTCTCTCCGCTTCCTTTTGTGTCGCGACACTATCTCTCGACCCGATCCTCTTGCGCTCCGTTTCCCTCGTCTATTTCATCACGTTGCGTGAGAGAAATCACGCGCGCACAAAAAACAGACAACAATTTTTATTATTCCCGTTTTCTTTTCTTTGACTGTAGGCCTACTGTATGTCGTTGCTTTTGTGTTTCCCACGTTTCTCCAGCTTTTGTTTCTTTTCTTGTATTCAATTGTACGTACCGTCTGACATCTTGTTCTCCCTTGTTTGAATTTTTCTAGTCCTAGACCGTGTGCCGTACCGAATTCATGCGTGTAACTCACGTTATTAGTATAATAGTAGCAGCACTTCTCTAATGGGCACCCAAAGGCACTGGATGTGTGCAATACTTTTAGTGGCGGATTCTTTAGAGTTGAGGACGTTCTGGGATGGAGGGAGGTGGATAGGTTGAACGGCATAAACCAACCCGACGTCGGCGTCGTCTACGTGACATTCCGCTCTACCTCGCAATTCATATAGCTCCCGCCAAAAACGTTTATTTATAGCAAACAAATGAAGCGCCACCTTTTCACTCTCTCGCTCTCTCTACATGGGCTCCCCTCTGTGTTTTGTTTTTCTTGTTTTTTTTTTCACGGCCAATATCATCACACAGTCTGAAAAAAGTGAAAATAATTTGGAGGAGGCGGCAGCAACGATGGAGGAATTGAACGTCAGCCAGAAGAACGGCAACTTATACAACACACACACACAAAAAGAAAAAGAAAAAGAAAGAAAGAATAACTAGTCGACGCTACATACCTCAGCAGAAACGAGAGCTTCTTGCGAAGGCCATTATGTTTTCACTCTCATTTCCAAAAAGAATTTCATTTTGTATTTTTTTTTTTTTCGCAGAATTGAATCTGTGCATCGGGATCGTCGGGAGCGCGCCCGCTCGTCCTTATAGATATTTATAGATGTTTTCAAGTGTGTAGCAGCAGCGGCACAAAACCCAACTGTACTGGTGTGTGTTGTAGGTTTCAACCAATGTCCAATACAATAGTACAGGAGTGTGTAGCACATCCGACGACCTTTGCGTGAGTTGCCAACTTGAGCTCACTCAACTATTTTATACTTTTTTACACACACAAAAAAAAAGGGGGGCTCCAACAAGACGGGAAACGTTGGAAAAAAAAAGAGTGTCGTGAATTGGCCGACATGATTTGCACGGATTCCAAAGAAATAGAAGAAAAAGAAACACATTTGTATAGCCTTTTTTTTTTTCTTTTTCTTATATAGTAAATAGCAATTGCCGTTCGTGTCAATGGCGAACAAAAAGGACAAATAGATACACATCAGTCGAAACGAAATTTAGAGACTCGAAAAGTTTGGGCTACGTGTTGACTCAAAAGGCGAGAGAAATCACATAGGAGGCACGTTCTCTTTACACGCATCTACAAGAGTGAAAAGTGATTGAACCATGAAAAGTATAGTTTCCATAGAATTCAATGTTGTCCATTCTTCCTAAAACATACATCCACGGCCTATCAACGGTGGAGATCCTTGTACAGATCTATTCGTATATTGACTATATAGAAGCGGCGTCTGTATAGCCAAGAAGAGTCCATGGACAAACAACCCCCCCAAAAAAAAATAGGAAAGCCTAATACATAAATCATATCAACGATCTCAAATAGATTCGCTCTGCTGCACTGCACCGTCAGCTGGAAAAGGAAGAAACGCGAAAAGATATTATTGATATGACGTACAAGTAAAATAGAAGAAGAAGAGAGGCATCTCACAGAATAAGATACATAGATTGAAGAAAGACAAATATTTATTATATAAATAGAGAGAGAAAAAAATCATTTGCCCACGTCGAAATCGATAGACAAAAATTTCACGTTGGTTTATAGTTGCTCGGTTGGATTGACCACATTCTGGAAATATGTGGAGTCAAAACAACGTGGGAGACAACCTGGAAATACTAAACGATTCAAAGAAGAGCAAAAGTAATACAAAATGTAGTACTAAAAAAAAACAAGAGTTTCACAAAAATAGCCATCATCGTAGAATATTTCGTTTTTTACACAAAAATAGGTTGGAAAATTGGTTTGTTATTGGATATACTGGAAATGGATATACTATTCTTATACATAAATACCTAAATAGCTCGTAGATCTTCTTAACGTATCACCGGTGAATATAACCAATAAATAAATATGAAAAAAGAAACCAAACACGGATGGGACAATCAGCAATCTCTATACAACGATTGTTTTGTTTCAATCAAAACGGATTGAATATCGAAGACGGATGATAGAAAAGAGCTCTGTTTTCTTTTTAAAGACGGATATACTGCTGACTATCAGTTGCATCATTAGCGTAAAGTTACACGTTGGATTGTTATGGCAGTGATTGTGATGTGCACATATCAACAATTGAATATATTTTCATTTCGTGTAATACAAGTAGCATCACATAGTATTGAAAATAGGAAACCAACTGCACTGTATTTCTTCTTCTTTGATCTGACTTTCAACTGTTTTCATTGTTTAGACGAAACGAATAGAATGATGAGGCACTACATCTCGTATACTGCAACAATGTGCCTGTCATCTTCTTGTCCGCCATCCAATCTTTTCGTCGTTTCGAATTGAGAGGTTTGCGCGTGGGCTTTTATAAAGGAGCGGACGCGGACGAAACTAACAGCCGGCCCAAATCTTGAGAACAGCCGTGCCCACCTCCATATTTTGAGTCATTTAACCATGTTCTGACGTATACCTAACTCTATGCTGTTCTATATTACATATAATAACAATAGTAATCTCATTATCTGCCTCTGATGCCATTTTCCATTGTATCTATATAACTCGACAATATCGAATTATGGGACATCATATAGAGCTCTATAGCATCCACCGTTTATGCCTATCTTGTCGAGTGGAAATGACAATCAACTCCTATGACCCGACAGCAAGAAAACAAAGGAGACGTTCGTGTATATTTCCTGTAAGTAAACTCGAAGGCATATGTGTTTTGATTATGTAACAAACACAATGCAGCCCGCCGCCCATTCTCTTGACTTATTATGTCGGTCAGGAGAAAACTATATAGGCGTGTAAGATTCACAAGTCTTTTTGATTCTGCGAAAAGTTTCTTAGTAAAATTATGATTGAATAATCGAAAGTTGCACCGAAGTTTTAGACTTGTATTTCATAGAAAATAATTGAGTAATCGCGTACTACTACAATATTACACTACAAATTGGTGAGCCGTTATATGTAATATTTGAAAAGTTTTTCTGTTCGTCACGAATATTTAAGTGGCTGTCGATCGAAATGTTGATGCACCTGGATTGACGGGACAACTTTCCCAGGGGCTGTGTACAAATCATTAAGAGCTCTGAGACTAAGAGAATGCGTCGTGATGATGAAACTTTCGAATGAGAGGAATTGTTCAACCAAAAGCTCCTTTCACCAACTCACTGACGATGTTATAACTTGCGGTTTATCTCTTCCATCATCAATTCGTCGTTGTCAATTCAACGGTGGGTGGAGGAGGGGAGGGTAATGACGTAAATCAATAGATCGCAACACAGAACGAACTGTGTGTATGTCTTGATTAGGTTGGATAAGATGGCCTCTCTCTCTCTACAGCCCCAGCAACCGTCCGACTTGGTAATAACAAGGACCAAAACAGGACCTTCACATTCGGTCGTTATTAGTCGCTGGAAGAGATAACCTTTCGATGACGTTGCCTAGAGAAACGAGAGTTACGTAAAATAACTTGCACATAGATGCAAAGCAATTCGATTATTAGCCATCAGTGTTGTACACATCTTGACTTGATGGAGATCTCGTATCACCTCCTTCTCTGTCTGATGTAGTGTGTACACATCAATATAAGAGACTAGCTCCTATATAGACTGTCTAATTGGAGGTAGACGCATCAGTAAATAGATTTAGTTGAATGTATCGTTTCATCTCGTCGACGTATACGATTACCGAACCGTTTCCCAGGCTATTGTCTCAACAAATATACACCACCAATGCCGTTGTGTGAAGGTATTTCGAGTCAAAATGACTTCCGCATTCAGCCACGATGAGGACCATACACACAAAGGACGTGATGTATAGTCTATATAAGACGAGCCAAAACGTTCACTGTCGAGACGTGCGTGCGTGCGTGCGTGCGTGCGTGGTGTTGGTGTCTCTTTGTATTATTATTATTTCGTCGTTTGTTGTCATTTTTTTCCCCCAGCCATCCAGCAGTCCACCCACCTTCTTCTTGGTTTGCGAACCAAACCAACGAGCAACCGCTAATGAAGACGAAAGACGTCACCGACTATTCTGGCTGTCTCTTTCATCCGGCCAGCAGGCAGCCAACCGTTTTGGCAAGTCATCATCCCACACACACATCAGCAGTTTAGTGATGACGATAGAGGCTAGAAATGTTAATTGCTCGCTACACAAAAGATGTGTGATGTGCAATCCATTCCACTGTGGTCTGCAAAACTCAACTGACAACAGCTTGCCAATACAATGCCAACAATTGTGGGCGGTCAAGGTGAATGACGTCAAAAAAAAAAATGAAAAATAATGAAAAATAATCATCAAAGAAAAGGATGTAAACTTGGCATATCAAGGACGAACTTGTTAACATTTGAGACGATTTTTTTACTGAATAGAAGAATAATATATATAAATGGGAGCGTCTTTTTGTAAAGTTAACTTTTTCTTATTTTTTTACAGTTTTTTTCCTCCCGAAAACTCATTCGTGTATGTGTTGTACGTCAATGCGCTAACTGAAAATATGTATAGGGGACACAAGAAGTTTTTAGTACGTACAAAAAAAAAAACATTTGAAAAAAAGTCCGGGTTTACTCGGTACCGAACAACTTTTATTTTTCATTTCCCCCCTCAATATTTGAAGCATTTCTGATTCCACGTCTATTCCATGGAAACCGAATAAAAATCAAAGGCACGAACTGAATATAAAGGCGATAAAATTATTTTGATAATGCACAGCATTTCAGAATGTGGAGTAAAAGAGCAATAGTATATATGTAGCGGCCATTGTAGCCTACGACGTTGTTCAAAGAATCTCAAAGTCAGTCACAAAGTAAGGCGATATGATCTCTTACCTATGCACGTCTAGTTACATAGGTAGCAGCTAGCAGCCTAATTGGTCAACTGATATCTAGTCAAAGAGTACAGCGTCGTGCATCTTTTTGTTATGGCATTTGCAGTACATATCGCGCACATGTTTTCACTTTCAACTGTGTGTGCGTGATATATAGTGCCTAATAGTGTGCATCGAAATATTTAAACATACAATATTCTAAATTCTCCGTTGTAGCTGTCTGCGTATAACAGTATGTTATTGACTATTAAAAAGGAGCCTTAAAAGGAGGAAATAAATCTTGGGCAGAATTGCATTTGAAGAACAAAAATAATTCAAAGTAATATGTGCCGTTTTTAGAATAAGGTTACGCTCGAATTGGCTAATGGATTCTAAATTGAATAGCTCATGATGACGTTGTACCATTTAGCGACAACTACATATGAAGAAACAACAAAACAAGTCTGTTGAGTTTGTCTCCAAAGACATCGGCAAAAACATTGACTACGTATATCAGCAAACCAAATAAAAAGTTAATAGTTGCTGATGAGCTGCTATGGCCAACGATCATCATCATCATGTCTTTATTCTTCTTATATTCTTCGTCTACATATTATCAGCGACATGATTTTTGATGACGGGACATGATGATGAACCATCGATTTGGCTCAACGACGCAAAGAGGAGCAGGAGCAGCATATCATCTTCTTTGCGGTCCGCTGCGGGCTGACTGACTGCGACAGACCGGGGGGATATCGGATGACGACCTCACAAAAACCGGACCGACTAAGACTTGTTTCCTTCTTCTTACTGGCTACTGTTGCTAAAGGATTACGACGTCGTCGTCGTCGACGACGACGGTATAATCACACAGCGCCCATCACAGATGATACGACCATGTTTCCCTTCTTTCCTCCTTTATTTCAAAGACTCTCTATCCATGTTACATTTCCTTCTTCTTTCTTTCTCGTCTTTTCTATTTTCTGTTGAAGGCGGATATGCTCCCAAGTTGTGGTGCTGGAGCTTCTAGTGCCAAATGATGAACTTGGGATAGGATGGCATGGGGCTTTTGTTAGCGTTTTGATGTATAAGGAAGAAAGTCGACAACGAAAGGGAACCGAAGAAAGAGAGAAAAAGCTCTTGCCTGATCAAACTCTGTGCTGCTGCTTCTCTTTTTTTTTCCTTATTTTCCCTTTAACGTGATCTCCTCATCCTCTCTGTCACTGTCTCTCTGCTGTGTCTTTATGTATTTACTTCCAATGAGTCAAGGCTCTATACTGATGTTCTTTCTATCTTAGTCGATGCGAAAAGGCAGAGTGAAACAACAACAACAAGAAAAAAGAAAGAAGACATGTTCATTAAGCTAATTAAAACTGGCATTGTTTTTTATCTGTAGGCGAGAGTCTGCTAGACTCTCTCTATATTGTTGAGAAGGCAATTAATAGTCTTATTTGTTCCATTTCTTGATTGTTGTTTCTCATTGAAAAGACAAGAGAGACGAGCTGCCGACGTCCTTAGTAGAAACGAGACTCTCCAAAAAGTGCGCATGCATCAATAATATTTATTTATTAGATGCTGATCCTCTTTCCCTGGAGGGTGGCATCCGGATGGAGAGAGTGAGAGAGAGAACAAACAAACAAAAATATATAAAAATTTTTTTTTCTTTTCTTCTTTTTTAAGCGCACATCTTCTTCTTCTGACGCACTATAGGATTTCCCCTTTTTTGGGGGGTTTGTGTGTGTTTGTTACTCTTGCGCTGGGCCTATGTATCGATGTTATGAGAAATGTGATTGGCCTCTATCCAAGAACGGAGACTACGGATCACGTCGCATCTCATCAGCAAAACTGCGAAGGATCTGGGCCTGTCTGTCTAGTCTACACTTTGTGTGCTGGGCGCAAAAAGGAGCTAAATAGTCCATTATACATGGTGGAGCTTTCTTTGAATAAGTTAAGTGGCATCAAAGATCAGAGACTCCTAATATTATTTATTACGTTTCCTGGCGGATGGATTTCACATCAGCCGGTTGACGCAATACCCCGACTGATAAATCTCTGGCAGCACAGCAAAGAGTTTTTAATGTTTTATTGGCTCATTTCCCAGCTGTTTGTATCTCTGAATATTATCTATCGGTAAAATACGCCTGAAATACTATTAAATTCTAATCCATATTAAAGTTGTCTGCCTTTTCAAAAGAGCACACACAAGTTTTGGATGAGGCACGTTTGAAGTTATGGGTACGAGTGTATAACAGTATCTATGCTGAATTCGAATGAACAATGAACGAACAACGCCATCCAAGAGATGAGACACCTAGAAATTGATAACTTTGAGACACACAAGGATCTGCCGCAACTTCTCGTCTTCAAGTTCGTTCTCTTCGTACGCCAACAAAATGGGGGAAAAAAAGACAAACAAAACTAAAAATCGTCTGCAATGGAGAGACAATAAACCTCAAACAAAATGTAGAAAAAACTAAACTAAAGATGAAGAGAAGAAAACTTAAAAAAAAAAAAAGGAATCTCGGAACGGTCGATCCTGTTTTTTTTCTTTTTTGGACTCGTACTGTCAATTAGACGCTGCGAATCTTTGAACGACCGACAGTGAAATTCAAAAACTATCGCCATGACAACGGTTTCATTTTTCTTTTCATCATCTTCATATCAAACATTTCCCTTTTTTGTTATCATTTCCTAGTCGTCCTAACGCACATTGAAATCTAAACATGAACAGAGAGAAAAGTTTATCATCGTTTGCCAAGCCCCTACTGAAACTTATTGTATTCTACTATAAGAAATTCAACAGAAGAGGATCGTATAGACATTTGTACAACGCCACTCGGTACAGATATCTCGAGATAATAGGCAACTAATTATTTCAACTGTGTTGCGTCGTCGACGCTGTTTGCAGCGTAAATAAACGTATAGAACAAACAATAATGTTATAGTGTGTAGAGTAATAACATCTTATTCATTATAATTGGCTTCTTGCGTCAGTGGAAACTGGAAAGGCGGGCGAAGGAGGGCCAGCAGCAGCAGCAGTAGCTGATGTATATATTTACTTATTATACGAGTATATATACAGATAGATTAATGGCTGTCGGAAAGTGCTACACCACCAAAGTGCCAGATAGTCGGGAACTCTAAACCGATATATACAGTGTGTAAGACTTAGCTAACGTCAATGTCTATAGTATTATTATACCAAATAAAAAAGACAACTAAAAGGAAAAGGGAGGAGGACGGTGCGATTAATGGATGAAAGCTCAAATAACAATCGGATTGCTGCTGCTGCTGGCAGGAGATTTCTCTTTTTCATTGTGTGTTAAATCACAAAACAAGGATATAGATGTGTTACACACACACACACACACACCACTCTTAATGAGTATATATTATAATGTGTTTGACTCGACAAAAATATCAAGACAAAATTCGGATCAAAGCAACTTTGATCTTAAAAAGAAAACTCTCACCCAGAGGCTATTCTATACATATGTGCGTTGCGTCTAATGATCAAAAAACAGAAAAATAACAACAATAGGAAAAAAAAACAAAAAAAAAACAAGAAGAAGTTTGCGCTGTCACTTGCATTTTTCTTTACTTATTTTTGTCTTTTTTGTTTCTTCTTCTTACCGGATGCCGTGTAGAGGATTCTCTAGACGGTCTTTCATTTTGTCTTTTTCGTGTATTTCTTTTTATTGAGAGATCCCATAAAAGAAAAAAGCTCAGCAGGACAGAACCGCACGACGACAGTAGTATCTATAAGCCCATCTCTCCTGAGGGGGATCTAAACTCTATACACTGCGGGCCGGCGGGATTAACTCGGCATCAGCATGACGTTGCGTGGTGAGTTTAAAACAACAACAACAACAACACAGATTTCTTTTTTTTTTCCTATTTCTTTTGTTTTTACATCAAATAAACTCCCCCCCCCCCCACTCACACAATGAAAATATAGAGAAAAATACCAAGTGTATGATGAAAAGCTCGTTATTTAGATCCTGCGGGATCTATCTCGCGTAAGCGTAGGCAGCCATGTTACACAACAACATATGCAAACTGCTATTAACTGGACCGAGAGAGAAGATCTATTTAGCTTAGAAGCTAGCGCATTCGTTTAGGCTTTTTATTTTAAATCGTTTTTGTGGAGGTTAGAACTTTTCATCAAGACTTGATCCCATTATTTAGACATTGATTTAGACCTATCGAGGCTGTTATTACACATAATGTACTATATAATATCGTATTAAACACTCTAAACTATATAAATAGGCTTGTCTGTGCCTGTGGTGAGATTTTTCCTGGCCATCTAACACGCAGCGGGAGTCACGCAACGGTGTGAAGCACATAATAGTTGTGCGACCCCTCCATATACTAAGCGTACATCACATAACAAGGTTTGGAAAGGAGCTAGGGGGAAAAAAAAACGGCAATATGCTGAGCTGGAGCGAACGTTTCAATTTCCAAACGTCAACACACACGGCAGGCAATTCCGCGTTCGATTTTCTTGACTCTCTTTTTTCTTCTTCTTCTTGTGTGTGTGTGTGTCATTGAACGAAATTTTCCAACTCAAAAACTTGTATTATATGAAAAAAAAAGGCTGCGATAGTAAAAATCGATCAAACGGGAGCGGACCTGTTAGACGTCGACAATAGCCGTTCATTTAGAAGTAGAAGTAAGGGTCTTTCACAACAAAAGAGGTTTACCCATTTCTCGTCCATTTCTCTCCGCGAACAACAACGACGTCCTACTACAACAAAACGTACTAAATATAACAAAAAAGAAAAATGAGAGAAGCGATTCGGGATAATCAGCTGTCGTCAACCACTTAAAGAGGGTCGACAGGTCATTTCTACTACCAGGCCCTTCAATACTTTTAGTTTATAGAAGGTGGTGGAACAAAGTGAGTGCTGCGTATTTTTTTTAAATTCTTTTTACATTTTTCACACCGGAGAGAGAATAAAGCAGCGAATTGCGTGTCTTTGACGGACGTTAAATTTTCAACCTGCTGCCAATTCAGGTTAAAGAAAAGACGAAGGAAACATCAAAGGTCTTTCATTATTTGTCACGCTGAAAAAAGAAAAAAAACTGCGTGAAATCTAATCAAACGAAAAGAGAGAGAAAGAAAAGAAAGGGCAGCGTGCTGTGATCATAATTCCGCGCGATGTGTGTAAAAGATAAAAAAGAAGGGACAAGAATCCAAATGCGCAGGTCAAATGCGATCGTATATAGGAGGGAAAAAGAAGAAAAGAGTAAGGACCTCCATTCGCAGAGCAGAGCACTTGATACTCACCCCACCCGCCCATGATACCTGTTTTTTTTTTCCGGGGCGGATGCTTTTGAGCTCCGCAAACGCGGGCTCCATCGCCGTCTCAGTCTGTCGACGGAATCCTAAGCGATCTCTTGTCATTTGACATTCGCTCTCACAAATATTACACAGATTTTTTGTCTATTCAACCCGGCTGACGTGTTCATCTCATTGGAAACTTTTGGGTGGTTAACATCTCGATCGCGTGTGTGAAGTTTTTAAAAAAAGTTTAAAAAAAACAAAAACAAAAACAAGATGACGATGATGAAAATGAGCACCGTGACCTGTAATTCATCTGTAGATAAGCCGGAAGTTTGTGTCATCTTTGTGGACTGACGACCGATTTTGGAAAAATAAAAAGTGAACTTTAAAAAAAAATAGAGTTAACACATCACGTTGTTGTTAAAGTAACGACTTTAAGTGCGTCTACCGTAGAGAGAAAATCCATTTTGAAATCATTCGCCGAGACGAAGTGAAATAAGGACAAACGAACGGCCAGACAGGAACAAGTTTCAAGCCAACGACGGGGTAAGTTTTGTTGATCATCATAGACAAACAACACACACCCACAAACGTATCGCTTCAAGTCTTTTCGACACGTTTTTATTTTTAAAAAAGAACAATACCCAAACATGTAGTAGCTAGGCCAAACTACGGAGATACTATAGGGGAAATCCCGACGGTTCTCATATATAGAGTCACGTTAAATTCTCGTGTTGGGTAGTGTGAATACACAACAAGCCACAAAAAGAAAAGCTGCATGTACAATTGTACATATAAAAGGAGATGGCAACAACAATGTTATGACGTCGGCAGGGTTGATGGGAGGTCGCATGACAATTGCCAGAGTTGTTTGACTTATCTTTTTCAAGTGTCAGCCTGCTGAATTATACACACACACATTCCCAGTAGTTTTCTTTTCTTTTTGCGAGGCGTCCAAAGTAAATGGTGGAGAGAGAGAGAGAGAGAGAGAGAGAGAATAAAGACGCGAGATGTGAACACACACAACGAAAGGCAACGAGTTTTTATAGTATGACTACACTGTACTACTACTACCACTAGAGTCTTAAGCTAAAGAAAAGAATGGAAAAAGAAACGGGTTTTGATGTTTTGAAATAACACCCACGCTCGGGGTATGGGGGTTAAGGGTGCGGGCCATATCCAGACGACAAATGTGTATAAAAAGGCAAACGACTGACGGAAAAACTCTTGTAGAATATCAACAAGGATCCAAAGCCAAAAGGATGGCAAGCAGGAAGAATCACAACAGAGAGAGAGACTCACACACACACATACAGAAAAGAAAGAAAGAAAGAGAAAGAAAGAAAAAAGAGAGATGAACGGTTTGAAAAGAGAGAAGAGGCAATCTTGGTAAGTGTGTATATATGGATGACGCCTGATGGGCGACGCAGCTGGGTTATAGGTTACGCAGCAGCTACTATACTGGCTCTACACTAGTAGAATACTATATAGAAAAGAGAGAAAAAAGATCAACTCTATATCTGTCTAGCAGAGAGTTGTCAGGGATATAACGCGGTGCAAAATGGTGTGCCGCTTTAGATATTTTTTGTTGTTTCCTACTAGGAGCGCCGGGGCAATTGTTTTGAAACGCGACGATCCTTGAGGGGTTGGCTAGGCGCTCAACAATCGACGAAAACAAGAGAGAGAGAGAGAGAGAGAGAGAAATAACTAACTGCTGAAACAATCGCTTCCACTTGGATCGCATTATTTATAGTACAACCCCTACTCTCTAATCCAACTGTATTTTTATTTTGTTTCTCTTCTTCTTCAAATTGTCGTTCTCTCTCATTTGCCTCGCTTAAACTACAAGGAGGAGGAAACTCATTATTATCATCTGCTTATTATTATAACAATAAATATATAAGTCGTTCAACCCCCTTCATTATATTCTTAGAGACAAGTGATGACGTGATGAGACCGCGTCGGAAAAAAAAGAGTTGGAATGTGTCAAACCGGTCCTTGATACAACAACGTCATATCTCCTCATTATCATCTACTCTTCTTCTACGAGACAATAATTCTGCCACCCTTCAAAAAATATTTTTTAACACTTTTTCACTGTTTTGCGGGAGATGCTACAGGAATGACTGGGCAAGCTCTTTTTTTTATTTTTTAACATTATATTATAAGAAAAGTGTGTGCAAAGTCAGCGAAAGCAAAAAAAAAAAAAATCCAAACGAGATCGATTTTTCTTTTTAAACAGCTATACAAGAAGAAGAATCAAACTATATCACTAACCGTTTCTTTTTTAAGGGGGGTGAGGAGTACATATATAATATTCGATTACATCGTCACCGATACGATTTCTGTCTGTGAGTGTGCGCGACTCTTTTGTTGCCAGTCTCTTAACGAGATCCCGCAGTCGCCCAATAATTCTCGAATACCCCAAATAATAATAACCGTCCAATACACACAAAACACAATCGACAATGGAAGTTTCTTATATACTAAGCCCATGCCCTTACAATGAAATCAATAAACACACGAAGTGAACGACGTGGAACTTCTTTTTTCTTCATTTAAGGAGGGGGGGGGGAGGGGATAAAATAAAACAAAATAAGACGTTCGAAAATAAGACGTCCGACGATCAAAAAAAAAGAAAAATTTCTTCTTCTATAGACGAGAAGGAAAATAGATTGATAACAACGAGGTATCTCCCCTCTTCAATATCTAGGAGAGAGAGAGAGAGAGAGAAATCCTGCATGTGTTTCTCCACTTGGGAGAGGAAAATGGGCCAAATCAAGAGCACATTGTGTTGCCGGAGTTGCACAGAGGCTGGAGAGAACCAATCACGCGGATGCCAACACTCACGCATGTAGTACTACCAGGTCTTCGTATACTGTACACCATCATCGCCTATATCTCATCTGTCAAATGGCATGTTAACACGTACAACAGACCCGAATATGTGAGTGTCTTCATTTTTTAAAAATTTCGGAAAAAAAGGACGCGAATCATCATCAATTTTCAACCATCTGGTGGTTCAACCCCATGCTGATGATTTCAATTTTGAATAATCAATTTCTCCGTTTCGCCAGCTGGTGAAATCTATGGTCATAGATCTTCTTCTTCTTCTTCTTCTTCTTGGACTTTAGAGAGAGAAAAGAGGTGAAGATGCGCATCACGGCCATTGACAGATGGGATGTGTATGCGTGTGACAGGGCAAAGAGAGAAACTACTAGGAGCTGCCAGGGATCTCAAGTGGGCCAATCTTTTGTCAAGAAGTCGAGTGGCGAAGAAGAAAAAGAGTGACAGCATCCGACTTGCTTCTACTTTTATTTTTCTGTTATTCTTTTCTATATTATTATGTAGTTTTGGGGGGAGGGAGGTGATGACGTCATCCAGTTGCTTGGTCCCTATAAAAGGTGTGCCTCTTCATCATCAAGTGGGCAATATAATACATATTCAAAATGTCTTACTTTTTTTTTTTCAATTTTACTTCCAACTATGGCTCTCCATTCAAATCTCTTAATGGGACGGAAAGAAGAAGAAATTCATTATTGGCCTTCTCACTTTCTCTCCATGTTTCTTCAACTTCATCTTTTTTTTTATAGTTTTCATATTCATCTTTTTCTATCAAACGAAGGGCGAGAATAACATTTTTTTTTTTCTGAATTATGCTATTCTTATTCAAGATTCCCTCTTTCCACACACATTTATATTCTTCTACTTCTTTTATTCAAGACGAATAGAAAAAAGAAAAAATAGTGCGCAGCTCGAGCAGTAGAAAAATTGCCTTATAATATAATGAACACGCACGCATTTCTGATTTCTCACAGCCAACAGATCGAGGTTCTTTTACTTTTTTTTTCTTTTCCTACGAGCTAAACTATACAAGAATCTACAGCCACACAGACACGCACATTTCCTTCCTCTCGTCACTTCTCTTTTTTTCTTTTTTCTTTTTCACGGTGTATTGATCCGGCAAGCAAAGCGCAAACACCCCTTTCTTTTTCTATACATCTTCGCTGTTGGGTTGGATGTAGGAGTACTTGGTTCCGCCAACGTTTTTCCCTATAACTGCTGGATATATATACTGGCATCCGTCGATTGATTTCCATCGTCCGCTTTTCATTCGCTCGACACTCGTTTTGACTCGCTCCCTTGGAGTCTTGTTTGTTATTCTACTCTCCGAGTGGATAAAAATATAAGACTCGAAATAATAAATAATAAATAAAATTTATGAATAAAAACAAAAAAAAAAAACGGGTGTCGAATGAATAAAAGAATGAAAGAAATATTTGACAAAGTCAAACAAAATCGACAAAAATAATTCATCGCCCACCTAAATATACAAAATGAAAGAAGAAACGCCCTATGAAAATCCTATTATTTGATATCAAAGACGCAAAAAGGAGCGATGCGGAGGGAACGCCACTTTTCGCTCTTTCCTGGCTCTGAAATCTTGTTTGTATTGACACACAGACGCACAGGCAAATGGATTTGAAATGATGCGATCACGACAGAAAGGCCAAAGGCAACGACCATTTTGAATTCTTTTTGCCACTCGATTGGCCGTCGATGAAACATCTTTTGATTATACTAGTCAAATATAAAGAAGAAAATACTATTGACTTTCCTGTTGTCTCATGTCGACAAAGTTGAAATATTTTGTCTGAATCTCTCTAGTCCATTATTCACAGATGGTTTGATTTAGAAAAAAAAAAAAAAGAAATAAGAAAATTTCTCAGACCGGAACTGTTGGGTCGATCCAACAGACTGGCGGACCCTTAGGTATCAAATAAATTGTTGGAAAAGAAATCCAAACAAAAAATATGACCGTCTGCGGTTCGACAGCAGCTACTGAGCGAAATGGTCCTTTCTCTTTTTCCTTTCTCTTGTTTTCTGCCAAATTTGTTTTCTTTTACACATGGACAGACACACTCGACGAAACGGTTGGGCCCGCAATCCTTCGCCACTCAACCGGAACCCATTTGACGTTGCATGTCCGTGAATTTTCCTCCTCCTTCCTTACCGTTTCGCTAGATGTAGGGTGGGTGGAAGGAGGAACTGATCGTATAAAAACATCGGGTCGAATCAATAAAAAAAAATAAAAAAATAGGAAAAATCCTTCTGTTTTTTTTTGACGAATTTTCATCTGGCACGAAAAACCGTGAGAGAAAGAAAAAAAAAACAAGAAAATTCAACATTTTGTTTGGGTAGAAAGATGTGGAGTTTTTCTTTTATATATTTTCTTACCCTTACGATAAGGAAATAGAGGCCAGGCAAGAGCATCAGAGACTATATAGACGGTGAATCCAACTGAGCGTGATGATATATACCACCTGACACGAACAGACTGGGAGGAGTTCTTCTCTTTTTTTTACCATAAAAGAACGCCCAACGAATAGAAGACGTATTTTTTTCCAAGAAAAAATGCCCAGCAAGCAAAGAAAAAAATGAAATTTATCGGAAAGAAAGAGAGAGAGAGAAAAAGAAAAAGTTATTCGAGATGTATTGACCAAAGGACTGGCGTGGAACTGACTCTTGTGCCTCTCTTATCAAAATCATCCGAGTGAGCACAGTGTGTGTGTATGTGTCACATAAAAATAAGGAGCCATACTACTAGAGAAGACTATATATATATATACTCCTGGCTGGCCGAGATATGATCCAGTTCAACTCAACAAAAAAAAAAAGAAAAAGTGTATACATTTTTGCAACTGGGATTTCTTTTTCTTTTTCGACTAAAGAAAACAGGAAACATAGCTACGGTTATATATTTATCTGATGGGAGAATAAATCAAACTTGACGTATAGAGACGAATGACGAGAGAGATGGTGGTCCCCTTCATCAGATTTGCATCGGTGATGAGGAAACCCGGGCACAAAATAGAAAACGGAAAACCCATCAGACCAAGGAAAGGAACCGTGGACAACTTACATCATCATCATCATTATCAACATCTTTTGATGTCGCTACATAGTACGACATGAAATTCATGTTGGGGGGCAGCTATAAAAGTACAGAGAAACAGATTAAATACCAGGAGGGGGTATAAAAATCAAAAAGAGATAGAGACTCGTGGTCGTTCTTCCATTGGTGCGGAATCCGCTTTTGTCAGCTCCCGAAAAAGTAGAGCCAACGTCACGAAATGTTGATAACACATAACAAGATTTATACAATTCATTTCTCAGACTCTCTCATTTGTTCGATTGTGTGCTACTAAATACTTTCTCAAAAAGTTGGTTATTCCGATCGAATTTTCATGTCGTGGGCAACTTTCATTTTCATCGCGTATAAGTACGACCCTCGCGTTAATATATCCAGCGTCTCTTCCAGCTCTTAACTGGATTTTTGCAATTATTGGTGCGCCATATTGCGACAGAGAAACAGAAAGAGAAAAACTTGACGATAAACCAAATAAACTTTTGTTTGTATTTTGTTTGTTCAATAATAAAAATGAGCTCTTATTGGATATTTCGCCTGATTTTGTTTCCTTTTTTTTCCTGTTAAGACACAAATGATATTCACAATCCTGTTTCGTATATCAATTTGTGTTCTTACTGTGTATCTAACGCAAAGTAGATGAGACGAAAGAAGACGGGAACAAAAAACAAACATTCGATCCCTCTACTCGTTTCAAAATCCCGCGGGAATGAGTTGAGGATCAGTGAGCACATCTAAGCGCACAGAAGATAATGATCATTAAAATAAAAAAAAACTAGGAATTAATGGAGGAAACTGTTTTTTAAAAAACACACACACTAAGTGGATGGGGATTTTTAGTAGCAACTACTTTTATTACGTAGTATAGACTAGTATAGTTGTAATAGTACACTTTTAATCAATAATTCAACGACTCTACTACTACGGCAAAAATGAAAATAGTCTGATAATGATTTTTTGAAATTATGCAGCGTCGTTACGATAACTTTCCATTCGGCTGGGTAGAAAATCTGCACAATTTTTTATGATTCACATTGCAAAAATCCTTTTCCCCGGGATCTTGTCGCTTGTGCACATCAGCATATGTTTCACTATCTCCGCGACCAGATAGAAAGAAGGATATATAGCTGCTCGCCATTCGTCACGGTGAAATTGGTTCTTCTCTAATGATGCACTCGTGATGCGATCCACTTTCGCCGTTTCTCGCTCGCTACTCTATGATGATATCAAATCGGTTCCTTCGTCCCTTTTTCCTTGCCGTGTCCTATTCCATTTCCCAGCAATGCCATTACTAATAAGCTTCAATTAAAAATGGCGGACGATCTCCTCGTCAGCTGCACAGTCAAGCGGCCACAGACTGTCAATTTGCATCCGGAAGAATCCCAAACGAAAATCGAAGAGAAATAAATTTCAAACGATCGGAAAAAGAAAACTTGAATGCACATCAAAATGAGTTGGAATAGAAACAAAAGATAAGGAGATAAGGAGAGAAATTCCAGAAATTCCAATTATCTTACAATTCAAAAGGATTTCATTTTTCTTTCGGTTCAGTACAGGAAAGAATCAAATCAAAAAATAGGCGAATAGTGTGGAATGTGGTGGAATAACGATTAAGAGCATCTATATAGGCTCAAAGGAGAGTGCCCCGAGTTCTTTTATAATATTATTATTTTCCTCGATCCTTTTGTGAATGGTGCATTGACGTCGTTCGTTCTCTCCACTGTCGATACAAACAATAAATTTGTGCCACATTCAGCCCACGATCGATGTGAAGAAGTTGCTATTGAAGTGAACAGCAGCCAATATAAACGGCACCAAATATGTGTGCACTGCATGTACACATCGGTTGAATTGTAAAAAAAAAAAAAGAGGCAAGAGACGGGAGAAAAAGGATATATTTATAGAGCTGATGGCCTATAGGCTGTAGGAAACAGTAGCAACAGCCGCGAGAGGTCCATAGATAAATATCAATAACTCATCATAGTCCATCGGTGCGGTCGGTTGTAACCAGCGAACGCACCAACTAGTCTTATATACTACAGTACATATATTCTATTTAAAAGAGATAGAAAACGCCTGAGAGAAAAGAATGAGGGAACCCAAGAAGCTAAGAAGAGATCGAGGAGAACATCAACAACATGCCGAACGAAAAGGACCGAGCACAAAGAGCTAGACAGAGTCTGTAAGAAGAAGAAGAAGAAGAAGAAGAAGAAAAATATATATTAAAAAAAGCACTTGAGACGAAAAAGAAGTGTGTGTACGACTCAAAGAGAGCCAGCAAAAGGAGAAAGGGAATGATTGGGATGAGCTGTATATAATTGAATTGCACCGCGATCGCCCTAGAAGCAACGTCCGCGCATACACTCCACGTCCCACCATACAAGCCGCGCTATGTAATGAATGTCGTATTGTCGTCTACCGAACGATTCCAGTCGAGTAAACAGACAAGACATTGAAGCCAAAAGGAAGCGCATCTTAAAAAACAAGAAGTACAGGACAACTTGCCTTCCGGCAAGCAATACTGGATGAGGATGGAACGGCGTCGCTCTCTCTCGTCTCTTTGACACAATTGCTAATAGAATTGCTACTATCAACGACGAACGCCGAGTCACTAGCGGCAAAGTCAGCCAAGTTAAGAGTCTTTTAGAAGATTGACAGCCAAAACAGAACGACGCCTGTGAAAAACAAAAATTTTCTTTTTTCTTTGGATCTAAAAGGATACTATATATAATATACGGAACGGCAATCTTATTGCCATCGGGTTCGTCAAGAGGTCTCCCTCTCAAGAATCTTCTTCTTCTTCTTGTGACCGTGTATCAACGGGGCGACGACGATGGAATAAAAAGGAGACATACATACAATAATATAAGACTGCTGGACACACAGACCTTCTCTCTTTCTCTCTATGTCGCAGAAGAAAACTCTGCAAAGTTCATCATACCGGAAAAAAGATCGCATACAATATGCCAATGCGCTGCTAGCGCACTTTTTCAGGGTGACTTTGACTCGTTGTTGTTGTGTCCACCATCTCTCAAGTTGGATAGACTCTTCTCAATTTGATTTCAACAAGAATGCCACCGGAAATGAGAGAGTCCCGTCGGACTTTGTGTGTACACTATCGACGTCTCGCTGACGTCACCCGCAATAAAAATAAGAAAAGAATTAAGAAAAAAAAAAAAGGAAAACAGATTCAATTTAACCCGTTGAATTCAATTTGACCACTCATAACAACAGAGAGAGAGAGAGAAAGTTTTAGCGGTGATTAAAATGTTTCAAATCAATTGGAGTGGCAAGTTCCAAAGTTCCATTGGTTTAAAAAAAAAAAAAGTTATCACCCGAAAACGAAAGAAACGCGTCGGAATGGCGGCTGAATTCATCAGCATGATCCGCTCCCTCCAACTACTTTTTATTTCTTTTCATCCACATACATACAAGTGTATACTATATATCATCATGGCGGCCAGTTATATCCGGTCTAAATATGTACGCTCGATAAACCCAAACCCGAAAAGGAACAAAAAAGACATAACATTAAGCCGATTTGCCGGACTCTATATGACGAATACCTCCCAACGTTTTTCGACCATATCTAATGCCCTCTAAGTCGACTGTTGTTCCCTTTCTATCTATAATATACTATTTCATGGCTAAGCTAACCTATATACACATAGTAGTATGGAGCACCACAAAGTTTTACGCGCCTTGTAGGACACACACACAGTTCGGCCAACGAGAATTATTCATCACAAATCAAATGACGAAACTTGTGTTTGCCCCCCATGACATACAACTATATTGTCGTAAGGGGAAGAACATCAAAACTTATGCCCACTTGAAATATTTGAATATTTTAGTGACGATACTGTAGTGTACCCTGTGACTTCTACAATTTCGTTTCAAATTTTATGGAAACGTTACGCGATGTCAACTTCACTTTCGTTGTGAGCAATTTCGGGTTGGTCAAAGTAAAAGATTCCGCCAAGTGCTGGCAGGGTCTACATTGAATAAAAAGTAAACGAATCACGACTTACCGAAAAAACGGAAAGTAATCTCAGCAGTAGGGCCCTCCAAATTTATCCACGAAATTCCAACTTGATTGGCACACCAACACCACAGTTCTGTTCGTGAGCTGTTAATTTTTCACAAAAAAACAAAAACAGAAACACTTGCATTAGAAAATGTCGAAAATTCACACAAGTAATGGCGTCCAGGACCACGAGACAGACTGTCATTACTGATCCAGACGATCATTTCCATGTTGGAAAGAAAGGAACGGTCAAGAAAATGACGAAAAGAAAAATACCAAAGGAAGGGTTCAAAAAAAGGGGAAAAAAAACGTTTGTTCATTATTGCATAAATATGGAATAATTATTACATAATAGTTCTCTTAGAGCGGTAACTGGGCGGAACACAATGTTCGCATGCCGATTATTGTGCGCTCATCAACCTTGAATTCTTCCGTGAAATTCATCGAAAGTTTTGAATACATATGAAATAATTGCCTTCCTTTAATAATTATTTTTTTAAAAAACATTTTAAACTGAGTATTCAATTCAACGCGCCATACCATACCAAACATATCCTTGACAGCTTTTGGGTTATGCAACGAATGTTACGTTCCCCCTCAAAAGAAAAAAAACTGCGATCAAATCTTTCATATCCAAATAAACCTCGATCGCGTTGTTGTATATTAAAATATATTCTTAGAATTATATATCTACAGCGTGCCTAGAAGTTTTAAAAGGTCGTTGTGACGCTTGCGCCCGGATGCGCTTACAACCCATTTCGTGATATTAATAATTCCACGTTCTTTAACAATTCAGAGCCAGCCAACCAGCAGTATAAGGACCCGTCAGTCTAATAAATCTATATGGTGCTGTTGTGTTGCTGCTGCTGCCTGCCTGCCTGCCGGCAGCAGCTCTTTTATAATAGTGCAGTCAGTACGTGCGGGACTGTTTGCGGGACCGAATATTACGACCATCCGTTCCTCTCCTCCCCCCCCCCACCACCACCATCTCCTTATTTAAATGTAAATACATGACGGCGATGCCATGTCATAACAATAATAACGTTCTTTTATGTACAAACGCGGGGGTCAAAATATTTACAAACATTTAAGCCCCGTCGTATAATGTGAAAATGAATTTGAAGCAAGAAAAAAAAGGGTCGTGGGGGATATAAAATTCACAAGTGAAAAAAAAAAAAATAAATAGAAGGGCATAAAAGACTTTGCAAAATCTTTTGGTGAATGATCCATGACGTACCCTGTCACGCTGATGGTCACATACATAAAAGATGACAGGGAGACGACAGTGCAAGGATCCCCGAGAACATCCTGAAAAGAACAGCCTCCCCCCCCCTACCCATCTATAATGTACTATGTCGACACACGGAAATATGCTTATCATACTTTGAGCAAATACTTTTTATGAGATGAGCACATTTTTAGAAGAAGAAGACGTATTTCATTTCAATTCCTAGAAGGAGGAAATGATGAGGTGAGAGAGAAGCAGAGGTCCAATCATTTTTAAACTTCCTTCCTTGCACAAGACTCAATCACCCCGCGGAGGTATTTTCATCAGAAGGCCCTCCAGCACAGGTATAATGAGATAGCGCCCGAGTCAAATTTGATTTCCTCGTCCGCCAAAAAAAAAACCCACTCTCCCAATTCGTGCGGGATCCCAACTATGTGCTTTGTGTGTTATAGCTGAAAAAAATATTACGTCGCTCTCTTACACTATACCGGCTACTCTTTTATTATTATGATTGAATGCCCAATTCAATTGGCCGCTTTTTTTATTTCTATTTTATTCAACTGCAATCATTCAACTACTATTTTAAGCTGCAACTGAAGAAATCAACGTAGAACAAGAGCGATGAGAACGAGACACCTGATCGACGCTTAAATATCTCTCCCTATCTAAAATAATTAATTTAACAAAAAAATTGATGAAAACGTAACCGTGTAGAAAACATGCAGAGAGAAATTGAATCAACCAAATCTGACGAGGATATAATTCAACAACGTTCAATTTCCCGGAATAAGTAATAGGTTTTTCTATTTCCTCTTGCACATCTCACCAAAATTGAACCAAAATTGAAACGCAAGAATTTCATTTCCGATTTCTTCATTTTTTTAAAATTGTCATTTCCATAATAATCATAATAACAGTATATAACAAGTCTAAATGAAATGACTACTTTCCATAGCTCAGAGACCATTAGGATTATTGATTCGTCGGTGGGCTATTAGTTACAAATAGTACGCGCTTGGCTCTTTTTGTGTCTTAAGAAAAGAAGGAATGCCTAACTGAATAACGTAGAAACATCTATCATCCATACATGAGTTGGTCTATTACACTGCTGAGCAATGGCGAAGTACCAAAGTCCACTCTCTCTTTTTCGATTCCTCTTCCGTCGCATTTGATCCTATTGTTACGTCTAACTTATGGGTCGATACACACATATCCAATTGTCAAATTCTAACATGTCTCTTTTTCCTCTTTTTGTTGTCCAGGTTTCGGAAACAAAATAAATATAAAAATTTTTAAATAAAACTGAAAAAGAAGAACGAGGGCGCGGTAAAAGATGGCGGAAAGATGGAATCAAAGCGGATCAGGAGCGGAAGAGAATCCTCAATATCTCAACTTATCATCGTGGACGGTGTTGGACGCTTCATCCTACTACAACTACTTATTGCACTATTGCAACAACAGCAGTACGCCAACTGACGTTTGTTGTCAATGGAATAACTGCAGCGTGGCCGGCAATATTTTCTTGGAGATGGCCGACAACAACAGCAACAGCAGTAACGCCAGCGATTATTGGATCAACTCGACAAATCCACAGCGATCCGAAGACAATTTGATATTCACCAGTTTGACTTCGGCCATCTTGGGTGTCCTCATACTGGCCACAATAGTCGGTAAATAAATCTCTCACTTTCGTCTGCACGCATAAATCGATCCGTGTGTCTCATCGTCTTGATTTGTTCCGTCGTCGTTGATGATATCACACATAGCAGTTCGTGCTGCTGACGGATCGATAATAAGTGTCTGTCCCGCATCCTATTCCAATGTATAGTCTGTGTGCAACACACACACACAAAAAAGAGAGGAGCTTCCAGGATGGAGCCTGGAGTCTATAAATTATTATCATAACAACTCTATCATAAGGAGCCAACAGTTGGGTCGTGGCACATATCAGACTGTCATTCGTGACACTCTGAATGAGATGTGGTGGTGCCCCCTTTTATATTATTGCGATCCTTCCTCTTTTCTAGGGGATTCGCTTTTTGCTCAATTGCCATCTCAACGTGAAACCTACTACACACACACACACACACACACCCACACAGATGATGAAGAACGTACCCGAGTCAAGAGATGTGCAGAGCTGAGACGGGATCGAGACGAGAAGATGGCAAGTGCCTCGTGAAGCTTGAAAATTGGAAATGGAGAAGCAGAAGAGGAGTAGGATGGCAAAGTCTAAGTTGAAGACGGTGACATCGTCGCGTCTCTTAAATGATGAATGCTTAATGTGATAGGGGAGGGCCAGGCACGCGTCCTCTCCACATGTTTTCTTAGCGTACACATTTGCATCCTGCAAGAATTTGCCATCAGCAGAGTGTCATGACGCTGTCGACTAAATAATAACAAGAACTAATAGAAAATCAAGAAACAAAACGCAAAATAAACAAATATTTCAGAACCCATTTTGAAACTGGTGAAAGCTTTTCTATTAGTGTGTGTGTCTGTGTGTGTGTACTTTTTAAGTACGTGTCATTAGCAGATGGAAAACTGATGTTGGTCTTCTATGATTGAATGCAAGTTGCCTTATTATCTACTTTGGTTCTGCATCCCAGAGTTGGGTGAACTTATGAAATTCATCTCAAAAGTGGGATCGACATGCAAGTTTTTCGTTTGTGTATATGTGAAGCAATGAAGCATATACGGAAAGCTCAACTTGATTCTAATCGACAGAAATGCTGGGCCCGTCAAAACTCAGTCGGCACCGTATAGGTTACCTTCCATTTGCCCCTTTCATTTACAAACACATTGACGATGGAGCACATCAGCCAATAGGCAGTCAAAGATTTCAAAGGCGTACGCCCAGCACTCAAAGTTTCTCGTCGGCAATAAGAGGCAGAAGGCAGGCAGGAGCAGGACAGCGAATGATTTTTCTTGTTTTCCACGAGCTTTTCCAATGCATGGATGGAGCCTTTGAACGGGTCATTGCTCCTTACACCTTTGATGTGCCAGCTGATGGCTACTCAACGATGAAGAGAGCTCGTCAAGGATTCCATTGACTCATAAAAGTTCATCATTCGGTCAATGACTGTAATAAAGAGAGAGCGTAATATACGTAGTATAAAGAAATAACTTGGTCATCTTGAACAAGAACTCATTGGAGAGAACAACTTTTCTATATACACGCCACGACGAGGCAGCAAAGTTGCGCTAGGACCCAAGAAGAAAAAAAAATGAATATCAGGACTTTTTGGTTTGAGTGAAAAGTTGGGTCTACGGTCGACTAGAAATCGCTTTTCGATCATTTCTCCCTACCTAAAGAGTCGAGACTTTTATTTTGTTTTCCTGGTAGAAAACTATGCGCGTGTCTCCCTATATGTATGAGAAAATCCATCAAAAATTCAAAAGTATATCATAAACTGCGTAGTCTAGACACAGAGAGATGGTGATGGTACGGGTAGTCTTGAGCATCTGCCCATCTATAAATAAAGAATCAATAACACTTTCACACACACAAAAGAAGAAAGACATGCGGAAGGCATTCCATGAAATTGAATTTTTCATGGCGATGGCCATCGTACCAAGAACCCGTTCGCATTTCTTTCAAAAACAAAAAAAAAGCCTGGGAAAATGCATATACATTTGACAAGAATTGACACACTTTTCTATATTCTGTGGCTCTGGCTCTGTAACGTGCCATCATATATAGACAGACGATCCCTTTGGCCCGACAAAGAGTCGAGTGTGTCTGTCGAGAGTGGCAGGTTAAATACAGTATCGAATGACATCTAGAGAAAAACGAGAACCTACAACACTCGATCTAACGTCAACTTCCAAAATCTTATGTCCTATATAGAAAGTTGAACACAGAATCCGAGCGATAGTCAAGTTTGAATGGCTTCCCCTTTGCAGTAACTATACACAGGCAATAGACGGAGGAGAATTATAGAGAACTCGGTGGCAGGGCGTAAACTTGAGCGATGACATTCGACACTTGTTGCCATGGCAATGCAACGGTGATATGATACAACAACAACAGTATGTATATAGAGCTTATTTAAAAATTGGTGATTGTGTTTTGTTTTTTTATTTACGTTGGTGATCGTCTGACAAGTTTTCTGGTCGGGGAAACCAATTTCCCAACCAACGATATGAAGATAATCCTATTCAAATTTCTTGACTTATTATGTAGGTAATGTCTTCGTGATTGCGGCCATTCTACTGGAGAGACACCTGCATTCCGTGGCGAATTATTTGATCGTCTCACTAGCCGTGGCCGATCTCCTTGTCGCCTGTTTGGTCATGCCATTAGGAGCCGTTTACGAGGTACATTAATCAATAAGTTTGGACTTAAAAACTTGTCGTTGGCAACTATACAATCGTTTGATAAAGTATGGAGGCTTATAGAAATTTTTGGCAATAAACTTTGTAATAACAACGAGAGAAAAGTTCAAACTGTAAGATCGCAATTCACGACACTTGTATAAGGGCCATTTACCCGAGTCACGCGAAACTTTCATTCGGGACGCGGGAAACTCCCTAAAAATATGAGCCTCATCCGGAATTGTGATTTACAACAGTTTCTTATTATTAACTTGTTATTTATTTATTTTTTATTTTTTTTCGTCTGGACGTTCTTAATTGCGTACACTAATCCTCATCGCTTGCTGACGTTCTAATATAGCCGCCAGCCAACAAAGTCTTATATATTATGCAATACAAGTCTGGCGTCTATTTATTTTTTTTTTATTTGAAAAAAAAAGACGATGAAGACGATATCCTTTTCAACGCCACGGGCAATATATGAACAATAAAGTATATCTACACTACAAAGGCCAGCACAGACGGCTGACAAAACCTTTGCCGGCTTAATAAAGGCCTCGAAATTTTTCTCAAGAGATTCTTTTGCTCTTTTAGCGTGTTGAGTGCGCAACTACTCGTCTAGCGGTGACGCGCTGCGCCGACTATTTCTCACTCTCTTTCACATAGGCAGCAGACACTTGTGAGCATTTACCTCGAGCCTTTTAAATAAATCGTAATACAACAACAACAGGGAGAGAAGATATTAAGGAAAAAAGGGGGGGGGGGGGAAAGCCTCTTAAGATTGCGTGAGGCTGTGAAGAAAATGATGAATATTTTCGGTTGTTGCGCGGCAACGCAGAAATGCGTGCGCTCCACTATATGATATATATTGGGTAAAGTGGATCTCTAGATGACGCAAAAGCGCCATTCTTCATCTTGTAACCGTTGACGTTATTATTTACGAGTATCTCATCTAATCTATGATGTACATTTCTGATAAACAAAAAACAGATCAGTCAGAGATGGATCCTGGGACCCGAGTTGTGCGATATGTGGACCTCTTCTGATGTCCTCTGCTGCACTGCCTCTATTCTCCACTTGGTGGCCATAGCGACCGACAGGTAATGAAAGAAATGTACCTCCTACTAACACACTAACACACACACACACACACACACACACACACTTGTAATCTAACCATTGGATATTGAAACAAAGAGTAGATTCCATGCAATCAAATATTACGTGAAGTCATAGAACCGAAAAGTGGATGGAAAAGTAAATCAAAAATCCATCCGGGGAACACAAAAAGAAACGCTATATAATTATTTGCCTTTGATTCAATTGCTGGCCATACAAATATATAGAGATATAGAAAAAAAAGAGAGAGGAAAAAAAAAACATGTAAAAAGCCATTTGAAGTAGCTTATTAAATACATATTTATTATATGGCAGTAGTGATAGAAGAAGTATATATTCCTACATCAAAGGGAAAGTCCATCACGGTCTGCTAGTGACGTAACATATCCCTTTGGCCCGTTTATCCTCGAGCAATTCCAAGTTGATATAGTATACATCTAGGCCTTTTATAGACAGACATAACAAGATGTAGAAGCATAAATTAATCGATACGTACAAGTCGAAAAGATTCCCTTTGAAGTATTTTCGGCCTCCGATTGAGAAGAACTGCGCAGTTATTTTCCCTGTCTATATCTCTGTCGACGCCACTGTGTTTGCTAACCAATTACTCTTTGATTAAAAAGATACTGGGCCGTGACTAATCTGGACTATATCCACAATCGGAATGTCAGCCGCATTGGAACGATGGTATAAATAGAATCACATTCGTCTATGTGCAATATTCTCATTTATCTTTTCTCTCTTTTTTTGATTTATGGGGGGAAAAAAAATGTTCCATAGATTTTCCTCGTCTGGGCTGTTGCGCTAATTGTGTCCGTTGCGCCGCTATTCGGTTGGAAAGACGCCGAATTCTTGGATCGAGTCAACATCCAGCAGCGATGTCTCATCAGTCAAGATGTTTCCTATCAAATTTTCGCCACTTGCGCCACATTCTACGTCCCTTTGGCCGTCATTCTGATCGTTTATTGGAAAATCTTCCAGACGGCCAGGCGGAGAATACGCAAACGTCCCAATCATCAACAAGAGCAGCAGCTGCATTCTAGCCACAACCTCAATCACGACGCCAACGACAATCGAAAAATGATGCGGCGTTGGTTCAAATGCCCAGCAGCTGGCGCCTCATCGTCAGCTGAAGAATCGGAACACATGAAAGAAGATGAGCCACCTGCAAGGACCAGCAGCGACGACGCCATGGCCATAGCCGCTGACGACGGCCAACACACACCCAACCAGCAAACAACAGCGTTCACCATTGAAATTCCCGAAGTCAACGCGATGCCGATTACATCAGAGAACAACGCCGCTAAAGCCAACCGACTCTCACCACTCAACGGTTCGACGGTGGCTCTGAGCAGTCCAGTCATTAAAACAACGTCGGCGGGTCCGGCAGCGACGGCTAAAACGACCGAGAACGCGGTCAGAAAGAAAAGAGAAACGCTTGAAGCCAAACGTGAGCGCAAAGCGGCCAAAACTTTGGCCATCATCACGGGAGCATTCGTTGTTTGTTGGCTGCCCTTCTTTGTATGCGCCCTGCTGATGCCTTTAAGACCTGACTGGGTCTTTGACGAGACAATGTTGTCCGTTTTCCTCTGGCTCGGCTATTTCAATTCAACGCTCAACCCCATTATCTACACCATCTTCAGTCCAGAGTTCCGTCAAGCCTTTAAGAGGCTACTTTGCGGCAAAGCGGCCGTTAACGGAACTTCGGCTTATCGACCACGAAAACTTCGTTGAATTCAACACATTTTAAAATCCTCCCGTTTAAAAGAAAGTAAAACTGGACAAAATATATACATATACAATTATGTGCGCGAGTGAACGCTTGTCATTACTGTATAAATTTTCAATGTCGTTTACACATTTAGATAGAGCCGGTTGCATATTACGTGTTACATAAAAAAAATCTCCATATTATATTCTATTTATCTATTTGACAACAACATTTGTAAAAGCCCTGAAAATAATTGACCGTTTCATTGTTTTTCAAAATCTTTTGATATTATCATCATTAAATATTCCCTCCCCCCTTTCCTTATGTCAAATTCATCTTTGCTTCTTTTTTAAAAAAACAAACTCATCCGTATAGGAATCGGTGGAAATAACTTGTACCTACCATAGCAAAGTTTGTTTTTTCTTTGGTTTAAAAAGAAAATGCGCGATCCATTCTATATGCGGACTTATATCACAAACCCAAGAAATGAAGACAACAAAAAAAAATAAAATCAATAATAAAAAGAAAAAAACCCTTTTCCTGTTTATCACAGGCGCAAATCCACTCACGACATATGAAAAATCTGTACATATATGCATAAATCATTTGAAAGTTATTTGTAAAAGTTGTGCACAATATACGTCGGAGACTATAATGGATATGAAAATAGGGAACAGATTGTTGGAAGGCTCTTGCGTGATACACATGTTACGCTGCTGCCACGAAACGGTGAACGGAACACGATTTGTTGTGTGTGTGTGTGTGGGTGTGCGTGTTTGGATTATTGCTACGTTTTTATCCCCTTTTGGTTGTTGTTGTTGTTGTATTTCTTTACATATTTTTCTGCGTGTTTCGGTGGCAAAACTGTTGTAAATAAAAACAAAATTCGAATTTATGTAATAAGAAATAAATCCAAATCCCAGATGGTTTGTTTCAATCAAATGGCTTTATATAAAGAACCAAGAAAGAGGAGAATTCTCTACTCTTGGTTCTCTAATCAAATTGTTTCTAATTGCTTTTTGTTTTTTTCTGATAATTTGTTACCGAAGACCGAAAGTCAATCTAATAATTTAAAAAAAAAATCTTCCACCCTCTACGTTATAAACAACAAGGAAAACCAAACAAAATAAACCTTCGGATGGAATGTCATTTCAAATTGAATTCCCTACACCTGATGCTATTTTGAGTTCCCATTCCATTCGCTACGCAATTTCATATTTTAAGGCCTCAACCACTTTGTGTGAAAGGATCGACAATATTCAGGATCAGCCACCATCTAGCGGTAGGACTTTTATGTGTGTGACTAGGGTCAGAATATAATCAAACAAACAAATAAGAAAATCAATACAAACAAGAATTGGCAACAAATATTCATCGCATCAAAAAACGAATTGGAATCGGAAGAGGAAAGAATTGATGGATGAAGAATGAACTAAACAACTGACGTCTGCAATCGTTTCCTTTCTTTGCTTCTTCTGCCGGAAGAGAATTACATCCCTATTCTTATTTTTTATTTATTCTTTTTTCTGATTACGTCGTCAAGGTCAATCAGTCCACCCGGAAAAGAAGCATGTGGAATTGGAGCTGGAACGTCTAATATTACGTTTTTTTTTCTTTTTTTACCAGCCATGAATGAAAAAATCTATTTCTGCCTTTCAGAATAAATCTCTCGCAGCAGCAGCAGCCACTTCCCTATGTCTATCAGCTGATAGAGTTGCAGCAGTCCGTTGTAGTCAGTCACAAACGAGTTGTAATGAACATGCTACGACCGAGACACCGCACAAATCTCCGCTAGAGCGCGCGACGCTCCCGGGGGACAAGATAACACCCGAATTGATTGATTATGTGCATAGACACATTTTCTTTTTTAATAAGGGAAAAAGAATTGAGAAACGATTGCATTTCTCTGCCAATTAAGTTTTTGCCAATTTTTTTTTCGCATCGACATCTGCTTCTGTCATCAAAAAAGCTCAACTTTTTGTTCCCGATCTCGCAGTTTCTTTTTCTTTTTTAAAAAAGGATTTTTTTTGTTTTTGCCTCTTATTAGAAATGTGGATGGGGCTTTTCTCTTCCGTCTTCGTTATCCAGTCGGGTTAACACGGAAAACATAAATAACTTTCCCTTGAAAATGTAAAAAAATGGGAAACGGATTCTCGGACAGAGATGCGATAAACAAAAAAAAAACAAGTTCAGGGTCCAATCCCCTTAGAGTGTTACAAGCAGCTCTTCCGGCCGGAAGTATGCGAGTCTACATTTCACAAGAAAAACTTGGTCATTACCCGGACCTTTTCCTTTTGAACAAAATCCGTTTGTCGCTCGAGTTGGTGGTGCTCCTTCAGATTCGACTCAAACAAAAGATCCTATCAAAGTGGCATTTGGAAAGGGCCGACAGCGGAAGATAATGCATCCTGAACACACAAATTCTTCTTGTCACCTAAACATCCTAAACATTTGTTATATCATCAAATTTTCACTTGATTGAAATTGAACACCAACGCGCATTCTTCCGTACATTCTAACATTCAACAACTGTAAAATGTTCATCGTGCAGCCGACAGATGGCGAAGGAAATTGTTGTATATTTAGAAAAATAAAAGTGAGAAGACACGGATGACATATGACCGGCCATGAAATTTCTTATTTTACGTGCTCGAGCGTCGTTTGATGGGCGCATCAGAAAATCGTTTCGCAATAACAACAACAAATAGGATCTCTTTAAAAAAAAAATAAAAATTTGTAACGTTTAGAGTATCCAAATAAATAAATGATGGTGATGATGATGGCGAGTGAAATGGTGTTACCATGGAGCGACTAGTTTAGCGTGAAAAAAAGTAAAGAAAGGAGGCGCATAAAGAAGAAACCGAGAGTCTAACGTAATAGGGTGTGCGGTGTGTTCGAATTGTATTCAATCCACGGCGTCGCGATTTGTGCCTGGCAACGGGCGTTGAATATTTTTTTTCTTTTTCTCCTTTAAAAAAAATCAAAATACCTTGAGAAATTCAAGATTTTTCCTTATTCTTTTCCTCCTGGTCTAAACATCCGTCAGTTCAGACTTCCCATTTTCGATGGCATAGGCACGTGGCTTCCTCACCCTGTTTGACTATGGAGACGGAATAACTGAATTATCACTTTCACTAGGATCCTGATGCTGTGCTGCCGCTGCTACAAAGTCGTTGCAATCCGTCACGGAACATCCAGGAAAGTAAGAATAAAAAAAAAGAAAAGAAATCTGTTTTTTTTTTATTCGGCAGCATTTTCGGATCAATAGGAACCATACTACTACACTACTAGCCTCTATTGTATACAGGATTAAAGCAACTCTATGCCCACTACTACATACCGAAAGAGAGAAAAAGAATCTATAAGGAAAAGATAGGTCATGTGGTCTAGCCATCGATCGAATGTCATACAATAAGTGTCTGCACAATGTCCATTGGCAGTCATGGAATCACTTCCCAACATGTGACGTATACGAAGAATCTCTCTAAGGAGTTTCATTAACTCAACATATAAAGATAATATTTAATAACATGTTTGCGGAATACATATACATCCGTTTGCGACAACAACCAGCTGAGGCCAATGATTCCACGAAATCATTTGAAAGCTATAAAGAAAGAGATAGAAAGATACGTGCTACGTACGTAGGTAGCAGCTTTCATCATTCGTTGAAAAGAAAAGTATATTCTCCAGGGAACTAGGTCTATAGCTGATTAATTTTTAAAAAAAAGCAGGGATATTTTTTTAAGAAAAAAGCCAGGGATATAAAAAAAAAACTGTTGAATCGATCGAAACGCTTTGAGGCTTAAAAAAGAGAACAAAAAGAAATGCCAATAGATAACAAGATGATGAAAACTCTTGTGATAGTCAAACAGAAATGTTGGTGTTGCGCTGTTAGCAGCAAGAACAAGAATTTACCGGAGAGAGGAAATACCAAACACGTGTAAGTTGTGCATATGGAAATTCAATTTGGAGGGTTTGAAAATAAAGGTTTATGTCGTCATCATTTATCGGGTTCTTTTTATTATTTCGCAAAGGGATAATAATAAAAAATATATTTTCTATTTAAAAGAAAGTCTAGACTACATAGTTCTAAAGAATGTGAAACTGAAGTTAGTCTTACCTTTGTTGTAGTCTTTGTTGTCATAAAACAGCTTCATGGCCATAACAGCAGAAACCTATAATGGAATGTGGAGTAAGTGATTTATCGTTAAAATTAAGAAAATTAGTTAAGTTTTTCAGTTCAGTTCTGAATTGTATTTAAATGATGGTGAGTACGCAATGAAGAACACAGTGCCAGGGTCATGCATCTGATGTTACCAAGTGCCATGCTAATTACTCCATTGGTTGTGAGAAGTGAAAAACTCATCTGCACGTAACAACCAAAATCTCACTTTGGTATATGTAATCCCAAGTTGTCAAAGTTGTAGTGAATGTGAATAATTTGAATATTACCTAGTTGCTTCCACTGAATCAGCAAAAAGCTCTGATTAGTGACGACAGTTGAAATGGCGAAAAGTTAATCGATTCACGGAACGTGTTCATCCCTAGTAACACACATTTTTATTTTTTTTTGCTGCTTTGCCAAAGATTATCTTCATTTTGCATCTTTAAAAAAAATTGGATCGATTCAAACCCTGACGTCCGAAAGAGCTTAAAAGAAAGAACAAAATCAAAAAGTTTAACTTTTAATCGCTTTTAATTTTTTGAAAAGAATAGTTATGAGGCCGCCACTATGGTCGTCTGCATATTTGAGCGTTGTCAAATCACGTGTTTGAATGCTTCTCTATTCATCTCTATAAAGCTATTTTTCATCGTCCATCAGTTTATAGCTACATAATACTGGCCTATATCCTCTTATATAGTAGCTTTTGTAACGTAATCCTGACTTTATACTTTCCGACTGACCACCGACCCGTAAATGGTGACTGACAGTCTGAGAAACCAGAAAAGAAAAAAAATAGGAAAAGTCTACACGGTGCGGTGTAATAACCGAACCGTCCCACCACTTTCCATTCACTTTTGTGCCTTATCAAAGATCTCTTTTCCACACAACACATACAAAAAGTTTCCTTTTTGATCATTGGAATAAAAGAGAAGGAGCCACGTACGTCATCACGCACACGAAATCCACTTTATCGAGCAAACACGTCCCGTCATTGCTAGTTTTTTCTTTTTTTTTCTCTAGCTTCTTCTTTTACCCGACAACAAATTTTCCCTTCACGGTGGGAAAAAGTTTTAGTATCCACGGAATTGGTCGCGGCCAAAATATGGAAAAAGGTGGAATAAATAATGGCGTCATTGGAAATCATTAGACAAATAAAAAAAGAAACAAAATTCATGTGTTTATTTTATTCTTGATTGCTTTCTTTGTTGTTCCTTTTTTTTATTATCCGACTACTCTCATCACCAGCGGAATAACGAATATATTCCAAATGATGAAATAAGATGATTATAGATCTATAAAAGAAAGAAACTAGACACAAATCCCAACGGCCAGTTGATCCGAGACTCATACTGTGCTACAATAATAAGAACGACCAGCAATTTGATTGATGAGAGAAAAAGAATTGGTATTAGGTCATATAAGAAATATATCGTTCCGCATTTTGTTTGTATTACACACCGTGATTTCTCCATCTCAAAGTATTGGCTTTATACAAATGACGAAATGAGAAACAACAACACGCAGCACAGAGAGTTATATTAGGGAAAGTCACAAGAAAACATAAAAGAGAAAACAAAAGAATTGGAAATGATAATCTTCTTATTATACAATATACAGAGATATAGATTTTGATATGAAAACATGGCTTTTATGTGTGTGTGTGTGTATCACGTCGTCAGGAATGAGAATATTATCGTCTATATACACTTTCCAGGTCGTGTCACATTGACGTCATAAATAGGATTGGAAACAACAACAAGAAATCAGATCGAGACTTTGGTATATATATATAGAATCTTTTATTCAGTTTTGTTTTGTTTTTTTTTGCATGACGAGTAGGAAAAAGTTATCCGGAATAGGTGGACGCGGCTGCGACACTTTGCCGTTCCGGATCATTGAACTTGTTGTTATTACCTACTGTAGGGCCAACAGATAACACTGTGACATTAGGTCGACTTTCTCTCGTCGTTCTACCACCACCACCGGAATGAGAAAGAGCCGTTGCCATAGGTTGGCTGGATCGTGGACGACTACTCTTCATCCGCAATAGTTTCTGAAAAGCGTTACGGAACTCTGGACTGAAAATGGTGTACAATATTGGATTGAGAGTGGAATTGAAGTAGCCCAACCAAAGGAAGAATGACACCATGTTATCGTCGTAATGGCAATGTGGCCATTGACAAACGGGCATCAACAGGGCAATGACGAAAAATGGCAACCAACAAACGACAAACGCTCCCGTAATAATGGCCAATGTTTTAGCCGCTTTTCTTTCACGTTTAGATTCCATGTTGCGTCGTCGATTGCCACCACCGGCAGCCGCCACAGCCGCAACAGCAACGGATGTAATTCTTCGAGTTAATTTGGCTGGTTGTTGTTGCTGTTGCGGTTGTTGCGGTGCAACGGCCACTGTTTGTTCAACGTATAAATTGTCTGCTGTATCAGATGGCGAGACATTGGGTCGTCCAAGATTCAAAACACCAACAGCGGCCGCCATGACGGAACAAGAAGAAGGTTCAACTGTTGAAACGAATGATATTCCCGTATTATTGCTGGTCCCGGTCGTTGAATTTGTCGGTGCCGCTGACGAAACGGCACCTCTCAAACTGAGTCTCAATCCGCCGATGGCTGCAGCGGCTGTAGACGATGAAATTCCATTGTTTTGTCTCTGTTCTTTGCGTCTTCTAATCCTCTTTTTGGCTGTGAGGAATATCCTCCAGTAAAGAAACAAAATGATGGCCAACGGCAAATAAAATGTTGACAGCGTCGCAAAAACCTGTGCCAAACCCCGTAAAAAAAGGAGTAGTAGAAACATATTATTTTTAATATTTGCGCCAGCATGGAGCATCAAAAAACAGTTCACTAGGAACGACAGAAAAATAAACGGAACTGGACGACGACAAAATGTCTTTTATGCATATAAACCAAATACAGAGAGCCATAGATGACAGCAGTCAAATAAATCGGGCGAACGGGGAACGGGGACGTTATATAATCTTAAATGTCGCTATATTCATCGAGAGCTATCACGGCAGCAGCAGCACCCGGATCGTGTGTATCGATCGATCGTCGTGTGTAGAGTTTGAAATCGAATATAATACAGACGTTCCGTCAATATTGTGCAAATGGCAAACGGATGGCGGAATCTGTCGGCCGCAGTCAAAGAAAACATTTCGACCCATTCGAATGGCTGAATTTAATCGTTCAAATAAAAATAGAAACAAAAAACTATTTTGCTGGTTAATGTTTTACATGTTTAAGTGACACTTTGCCCTTTTTTTTATATATGACGTCTTTTGTTTTTTCAACCGGATCGATGCGAAAAAATCAACTGCTGCTGCCGAGGACCAAAAAAGCGAACTAGGGGTTGAACAGCAAGATAGATACCGAAAAATCTGTTATTACCTGATAACCGACATCCTGACTGATGAGACATTGCTGATAAATTTGTATCCTCTTCTGCCAATCGTCATCCTTCCATCCGAAAAGTGGGAAACAGGAAACGAGCAAAGAAACCAACCAAACGGTGGCAATCATCAACGTGATGCGGCCAACGGTCCTCTGTTGGATGTAGTCGATACTCGTCACCGCCCAGTATCTGCACAACAGCCAATGCATCGACAATGAACTCGTCGCGTCTCTTTATATTCTGCTGATTCAATTCCCTTTAGACATACAGAATTTCCCTTCGTCCGTCTCCATTGTTTTTCTGTTATACACAGAAATCTCTTTAAACGTTAGAAGGAGGAGTAGACTACTATATCCAAAGTGGTCAATAGTGTTGAATCGATCTCCAAGTTTTCTTACCTAACTATATATTATACTCGGGCATGGATCGTGATAAATACGAATAGGAAGACTATTCGTTGCACGATGATCCGCGTTATTTTTCTTTCGGATGTGAATTTATTCACCTTTTTTTAAAAGATTTCCTTGTCTTTTTTGTGCATAGGATCAGTTGTGTGTGTATATCTCCAGCAAAAGAGTTTATGAAATGGACGTGATATATGAAACAATCGATGATGTTGCGTGCCACACGCAATTCACGTTTATTAATAGACGTGTAGACCTCCATCGTTGGGTGGAAATAAACGAAACAAATTTCGTCCGAAAATGTGAATTCCCCTTTTCTATAACAGTTGAATAATAACATCCGTTTGGCATCGTCCAGATAACGACACTGGACAATTTCCAATCAATATTCAATTGGCTTTTTTTATTTGCTGCCCTTTCGTGACTGATATATACACAAAATCCATTTAAATATGAAATATATGAAAGAATTGTGTGTTGTGGACCGCATCATTATCAAATGAAGCCAAAGAAAATACCAGGCGGATATCTGATTCAATAACCTTTTGTCGAACCAATCAACAATTTGGTACCAACGCGTGTATGATATTATTCATCTTATTTGACTAAATATCCATTGAGTTGATGTTGTTGATAATATTTACCTGTCGGTGGCTATGGCGACCAGATGAAGAATAGAAGCGGTGCAGCAGAGGACGTCCGATGAGGTCCACATATCGCACAATTCGGGTCCCAGTAGCCATTTACCTGTCACCTGATAAACGGCACCTAACGGCATGACGAGACATGCGACCAAAAGATCGGCCACGGCTAACGACAGGATCAAATAATTGGCCACCGATTGTAAATGACGTTCCAACAATATGACGGCGATGACAAACACATTACCTGTTGAATAAACCAAACAAAAAAAATTGGATTATCAGTTCTACTAATTCATTGCCTCCACCAATACTATGCCCGTTTCTTGACAGATTATACCACCGAGCAGTATATAGCTCGGTGGTATATGCAACGCCCCATTTGTAACGTAATCAATTCTACTCGGCTGGCAGCACTCTGTAGCTAATTACGAGCTCAGCAGCAACGAGCATCAATATACACACTGCTGCTGCTGTTGCCAGCCATCAACAGTCACTCTACGAGCAGCTCGAGTTGCAACATTGAACGCGTTATTATGTGCTGCTGCTGCTGTTGTGTGTACGTTGCCCTGCTGGGACTCGGAAGTTTCTTATTACAGACAAGAGAAAGAAGAGAAAAAAAGAGCTCGGGGAAGAACTTAATATTTTCATTTATAATATATAGAGACTAGGTTATTTCACAGCCGGCGGTTACGCGAAAATGTATATAACACGCTCGCCTAGAGTGCTCTGCCGGCTCTCCATTAGTCTCCGCAGGATAGTAATAATATATAAGAAAGTCTGAGATCTCTTTTTTTATTATTATTAGATTCTGTCGTTGACTGAATCCTTTTATTTTGTACATATATCACCCCAAAAAGCAGCTTTAGAATCGTCGTCATTATCGGGTAATTCGACTAATACGAGTAGAAATAACATCTAATAGAAGATATAATAAAGAAAGAAGAATGAAATCCATTATGTTATTGCGGGACGATCCGCAAATGTTTGACATCAAAGGTCGAGAAAATGACAAAAGTTCGCTTCTTTTTGTGAGAGACCCACGACCTTTTATCGTTTTATTAAGGCGCCACTTTCAAAAATGAATATACACAGCAGACTGATGCAAGGGAGGGGATTGACATTTAAGCCTTTCAGTTGATGAGTCAAAATGATGACGTCTTTCCATCATTTCCAGCGGCGGTGGAGCAGCTTTTTTTGCTTCACTCTGATGAGTCCTGCTGTGTAATAAGGCAACACATCACGATCACAATCCTCTAAAATAGAGTTAGACAGCAGAAAAGCCCGCCCGACATGATAATAATAATAAGAAAATGAATCTGAAAGAAGAAACTAGGCAGGTCTAATAGGTTTTGGTTTTTTTTTCTTTACTTCTGTTTTACTAGGTGTATCATCGTCATAATAATAGAAAATCACAACGCAGTAGATGAAAATAGAAACAAACAGCACAAGTCTGTTGTATTTGGTCTCATAGACGTTTATTTTTTTTGCTTTGAAAATGATTTGTTGGCATGTCTCCGAATCCATATAGACTCGTTGACCCTGTTTCACCATTTGGATATGCCGTCGCTATGAAAGTTGACAAGCGTCTTGCACGCCAATATCTATGAGACGCAAACTCACCGCCACCACCAGCCCCCCCGCGGGACTCGTAAAAAAAAACAAAAAAACTATCGGATCCAAACAAACAAACACGTCAAAATTTGGACTGACGATAATATATGCGCACTGCACGACGACGGGACGACTATTGTAAATATCGATAAACAATGCCAGCCAGCCTAGCCTATAGGGGCGTGATATGTAGTATGTGTATAAGGTAAATAATAAATAGATATATATATATTCTTTGCATCGATTTGATGCTGTTGGCATCTCAACAGGCCCCACACAGCAGAAATAACTACGTACATAAGAGACTATATACGTACACACACTTGTGTGTCTGTTGCCTTGGATATGGCGAATAACGGCTATAGAATTGATTCTTTCGTCTCTTTTCCTTATATATATATACAGGACGACGTGGGCATGAACATAAATAGCGAGATTGTCGTTAAGCTTAGACAACTGGAACGAAGTTGCTGGTTGGGATATTATTATTATTTAGCACCCCAAATAGTGTGACAGGCTATATAATGTGTTTGGACGAGTATAAGTATATGATATATACAGTAAGTCCACTATAGGAGGAGTATTAATAAACTTAGATTGTATTATATATATACAGGACATTAATAAATGACAAACTAAGATGAGTCAAGTTGCCTCGTTCGATGAATGCTGCTTATTGTTTTCTCAGTCGTATTTAAGTTATCCCGCGTTAGGAGCTGAGAAAAGTTCACATCTCTAAAATATTATTGGCACTTTGTCCTACATAATACATTTAGCTGAATGTTGTTCAAAGCTCCTTAGAGAGGACAGTCTAAAAAGCACAAAGAATATATAAGGGCTCAACTGTCAACAAGTTTCGTCATCGATCAATTCCTGTCAAGATGTTCCCTCTCTCTAATGGCTCTTGTTTCTCTCACTGATGCGGTTCCTACCCAAGAAAAAAATGTCTCTTTTTTTCTTCTGTACAAAATATAATGGCTCAACAGATGAAAAAATCCGTTTTCCAGCGGGAAATTTGAATTTCATATCGACCCAGATTGCGCCCGATCTATATATCATTTGCATACACAGCGAAAGGCACACAGTCAACTAAGCCTTTCACACACAAAACAGACAAGACTGAAACGTATAGAAGATTCGTTCTTCTATATTCGTTGATGTGCCAACCAGGACATTTCTGCAGCGCCTCTACCAAATTTAGAGAAACTTGTGCCTCTATATACACAATCCAATATATACATGGAGGAGTACTAAGAAACTCTTGGGAGAGTATAGCAGAGACTCTAGAGAACAACTCAGAATAGCTGGCAGCAGCAGCTATAGAAATCAAGTGTAGTCGCAGCAGCAAACAATTGAGAAGACGGCACACACGTCTACGTCTGCCTCTCTCTCTATATGCTATTCTAGTCTATATAGACATTGACAGCAGAGTGTACACGGGAGAGTAGTGCAACAATTACTCTGTTCTATTCTTCTTAACTTTATGTATTCCCCAAACGCTGGCCGGACTGAATGTCCCAACTTTTCCGCCTTTCCATTCGATGGACGACGATGACTCTTAGAGCTATAGGAGAACAAATTCTATATATGATGGTCTGTTATTATAGATTTTAATTCAAAGATAAAGAATAACCAAGTCGCCTGCTGCTGCTGTTTGGCGTGACGCCAAACGCGTTTTATTATTTCTCATCTATCAATCAATATGAATAAATGAAAAGCTACTTAAAGGGTGGCTGCTGATATGTGTTTCCTTATAGTAGGTGGATTATTACCCCGCCCACACATATTGAATTCGACGTAAAATAATATTACGTCACGCTCTCTTTGTGTTTGTGTTGTGTTGTGTCTATATAAAGCAATTTCGCTATAATGTGCAGAGAGATTCCGCGCTATTCGTTGCGCGGCATCGGATATGTTTAATGCTATCAGTCTTGTGCATGCGTGGATACTTAAACAGCAGAGTGAACACAAAAAAAGTTGATATATAATTTTTTTCAAAGTATCGTCTCTCTCAGCGTGGCGCCTTTATATATTATGATACATTAGCTAATGGGTTTCGATTTTGTTTACCACCCGTGATGCGTCAAATTAAATCCAGGTGAATATTGAATTTTAGATTCAAAATTCTGTCGACTTGTTGCTTTATCATCTTGTCATTTCTAAATGAACTTGCATAGTAGCATAGATTTTACCTTTGATGCTTCCATCAGCAGCAAAGTATAATATTATTTTGGGAGGTTTATCTTGCACTTGGTTGCATTTTTTATATTAGCGAACTGAATTCATGGCAAATGACACGACGTCAAGCGTGTTTAATATACGTAGACTCTCTGCATCATCTTGAATCGTTCCCAGTTTTCTCATTCAATTTAGAAATGCTCGGACAACCTTTTCCTTTGATGTCTTGTGTCGTCGTTATGACTCAAAGAGAATTTCAATCGTTCATCTTTCAGTCTCAAAAGTTCAACTGTTTTTTTAGACTCGCCATGCGCGATAATCGGTTGCTACCGCGTTATAATTTACGTCAATATGACTGACATATTTTTGGTTTCTATACTTAAACATATTCACTCATTTCTTGAAATGACACAGAGCAATGGTGTTTAATAGATTTTTCCAAAAATAACAGCCAATAAGCTTTTTTGCAGGATAGCACGCGACGAAGCTGTGTGACATAATTCATCTCTCAAGTCTGAAAGACGGGTAGGTAGAGCTTCATTAACACGTAAAGCTGAGCCAATTTTAGACCGTTATTATATACCGACTTTATATTACAACATCCTTGTATTTGAAGTTCTTTTTTTGTTGTTGCAAAGATCATCAAGAAGCTGCTGATGTTACTCTGTTTGTATATCTGGATGTAGTACGTGTGTGTATGTCGCTGGATTTATATTTTTGCTTGTCGAATAAATAACATTCGAAAGGATATACTGGGATTTTCTTCCTCCTTCTCGACGATCGTTATATAGAAGAAAAAAAAATCTACAGCACCAACATGGCGACTGGTTGTTTATATACGGATCCTTCCCTTAAATTCGAGAACAAACAACAAAGTCAAATCAAAATAGAGCTGGAACTGAATTTTACGACCCTGCTCCTAGTGAGCCAAGTGTTTTCTTCTTCTTTTGTATAGTCTATGGCCATGTTTTCTTGATGTAATAACTCTGTGTGTATTTCTACGATTCAAGTTGAATGGGCGGGCCTGCACAAAACGTCGATGGAAGCGACCTAGTCAGCACAGCATCGAAAACTTTGCCGCAGGAAAATCTAATCATCTCCCCTTTTTGGACAGCGGAGCGAACGGCATCTTTGATTGCACGCGATTGATGAGGTTTACTGGGCAAATCAACGCCAAGCTAAGTCGCTGCTGTCTCTCTCTCTGAAAAGAAAACAAAGTTTGTCAGCAGCAGCTATAAGGGATTGTGGCGACGGAAATGATGGAACACCAATCGCTTTGCCAATTCGATATCTGAGCAACGCGTCACCAAACCCAAATGAAGAAACTTTGGGAAGGGAAAGGACCAATGCATCAGCATCGATTAGAAGATATTATTACACAACCTGTCGCTAATAACTAATATAGTATCTCGAAACGATTTTCAAAATGATTGCGATTTCACTGCTGTTGATTTGAGTCTATCGCAGCTGCTGCTGGACAATATCCCAAATCATTTTTTCTATCCAAGAACAGGCGGACGTTGTATATCCGAAAAAGTTTCGTTGTTGTTCAATTTTTTTAAATAAAATTGAAATTTTTGAGTCTATACAGCCATCGATGACGTTGATCCTTGACGACGACGACGACAGATGTTTTTTGGGGTTGCATGTTGATATGGCCGAGTTACACACAATCTCGATCCTGTGCGTGCGACATTCCGCCCTTCAACGACAGCCGGTCGCATGTCTTTTAAATAAAAATCCGCCGCAGAGAGACGATGGATCTCATCCGAAAGGGGGAGATCCTTATGTATTTCCCATCTTCTTTATAATTTTTTTTTCTCGAGAAAACCACTTGGAGAGAGATGCTCTTGATATCATCTCATTGCAAATTCACGATGAAACAAAACAGCTCCTATATTTTACTCTTTGGAACTTGGTTTTCATTTGATGACAAACTTTGTTTAATTTTCTTCCAGGTAAAGAGTGTGCTCATTAGTGAGACAAATGAACCGACATCACAAGTCTCTTTTTTCTTTTTGTGAAAATAATTTCAAAAACATCAATTGCTCCATCCCGTGAAAAGTTGCATCTCGTCTTTTTTCGTCTCGTTGAATTCCTTCAATGGCGTCACTGACATTGTGTCGTGCTGTGTGGCACACGAGTTAATATTAGACGCTGGCTGGCAAAAAATGACACGAACGACGCCCAATTGATTTGTTTGTATACCAATCATCCCACCTCTTGTCGTGATGACAGTTCGCCCACCAAACAAAAAAACTTTTATAGATCATCATCAACCATCAGCAACCGGCATCAATAACGCTATATATTGTTATATTCAATATGTGTTAACTTAACATCATCATCAGCCCCCAACAAAAAAAACTTACCGATGGCTGTGGTTAAAATGAGGACGACTAGGACCATGGCGATGAGAACATTCATCAACGAGTCGAGTCCATTAACAGTTAAAAGGACATCGGAACTGTTGAGATAAGTAGTGACGGCCGTAGATGATGAGGAATTGTTGTATAATAACGTCAAGTTCCGACTGCTGTCGATCGTTAAATCTTCATTCGAATTCAACATCGTCGTCACTGTTGTTGTGATGGCCGTCACTGGCCTTTCTTCTGTCGTTGTCCAATTCATGATTCTTCTTCTTCTTCTTTTAAAATACACGGCAGTTGGCCGCTATGTTTAGCGCTGACAGCAGATTCAACTGTACAGCGGCAGACACAATACTACTCACTAAACATGATATTTCAGCCTCTCTGCGTTCCCTTTTGTGGACGACTTTGTATATTTGGCTTGTTCACGATTGATTCGAAACTTGTGAAATCCAAGTGGGGAAACTGCAAAGTAAACTCTGAAAGTTCTAGACGCAAAAATGAAAAACAACAGGCCAAAATTGTACAGAGAGAGCGAGAGAGTGGAGCGTCCAACTCCCTCCCCAGTCGTCGGCAAAATGAACGTTGGCCCACAAACTTTGGCTCGTGTCTCTGTGCTGGGCTGATGCGCTGCGTTGTGTGAATGCGACGACGAGTGAAGGAGAGCAAACTCCACACACGGCGTAATACCAACAATGACGAAAAGTGCTCTCTGCACTTGGCCTTAATGTCGTCCGTCTCTTTCTCATCCCGATGAATTCAGTCGGCAACGTTTATAACCACTTAAAGCACCCGGCAGCAGCCAGCAGCAACTTTTCTTTGTTTTCTCGTAACACATTGCGGTACGTAGAATACGTTTGAAAAAAAAAAACAGTGTGGAGATAACAAAATCAATTAAAACTTTTCTTCTTTTCGTTGCTCTTTGTTTTTTTTTAAGAAAGGAAAATCAATCGTCTTTGCAATAGCTGTTGAGACGACGGCAATTGAATTGTTTGTATATACACACTCACTTGGAATATACAACGAGAGGACCGGCGTGAAACCTTGAGGGAATTCTTTTTACACGAAAATAAGAGACGATGTTATTTTTGTTTTTTTCTTTCCGAGAAGAGCCGTGACAACTTTGAGCAACAGCAGCTACTGGTCTCCACTTTTTCCATCCCAATTTCACTCGTCATCTCAAATGAACATCCATCTAATAGTTCCTACACATCTTTATTGATGTGTGTGCAATGGACATATATGTAGATGAAGAGAGAACAATGCAGCATTATCGTTTGACTGTTGAAGAGTCTTAGACTGGCAACGAGAGATTAGAATAGAGTTTATCAAGTCCACTAATGCTGATGGGGATAGACATTCTTGACATTTTGACGGGATTAATTCCTACGATGTTACATCCAATGGTCTACTACGGTACTACGACTTATGTCAAACTGGATGCCATTGATAACAAAGATGAACGACAACCATTAAATACGCAATGAATCATATGGAGCATAAGACGTTGATACGTATACGAAATCATTAAGAAATTTCAGTTAAAAGATTTAAATACTTAGAACTCCATAGCAGTCTCACAAGATTTCGTCGTAAACTTAAATTCTACTGCTGCTCGCCGTGGTTATTCTTTGTGCGCAACGATTGAGACGGATTTGTTGGTTGGGCAAACATTGATAAGGTGGGACGATATAATGGCGAATTGGTTTCAGAGGAAAAGCCGCAAACCAAGCAAGAGTTATACGTTTCATCAATGCAACCAACCGCAAAACAAAAACGTCTAGTCTGCAGGCTCTCTATTAAGCTTAAACTCAGATGTGTGTGGTCTTACATCAGAAGCTTAATTAACTATTGATTGCTGTCGGTTCATCAAGCTAATACAGTGTTATTAAATTTTTTACACCAACAAATCCTAATTCGTTTGCAATTATCTGTCCAATTCGTTTACACGACCTTATATCAGAAATGATTTCCTTAAATGATAATCTGCTTAAAATAGAAAACTGATCGTTTTTTGTAGTTGATAATAATATGAATTCCGTCGACACTTTTTTATTTATTATTTTTTTTTAGTCTCATTTTAACAACAAAAAATTTGTTGGTACAAAAAGGAAATAACCTTTGGGTCGACGGGAAAGAGACGAGCGCTCATAATCACACACAAACATACACAAGGGAAAAAGAAAATGGGGGGGGGGGGGTTCCTTCTATTCAATCGAATACCCAAAGAAAATGAACAAAAAGGATTTCTTCGTCTTTTTTTGTTTGCATGCCCCGAAACTTGGTTTTCTTTTTCTTTGCAATTTATTCTTCTTTTTTACTGAAGGACTAAACCGACAGAGTTTGAGGGCATGTCCGGGCAGCGCCAGTTGTAGAGATAGTAATGTAAATTACCATCACCTATACCAAACTTGAGCGGCTCTAAAAATGTCTTGTTCTCCATCAAATCCAGAGCGTTAAACACATCGAATCCTGCGTTTTTGGCCGTAACCAGAGCGTCGCTCATGAGCTGATTCCACGGTGTTGTCGATGATGCGTTGTAAAACGAGTAGGCCGCTTTGAGCGACTTGTGAACTGGATGATGCATCACCGTTGACGGCAACGTATAGTAACTCACCAGATCGGTGATGATACCGTTATTCTCCACGACGTAGCAGTCGACGATGCCGGGCCGGGGGAAAAACCAATGACGGAAATCCTCCTCGTCGAAACACGGCGCCAAGTGGAACTTGTTCAAATACTAGACAAAAAACCAAAAAAGAAAAGGAAAGTCGATATCAATATTTGAACAAGAACAATCCACTGCGAGATGAACAACAATTCCTTTACCCCCCCCCACCTAAAGTCTCTCTACACAGACTCTCCTTACACGCCTAGAGCTATCAATGGTAGGCATCATTGGTAACATAACACACACACACATATATGTGCACACACCCCCTCTGTTGTGTAGACTTACCGTGTTGAGCAATCGATAAGCCTGCTCAATGTCCTTGAGTTCCAAAGTACGGAATCCAGGAGTTTTCGTCTCTTCTGGTAAGCGGTAAAGTTTCAATGTTCGTTGCATTGTCATATTACGCGCCAGATGCGAAAATTTGACATCGATCAGCTTTTTGGGATTCAAAGAACGGTGCCAGTATCTGAATTGGATTATATTAAAGAATTATTATGTGATAAAAGAAATTGTGAACAAGCTTTTCTTTCTGTGTCGAAAAAATACCTGCAAGTGCTGACCGGCTTAGGCAACACGACACCGGCCGTGTACACGGCCTGAAATATTCCCTTCAGATGGACGCGTCGTGTAATCTCACGAATCAGGACGGGAGCAACTCTTTTCGAGCGAAGTTTCTTGTGCACGCACAGAAAATTGATCTCCACCATTTTCTGGGTACTTTTTTTTTAAATAAATGAAATTACAAATTTGAATGAAGAGAATTTTGAATCTATCTAGTGATCTTACTGGTTATATATTCGAATGGTTGCTGGAATTGCAGATATGAAACCCAAAAGTTTCCCCGATTTCTCTGCTCGAACGCCGCAATGCCAATCCTTGTACCAGCCAGGTGGTTTCAAAGCCCTTGAAAACATAACATTTCTGTAACTTTCTATTAGCAAGCCTCAACTGAATTCTAAACATACCATAAAAGAAAATCGGCCGAATAATCAAATCGAAACATATTATCGTCGTCTTCTACATAATTCTCATTAAGGAGTTGATACAATTCTTGCAACTATAACACAAAAGAAAGATAAATGTTTAGAAATCTAAAACATTACACTTTATTGTGCTTTTTTTCTTTACTGTCTGTGGATTGTCTAATGACAAAGTATCCCAAACAAAACCCTGAGGTAATGTATATGGTTCAGGACGAATTTCTGACGAAGGTGTATCTGGCTCAATAGGTTCATTGACAGTAATATCTTCATCTGCAGAAACAAAATCACATGAATATGAATTGAAATTAATTTACAATATAATAAAATCATACTAATTTTTGGCACTGGTTGAGTGCTCCAAAATTCATACTGCTTGGCCATAGCATCTTCAGTCGTTTTGACAGCACCTTGACTGTGGGTCAACGAAAGCAACTCCATGGCTTTTTTCAAGTCCTAAACAATATTTGAAAACATCAACTCATGTCCCATGAAATGAAAAGCAGAATATTCTTACTTGAAGACTAGCAGGCGGCAATGACATTTCTTCTCCATCATCTTTAGATAAATTGTTTTTGACATTTTTACCCTTTTTCTTTTTGTCTTTTGATTTGGCACCCCTATGAATTAAAAAAAAAATTTTAACAAACAAATCAACTATTTAGGTTTACTTGTTGTCGAAACCATTTACTGGCTAACGGTCACATAAGCACAAAAACGAAACGTGGAACACGAACTTACCCGTCGTTAGAGTGATGGTGTCCATCGCAATGTTCTCCACAGCCATTAGCTGCTTCTGCCTTCATTTTTCCCGTACTAGATTCCATGTCTTTGTCAGCCATAATTCTTTAAAAATAAAAGGAAAGTCAATCCACAATTCCACACCCGTTTTTTTTGTATTGACGACAGAATTACTGTCCTGTCTGTAGCAGACTCGTCTCCTTAGGTAACCATGACAACGGAGATTGTTATAGTTACTTCATGGCGTCTGCTCCTTATTATTGTTTAAACGTGGCGTGTCACTTTTCAATGTTGAACAAAAAATTGATCTTCTTAAATTTGTCTTTATATTGCATTCGTTATTATTAAAAGTCGTTTTGCAAATAGAAATATGTTTAAATTCAATTTCTCGTCGGAGAATCAAGAGGAAAAGGAAGAAATATCAGAAAATATAAACAAGATTTGTCCACCAGAAGCTAATGGGAAGGAAATTGAAATTTCAAATATTTATCATCAGAATATTCAACAGTACCGGGACAATTGTTCCCCAACAACGTTAGTGCGCGATTTTCATCTTGTCGATGTCAAACATGTGGAAGAGCTCATTACATCACAATCAGGAGAATTTGAATCTCTGAAGACAGCTTTTCAGATGAATAGTGATATCATCAGTGGAGTATATGAAGGTACATAATTCTTATTAATATTTAACCAATATTAAAATATTATGTTGATATTGAACCACAATCAGGTGGAATGAAGATATGGGAATGCACACTTGATCTTTTAGATCACTTGGAAAAAGATTCTTTTCAATTTGATGGATTAAATGTTTTGGATCTTGGTTGTGGATCAGGTCTGTTGGGTATGTATGCACTGAGAAAGGGAGCCTCATCTGTCCACTTCCAGGATTATGTAAGTAAATTAACCTTCATTTTTTGTTATTTTTCTCAAGAGAATTTAATTCATATTTAGAATGCTGAAGTCCTTTCACTTTGCACAATTCCTAATGTGATATTAAACAATCCAGACCTAAAGGGCAAAGCTAGATTTTTTGCTGGTGATTGGGGACTACTACTTCCTAAACTTGATACATATGACATTATTCTTACCTCTGAAACAATTTACAATCCTGAAAATTATGGAAAGCTAATACGAATTTTTGAAGAAACCCTGAAGAAAGATGGAGTGGTGTAATATTAATTTTCTCAGATTTACTTTTCTTTGTGATTCTTAAAAGATTTTTATTATTTTCCTTCTCAGTTATGTTGCCGCAAAAAATTTCTATTTTGGTGTTGGAGGCAATCTCTACGAGTTTGAAAAGTTGATCCAACAAAACAAACGATGGATGTCGTCAATATGTTTTTGTTCAAGCGAAGGTTTGCGCGCATCCAAGTTTATTTATATATGTCACTTGACTTAAGTTTTGTTCTGTTGTTAAAGGTGTGAAGCGAGAAATTCTGAAAATTTCCCAGTCAACAATATGGAGCGCTTAAGAATAAACGAAATTGTTAAGATTTTCTGTCAAATTGTGATGCACATAAACTCATGTTTAAAAGAATCCCATTTTACTGTATATACCTTCATATCCAGTGCAATAAGCATGTTTCGTTACATAAGTAGCTCGAAAAATACCGTGAATCCAAAGTGAACTTATACCAAATCACCGTAAAAAAAGTTCTTCTCGATTAATGTTAGGCTATTAAGTTCTTAGTTAAGATCAGTGTTCTTCCGAATAAAGCTCTTTCGAATAATAAATAAAAAATAAATAATAAATTCGAATAAATCTTTATCTTTATTTTCGAATAATTTTTTCATTCCATTTATTCTTATTCTTTATTCTCGAATAATTTGAAATTTTATTCTATTCTTATTCTTTATTCGAAATCGAAAAAACCCCAGCTAAATTCGAATAAAAGAATAAAAATTCAAAAGTCAATTTTTTCTTGCTGTTTAGCAGTTACTGTACTTTAGGAATTTCCAGAGTACTTAAACCAGAGTCATCCTGGTTGCTACTCGCTGTATTAAAAGTCCATAAGGGGGTGATGGGTTTCGTGGTCTGGTTTTGCCATTGATATACCGCCTCTATTGGACGTTTCGGAACTATTTGTGAGAGAAATCAAATAGACGGCAAATCCAGATGGCTCTTAATCTATGGCAACTCCTACCACAAAACAGCCAAAAAACGGACCACGAAACCCGTCACCCCCCTTATGGAACTTTCAAACCAGCGAGAAGCAACCAGTATGACTCTGCTTAAATGGAATAGAGTCTGCTATTTCTCAAACTCTTTTTCAAACTCTTTTCGCCGCGTGGTCAATTAAATGTTATTCAAGAATTAATGCTAACAAGTCAACTTTTAAGACAAGTAATAGTGTAATACGGAAACAGCAATAATAATCAAGCTGAATTAGAGTATCCTCTTGATATTCTAAATACAAAGAGTTTCTCCTGTTTTGAACGAATTAGACCTGTACTTGGTTGACCCGGAGTCTGGAAATCACTTCATAAAAATCCTCGGATTAAATCTCTCTTTTTCCGCTTCAATACAGATCTGCCTTAATAAATGACCATTTCTCCGTAAAATTACAAGAATAAAAATGCAGATTGATGTTGTTTAAATTGCAAAATTGGATCTATTAATTTTATTCGAAATTTTATTCGAAATTTTATTTGAAATAACGAATAAGATGAAGATTTATTCGTATTCTTTATTCTTTATTCGTTGTTATTTTGAAACTTATTCGTATTTTTTATTTATTATTCGATTCAACTGATTTATTCATCTTATTTTTATTCAAATAAAACTTTTCCTTATTCGGAGGAACACTGGTTAAGATGAAACTATTTTTAAAAAAATGCGGGAAGATTTGGGATAAAAGGAGTAAAAGGTTTTTTAAAAAATGATTTTATTTTTTTAATATTTATTTTTTTTAATGTTCGTATTTCATTGGATAAAAATTCATTAGATGAAAAATCGATTGTGAATTAGAATGAACTATGAAATTCAGAAAAATCCGTTTTCAAACGTTGCCCGGTTTCCTATTAGAAACAAATGAACGCTGTCAACCGCTAACGTAATGTCTTCTGCTACAGCTTGAATCCGCTTGTCATACCTGAGTTAGCTATTTCACGAGTCATTCTCTTAAAGACACAATGAGTTCTATTGGTACTGGGGTAATATATTTCAAATTTAATGGCTTAAGTCATCATTCTCGATACTTACTTTCATTTGTGGTTTCAGTACGATTTGTCAGCTTCTCAGTTTTCTCCTGATGGAAGGGTATTCCAAGTTGAATATGCCATGAAAGCCGTCGAAAACAGCGGGTAAGTCTAATGTCTTTGCTAAAAATGACTTTTTATCAGTAGTAATTAGTTAATTCTGTCAATAGAACTGCTGTTGCTTTGCGGGGCAAAGATGGTGTTGTATTTGCTGTGGAAAAGTTGGTGACATCAAAGCTGTATGAAGCTGGAGCAAACAGAAGGATATTCAATATTGACACTCATATTGGAATGGCAAGTCAAACCAACTAGTATGTTTTCTGGAATTAAAATTAATGAATTGTCATTTCAATAGGCTGTTGCTGGTCTTCTAGCTGATTCTAGGCAAATAGTGGAAACTGCCAGGACAGAAGCTTCAAACTATCGTGCTGAATATGGAGGCAATATTCCTGTCAAAGTATGTTCCAGTAAAGATGAAATTAAATTATGTGTCTATAAATAGCCTTGTATTTTTTTTAGTATCTGGCAGATCGTGTTGCTATGTACAAGCATGCTTACACTCTGTATTCTGCTGTGAGGCCATTTGGGTGTTCTGTTGCTCTAGGGTCCTATGATGAAATTGATGGTCCCCAGCTTTATATGGTGGATCCATCTGGAGTTTCCTTTGTATACTTACTTTTTCACCAATTTTATCTTTTTGATTTTTAAATATCACAATCCTCTACATTTTTAGGGATATCTTGGATGTGCTATGGGAAAAGCAAGACAAGCTGCTAAAACAGAAATGGAGAAGCTCAAGCTTAAAGATATGACCTGTCTAGAGCTCATCAAGGAAGCTGCTAAGATGTAAGCTTTTTCCTTAAGTACTTTTAAAAAACCATGCATACTGAATTTTGTTTTTCCCTTCATGTAGCATTTACATTGTCCACGATGAAGTCAAGGATAAACATTTTGAATTGGAACTGAGCTGGGTAGGCGCAACAACCCAAGGACGTCACCAGAAAGTATCCCAAGAGGTGTTTGCCGAAGTCGAACGATACGCAAAATCTGCTCTTGAAGATGATTCAGATTCAGGCAATGATGATATGTGAAAACCGGATATAAAAAGGGGGGCCCGAGTTAATACACTTTGGAATACAATCGTCTTTAACTTGAAATAAAATGAATGATTTCTGCTACTTTGCTTCTTCCACCTAAATCCAGACTGTTGGCCTAGTCCTAGACTACAGAGAGGATGCAGTAAGTTTTATATAAGTTTAAATCACAACCAGAGCTACAGAGCTCGTCAGTCGTCACAACGTTTATTAGAATCTGAACTTTTATTTATTTTGTAAGGGAAAGGAAATATAAGTGGGTTTAATTTAATTGAAAAATAAAATGACGAATTAATAGTGGTAAAAAGTAAAAACCTTAAATTAAGCATAAAAAGTTAAAAACGTTCGTGCATTCGAAAATTATTTACAAAATGAAAATGATTTCGCCATCAAAATTTAGTTCATGTCGTATAATTCTACGGTTTTCATTTTTCAAAAGTCTAAAATCGTTAAAATCTAAAATAGTAAAATTCGATTATTTTGAATTTTTCGAATGTTTGAAATGCGTTGCGAAAATAGGCCACACCTTTTTACGAGCGCACCCTCAGCTCGGCGGCAAACAACAGAAGCCAAACAAGAAGCTGACGAAAACAAGACACGGCGAAAATGCTTAATTGCTTACCACCTGTTTTATTCATTTTGTTAGAAAAATGAATCGGTGGAACTTGTGTAATTAGACTAGAAATTGTGTCAGTGGTAATTTATTTAAAGCATATCTACTCTTCACCCAAAAGAAACAGAAAAATCGATCAGTTCATCTTCGTTGTAAAAAATACATGTTTATATTCAACCATGGAAGACAAAAGTAAAAAGTATGAAGGAAAGAACAGTGTAATTGAATTTGTAGAAGGCTGGGATATGATTCAGACACTGGGTGAAGGGGCTTTTGGAGAGTAAGAAAATTTTTAAAATCCTAAAATTATAAACTTTAACATATATTTGTTTTAGGGTGAAGCTATTGATTAATGCCAAAACGCAAGAAGCAGTTGCGATGAAAGTCATTGATCTCAAGAAGCATGCAAATGCTGCTGAAACTGTCAGAAAAGAAGTTTGTGTACACAGAATGTTGAATGATCCTCATGTCATTCGATTTTACGGCAGAAGGGAAAATGGCAATTTTGAATTCATTTTTTTGGAATATGCATCTGGTGGAGAGTTATTTGACAGAATTGGTAACATATTTCTTTTAATTGGGATAATCGTAATATTCAAAACATGTTACTGTCATTTCAGAGCCTGATGTGGGAATGCCTCAAGTAGAAGCTCAGCGTTACTTCAAGCAATTAATTGCAGGTGTAAGCTACTTACATACAAGAGGAATTGCCCACAGAGATATAAAGCCCGAAAATTTGCTATTGGATGCAAATGACAATTTGAAAATATCTGATTTTGGAATGGCAACAGTCTTTCGATTTCAAGGTCGAGAAAGACATTTGGACAAGCGTTGTGGAACGTTACCTTACATCGCACCAGAGGTTCTCTGTCGCAAGTACGCAGCAGAACCTGCCGATATTTGGAGTTGTGGCGTCGTTCTTGTTGCGATGTTAGCCGGAGAATTGCCTTGGGACGTCCCTTCTAATGACTGTCCGCTGTATACATCATGGAAAGAATGTCAGATTACTAGACTGCCATGGACAAAGATAGATACACTTGCTTTATCTCTGTTGCGGAAAGTGCTGATGCCATTGCCCGGGAAACGTTACACTATCCAACAAATAACTAATCACCAATGGTTTCAGAAGAAGTTTAAAGTTTCTAGTATGGATTATTGTTTACTGTTTAATGCTCTTTTTGAAATGATTTATAGTATTTGTTTCAAACTTAGGTACATCTCTACGAACAGAGGAGAATACTCCAGTCTCAAAACGTGTATGCTCTGACGCAGTGGATGCCGGTTTATCACCGTCTTCGTCCGATGCAACCCATTTGTCTTACTCTCAGCCTGGTCTGGGATTCTTTACTGGTTCTCAGCCTGTTCATCAAAACGACACTAACGATGATCAAGAGCCTAATAAGCATTTGCCAGGAGCGATGTTTAGCTTCTCTCAACCTGCTCATATTGATGATATGCTACTCAACTCTCAGCTAAACACACAAACTGCGTCGGGTTCAAGCATGAGTTCGCCACTTCAAAGACTTGTTAAGAGAATGACTCGCCTTGTGGCTAAAGTTAGCTGTGAAGAAGCAATCAAACATTTGAGCCAACAACTTATCAAACTTGGTTACACTTGGAAAATACACACTCCAGGAGTGGTATAAAAATATATGCTTAATTAATCAAAGTTAATATTTGTTTAACTTTCTTCATATTCATAGGTAACTATATCAACGCAAGATCGACGCAAAATGCAACTCGTCTTCAAAGCTACTGTATATGACATGCAGACAATGGTATTATTTATTAGACATTGGTATTATTTATTATTTATTGTATGGATTAATATTTATTGTAGGTGTTACTCGATTTCCGGTTATCAAGAGGCTGTGGACTTGATTTCAAAAGACATTTCCTAGCTATTAAGCACAAGTTAGCAGATATTTTATGTTCAGCGCCAGTTACTTGGTCTATCGCCACTGCTACGAACAGCATTCCTTAAATTTTCTAACTGTGCTTTTTTAAGTCAATTTGTTCCATTACACAGATTCATATGTATGTAGCACAAGAATTGTTTTTATTTATTCTGGATGACAAGGGACTTACAGGAGAATTTGATCGAAAAGTATTAAGACTGAAAGCAATTAAAATGGAAATTCAAAAAATCCTGGAGAGTTGGAACACATTAAGAGATGAAAAATGAATTTTGGGAACATACTCCATTTACTAGTACTCTTGAGAGTTGGCCTTTCCTTTAGCGGCACCCTTGGAACCTCCTGCTGGAGCAGTTTCAGTCTTCTTGGGAAGCAAAACAGCCTGGATGTTGGGCAGCACACCACCTTGAGCAATGGTTACTCCAGAAAGCAGTTTGTTCAATTCTTCATCATTACGGATGGCCAGCTGCAAGTGTCTTGGAATGATCCTGGGGAACAAAATAGCATTCAGACAAGTTTCCAAATAGGAATTGAAATAAGGTTTTACCTGGTTTTCTTGTTATCTCTTGCAGCATTTCCTGCCAACTCTAAAACTTCAGCAGCCAAATACTCCATCACAGCAGCCAGATAGACAGGGGCACCGGCACCAACACGTTCAGCATAATTGCCTTTGCGAAGCATACGATGGATACGACCAACTGGAAACTGAAGTCCAGCACGACTAGAGCGAGACTTGGCCTTAGCCTTAACTTTGCCTAATCAAAGAGAACAAGAACATAGTGCTTTACAACCAGTGAGATACATTCACACAAAGTATTGGATTGTAAGGCCAATAATTAAATCTTCAAGACTTCCAATAAATAAATGTGGTTTTTCTTTACCTCCCTTTCCACGTCCAGACATATTGATAATTTAGTTAAAAAGATAAAGTCCAAATATTAAGAACCAGAGATGACTACTTGTACTCTTGCTTTTCGGCAGATTCGGCAGGAAGTGACGTAGCTTGACCGTTTTCTTTTTTTCATCGACTCTCTGCCTCTGTACAACAGGCACGCCATCTGCAATATCCTCATTTTATGGCGCGAAAACTACGAATGAAAGTTTTATTTTGTGAGATTCTTCCTCAGGGAGGAAAAATGTGAAACATACATTAAAAATCATTTAAAGAAATCTGATAATATTTAAAATAATCTATGCTTCGTATGTGTGTAAGATTTTTTTTAAAGCTAAATTGGCAAACGGTACCAACGTGTTACAGATGTTTTGGTTGCAGAAACGTTGCAAGACCCCACGCGGTGCTATTTAACAGTAATCTAGTTGCAAACTTTTTAACGAGTTTTGATTGATTTAATAATGACAACGTTTTATCCCTGAATGCAACCACCTAATCAAAATCTTGTTAAAATGTTTGAAGAATGGGTTCGTGAACGTTTCCTCTTTTGGACAACCCAGGTAGTTTTTACTCGGATGAAAAAATTATTACCCGTTCTCCACTCTCCAATCGGTTGGAGAAATCATAATAGGTAAGAAACACCGTTTAGATTTCCTTTTAAAGACAGTACATTCCAATCGTGTGCACACTGTGATGAGTAAAAATAACGAATCGATTAAGCTTAAACAGATGCACGTGTTTTTTCAGAGAGCTGTTGTTTGCGAAATGTATGTAATGCATTGTTTTCGTTGAAAATATGTTGTAACAATTCCTTTGTACGTGGGGGAAAAAAAATTGTAGTTGTTTAACTACTGAATATGGTGATAAAAACAAACAGGTTTTTCAAAGTCATAGTCGAACGTATTCTCGAGAGCCCCCTAAATTTCGTAAAGGTTGAAGAGTATATGAAATTTGCATAAAGAGACCATTTGTTAAGATCGGAAACGATGTAAAATAATCGAATAGGAGACAGAATGCCAAAGCTACGCAAAAGGACTCCCTTTTTCGTCCAAGGCCCATCCTTAGCAAAATTTCATGTTTTTTCCTTAAGGCACAGACGTACTCATCCACTCTCGGGACCTTGTGGAATGTCAGCAAACAAATAATTTGTTACGTCACATTTATAGACTAAAAGGCCCTGGCAACAGAAAGCTGATAGTTGTTAACAACAGTCGAACGGGAGCTCATTTATTCAACCTTAAAATGGAAGCTTGTGTAGTATCTAGTTTGGATTCTTTCGTCTTCGTCTAAAAAGTGGCGTCATACGTTTACGTGACTGTTATGAAGGTCAATATCCACACAACCATAAGGAAATTTTTAAATAACAGTATATTAAGGAAAATAAGTTTAAGCTTTTATTGTTTTGACCTTCAAGGAAAAAACTGCCAGGAGGATCACTTCTGGACTCGGGTTATAGTTACAGATTTGCCGCCTATAATTTCTATTGTTGTGCAATCAAGGACATCCCGATTGGTGGACAGAGCATCTGCAATTATGCAAATTCACAATCTTTATCAGCACTGTTAGGAAATCGGACATTCTTCTATTACAGAAAAGTAACGTCAATTAATTAAAAATCCTGCTAAAAAATCATGAGATCATAGTTTTGTGAAGATCCGAACTTTCACCGACTAATTTTAGCATTTTGCGCCAGTCCTAATCCTCATTTAATGCCCTAATAAAATTCTGCTTCTTCGATTTAACCATTCGTGTGCGCATTTCGATATATTTCAGCTTCATCATGGTAGATTTTTGGAATTAAAACCCGGCGCAATTCGCTGCCAAAACTGAAAACCTGTTTCGATTTTGTTATTTGAAAATAATTCCCTTCAGTCGTTCTTCTTCGTTGTCGAACCACAAGCCCAACAGTTGTATCAACCAACCCGGAGTTGAACGGACCAGTTAAAAATAACAGGGTACAAAATGTTATTAAGTTATCAGTTAACTAAAATAAGAAATCTAGTAATATATCACTTACAAGAAGTTTATAGACGGAAATCAAACGCATTATAACAAATGTTGGTCTTCGAAGGTCTTTCTATTACATTTTTCACTCTCTTACCTTTTTCTTTCTAGAGATACCGACACAGGTGAACGAGATACACATACTGTAAAGGTTAGGACATTTTGGGAGGCCCCGCGGGAGAGAAAAAAGGCACTGACCAACGGCCCCCAAGGACGGACAAACCCATAAAGAATCGACCAATGAGAGCAGGTGAAGACTATGTTTCCACCAATCTTTGACTTGAGTCTGAACCAGACCCCATTCGTAAAAAAATGTTTACCACTTTTTTCGGTAGTATAAGCAATCGGTAACGTTATCGCTTGTGTATACTCGCTCTTGATCGTCGGTCTGCACTTATTGTGCGCGTTAAAATCTCTGTTTTAAGGTTGTTACTGTTAAAAGTGTGGACAACTTAATTTAATTCATTCAAGTGACGTGTCATTTTTTTCTTTCAGTTAGCTCCAGGTGTTTTAGTTTAGCATCCGTCACCATGAAATCGAGACGAAGTTGGTCTGTGACAGCGTCTGACCTTGCCAGAAACACCTTCAACCCAATCCGGACGGTGGTGGAATCTATGAAATTGACGCCCAATCCTGAGAAACCAATGATTGCCTTATCCATTGGTAAGCAAATTTTACTTTTAAATATCTATTGGCACTTGCTGTTGACTATTGCGCAGTTGTTTTTAAAGCGAATAGTTGCCTTTAGGGGCTGTAAAAACAAAAAAATGATTAAAAAAGAATTGAAAGAAAGATGCCGCCGGCTCGGCGGCAATTTTCCTTTGAGAACCATGGCATTACGCCAAAATTCATGCAAATTTTCTTTTTTAACATTTTTTGTTACGAAGATCAAGGTTCTTTTCAGATCCTCCCCTTTTCTCATTTAGCCCGTTAAGGTTAATGTATTAACGTAAAAAATACGTTGGTTTTGTTTCTTTACTTTTTATCACTAGCTACATTTTCCTTGCCCTTGTCACTTTGCCCTCTGGTATAAGGAATCTTCCCATTCGGTACAGGTGTATACGTGTTAATGGGGAGAGGTAATTACGCAATTTTGCTCCAGGTGTTGCCTGCATTGAACTGCGCAAAATATTGAATTCATACTCTATGATTCTTTGTCCTAATTCAGACCAGTTTCGTCGATTGTTGTTTACAATTTTCTGCATATTCTTGTTTGTTGTTTTGCGTCGGTAGGTGATCCGACAATATTTGGAAATCTGTGCCCGTCAGAAGAGATCGTCGAGGCCGTCGTCGAAAGTGTTCGCTCCATGAAATACAACGGCTATGCTCCCAGCACTGGTGAGTTGCTTGATATATACAATGCCTTGAAGGCTTCCATTGGCCTCATAATTTCGTTAAGGTTAGGCGAGGTTGAATTTTATAATATCTTCTGATCATTCATTTTCCGAAAACTGCCCTGTTTTCGACTTGATTGGCAACAGTTTGAGGTATGGGGTCAAGTAATCGATTGGGGTCATCAGGTCAAAACAAAAATTAATCCCTGTTATGTTTCCAAGACGCTATTGAGGGGATAGAACGTGAGGGTAGAATGAAAAAGTCATTCATCTGACAGAACTTTCTCGTCTACCCATTTGTCCTCCCCATGATCTCATTTAGATAACAACCTTCTCTTTCTATCTATGGTTCTCAGGCTATGAAGAATCTCGCAAAGTTGTGGCGTCTTATGTCTCAGTACCTGGAGCGACTGTTGAGGCTAAGGTATATATTACCTTAGAATGTTTATTTAAATATAGCTTGTCGTTTTGATGAATTCTATTTTTGTATAATAAGGACATAATTCTATGCTCGGGCTGCTCTTGTGCCCTTGATTTGTGCATTTCTGTATTGGCCAACCCAGGACAAAATATTCTTGTGCCTCGTCCAGGATTTCCGTTGTATAGAACGTTGGCGGAAGGATTAGGCATTCGAACCAAATTTTACGATTTGAAGGTCAGGGTTATTATCATCTGTAGGCATGAATGAATTAAAACATTCGCTTTATTGTGAAATAGCCGGAACACGGTTGGGAAGTTGACCTGGAGCAACTAGAAGCACAAATTGATGACCAAACGGCTGCTATTGTGCTAAACAATCCATCTAATCCGTGTGGATCCGTCTTTAATCGGGAACATTTGAGTGCCATTCTTCAAGTTGCAGCTCGCAACTTTGTGCCTATCATCGCTGATGAAATCTATGATTACTTTGTAACGAATCATATTTGTATCCATTAATTTTCTTTTAGTCATCATTCTGGTTTCTTATTCCCGATGTACAGGTATTTCCGGGGCATGAGTTTCATCCGTTGGCTTCGCTAACGAACGAAGTTCCCATTCTTACTTGCGGAGGATTGACTAAAAGGTTCCATTTCCAACTATTTGAAGTCAGCCTTTCATTAAGCTTCGATCTCTTGATAATTATTGTGTGTATTGAATAGATATCTGATACCTGGCTGGAGAATGGGATGGATTGTTGTGCACGACAGGAACGAAGCATTAGCACCAGAGGTAATTCTGGTTTTAAACCGTTTTAATGAATTATTGAATGAAAATTGTGTTGCAATCAGGTCAGGAAAGGATTGCAGAGTCTGAGCCAGAGGATTATTGGTAGCAGCACTATTCTTCAAGGTGCTCTTAACCGAATTCTGACGCAAACACCAACCGAGTTTTTCCAGTCAACCATAGCACAAGTTTACGTAATGATGAGGAAGAATTTATTTGTCTAAATTTTCTTTTATCTAATGACGTTCTTTGATGACCTATAACAGGATAACGCTCAACTGGCACATCAACTACTGTCTGGCTTGCCTGGAATGAGACCAATCATGCCTTCCGGGGCAATGTACATGATGGTTAGAGTCGCCAAAGAGTCTAGATAAGGAATTGTTTATTATCGTTTTTTTTAGGTTGGTGTAGACATGGCTAATTTCCCCGAGTTCGAGAACGATTTGCAATTTGTGGAACGCATGGTTACGGAAGAATCGGTCTTCTGTCTTCCCGGCAGAGTAATACTACTTTTGAGTTTTTGTTAGTTTATCATAGATTTAATTCATAATTTTTAATTGTTTCAGTGCTTCGATTACCCCAACTATTTCCGCATCGTCTTAACAGTGCCTGAGCTGCAATTGCGTGAAGCTTGTCACCGTATCAGCCAATTTTGCACGGCTCATTATGTAGCACCCATCAATCTTGGAAAAGAAGAGGCAATGTCTGATAGCCACATTCACCACGAGCTGCACAATGGAATTGCCACGGTTATAGAGCCTTGAAACCCAAACGAAACAAAATTTACAGAAACACCGATTTCGAAATAATATTTTTATCAGTAGTCCTCTACTAGTAGGTGTTTTTGCATCGGCTTATGCAAAAACGGACATTTTTGCCGTCCCCTCTCGCCCGGTACTCAGAGTCTCAGACATAAATTTACCATCCATCCAGAAATGGATAAACTGGACGCAAACGTATTTCTCTTTTAAAAAGTGCGGAAAAGTAAAACGACTTACAGTTTCGTAATTTTTTTTAAGGTTTTATAATAATTAATAGCTACTATTAAATACACTTTCTTGTCGACTATGTACATGTTACGAGACGAGAATAAGAAATAAAAACAATACAACAATTTTAAGACTAAACTTCCGTGTATTTATTTTTATTTAAATATGACAGACCTAAAAAACACTCTTGAACATTTCTGAAAAAAAAATGATATAAAATTTTTTTTGCTTTTTGATGACACGCAAAAGGGAGGGGTAGTAAGAGGATGGTAGTAGGGGCTGAAAACGATACAACGCTGGCTTTCGTGTGTGGGAAGTCGGATTGAGAATTGGGCTTTTCCCTATTAATCATCCTTTTTTTAAATATAATTTTTTGTTTCCTTTTAAATAATGTTATTTACAAATTGTTGTTTAAATGCAGCAGAAAAAACAAACATTCGCTGCATGTGTGGGTTGTGGAATTACACGGGAGAGAAACGAAACTAGAGCAGCGTGAGAAGCTTTTTGTTTGTTTTCAATGATGACGTTTCAATGCATCAGTAATGACTTTGTGAATGAAAAAGAAAAAAAAAAACAAGTTCATAAAAGCGAATCGATTTGGCAACGATCCTTGAACTAGGGGCGAAGCAATCTTCATCCAAAAATGCCTAAGCTCAAGCTGCATCCAAGTTGCCTTCTCTTTGAAGATTCTCTGGAACAGCATATTCAGAAGGAAAAAATTTAAATAAATCCATCAATAATATTAGTAAAAAAAAAGGAAAAGAAACAGAAAGGATCATTTTGAAAGGGTGGGATCTATCAGCCGACTTTTAGAAATTCACCACCATTTTGGCCCACTTGTCATGACCAGATTATGTGTTGTGTGTTTGATAATGTGAAAGTTGCCCTCAAACGGGCGAGGGATTGATTATTTCATCGAAAGTAATTTGTTGGCACTGAGTTCCACGATGACCAGACGCACCGCAGTTAAAACAAGAATTATTGCCCGGAATAGGGCTCGGACCACCAGCAGATGATTGTGAACCAGGGGGTGGTGGTCGACTGTAATCCGTGGCACCACCTTGGTCAGAGCGTGCCATGAATAACGGTGGTAAGTACGGTAATTCCATCAGGGACGGTCGTCCATTCGCAGCACTCGATCCTATTACAGTTCAAAACGAAACATTATTACGTCAACAAAACTTGAGAAGAGAAGAATAACATTTTTTACATACCGTGATGAGAACCAAGAGGTTGAGCGACGATTTGCCCCACATAGGATTGGGGCGAATAAATCATGTCGTGTGGGCCTGGTGCTCGTGTATTGCCGGGAAGTCCAGCAGAATTTGGCGGCGGTCCCGAAGTAATAAAAGTGAACGGATGTTGCGGAAAAGGTGGTGTTCCGTCTCCTATTGGTTAATAAAAAATGACATATTTTGACATAAATGAGCTACAGTTCTTTTCTGCTTTGTTATTCCAGTTATTTTCAGTTATTTTCAATTTACCATTAGGCAAATGTAGATATTGGTACGAGTAGACTGACAGTGTGGGAGCAGGAGACTGTGCCGGCTGCTGTGTTTGTTGGGCTACTCCAGCTGCCTGAGCTTCCAAGTGAGGCGGAGGCGTGCTGCTATCGACAATGAAAGACGTGCCCTGCACTTGGGACGAAGAAGGTTGGACGACCTGCTTCTGTTGCTGTTGAGCGGGTTGTACAGCATAAGAAAGACTAACGGGGTAAGAGATTTCTCTTGGCTGTGAAGCTCCTCTGCTCGCCGTCGTAGAGATTTGCTGTTGCTGTTGTTGCTGCTGTCGCATTGGACCACCAGAATTAGCGTTGGTTGCGCCCATCGGTCTTGGGAAGCCAATATTATTGGCACCACGCAGTGAAGCATTAGCTACCGTACCAGAATTGGGCAGACGAGTCTGTGGTCTGGTTCCTGTTTTACAATAAAAGACTTTGATTGCGGGATGAGATTTAAAATCGAGATAATCAGAATACCTGGATTGAGCACCATCACAGTCTGCGGAACTGGATAGTGTTTTCGATGATTATCTCTAGGGGCAGTGCTGCTCGAGTCTGTCGGGCTGCTAGGAGGACTGCATGTTTCCAAACTACTGCTACCACTGCTCGATGAAGACCCTGCTCGATTAGTTAAGGTATCTTGCTGCTGCAGCTGTTGGTGATGATGCTGTTGTTGTTGTTGATGATGCTGTTGTTGATAATGCTGTTGTTGTTGATAATGCTGCTGCTGTTGTGATGGTTGATTCTCGATAGGTGCTGTCGTGATTCGCTGACTGTTGTTGAAGGCTGGCTGGACATTGGGTGGTCCCATGCAGGTTTTGACCAAACTCGGGCGCGTTGCTGTTGTCGAGGTTGTAGATTTGCTGTTATTGACTTGCTGAACCACTTTGGTCTCTTCGTTAGCTATTGCTAGACCCCCGTTAGACTTGTGGTGGCACTGATTCAGCACCTTCCGTAAGTGACTGATAAAGTTCGGGGAGAGTCCACAACTAAGAAACTCCTGGTCGCTGCAGTTCATAAGCTCGGTAGAGTTTAGGTGCTCAAATTGTCTCCAGTGTTTGGGCAGACGATCTTTACCTAATTGCTCTTTCAACTGGGTGGTGACAGAATCCATGTTGGCAGATCCGTTTGACTTGGGACTATTTCGATTACGACGAATCGTTGACCGATCATTTTGGCCAGTCTTGATCCTACTATTGCTATTGGTACTGTTGTGGCTGCTGCTACTGCTACTGCTGCTGCTATTGGAGCCATTGTTGAGAGATCGTTCTGAGATATCTGGGGGGCTGCTTTGAGGCTGCGGGCTGGGAGTTGATGTAGGGACAGGAGAAACACTGTCAGAAGTTGGCCTGAGCCCAGGTAAGCGAGATTGCATGCATAGGTAGATATCACCCAGTTTCACCTTCTCTTCAAAAGTGAAACTAGGGTGATGTAGAGCCATAGTAAAAATTAGATTTAACTCCAAACTGGACTCGATTGTGATGTCTGGACCAAACATTTTCAAGTCAGAGCAGGTGCTACACAGAATCCTGTAAATGGTGTGGGCTACAATCCTGTTACCAGCATGGAGCAGAGTGAGAGCCAAGATTAGCTTCCTGCGGGATCCTTCATCATGTAAGTCAACTTCATTCAACTGCAAGCAATTTTTTTCCAGGGCTGCTAGGATTTCTGCATCTCTAGCTGATGGTGTTTTATTCCTGGCCAGGAAATCAACGCATGTGTTGAGAAACCGTAGCTCAAGCGGTAGACAGATAGAGGCCAAAGTGCAGAGGACATCCAACCGTTGGTGGCTGGGCTGACGCGAGAACCAAACGACTATCTCCTCCTTGCGCACCATTTCTCTTCTCGTCGGCAGGGCCCGACCGTCCGCGGGTTCAAATTTATTTAAAACTTGCAAGCGACGTCAACACAAATTTCAAAAAAAGTTTCCCTTTACTTCAACTGCTCAAAGATATATAAATGCATCGAATATGAGCTAACGAGTCGAGCAAATACCTTGCAAATACCCAATGAATAAACCGAGTACCGACAAGGAATCGGGTATCGGGTTGCCAGATTTATTTTTAAAATTTGCATTCATATCGCTAATTACATTTAATCCTTTACCTTTACCTTTACTTAATAAATATCACTAAAACCCGAAAGACATATTTTTAAAAATATCTTTCTTCCATGATACTTTATTGAACTCACTATTTAATTGTTTCAGGTCGAAATCGTTCGTGCAATTTCATGACCTAAATACAGGGTCAGGAAGACAGAGATAAACAGGAAGATCAAGAAATTCAAGATCATCAAATCAACAAATGTTCAAATAAATAAATAATTTTTTTATTATTGATTGGCCTCTTGAGAATTTGTGGATCAGGATGTGTGCACATGACCTTATCATTAACAAAAACTCTTCATATATGAAATTTCAACTTTTCATGACAATGCATTGAAAGAATTGCAGTGCATACTGCATAGAGGGCTCTTCTCTTTATGACATAACCAATGGCGGTTCTTGTTGGACCTTCAATCGAAAATGTTTACAAAGTACGAAACATTTTATTCTTTGCGAGGAAGCTTTCTTCTTCAAACATTCAGACTTCAAAAAATGGTTTTATATATTGCCAGGAATTAGTAAGGTAAACTTAAGAAAACCCGTCCGTTGAAAAAAAAGAAAGCTATACTTATTCACATGTCGGTATTTTAATACAGGAAATACGACTATGAAAATTTTCTTGCCGCTCTACTTTTGCCACAAGGTTCACGCAAATCTACGATCGCTGTCAGGGCCTTCAATGTGTCTTTAGCTCAAGTTCAAGATCAAGTCTCACAAGGTACATAGATACCTTAGGTTGATCGTACATTGATTGTGAGAAAATAATGGTGATTTACATTGATACCAAGGTACGATTGGCCAAATGAGGATGAAATTCTGGTCAGAAACATTAGAAGCTGTGTATCAAAACACACCACCAGCACAGCTTGTTGCCCTGCAGCTTCATGAAGCTGTCCAATGCCACAATCTCTCTAAAAGGTGGCTGCAAAGGTTGATCTCTAGTAGAGAAGACCACCTATCTTCCAAAGCTTTTCAGTCTCTCTCAAAAGTAGAGGATTATGCAGAACATTCTGTTTCTTCTGTTCTATACCTTACACTGGAGACTCTCAATATTAGAAAAGTTGAGAGTGATCATGCAGCAAGTCACATTGGGAGGGCTCAAGGACTGGTCACCCTTTTAAGAGCAATCCCATATAATTCAAGAAGGCAACAAGTATATGTTCCTCTTGACCTTCTTGTTCAACACAAAGTTTCTCAAAATGACTTTCTAAGAGGTTCTGATGACAAGAAAATGAAAGACTTGATTTTTGATGTAGCCAGCTCAGCCAATGCTCATATTCAAAAGGTAATGTCTGTTAAATTTGTTTCATTTTGATTCTAAAACGTCTATTTATTAGGCAAGAACCCTAATTCCGAAAGTACCATCAGAAGCGAAAATTGCGCTAATGCCTCTAATAGGCGTGGTTTCGTATTTAGATCAACTGAGGGCAGCGGATTTTAATGTCTTTGATCCCAAATTATCGCAGCGGAACAATCTTCTCCCTTGGAAACTGTGGTGGAATAAATTTAGGGGTAAAATTTAGTACTATACAGTTGAAATTATTTATGTTTTTCCCAAAACATCAGCCTCCTTGTTATACATATTGTTTATAAAACAAAAAAACAAAAATATAAAGTATGGTGGAAACTAATACAGTTGATTAAGCCCTTTGGAGGTGGACCTGGAATTTGCAAGCTGGCATAGTTGTCACTTCAGCAGTAACAATGCAGGTGAGTCCTAGGGAAGCTAAAGCACCTCTCAACAAGCCACAAGTAAAAACTAGATACTGAAATTCCACAAAGAAAAACAAATCAATAATAATAATAAAAAGGCTTAAAAATATATAATTTACCTTTGGTGCTAATTCAAGATATTGCCTACTATTGGATATTGATGCAAGGAACCTAAACTTATTATCCTGAAGCACGTACACACCTTGATGGTTAGTTCTAAGGTTATCAACTTGCTTCTTGAAAACAGCACTCCAAAAATCTTTACAGATTGCTTTCATAACTTCAAGCTCATCTTTAAATCTTGATAAGTCTTTGGTTAACCTTAGGAATAATTGAAATTACTACAGGTCACACACAAAACAATCCTTCTGTACCTTTCTATGAATCGATAACCAGTGGAGTAGCCAATTTGTTCCAATTTAGACATAGCCTCATCCTGTAAGAATTGACACTGTTATATTTCAATTAGTAAATGAATTAAAAAATTTACCCCATCTTGAAGACAGCTTGGATCAGATTTTGTTGCATGACTGACTATCTCCATGTGTAGAAAATCAAACAACGCATCATCGGCCATTTTCAAACGCGTTTGGATCCAAATAGGATCAATTAAATAATCAGCAAACAATTAAGATGAATTCAAATCAGACAAAAATAGTTAATTATGACAGTAAATAAAAAAAGTTTTCTAGCAGACAACTTGATATGTCGAACTGCGCAGGGTAGTGTGGCTGTCCTAATATTAAAAAAAAAAGAAATTTTTAATGTTCGATCAGGGTTCGTTTCGTTATTTCGTTGCTAAACAATTCTAAACAACTGTTTTGGCAACGAGAACAAATGAAGACGAATTTAAGACACAATCAAGTTTGACATATATATATTAAGCATTTTCACGAAATCGCGTTAAATGAAAACCGGTATTTGATTTTAGCTGAAATACCGTTTGAGTGCAGCACCATCGCTTAATGGTATGACGTCATGCAATAAGTTTTTGACAGGTGGAAATTGTTCCAATATTGTTCGATCATGTTTAAGAAATTAAAGGACAAAATTGCCGAGGAAGTAAAGCAGTCTCCGTTACGGCTTCCGACTTCTGTGCAGCAACATTTGTCTCAGGTAATGATTTTAAACCGATTTCTTCGTTTCCGTTACAATAAGATATTTGCTGCTTTCGCTTACTGGTTACTGATCAAGAAGTACATTTTTACTGTTAAAATATTGAGGGCTTTATCGTGCAAGCCGTCTTATTAGTGGTTGAGGGCATGGAAAAACAAGCTTTTAATTATGCTGCTTTGTGCTTTTTCCCTGTTTTCCTTCACAATCTTCAGTACTCTCCTTTCACTCGGGAAGCACATAATGGTGATATCACAGAAGCCCAACAGATTCAAAGTGGCCTGGGGGAAAATGCTGAAATTAAAAAAACTCATGAGGTAAATTAAGATAATAACCAGGTGAATGATGCATTTTACAACTTACTTTTGCATTAAAATTAATATAAATGTGAGTTCCTCTGTTGGTTTTACAGGAATGTTGATGTAGGGATATTGAATTTAACAATTCGGTTTTGTTTTGTTGACATGTTTTCCAATGTTCTACCTTTGCTTTGAGATCACTGCATATGATTGCTATATTTGCTATAATCAATTGAATTCATGCATTCATAAACTTATATTCATCGTTTCTAAATTATTTTAGACTTTAGTTGACATCGCTGAAGATTCTGGAGAAACAGCTAACGCATTTAGCATAGCCGACGTTGATAGTCGGCCTTCATCACCATCAATAAAAAACAAAGAGGGACAATTTCAACCAGTAAATCTAAATGAACCCAAGCGAGAAATGTCTACCAGCACGCCTCAACCTGCCAATCATACTGGTCGACTCTCCCGCCAGTCTTCACTTAGTTCTGTTTTCAGTGACGTCTCATTTCTTCCTGGTTCTTTAGATTCGACGTATCATCCATACCAATTCCAAGTATAATATCAACCAAAGAGAGAAAATTAATAATACGAATCTAATTGAAGTACGTTTCCAGTCGGATTTAGAGTCCAATGTAAGCGAATTCGACGATTCCGCCAGCCAGACAAGTGGCGCGAATGCTGTTGATCGCATATCCAAAGAGCACGTTTATAATGCCTACCAAAAAATGCGAGTGCGCTATCACAAGTATAAAGGGCGTTATTCTGATTTGGCGAGACATTACAGAGAACTAGAGCGTGATAGAGAAAAAGTCAAGGTTAGAAAATTGTTATTATTTTACCAAAACATCAATTATTCACCCTTTGCCGTTCTGCGTAGCACGTACTAACTGAGACACAAGATCGGAGTTTGCGGAGGATATCTGAACTCAAAGAACAATGTCTTCTGGAGCAACAAGCGAAAGCCCATTTAGAGGAAATTTTAAGATCAGATTTGGAGGAAAAAGACAACTTGATAGCTGTTCTGCAAACAAAAGTAATATCAAAGATGTCTCCTATGTAGTAGTATAGCCCTGTTACTTCTTCATTTGCTGTGAAGGTTAAATTCTTGGCTTCGCCTTCACCTTCTATCTCCGAGGGACCATTAATAGATTTGAACAATTCCGAAACCGCTAGTAGCAAATCGTTTGATGAAACCGACAAAGATGTAAAGGGAGAAGGCACTGATAATGAACTACAAGTATTAAAAGGTAATTTTCTAATATTGCTAAACACTCACTTTATCGATGTAACAGTTTCATATTTATACTTTCAGAAAAACTTCAGCGTTTCGAATCACTTCTTATGAAATGTAAAGAAAATATTAAATCGCACATCGAACGCAATAGCGAGCTTCAGGGGGAGAATGAAGCTTTGAAACAAAAGGAAACCCAGAAAACAGAAGAAATTGAATGCCTTCAAGTAACGAAAAACCATTTAGTTATTCCAAATTTATTAGTAGTCATTGTTGTTATTTTCTGTAGAAAGTGCATCGGGATCAATTATCTCAACTTACAGAAAGCTTAAATATGGCTCGAACAGAAATCGAAACTCTACGACGTCAAGAACAAGAAGCTGCTTTAGCATCTGCGGAAACTAAGCAGAAAGTTCATGCTGAATTTCTCAAACAGGAGGAGGAAATGGTTCGGCTTCGTAATGAGCGCGAGCAACTTAATAACAAAGGTTGCTTAATTCTTTCCGATGATATGATCGATGATATGCATTATTGCATTAGTTAACATTTATATTGCCAATAATGCAGTGACTCTGTTGGAAACTGAAATTGATACAATCAAAGAACAGACATCAAAACAGTTACAAGACGCGGAAACAATTCTTGAATTGGAAAAACAAAAGCTGCTTAAGGTTAATTCTTAACGTTAAAGGCAAACGAAAAAAGGCTACACATTTTTTATAACGTTAATAGGAACTTTCGCGTGGTAAAACTGAGGCACTCAAGCTAATGGATGAGGACATGGGGCATCGTCTAGAAGATTCAAGAAAGGAGAGAGACGCTCATTGGGAAGCCATCCTGCAGAAAAAGTATACCCGCATTAAAATGAATTAAGATTGTGTGTGTGTGTAATGATTTAATTGTGCTCAACAGATTATGTGAAGAAGCAGAGAATCACGCGAGGATGTTACGTCAGACAGAGGAGCATTATCGTTCGCGATTGGTCGAGATGCAAGAAGAAAAAACTTTAGCTTTGGAAGAGAAAGAGTTGCATTGTGCTTCTCTTATTTCTCGAGAACAAAACAACCAACATGGGTTGCAGGTTAATTTCCATTTGTTAAAGAAATGTGTTTACATTATTACATTGTTTAATATATTTAAACAGGAAGAAATTTCGAATCTAAAACGTGAGATAGAAGAAAAAGAAAAACTGGCTGATAAGGCCCGAGATGAAAGCTTAGAAGAGCGGCGATCTTGGGTTCAGCAAATCGAGGATAACAGACAGAGACATTTAGAGGAAATCCAGTCTGTGAGTTTGCAAAATAAAAAACTTGTAGAAGAGCTTGAAGAACGTCATCAAGATGCGATTGACACTGCCATTTTAGGACTTAAACAACAACACACGTAAGATTCTTATTATTGGAATTCAATCGTAAAATGAGTTACATACGCATATATATTCATTTGTCGGAAAATAGGATAGAATTGGAGAAAATTCTACTACAACATGAAGAACTTCTTCAAGCAGCAAATGAAGATATGGAATCTTCAGCCAAAAATCAAATCGAACAGCTTCGCACCCTTTTGCGAGATAAAGATTCTGAAATGTCTCAAAACAGTGCAACGCTTCAGGAGCTTTTAAAAAGCAAAGAACTCAACATCAGCGACCTTTCTAGCCAAATAAATATTCTTCAAGAAAAAGTGATTTCCATGGATGCTGTATCTGAGCGGTTGAATTCGGCTCTAGAGCAAACTAAACTACTAGAGCCATTAAATCTTGAACTTGAAAAAGCTAAAGAAGACGTTGCGTCCTTGATTTCCCAAATCCGTCAACTAGAAGAAGAGTCAGATGTGTTAAAGAAATCTACAGAAAGTGATAAAGTTCAAACTTCTCGACTTCAAGAACAACTAGCTGAGAGTGAAAACGAATGCGAAAAGCTAAAGCTTCAAATGGAAGACTTTACCACTATCATAAACCTTAACAAGGAACACTTAGAGTTATTGGATTTCATGAAGCTGGAAATCACCGAATTAAAAAAAGCACTAGATCAGAAGGAAAAATTTATATTGGAATTACAAGCTGCGGATGAAAAAGCCATTCATTCAGCAAATGCCAAAGCATATGAACACCAACAAATTACCGAAGAGTTGAATAAACAATTTCAAGCCCTCCAGACAGAATTGATTATTGTCAAATCGACGATAGACGCTAAAGATGAACAGATTGTTCAATTGGAACAAGCTCGAAGTATATTAATTACTTCCGAATCTCAACTGAAGAGTGCCATTGAGGAAAAAGAATTAAATATATTATCTAAAGAATCCGAATTAGTCACACTGCGATCGTCGCTTACAGAAAAGGAAAGTTGTGTTTCTAAAATTCAAGAAGAATGTTTAGAATTCGAGCGTGCTAAAGAAGAAATTGCCCAAAAGTTAATTGCTACCCAAGAAGATTTATCGGCTATTCATCAAGTCAAAGACCAATGTATCGCAGAATTGCAGGAAGAAATCGAGCAAGCAAAGTATAACATGACGGCAAAAGATGCCGAGTGGGAACTTAAGACCCAGGAATTGTCAACAAAACTGAAAGCCACACATTCTGAGTTCGAAGAGCTCAGAAATGCTATTACTGCAAAACACGAACATGTCCTTCAGCTTGAACAAGCACAAAATCAATGGGTTTCTGAAGAATCTTCATTAAAGTTGGTTGTTGATGAGAATGAAAAGCGTTTAGCTGCTCAAGAAAGAGAGCTTGAAATGATGAGAAATTCGCTGGATTCGAAAGAGATACGTATTGGTGAGTTGCAAGAAGAACTTAAACAGATCAGTTTAAATTTGAATGTACAAGATTCGGAAATGAAACAAACCAATCGAGAATTGTCCGAATCTTTGAAGTCAGCTCAGTCAGAGTTGGACGAATTTAAAGCCAGACTTTTGCAAGCTAATTTGTTATCTACTGAATGGGAACAGAAAAACAGTGATCTATCAAATCAATTGAATATTGCGAAAAATAAATTGCAAGCGATTAATTGTACTTTGGAAACCCAGGAAGAACAAGTGCGTCAACTGAACGAGGAAATGAAAAAGAAGCAAAGTTTTGTCGAGGAAAGTCAACAGCAGTTACGTGACAGCGAACTTCAATTAACTGCTATAAAACAATTGCTTAGTGATAATGAAACGCAGATTTCGGCATTTAAAGAGACTGTGTCTTCTCTGGAAACTACTACAACAGAATCGACCCGTCAAATAGAATTGCTGAACCATTCGTTAGCCGTCAAGGAAAGCGTCATCATTGATTTACAGGGCGAAGTTGCACGAAATGGTCAGCTAATGACGGAGATCCAAACTTCGGCGGAGGAACAACGTCAGCAGTTGCTGGTTGAGAAAGACACGCTGACAGAACAATATAAAAGTCAACTTTCTTCAGTAGAATCCGAATGCATGCGCGTAGTTGCAGAACTTAACGACAAGTTAAGCATCATGGAGAAGACGGCGGAAGAATCGAAGCTTCAGTTTGTCACAAAAGAAGATGCGATTCGAGAATTGGAAACAAATTATTCTGCTGAAATACAAAAGATCTCTCAAACGTCTGCAGCCGCTTCATCTTTAACTCAATCGCTGGAAAATGAATTACTGGAAAAAAATAATGAACTTGATGGTGCTATTGCTCGTGCTACTGAGCTTGAGATGAAACTTAAAACTTTGATTAATCAAATTGCCCAAAACGAAAGTGAAAAGGAAATCCTTAGAACAGAAAATGATAAGCTAAGGGAGTATTTGGAGTCGAAGAAAATTGAAACTAGCTCTCTGGAGTTCATGGAAAATCAAATAAAGGTAAAGGTAGTTCTATCCGTTTTTATGTAAATAGCGATTTAAAAAATAATACATGTTATTTTACTTGCAGTCCTTAAATGAGGAGCTCACTACTTTGACTGAAGAGAAAAATCGATTGGAAAATTTATGCAAACGATTCAAAGTCCAATTGGCTGACACGCGGAAGTTACTTTCTGCTACGAAATCAACCGAAACTTCGGCAACGAAAGAGATTGAAGTTACCAGTCCACCTAAAGAAGTCCCTGTAGAAGCTAAGATTAACAACATAATGCAAGCAGAATTGAATCAAAATGAATTAAAGGTATATTTCATATATTGATAGCTAGGGAAAGACTCATTTACTAAATTAATTCTTAAAATAAAGGGACATGATCCGAAAGAATTACTTCAACAGCAAATTGCCAATCTGCAGAGAGAACTCGAAGTCATTCGTCATCAACATCAGTCAGTTTTTATGCCTATTGAAATATTCATCGATAACATACAAATATGTTTTTATTTTTGGGTGATACAGGGTTGAAGCATCAGAGTTGAGGCGCGTGATTGAATCGGGCAAAGCGTCGGGATCAGGAGGTAGCAGTGGCAGTAACGGTGTCGAAAATCATTTCAATGGTTCGCTGGAAGAAGCAACAGAATTGGAATACCTGCGCAATATCATGTTCGAGTACATGATGGGTCGCCAGCCAGCCACACTTTCCAAAGTGGTAGCTGCTATTGTAAAGTTCACTCCCGAGCAGACTAGGAAGATTGCAGAGAAAGAGGAGCAACGTCAAAGCCTGGTAGGTTTCACAGAAGCCCATAAACTTGTGTATCACGCCCTTATCATTCCTATTCAGGCTAGATACTAACTTTTTCATTCTTCCACTACATCCATCACAGCTTCCTACTTCCGTTCTACTTTCCAAAAACTTGCGTAAGATTTGTCAGTCTCTTTTTGGGTTGGATTTACAGATCGACTTATTTCGTTCATAAAAAAAGGGTTTGGATTTGTGTGGCTTATGCTCTTTTGGTTAATCTAAGCTTTTTGAGTGTGTGTGTGTTAGTTGAAAGCGGGATCTTTGATAATTCTCGAGAAATTGAGTACTTAGTGAGTTTTAAAAAAATAATTCTTTTTTATTTTCTTTATAGCTTGGTCATCTTGGACTTGCTTGAATCCGTCGGCTACTCTCCATCTTGAAGAAGGTTGATTTCATTACTGCAAAGAGAACGGCTAGTCAATAATTTTAAATTACGAATTAATCATAGTAAATCTAAATTTTTAAAAATGTGTTTTAAGCCTTTAAAATGGTTAGCCTTGTTCATGTAAATATTTATATAAAGAGTAAGGTGTTAATATGTTCTGTATCATGAAATTAACATTCCCCTAAACTTTAAAATATAATTTGGTTTGTAAGAAAATTTTTGCCTAAAAAAAATGAGAAAGAGAATGTTTAAATTACTGTATATTTAACATCGTGTATTTCCTACTCAACATGATGCTTTTCATCAAAATTGGCCTACGAGCAAGGGCAGCAGCGTTCCTATACATGTACAATTTGTTGGATTTTTAGAGGAAGTGAAGAGTGCTCAATAATCAATATTTAGATTGGCGCTGCTTCTTCACTGCTTGAACGCATTTTGCCATAGTAGGAGATGCTCGGCTGATAGAATCTGTAATATAAAAGTCCTCGAGCGTCTTTTGTCTGACATCCAGTGGTGTATTACTGGGTTTAGCTTTGACAAGCTGAAAAGAGATCAAAGGTCATTTATAAGTTGCATTTGATTTCATTTAATCATTTTTAATAATTACCTTGGCTAACTCAATGGATTGAGCGAAATAATTAGCCGCTTCAACATCTCCGTAACGGGTCAAATTGGGGGAAACTTCAGTTAAACGAGCGCGAAGTTGTGTTAGTGTGTCGTAAGGTAGTTTAACACCGACAACCTTTGGACAGAGGTAATTCCAATGTACAATAAAAATGCTAGACGAAAACTCAAAAAATTTGCCATTATTACCTCTCCCAATGCACGTAGAATCTTCCAATCTTCTCGAGCCAGACCAGGAGGTGTTATCGCTGTGTACGTCTGTTGCGCTCTACCCTCCATATTAACATAAGTGGCCTGTTTCTCTGTGTAGGCAGCTCCAGGGAGTACAGCATCAGCCATTGAAGCCCCACGATCTCCATGATGTCCTATAAAAAAATAGCGTTTCTATCTTCGTAATGAAGCAACTTGAATTGAATTTACCTTGGTAAATAACAAAGCAATCCTTGGGCAAGTCCTCACGACTGATGACGCCTTCGTCAGCTCCCAATAGGAAAAGAACCTTTGGTGGATTCGCGCGGATGGCTTCGATGCCGGCTTTGTAGCCCAAATCCAATGCAGCCACTTGGGATGCAACAACGGTGGAGGACGTTAAGCACGCGCCAGTCGTGACCAACGTTAGCGGCCACACGAGCATTTTGGGCTATTCTCTGAGTTAACTGGAAAACGGCAGCGCCATCCTCTCTCTGCAGAGCTCCAGAACCGACAACGATTATGGGACGTTTAGCACCATTCAAGACCTTGGAAAAGGCGTGACGACCCTCTGCCAAATCCTGTAGCACTTGCATGGAGTCCCCTAGGTTCTATGAAATTGCAAGCTAAATATAAGCTAAAAAAATTACGTTTATTTGCAAATTACCTCCGTTTCATAGGTTAAGTCAACATTTGGGCCAACAGTTGCAACACGAAGATCGTTATTGATCCAGGCTTTGCGGAGACGAGCGTTAAAAAGTGGCGCTTCAAACCGTGTATTGGTACCAATCAAGAGTACAACGTCCGCTTCCTCGACACCTACACAGATTTAAATTATTCAATGCTCTCAACAACAACATGAATAAAAACATACCAGCAATTGTTGAGTTGAGGAGATAGTTTGATCGCAGATCAGTTCCAGCCCCATCCATTGGGAATACTTCTTCAGTGCACAGGGATTCAGAGCCAAGTTGGTTTAGCATATCTTTAAGCGCAACAAGTGCCTGGAATTTAAAAAGTAAAATTAATTGCAATGACAATTCTGAGCACGCCCGTTGACTTACTTCGGCATCCGCAAATCCACCAACGATGGCAGCTAATTCCTCTCCTTTTGCCGACTGTAGTGCTCTAGCAACAGCAACAAGAGCATCTTCCCATTCAACCATAACCAATTTGCCACTGCTATCACGGACCATCGGGGACACCAATCTTTGTCGTTTAAGACCATCGCATGCGAAACGACTCTTGTCTGAAAGCCATTCCTCGTTAATTTCTTCATGAGTACGAGGCAATACACGAAGGACTTCACCCGTTCGGTGAGTCACAAAGATATTCGATCCAACTGCATCCATAACGTCAATGGAATCAGTTTTACGGGTCTCCCATGGGCGAGCCATAAACGCGTATGGCTTAGATGTAAGTGCACCAACCGGGCACAAGTCAATGACGTTGCCACTCAGCTCTGACAAGAACATTTTCTCTACATAGGTTCCAACCTAAATCAAACCATTTATTAGTACAAGCAAAATTTGGGACAGATAGTGTGCAAAATACCTGCATGTCTCCACCGCGTCCGGTAGTCCCAAGATCGTCCACACCAGCTACCTCAGAGGCAAAACGAATACAACGTGTGCAATGAATACACCTCGTCATGATGGTTTTGATAAGAGGTCCAACATTTTTGTCTTCAACAGCTCTGAAATGAAAATATTACCAATAAAAATTTTATGAAAAATGAGGAAATGTTAATAGTTTACCGTTTTCCACTGAACGTGATATCGGTAAAGCGACTACGATCACTACCGAAAGCCATCGACTGATCCTGGAGATCGCATTCACCTCCTTGATCACAAATGGGGCAATCTAGTGGATGGTTGACCAAGAGAAATTCCATAACACCTTCTCGGGCTTTACGAGTTAGTTCTGAATTTGTTTTGATTCTCCAGCCTTTCATCACGGGCATTGCGCAAGCAGCGACAGGCTGTTAAAACCAAATATAAGTACAACCTTGGTTTAAATATTAAAATGATTCAATTTCCTTATACTTTTGCAGATTTTTCAACTTCAACCAAACACATTCTGCAATTGCCTGCTACTGAGAGCCTCTCATGATAACAAAATCTTGGGATTTCAACTCCAACCATGGCAGCAGCCTAATTGCAAAAATATTATAAGTAAGTGAATATAAAAAATTATAACACTTAATAAGTTGATAATCACCTGCAACACTGTAGTTCCTGGGTCCACTAGGACTGGCTGGCCATCAATGAAGACTTCAACTTTTTCTGGTGCTCCTGTTGAATTAGTTCGAGCACCCAGAGAAGCTACCCTGGTGACTTGGGGGATCGAGCGCAAAAATGGTAAGCGCAACATCTGAAATACAAAAATCAAAGTTACTTCCATTCAATTCATCAATTCATGTTTACAACTGTGTCAAGAAACGATCTTGCAACATATAGCAAGTCAACAAATTACACTTCTTTTGCACTGTCATTTAATCATATTTAATCAACATACATTAATATATATAAAACATCTAGGCAAACTTGTTGATTATTTTATTATTTCTCTATTATAAAAATCGAGTAGCTGAAAACTTGTATGAACAGGCCTAACACCACTTCACAATCCACTGCATGAAGCACTTGTATAAAGCTAAAAGGTGATTATTAAATCCGCAAAACGAGAACAGAAAACACAAGGTTAATGAACAATAATAAATCCGATTTTAATAAAATTATCCAACTAAATTTGGTAAACATATTCGACTTACTTTGTTACTGTTTTTCTCTCTAGGATGAAATTTTTCTGATCGTCGGCCACAGCAGCTGATAGAATTGTGTTGCCATAGATGTGAAATTTTACGAAGATTTTAATTGCTTTATCTATAAATAAATTTGAGAAATTATTTTTTTATTTTATGTTGATAATTGTTCATTTATTAGGAAAATAATATTTTCAGAACATTTAATTTGGAATTATTTTAGTTCCGGCAACCTTCCGTATTGATTTTTTTCACTTTTTAAAACGCCATCTGTTGGAGTGAACTAAAAATCAAGCTGGGGATTGGAATTCCGCGTTACCCCTGCTAAAAGTTTGTTTATAATCAAAATTAGCGGGGTTTCCTGTTTCAAGTCATCATATTTCAAGTATTTTTTTCATTCGTGAGTCATTCGATATCATTTCAATAACCAGCCCCTTGCATTATTACGATGAATGCACCTAATGGCCGGGGCTCAGTGATCGGCAATTTCAGCTTTGAAGGAGATTCACTGCCTGAGTTTTCTGAATTTGAGGACACACCTAGCGAAGTTTTTGCCTACAAGAACGAAAGGTAATTATCTTCGTACCTAAGCTAAACGCATAATACACTAGACACCGATTCTAGAATGTCATAAGGTTAGTCTGAGGGAACAGGAAGTTTCTCAAGATTGGGGCTCTTAAGGTTAGTGGGTCAAAGTGTGAATGAGAAACGTTAAAAGGTTGGCCTACAATCCACATGCCAGTAACAATATTGCTTTAGCTAAGACAAGTTAGAAATTTTTCAGCTCTTTCTTGATTCTTGTGTTCTGGTGAATTTTTGAAGAAATAAGAAGTAAGAATTGATTTTGATAAATTTCATGGGGTTCTATTGTAAAACTTGTTTTTTATTTTTACTAGAAGAGGTTGTACAACTTTTTGATTGTGTTATACAATATTGAATGAGGGAACTGAAAGTGTGAACATCGTTCAAGGGAAGAGAAGTTGTGTTGTGTGGCAAGAGCTCTGTGCTAAATGTTCCAGAAAATATTTCCCATTATTAATAGCAGTTTTGCCAAAAATAATCAACCTTGCTTCACCACAATTGTTGGTGTTTACATTTTTCCATTTGAAAACACATGTGTTCAATATCCTCTGGCGATAAAATTGCTAGCAAACTTAGCTGACATACCTGCCGACTGCTGAGACATGAAATTTAATATAGGTCATTTTCAATTTCGCGTTTTCCAATTTACCCTAATAATCCAAGGACCCATTATTTGATTCTGTTACGTTTGCTGCATGTTAACTTTAAGAATGTTGCACGATTTACTAAGTCCCGTCCCTAAACCTTGAACAAATGAATCGCCACGTCGCTATTACTGCTCTCAAGGTTTAAATGAGTATCCCGTGTGTCTTGTGTTTGTGTGCTTCTTATTGATGTCCCTCAAAAAAAGAATCTAGCAGCGGCATGCGACCTATTAACTTATGGCCCTGTTTTTATCTATTAATCAGCTGCTAATCCGTCCCGGCATCGGTTGACGGACGATTGCTATAACCTCCCAACCCTCATAGAAGAAAAAGGTATACAAACATCCGGTACTATCACCAAGTACGGAGTTGTGGACTGTCAGCAATACTGATACGATCCATCCTCCGTTTTGCATTTAAAGGAAACTTTCAGAAGGAAAAATGGCGCCTATAACCGTAATTGAAACAATCACCATTACCCGACCTTTGAAGGTATATCTCGTTATTTAATTGTTTAGAAAATATTATTACTGATTGAAAACGGCTGGTGTGATCTATAATGTGTTGCAGGTAATAGCCTTCTTGTGCGGTGCCCTGGCTTTGGCCTTGTTGGTTATGTCATTAGCTTCGACTGATTGGTTGCTAGCCCATGGCTGGCGCCAAGGACTCTTTCTTCACTGTGTTGACGAGATGGCCGAAAGACCCTTACCTTTTGGTCTAGAAGAAAAAGTCGGCTGCTACCGCGTTCGGGATGAATGTACTATACATTTCAAAATTGTCTTAACGTCGTTCGTGTTTCTTAATTAATATTTGTTGCAGATTATATTCAATTCACTGCTGCTCTTTGTATTTTGGCTTTGGCCACGGACGTTTTCGCTACTCTTCTCACAGGTAATTTAGGAAAGTAGAGCAATGACATTGGCCTTAATAATAAAAAAATAATTCAATACAGGTTTAGGACTGCAAAGTGGAGATCCTCTGAAAAAGCGGAAGTACTACCGCTTGGCCATCTCCGTCATGTTGGCGTCTCGTAAGACTTTCACTCTTGATTACTCACCTTTTCCGCACAGTAGAGGTCGACTCGATCTTAGATCTAGAATCATTTTTGGTTAGATTGTTATTCAGTTTACCTGAAAATGCCCAATGCAGATATCGATATCCATCAAACTTTGTGTGGAATGTGGAAGTATTTTATAGGTGCCAACCTTGCCCGAATAATTTCCTGCCATTACAGTCGTTACACATTCAAAAACAGCTGAGTCAGGATTGTCGGGCATCTTTTGCTATAAAAAAAAAATTTCAAGCAGAACAACCTTGTATAACGAATGGAAAACGTTTGGTAGCGAGGTCATTATTTAATAAAGAGAAAGGTGCTCGTTCAAGACAGTGTTCCGGTTCAAGTTTATACAACACTTTTTTTCGTAGAATAATTGTCGATTACACCTCCCATGAACTTAAGTTCGCGGAGATGTCGTAAGTTCTAAACTCTCCTTAAAAACAAAATTGAAAAAAAGAGACAATGCAGACGGCATTTGGGACGCTTTAGGCTCGACTAACCGTTAAAGATAGTCATCGTTAGTCGTCTTCTAAGACCTTGGAAAAGTTAACATTGTCTGTAGAGTAGTGAACAGTATTTCTCTTTTCAATTGGTAACTAGTCTTTTACTCTGTAAATTGGTCCTTTCCAAAAAGAATAGAAAATACCGCATATTTTTAGCTTCTTTTTCTATTTTCAATGATTTAATCATTTTTTTATATTGCGTCGTATGTTGGATTTATTCAGTGGTTTCAGCGCTGGTGGCCCTGGTTTTGTACCCGGTGTCTTTCGCACGGGAATTACCTCATGGCAATAGATCCGTCTGGGAATTTGGCTGGGTAACATAAACGATTCGTCTTTCATATTTGGGTCGAGAAGCCCAGCCTAATATTTAATTATTTAAAGGCTTACGGAGTGGCTTGGGGTGCGGCTATTTTCCTGTTTGGTGCCTCTGTCCTTCTCATGTGCGACAAAGAGGCGGAGGAAGTTTACTACAAGGAACGTGACGTCCACCTTGCCGAGAAATCTGGCACCAACTGAATGAATGAATCTCTTAACTATTTGGTTTCCTTCTATCTCTCTTCACTTTTTTGTGTTGTGTGGTTTGCCTTCCCTTGAGTTAATCTCAACACTTTGACTAAATAGCGTTGTGTGCACTCTCCTTACGGTAGTTCAGCACTAGTTGCACTCGTTTGGTGGTAATCATCGCATAACTTATGATATTATTATACTTGCTAAAAGAAAATGAAACCACTAATCGTGCTGATGAAGAAGAGATATTTTACAAGTAATAAGACAATGAGACATTGGATTCGTTTTCAGCGAGTTGTTTTTTTAAAACTCTCTGAACTGAATCGCACGATTGCGAGCGGCCTTGTCGTCTCCCTCCTTTATGCCTACTTCCCTCCCACCCACCAATTTGTCGAAGGACATAGGCTACACCAAACCCGTTTGTTGTAGTATAACTAAGGAAATGTTCTGATGCTGCTTGTCTCCCAAAAAGTGACCGTTTTCTCACGCGCCTCATACCCTGGTGTGTGTGTATGTGTGTGTGTGTAAGTCGCAATTCCCTTATTACCGCCCCTCACTTTCTGTACGGGGTCGTGGTGTGCACGTTCCGGCCTAAATTTATTAATATTCCTTTCCCTCTGTCAAATGGAAACCCAAATATTGTCGCAGTTAAGGAAGCCTTCAATTTGTAATCTGAAGGTTACATCCCATTTTCTGTCTCTCTCCTTCTTTCCTTCATTTAATCGCATCTAGTCAGGGAAAACAAAAATTAATAACGGTGTGTGACGTCAATTACCATATTGCAACTAATCTCGATATTTTAAGAAAACAGTGTTTCAATACTTCTTCATATAGGATATTTATACAATTTTCTGTTTTTAGTTTTTTTTTTTTTTTGTTTCTGGTGAATTGGTAGATATATAATTCGTGAGTGTGTGTCGTCATCCGTGTCGGATTACTACATGATCAACTACTCGTCCACGCACAGCTTTGGACCATCACACACATACACAATCCCAATCTTTTTCTCTCTAAATCTATCTGTCTGTCATTATTTATTCATTTCTTCTTGATATCCTGCACCAAAAGCCTCTCTTCACCTTATAATATCTCAATACATTTGAACTGATTTCTGTCCTGAGAGTTCCGTTGAATGTTCTTACCCGATATTTCCGTATCTGTCAATGATTTGTCTATATAAGAGTAATCAGCTTTTTTTGGAATTAGAAAAACCATGGCCGGCCATCCAATGTCATCCAAATTTTAAACTAGCCGGCGACGGTATGTACACTTTTAAATTTACCTTGCGTCTAAAGCCGCCAAACAAAACTCGATATGATGATGGTATTATCAGGGCAAACAAGTTTGCCAATTTGATCGCATGTTTTAAGTGATACGTGTGCTATCTACCTGGTTAATGAAAAAGAAAGAATCCTTGAAAGATTGCTTTCGCATATTATCTCGAGCTTCTCAAACTAGTTTGAATGATTTTATATTTTTATTGAATTTACTACGTCGTCCTGCTGCTCAACTCTTCATCCTAGATAAGTCCGATGAGTCCATAGTTTTACCGAGTAAGAATCATTGCGTCTAAGAAAGTTAGCCAATTCACGAATGAAGTGTCGCGATTCATCAATTCCATCGAATTCACCAACCCGTTACTGATTCATTTTTTATTATGCCTCTTTATAGAAGGGTTTCTTGATTTCGAATTTTAATGATGGCGTCTTGATGAAGGTTGTCAAATTTCATTTGTATCAATAGAGGGACCGACCGTCTTTGGCCATACTTTTCTATGTACACAGGAGTATCCGAAAAAGGAAGTAACCGGTGTATGTTGAGACGGCCTTTATATTGCGGCATGTCATTGATTTTTTGTGCCGTCAATGCGGTCGTTTTTTTTAGATAGAAACGTTCGAGGAAACGTTTCAATTGTGCAAAGAATTTTCTGTTCTTTTGCTTTGAATTGTATCCATTTTTTTATTGTAATTTTACTTTTTTTTCTTCAAACCAAAATGTGTCTAACTTGAACCAGAATTTGTCGGTTACTTCAACCCTGAAAATGTAAGGTTAGATAATAAAATTATCGTTTTTTGGTTTCGAATACGGATTTACATAGTTGAGATGTTGTAAACACACCGCAACATCCAGGATGAGGTGAAACGGCAGGAAGTCACTATTCAATTCGTTATTCAATTCCAAAAGTGAACAAAAATAATCCAATTTGATTTCCGTTCAATCTTTGGTTTGAAGAAGGACTTGGTTGAACCAGACCACGGCAACCTGTAGGCGACTGCGTTAAAATCTTATTGGCTAACGAAATCGCAATCGCTAAAAATTGTTGAACAATTCTAACCACAACAAGTGTAATTCATTGTCTAGACTAATTCGTCGTCACGAGAATTGAATTTAGACTTTCACAGCAGCTTGTTTTGTTGTTTTCAAATCAAGTACATGTCACTTTGCTGGGATTTCGCCAAGTCACCACTGAGAGTCGCTTTCACTTGGTTAATGTTACGTAACATCCCCATCGACTATTCGTGAAAATGTACTGCCTTGGCTGGCAGTCAATAGGTACGGTATAATTTATGTGGTGTCTTTTACGAAAGAGTTTGAATTAATCAAAAGAAGACTTCTTTTGACAGTGGGAATCGGAAGAAGCAATCGACTAACGCCTTATCAATGAACGCAGTTTTTTGTCGGGAAAAACCGCGGGGAAAGTTCGAATAGAGCAGAGCTGCTGTTGGCATTCGCTTGATTCGCTTGATATCCCACCGTCAGGGTGATTGGGGAGCGGTTACTATTCCGCATGAAATAGAAATCGACCTACCAAATCGGAAACAATGGGTGTTTAACGTTGAGGTCGTTTGATTGATGTTTTTAGGGTGTAATAAAAAAATGGTTTGATCGTCGCATTCCACACATCGTTGAATTGATAGATTTCCAGCTGAAAGACATACTCTAGGACACTGTAAAAAGGACCTTCAATTTTCGTGCATTTCAACTGGGAATCAGGTCAATGTCAGATGGCGTTCCGCACAAAATTGCCGGAGAATATTTCATCAGGAAGCTTATAGTTGTTTTTTTTTAAATCTGACTGGCACGAACCAGTACCAAACTATCCCATCCCTTCTTCGTTGTACAACCCGGAATCGGTAATTTAGTTTTTGTTTTAAATGAAGAAACCGCGATGGGGGAAAAAGACTTTATCAAAATATTGAAGACGTCATCCTAAATGCCTAGGGATTGCGGGTTGCGGCTACATCAGATCCTCTTTCATCACAGATTAGTGCGTGAAGGTCAAAAATAAATTAAAATCTTATGTACTAACGCAGAACAAATTTCCGTCTTTTGTTTCTTTGGGATTTTCCAGTCTTTCTTTTTTGCTATCTAATTTTGGTACGCATTAAAAAGAGATGATTTTTTTTTAAACCTCTCCCTTAATCAGCTCATTAAAGAAATTTTTCTCGAAATTTTTCTTTTAGGATAAGTAGTAGATTTCGCCAGAGTGGGGAATTCCCTTTTTGGATTGATTAAAACTCGTTCCATGTGTTTCGTCGTGTCCATTTGACATCAAGTAGTGTTGCAATTGACAAATCAATCCGAGGTTTTCCCCTATAATAATTAATCAATTTAAGGAATTCTTCAGATAAGATTAACATGTCCTTGGAAATTAGTGTATCAGATTCGGTATCCGTTTTTGAATATAAGAACCGAAGCGAAAACGGTAAACAAGACTGGGAATTTTCTAAAAATTTTAAGTTTTCAATTAAAAAAGAAAACAGCCAGAAAGAGAGAAAAGTATAAGATCCTTTTAAAATGTTTTTTTACTTACAAACTTACTTATTTTGTTAATGTTTTATTTTATGACAGCAATTTAGTTAGGCCCAAGGACGTAAAGAAAACAAAGAGATTAAACTTGACCTTTCCAATACTTAGGTACTTGTTCCAGGGGTCTTGTCGTCCATAACCGTCATTCATCTTGTTCGAGATTTCAAAGATCCAAATCGCTTGCGTTTCTTCTGAGGTTATTGACTTTAGTTCCTCCTAGTTGAAAACAAAAATAAAAATGATGCTTATATAAGCTGACATAGGATGAACTAACGCGGCAATTGAACTATACAAAAATATTGAAAGATGAAGAAATAGAAAAATCCTGAATATTGGATAAGGGGAAGACCTCAGAGTTTTTGTAATCGCACATTTCGTTCTGACATTCATGGCGGATGTCGTTGTGAACCGCCGATGACGTCAAGTCAACCTCTCCGTTGAAGACCACTGCCGGCCAAAAATAGGATTCAATGAAAAAGAACAAAAAAAACGGGTTATTATCATACCCCAACAGCGTGTGTGTGTATCGGCGACTCCTCCTATACGGCATTTATTTATTTGGTTTTCAATCTTCTCTGTGTGTAAGTGCGTACATACACAACTACCACATTTTTTAATATATCTTCCGCCTATGCCCCTCCTACTCCTCCTACCGTTCTCTCTTTCTTTAGCTCCCCCCCAAATGCACAGCGCCATTCGAGGACGCTATAAAACGCCTTGATTCCTTCACTTAAAAGCCAGTAGACATCTAACACCAATTGCCGGCTTTGGAGGATCTTTCTCTCTCTCTCTCTCACTTCAACATTTTCATAATCAACTTCTGTTTAGCGTGAAAATTCGTCTAAAGTAAAATCTTCAAAGAAATTCCAGCCGTCAGTGACACACTCGGTGATTCCAACGCCAACGTAGAATCAATTTTAAATTCATCTTTTTCAAGTAAGTCCATAATAACATGGTGAATCATTTTAAGTGTTTTTTTAAATATCTCAACGGAGACGGATCGATCCGCATTCCAGCGGGACAATAATAGTCGAGCGACTGCCGCGATGTCAATTTTAAAAGATCGGAATGCGCGGGGCTAGGCATTTCTTCATTTGAGTCGGCACAATGGGGCGATGAAAATGAGAAAGATGAACGTGTTGATTGATAGGAAAAATTCTTGGATTTCATTCACAAAAGGTCAATACGCGCGCGTCAGCATAGAATGGACAGTTCGGAATTCCGTCAACGCGGCCGGGAGATGGTCGATTACATCGCCGAGTATATGGAATCGGTGGGAGATCGGCGCGTGACTCCTGACGTTGAACCAGGTTATCTGCGTGACCTGATCCCGAAGAAAGCTCCCCAAGAAGGCGAAGGCTGGGCGGATATTATGTCGGACGTGGAAACCAAGATTATGCCCGGTGTAAGAAAAGAAACTCTCTTTTTTGATATGCTTAATTGTGTTCTATACAGCTTTTATTGGTGTAGATTTCGTTATTGTCTATGCCATCATTATTATGCAGATGATGCAACTAGAACAACAAAAAACACCATATAATGAAAAAGACTTTCACTTTCGTTCTGTGTTGTTGTTTTTTGTTGTCTTGTTTCCCTTCATTTCTTTTGACCATATCTGCATTATTATTCCCATCACCCCTGCTACAGTAACAAAAAAAAAAATTGCAAAAATTTCGTCTTTTAACAGGTGACCCACTGGCAGCACCCGCGGTTTCACGCTTATTTCCCATCGGGCAACTCGTTCCCGTCATTTTAGGTGATATGCTTAGCGACGGAATCGGGGCTATTGGTTTCTCCTGGGTAAGTGCCATTCAATATTACCACAATGTATGTCGTTATGCAGTTATGCTATCTATATGAGATTTTCCTTTCATTTTTTCAACGATACGCACAAGCCTCATTCCCATCAGTTTTTCACAGCTTCCCTACATTGAAATCAAATTGCAACAGTCCTCCGAAATGAAGAAAAATTCGCTTTCAATTGGGAAAATTGAGAGAGAAATTTAGTGGGAATTCCCGAATAGGAGTGATAGCTTTTACGACCTTACTTAAACACCACGAAATGCGAAATGAAATTGCCTTTTAGATTCCTCTTGTTCCCATTTAAACGTTTTCGTCGTTGTTCAGTTTTATCTCTTTTCAAGGCTTTTTTTGTTAGCCAATCAGCTGTGGAAGTAGAGCATACACGTATGATTGCCTATTCTTTTACCAACCTGACGGCGTTCCGTTTGCTTGATTGTGTTGGCCCCCTCAAGATGTTGAAAAGAAGCAGTGGTGTAGGCTATACTTCGACTCACGGCCACAAGTAGATGAGGCCTTTCTAGAGAACAAAAACAAAATTATTCTTTTTCCTTCGTCGTGAATGTTCGTGAGGTAATCTGCTTCGAAACGTAGTCTACCTTGAATTGAAATGGCCAAGGACATCAACAAAAAAAAAAGCGCAAAGGCACTCGTCTACGCTATGTAATTGTTGTACCTCCTTATCCCGACGTGCATCGTGAGAAAGATTTTTCAAAAAAAAACGCCTTGATAAGACGTCGATGGAATTGTTTTATTTTTTTATTCGGTCAAGGATGTCCTTGCCGCTCTATTTTCTCTATTTGAGGCAGAAGAAGTGTCTACAATAGAATTGAAATTGCATAAGAAAATAAAAATTTGAATAAGAATATTTTCGTTGCGCTTTTAGGCCGCCAGTCCAGCTTGCACGGAACTAGAGACGATCGTCTTGGATTGGCTCGGTACGATTGTCATTTTGTTCTGCATTTTTGAGTGATGTATTACTTCAATCTTGCACCTCTCTTTTAACAGGTCAAATGGTCGGTCTTCCGGCTGATTTCTTGTCCTTCACTGAGAACAGCAAAGGTGGTGGTGTGATGCAGGTAACACTTTCCTTAATTTGATCATTGTGCAGTCATCTTTACTTTTGTTATTTAAAATCTAGTCATCAGCTAGCGAATGTGTGTTGGTTTGTCTGTTGGCCGCTCGCGCTCAGAAGATCAAGGAACTCAAAGCACTTCATCCTTTTGTTGAGGAAGGCGTCCTTCTCTCTAAATTGATCGCCTACTGTTCAAAGGAAGCTCATTCGTGCGTAGAGAAAGCAGCCATGATTGCTTTCACAAAACTGCGTATCCTCGACCCTGATGCGGACTTGAGCCTTCGCGGAGCTACTCTTGCACAGGTATTATTTTAAAGTTGACTCATGCTTTTTGATTGATCATCACGCAATGCAAATATTATATTTTTTGTAGGCCATGGAAGAGGATAGAGCCATGGGATTGGTACCCTTCTTTGTATCGGCCACTTTGGGAACTACTTCATGCGTTTCCTTTGATAATTTGGCTGAAATCGGTCCGATTGCTAAAGAAGCTGGAACATGGCTGCATGTCGACGCCGCATACGCCGGTAATGCAATGATCTGCCCGGAATTCAAATATTTGATGAAGGGTATCGAGTACGCCATGTCGTTCAATACCAACCCCAACAAGTGGTTGCTCACCAACTTTGACTGTTCTACTATGTGGTAAGTTGGTGAAGTTTATTTCCGTTGTTTGCCTTTTATTTACTAACTCATTTTTTAAAATGATTTCAAGGGTTCGAGATCGCTTTAAGTTGACCCAAGCTATGGTCGTCGACCCTCTTTACTTGCAGCATAGCCATTCTGACAAAGCCATTGATTACAGAGTAATACCAAATCTCTTGATCATTCTATTATTAAGTGTTTTTCATTTATTGATTGTTAATTTTTTCAGCACTGGGGCATTCCGTTGAGCCGCCGCTTCCGCGCTCTTAAACTTTGGTTTGTCATCCGTAACTTTGGTGTGGCCGGTTTGCAAAATTACATCCGCGAGCACTGCCGCTTGGCCAAGTGTTTCGAAGCTCTGGTCAAAGAAGATGACCGTTTCGAAGTTAGCAACATTGTCCGGGTATGATCACTAAAGCCCTGAACTTAGCTTTCTGTTTTTATGTAACTAATGAATGTTTTTGTTTTTAAAATTTAGATGGGACTAGTGTGCTTCCGCCTCAAGGGTAACAATAACAACGAGCTAAATCAGAAACTACTTTCCAACATCAACGCTTCCGGCAAACTTCACATGGTGCCAGCTTCCGTTCACGGCAAATTTGTCATCCGCTTCTGCGTCTGCGCTCAGGATGCCAAGGATTCTGACATTGAATACGCGTGGGATGTCATCACCGACTTTGCAACTGAGTTATTGGAGGCCGAGATCGTCAAGGAGAAATCTGGGCTTCCGTTGGATGTCCTGGAGCACAGCAACGAGGAGGTTGGTCAAGTCGCGCACAAAGTGGAGATTTCGGAGCTGATGGACTTGATGGAGCGCGTTCATTTGCCAATTCAAAAGCAAAACAGTATTGCCAGCATTGGCAGGCAAAGCAGTTTGGGCAATATTGGAAGGCAGCACAGTCTTGCCAGTATTGGGAAGCAACAGAGTCTTGCCTCTATCGGAGAGATTGGATCTAACCTTCCGGAATCTGGTGACCAAGAAACGGCTAACAAGCCCAAGCAGAGACCGAGCCTTGCCAAGAGGCTCAGCAAACGTCAGTTCAGTTTCACCGATACAATCGAATTCGTCGGCATGGTCAACACCGCTCAAGATGAGAGCATGAATCCTTGAAAAAACTTCAAAAGAACAATTTACCAATAGCAATATCTTTCACAGTATATAGCCTACAAGCCTTATTACTTTCAATTAATATTTCGTGAAAACAACAACAAGAACAAAACAGAATCATGTTAAGCAAACTTAAATGAGCAAATATTTATCTCAACTATTAAATGTGTGCCGTACACAAAATCATTGGATATATATCGGTACGGTACACGGAACTGTATTGAATGGATTGACGAGATGGAACGAAAGCAGATATTTCTATGTAACATTGAGCAATTTCGCAGTATATTTTATACTGAAATTGATTTAATGCGCGGTTAACATTTTCATAATGAGGGAATCGGGTCGGATACAGTATTGTGATTTTTTCCACCATTTTTTCTCTTTTTTTCTCTTTATGTTTATTTCCCACCACCACAACTTTTTCAATTCTCCTTTCTCGATTCCGGTCTACTTTTTATTTGTTTTGTGTGTACATTCAACTGTTTTATCTTTTCTTTTCTTTTACTTTCTTTCCTTGATTTTTCTTTTGTGTTTTTTTGGTATCAGTTCTGGTTCTATTTTTAAAAATTTCAATGAACATTTAAAAAAAAAGTTGTTTTAGTTTATTCATCCCAAACATATCCACATTTAGTTTGACATTATCAGCACGTAGAGTAGATATTAGTCAAGGAGTAATTAAAATTTGTCCATTATGGAAGTTACACCAGTCACTGTAAACAATTCATTGGCACTTGGCAGTGAGGATTGGTGTCAGTTTCTCACTGTACTTCGTTTAGGTTTTAGAGATGAATCCAAGATTGGCCGCAGCTGCTAGAAGGAGGGAACTGCGCAGAAGTGAGGGAAACGACTTGGAGTACAAACGTTCCTTCTTTGTCCGCATGGTTAGCGATCCCAAAATTTACAATCCGAAAATCGTGGCGAAATCTTCCAACTATTCGGATACTGACCAGTTAACTAGTGTAGCAGCCCAAGATCATAAAGACACGCCGTAAGTTCAAGCAATTTAAAATCGTGTGTCTTCCATATAAAATCGTTCCTGACTCTTTTTCTCTATCCAAGGTCTTCGTGGATCAGCTGGCCATTGGGTCTGCTGTTGCAGGGAGTCTTTGATGATCATACGACTGCTAGACTTCGGTAAGTTGTACACTGTGTGAAATTATAGAACTCATTACACTAACCACTAACTGTTGCAACACCCAATAGTTTTCGTAATTGGGATACCAAAGTTACATTGAAACCACCCGGATCGAACCATCGTCGGCAGAGATCCAAGTCTCCGCATCAAGAAATCGACTCAACTGGCTCTAGTCGCTCTCAATCCCCCGAAAAATACTAACAGTCATGCATCGATAAAAGAAAAGAAACCCATATACACACTTAATTGTTGTTTAACGTCGTAAATTTCCGTGTTCTATTCCCAGAGTGACAAATACAGTAAATCATAGAAAATAGTATTAATAATAATATTAGATAACGATGCTTGGATCCCAAGCGTATTTGCATCGTGTATCTAAGGAATTCAATCTATTAATATCCTTGTCGTCCATGACAAAGTCCAACTCTATGTTTTCTTTAATGTGGATGGGGTCAAGTGACTTAGGCAAAACCCCTAAAAAAAAGAAAGGCATACAAATTCTAAAGTAAATATGAGGAAAGTTTTTTTTTTTTTTGCAATATTACCTATTCCTTGCTGAGTTGCCCATCTTAGGAGTATCTGTGCAGGTGATTTCTTATAAATTTTGGCAACATCTTGCACCACTTCATCATTCAATAAAGGATTGCATTTGCCTTCCATTGTAGTCCCTAGAGATGAGTAAGCCTGATAATGGATTTTGTGCTCAATGCAATATTCCACAAGCTCCTGTTGGACATAGTGTGGATGGTGTTCAACCTAGATTTAAAAATTTCATCACACAACAATAAAGTGATTGAGCTACACTGAATTAGTGACTGTCACTTAAGAGTGTTACCTGCAAGACATGAGGTAATGTTCGAGCATATGACTTCATTTCTTCTAGGTGTTTTTAAACAATAGTTTGACACTCCAATAGCCTTAATAAGCCCTTTTTCATAGCAGTCTTCCAATGCTTGCCAGCTCTCTTGTCTCATTTGGATGTTAACAACATTATCTACTTTCTTTCCTCCGGTCCCAGGCCAGTGAATCAAATACAAGTCCAAGTAGTCAGTCTTCAGAAGACCAAGGGATTTTTTCACTGAATCAATACATGGCTGGTATCCTTGATTTCGTGGAGCTAAAAGAATCAATATGTATATTAAGTATAAGATATATTAATTAACAAAAGAATGTTCATTCTTACAAAGTTTAGATGTTAGAAAGAGATCAGTCCTCAACAAATTGTATTTGGGTAAAAGCTCTTCTAGTGCTGATCCAATATCTTCTTCATTATGATAAATTACAGCTGAATCTAAATATCTTAAGGGTTATTGAGTATTTTAAAAGTTTGTATAAAAGCAACACCTATTAATCTGTATCCCGCTTTCAATGCAGCGTCAAGGCAATTTAAAATGGTTTCCCGTCCTTTGATTCTGAACGTACCAACTGCATAACATAAGAAAATTAATCTTTATTTGGTAAAATAACTTGTGAATATGTTAAGTTTTTTTTAAACGGAAGGACAACAGTTATGTCTCAGCAATGAAATTTTTTTTACATCCAATTAACGGCATGCAAATTCCGTTTCTTAAAGTGACAGCCATGCCTGCATAATAATTTATCGCGTGATGTTTGTTTACACACGATGACACAAAGTCACGAACTAAAAGTTTTTTTTTTAAAGCAAAACAAAACAACAAGTGGAGGATATTTGTATTTAGGGATAGTTCAGGGATAGACAGAAATGAAAATTGTTGGCTAACATGAAAATATCTACACGTCAAGATTAGTTTAAGTTTCAACTGAAAGGTGGCGCGATTTTCAGCTTAGTTGTCACTCGTTTTTCGGCCTCATCGGGTATGCTTTGAATTGCCGACGATTCTTCTTTCTGTCATACGGTTCAAATATTTTTTTGCCTGCAGATTTTTGGAAAATTAAAGCTCACTGAAGATGACACAAAAGCAGAAAGCTCTCTCCAAAGAAGAGGAAATTCTTTTGCAAGATTTCAGCCGAAACGTTTCCACTAAATCGAACGCCTTGTTTTACGGCAATGCATTCATCGTTTCTGCTATTCCAATTTGTGAGTTCAATCTAACGAAATATCGACTTGTGCCATGCTCTTATTTGCTTTTACTGGATATTAATTGTACCTCATTTTTTAAATGGTAGGGTTGTTCTGGAGGATTCATTTTATGGACCTGCTGACTTCTTCCCCGCTTTTCCTCATTATCACCTGTCTGAGCACTTATTTGGTTTCTTTTGCTTACAAGAAGACAAAATTTGTCTTAAAACACAAGGTATTTTATATTTTTACAATGTTAGGGCAGTATTTTTTTCAAATATTTTATAAATTTTGTAAAATTATTTTAAATAGGTGGCTGTAAAAAGGGAAGATGCTATTAGTCGTGAAATCTCAAAAATGATTGCTGAAGATAAGAAAATGAACAAGAAAGAAAAAGATGAAAGGTAATAATTTGATTTTGAAATCTTATAAAATTTCAATGCTCAGTTTATTTAAATTTACACAGGGTTTTGTGGAAGAAGAATGAAGTTTCTGACTATGAAGCCACTACTTTCTCCATTTTCTACAACAATGCTGTTTTCCTTGCAGTTGTGATTGGATTGAGCTTCTTCATCTTAAAGTCTTTTTCACCTTCTTTGTAAGTGAAAATATCTTCAATATTAATTTATATATTTTCATTTTTTAATTTTGTATTTTTTCAGCAACTACATCCTGTCTGTGGGTCTCTCTAGTGGTCTAATTGCCCTGCTTTCCACTGGTACCAAGTAAAATAATAATCTGTCAGGAAAACATGGCAAGTTGTATTTCCAAAAAAAAGCAAACAATGGTTTGAAATACAAATTATGTTACTTACATTAAATAGTTTTATTACAAACAAGTTACAACAATAGTTAGTCAAAGGATATGAAAGAGATGGATTATCTTTTTTATAACATGTATATTGCTTTGTGGATTTCAAAGGTATTTGAAATCAAATCTTAATTAACTTGTTTGCGCCCAAGTAGGTAAGTTATTTCATTCTTGAAATCTGCTTTGTTGGTTTATTCTTCAGAGATTCAAAATTATGGGAATCTGTTGTCACCTCACTCAACTGTCAACTGTAGTTAGGTTTCACTTATTTTCCTGTTTTGATAATAATCTGTTAACTAAGTTTTACATTGATACTTTGCAATTTTCCAACAACATGTCTGTTGTTTTTTGTTCGTTCGAAACTTCAAACTTTGGAAATTTTAATTTGTTTCCGATTCTACTGCACGCTTTACTTGATTGGTATATTCGCGCAACCTCGCCCATTCCAATTGTTTGTTCAACTTGTTTCAAATTCAAGTTGAATTTTGGAAAAAAAACCTTGTGGGAGTTAATAGTTTTATTTACAATTATTTTTAAAAAGAAATTTTTTGATTAATTAACTGACTATCAATCACCATATTTTCAATCTCGCATGTAGATGTAGCATGTATTAGCGACGCTACCACCCATAACTCACCTGTAAGTATACACCATGAATGAAAGTGCGATGATATCAAGAAAATTATTTTATTTACATAATTCCAAGAAAGTAAAATGGTTTCGAGGCTTCATAAGTTTATGAAAGGGGAGCTCAAAATGATGTTTTCGCGTATTTTTTTTCTTTGCCACAATGTAAATTCTTTTTCCAGGTAAGTTAAGTGCAATTTCTGAGGCATCATATCTAACCATAAATGTCGTTGCTTATTAATATTACTGTTCATGTTGGAAATCATCGATGCTTTTCTGATCCTGACCCGCGGTTGTGTTGTGTGTGTACTCAATTTAATCTTTTAAAATTACAAAACGCAACCAATAGTGAAGCAATCGATTCTTTTTTTTTTTTTTCAAAATGTGAATTGCAACACTTTAGTTTGGTTAATAAAAATTTTAAATGTTGATTTTCGAATTTTTAAATGGCGCGTTTTCATTTGTAAAAGGTTCCAACAGTAACCAGCAGGTGGCAGAAGAGACACTCATACAAAGGCATTTTGGGCGTTCCTAAACTGCGAAGGCGAAACGCGAAATGCGAAACGCCTAAAATGCGAAACAGCGGTGCGAAACGGTCCCAAAATGGTTAGGTTAGGTTAGGTTAGGTTTGGTTAGGTTAGGTTAGGTTAGATTAAGTTAAAAATAGGCCGTTTCGCACCGCTGTTTCGCATTTTAGGCGTTTCGCATTTCGCGTTTCGCCTTCGCAGTTTAGGGACACCCAGGCATTTTTCATTTTTGCCATGTGAGATGTGATGTCGTTAGTGTTATTCAGTTTACCGATCACCGATGGTAATTACTGGACATCACAGTTGATGAAGAAGAGTAGCCTACTCGAAAAATAAGTTTTAACACGGGTGTGATGCCTTGTTACAAATCGATCGGCAAAATGTTTCATTCAAATAATGCAGGTACCGGTTAAGTGTACAATATTATTGAACTATCTTAACTTCCTATTGCCTTCTATTTAAATCAGTGTTATTTAACCGTACTCAAACAGAAGTCCTTTTTTAGTCGATACTTGATATTCCGATCTTGTAGCATTCCACACGAGGTCCCTTCATTTCGTCTGCTATTCAAACAAAATGGTGAATTTTCGTGCTGTCAAGCTGGAAACTGTAATCATCTTGATACTTGAGTATTATCCATAATAACTTTAACAAATTTACACTCCTATTTTATTCAAAGTGATCAATTTAAAAGAATTTACTAGACTTAATGATGACGTTAGATTAATTTCAAGTCATCACATTAACGGTTCATCTCGGGAAGTCGACTTCTCTTTACTGTTTGGTCATTGACATTGCAATACTTTTTAAACTCCCTCTTATTTTAGCTCCCTGAATTCTTTGTAACATTATTTGCTTATCTGGTGAATTCAAACAAGTTCGCTGTTATAAGAGCACTGTTTTCACCATTTCCACATAATGCCTCCAAAACAAATTCAAACTAGAATTAATAAAAACATTTAATATTTTCATTTAATGACACAATTTATTTTGATTTTTCTCAGGGAATAAGTGAGCCCACATTGCCAGCAATTACTGTATTTTTAGAAGGCCTAAAAACCACAATTTGAATCACCTAACTCGAGTTGATTCAGTCAATCTCACTTAAATGTTAAAATTGAAATCTGCTTTTTGAAAATTTTGCTGAATTATTCTTTAACCATTGAATCATTCAGACACTTTAAGTTGACCCCCTTTTCGACGAGGATCAAGATATCGAATTCTTTTTACTTTTAAGCAGCTTAATCGTTATCGTTATTGAGTTTTCGGGCAATTTAGAAAACGGGAGTGTATGTTTTGAAATTTATTAATATCTTTTACTGATCGTTAGATGTCGTTCTCTATTGTTATTCTCTCCACGGTTATATCATGTTATGTGTAAAGCCCATTGGGTTTGTTTTTATATAGTTTATATATGTAATGTTCATACTGTATTTTCCTTTTGGTTTCAGCTATAACAATCTGACAAACCTGTCTTTTCTTCTTTCATAGGAATCCTTTACTCCTTACCGTGGTTTGTCCTGATTCAAACTTGAAGATTGTGCTAGTTGACTTGACTTGCTATTAAGATGAGCTGTAATTTAAGCACAGATAGATGATGCTGTAGCTTTTAATGCTGTTGGTTAGGTAATTAAAATTTTGATTAATTAATTATTTTGGTGTAATAGAATAAGCCACTTATTCATTTTAATCATGTGTAAAGCAATTGAATTTGCATATTGGCTATTGATTTTAGCACATTTTATAAAGAAAAAAAAACCTTTTAAAAGTCAACTAGGAAATACAGGGAGACGTCAGATGTGTATGCTTGAATGGCTCCTCGTTGCGTTGCTGGAGCACATTGAAGTTTTCGTCATCACTCCTACATTGCGAACCATCTGCAACATCATAACCGGCAACGGAGTTCAATCCGATTCTGTCCTGACTGCTAGAACCTGCGCCTTGCTGGTCAAACTGCTCTCAACATTCAAAGATGAAAATCACCAAAGAGGCTGCGTGGATTGTATCCAACATTGGATACCTGTCGGCAATTTCGTCCAGATCCAAGCTCTCGTCACTAACAAGTAACAACGTTATTAGATTTATTTGCTTGTATTATACTTTAAAGGTTATATTTAAGTGTCATTTCGTTTATAGAAGGATTGTTATACAAATGGAGCTCTGTTGGATTTAAAAGCCAAAACTCGGCCACCAGGTGGCGCAGATTGAGAGTGAAAGTGAAATTTGGCAACGATGAAATCATCTTCAATTCGTTCTCATGCCCTAAGATGTTGGATTGTTCTTCGTTGTTGGAGTTGAATTGAATGCATTTTGTTGAAAATGTTCCTTCTTAAATGGCAGCCAACCTACAGTCACCATGCTACAGTGAGTTAATCAACTTTACATCGTCGAAAGTGATAGTGATGCAATGCATTCAAAATAAGTGAAGTGTTGTTTCTCAACTTCAATTCCATTCAGGGGGAATTCTTCACCTTTTGTCTCTTCACTTCTCATCTGGGTTTCAATTGCTAGTGCTGTCATTCAGCCACTACAGGTAAATCATGTTTCCCGTTATATTGAGTAGGCTTGGATTTCAAGAATTTTAAAATTATGTTCGTATATTTCTAGCCTTGATTTGCAATTGGAATTTGCATGGGCAATCACCAGAATTGCATCAGGAATATTTGACCAGACCAAAGCTATTGTCTGTGCTGCAGCTGTTGCTGGATTGTTTTCTTTGTTGGGCTCACCTCATCCCATTGTAGCTGAACAAGCTGTTTGGACTCTTGTGGCTGAACAAGATAACACCTGATATTTGGGTAAATTTAACTGTTTTCTTAATGGAACAATGTGACAATTTGATAATTTTTTGTTTTTGATATAGCTGGACCTGTGTTTTGTTTTAAGTATCTTCCTAGTGTCACTGCAGTGAGTCTAGCTGCTGCTTCTAGTGAGCCACTACAGGTAAAACTCATATTTTTTTAAGCATGATTAGTAAGCATGGATTTGAAAACATTTTTCTTTCCTTTTCAGATCAGATCCAGCAATACCGATATTGTACTTTAATTCTTCATTATATATTGAAGTAAGATGTATTATTTAATTTATGACGGATATTTTAAATATGTGTGCAAATGTAAAATATATTACAACGATATTGTATTATTGTATATATTGTATAAAATAAACTTCAATACAAATATTATCGTTTGTAATGTAGACAAAAAAATTTATCATTTATTTAATATTCTGAAGGACCCCCACACGGGGGGGCCCTGTTGCTTTCTCGAACGCGATAATAACATATAGGTTATTATTTGTTTGGTGCAGAAAGCTGTTTGATCTAGCAGTTATCGATTGCATCACTCCTATGAGATCATTTAGGATCAGGTTGCGCAATCGTGTACTGCATTAGAGTCAACTAAGACAGGGAGGATAGACCCTGCCATAATTGACTTCCAGCAGGCCAGGGAGATTACCTGGCCCAATAAAAGGGAACAAGAGTGACGAAGGGCAAAGTTTTTTCGAGAGAGATAGTCATACCTAAGTTTCCTGCTTAGCCCCATGACCCTCCAAAAGATATCATAGAATCATGAGGCTTGCAAGTCCCCGTTCGACCAGTACTCTAACAACCACAAGCTGCTGATCACAGTGGAAGAATGACCAACCACGGGCACATGAATGCAAGGGGAAACGGGGCCACAGAAAAAGGGAGCCCAAATATGCACTCAATTTTAAAATATATTAAATTAAGTCGCCGCCAATCTTGATTCGTAATCTTCTTCCATTCAGTTCCATTGAAGGCGAATCTGTTAACACCGGGGTTGACTGTAGTTAAGAGAAACCGAAGAGAAGTGATATTCCGAAAGTCATCATTTGACCATGAAGAACAAATGATGATAATCAATGACTTTTCTGAAAAATGAAAGAATAGACATTATTAACAGTTAACATATAAATCATGAAACAAAACTATACTTGAAATTGAATAACGATGGCTTTACCAGCATAATGGCTAATGGCTGTAAAATCTGGGCCAAGGTGTGTTGCATAACAGGCTAGCTTAGCCAACTTCCAATAAAAAGATGTTCAATCAATGGAAAAATGTCATGACACATTACATATTTGAGTTAAAAAACTAAAGTTAATTTTTACCTGCAAAATTTGCCGGGAAATACATTCAGGAGAACCCAACAGCTAATCCCAAGTTCCTGAAGTACCCTCCACTGTCCTAGTTAAGAGAAAAACAAATTTGAAACAAAATTTTACAATACCACTTTAAGAATAAAAATAATATGCTTACCAATGGAGTAGAATCCTACAACTGTTGGTAATAAAGTTGTATTTTTGCTAGTGATGTGACGTTAACTTTAACGGATAACGTGAAAATTACGTTAACGGACGTTTTTTGGGTCCGTTAATTTAACGCAATAACTTAACGTTTTGTAAATTTATAGACGTTATTTTTGACGTTATTTATTTTTTTTAAGCTACAAAATACAGCTTTATCAAGATATTTTTTGACTGTTTTACTGTAAAACAATCTCATTTTAGGGCTGTAGCCCCCGGCTGCCACCCTCATTTTCGACCCGAAAGAAAACAAGCAACAATTTTCGCGGCTTTTTTTCTTGTGTGTAGCTTACCCCGAAAAGCCGCGAAGATTTTCGCTTGCTTTCTTTCGGGTCGAAAACGGTTAAAACGGGCAACCGGACCACAACCCGGGTGCGTGTAATCTGTTAGAAATGAGAAAAACACATGGACACATAGTTTCAAAAACTAGAAAAGACGTACGTCTACTCGATACAAGTAATATTGTTCCTTCTTTAAATTTTAGTAAGAAATAACATTGAAACAGAAAGTTCAAAAGGTTTATGCCTATCGATATGCAGGAAAAGCAGTCAAAAGTAGTTTTCCGTTTCGGGTGGTAATAATCTGGGTTGAAAGAATCGAACAACGGGAGAAGCTTTTTCAGCGAAAGTGTTTTTCACTTGCAACAATGATCTTTTGCGCCCCTTGTTTTCATATTTATTTTTTTCGGATTCACGAAAAAAAATTAAATATTCATAACTGGGAACTGCAATAAAACTAACCAAGAGTACAAGACCATGGTTTTCATTTTCTTATATTTTTACATACAATTTTAAAAAAATAACGTAAAAAATAACGTGAAATTCACGTTAACGGAGCGAAAAAATTAACGCGTTAATTAACGCGTTAACTTAACGGCAAAAAGTGAAGCTCCGTTAACGTATTGGATAACGCTAACGTTTCGAAAATCCACTAACGTCACATCACTAATTTTTGCAGCAGAAGGGGGATATTGAAACAGGAACGTTGAGCCACTAGATAGGACGCTTAACCAAGCAATCCAAGCAGCAAAGGTATACATTCAGACCTGAAAATGCATAACAGGTTACAGGCGTACAATATACACACATTTTCTTCAATTTCAAGCAGACTTGGGAATTTTTTTAAGTATGGTTGTATAGTAATGCTCTAGGAAAATTTACTTACGAATCGTTGATTGAATTTATCCAGAATTTACCAAATAAATCGAGAAAATAAGAATTAAGAACACAAGACAAACGGCCATTTTCGATTCCAAAGAACTGGACAAAATTAGTAAGAGACATCTAGTGGAAGTCCATAGACACTCATCCTTCAGACTGGATTGCTAATATAACAGTTATTTAAGCTCTTATTAAACTGTAATTATTTAAGCTCTTATTAAACTGTAATAGCCTACTTGGCTACTTGTTCTTTAGTTTAAATTTTCTTAAATTGATAGAAACTGAGAGGAAAACAAAACTCACTTTTTACTTGCTGGAAATTAGAAAACTCATATTGTCCGAAAGTACACCGGAAATAGACCGATAACTCCTCAACTATTGAGCTGTGATCAAACATATTAACAGATTCGTGATCCCCATCAAATTTCAGGTGGAACTGATGCATTTCAAACGAAATCCATGACATGGCCCATAAATTTCGACGATTTCCGGGTATTTTATATGGAAACATGAACTGTACCGACTGTACCCTATTTTGCACGAGGATCACGAAAATCAGGTTCTTTTTGGCGTCAGCTAAATGGTTACTTAGCTATGAGCACATTTAGAAACCGGAAGTAAAAACGGGCTGTTTTTTCAAATCTGAAAAATGAGCTTTGTTTTCTAACTAAAACACATCAATAATCACAAAAAACTTGCTTGAAAAATTTGAATCTCAAGTTGTCCTGGGTGGTGTTTTATGGTGTTTGGTGCACTTTTGTGCATATTCCAGTACAAAATTAAGTTGCACAGTATCCGAATGTTGAGATGAAATTGTCGATAACACTAACACTGGTTTAAAAATAAAGAAACTGGAAAACAGAGTTGACAGCGACGTTTTATCACAAGTTCACAATCACAACACTCTTGCAACTGACACGAAAGTTGCCATAGCAACAGCAGACGAATGTTACTGTTGACACTTGCAGTAGACAGTACTCTGCAGCAGCAGCAGCGAGTAGAATATTCTGTTTTCTTCAAATTTTCTTCGATTTCGACTAAAACTCACTATGCAGTTTGTTATTGAAAAGGTAGTTTGTGTTTTAATTTACAGAATCACAGAACTAAATTTAATTTCACGTTTGTGTGTTTCAGTAATCAAACCCCATGTTTCGAATTTGAGGAACTAATTAATCGTCGTTGGAACTAATAGAAACATTGGCGAACTAAGATAAAACGACGTTACATCAACACAACACCAGAAAATATCGACAGGAAAGTTGTCAGAAAACTCGCAGACGAATCCAGCTGACTGATTAGACATCTGGCGGTGATTACTGAAGTATTCTGCAAGAACTGGGGAGTCCCAGATCCTCTATGCCTTTTTCTCCTGAGAGCGCTCTCGACTCCCGAGTTACAAGGAGAAGATCAAAGAAAGAGTGGATTTCCTATTTTTCACAAAAATTCGTCTCTCATTCGACTATCCTACTTGTGAAATTTCATTCATTTTCTATTTTCTTGCAGGGGTGTGGTAGGGAAATAAAGAGAACTTTCAACCGAGTCGGACCATTTCGTGGCATCGCACTGGTCGGCTATCTGCTTCTTTCATTCACCAACGGATTAACGAATATGGCTACTTTCTTAAACCGAGTCGTTCCAACTTCCAAGGCGTAAGGAAGTGTTTTTCTTTAACCGTGTAGAAGAAATGTTTAAATTACGAGACCTTTAGCAGCTCAACCGATTACCGAATAAGCCTACAAGGTAAAGCAATTAAGCAACGTTTTACATTTTTAAGAATGCTTCTTCATCTTATATTAAAAAGTTAGGTCCTAAAGATGGATAGACATTAAATGTATTTAACAAAAAAAATAATAAACAGGACACAGTTTTCAGAGCACATCCAGATTTCACATGGCAACAAATCCATCTCAATACTAGAACTGAACACGAAATTGTTCGCTACTCAAAGAAAATTCCCACCAATCAACACAATAAAAAGAATGGAATTATTGAAAGGACGCAAAATGCGGAAAGGGAATTGTTATCTAATCAGCCGTATGGGATACCAACTCAGTGTCCTTATTTTCCTTGGCGCGCATCTCGGGGATAGAACTCGGCTAAAACACTAGCGGGAATACGTTTAAGCATCTCCTTAGGGAAGATACGTAGTAACTGCCAGCCAATATCCAGAGACTCAAAGACAGTACGGTTTTCGTAATTTCCTTGGGCGATAAAGTTCTTCTCGAATTTAGTCAAAAACTCGAGGTACAACAAATCGTCAGGTGTAAGAGCTTCTTCACCGACGACAGCTTTCATGGCCTGGACATCTTTACCAATAGCATAACAGGCATACTAGAAACAGAAAAATATTCAGTAAGAAAATAATTAAAATATTCAAATAAAAGTAATTTGTACCAGCTGGTTAGAAACATCAGAGTGATCTTTTCGAGTCATGCCTTCACCAATAGCTGACTTCATCAAACGAGAAAGAGATGGAAGTACGTTGATGGGAGGGTAGATTTGTCGGTTGTGCAATTGACGATCGACGTAAATTTGACCCTCAGTAATATAACCAGTCAAATCGGGAATAGGGTGAGTGATGTCTAAACGTGAAACCAACAAATAATTTTATGTTAACAAAATATCGTTAGTTATCTACAAGAAAAATAATTACCATCGTTGGGCATAGTCAAAATTGGAATTTGGGTAATGGATCCATTGCGCCCTTCTACACGCCCAGCTCTCTCGTAAATTGTGGCCAAATCTGTGTACATGTAACCTGGGAAACCACGTCGGCCGGGTACTTCCTCTCGAGCAGCTGAAACTTCACGCAAAGCTTCGGCATACGAAGACATGTCTGTCAAAATAACCAGGACGTGTTTCTCGCACTGGTAAGCCAAGAATTCGGCAGCAGTCAACGCTAGACGGGGAGTGATAATGCGCTCAATGGTTGGATCGTTGGCCAAGTTCAAGAACAGGCACACATTTTCCATGGAGCCGTTTTCTTCGAAATCTTGCTTGAAGAAGCGAGCCGTTTCCATGTTAACACCCATAGCGGCGAAGACAATGGCAAAGTTATCATCATGGTCATCAAGAACTGATTTACCAGGGACTTTGACCAAACCACCTTGACGACAAATTTGAGCGGCAATCTAGTCCAACATACAGAGCAGAGTTAATTTTCAGTTAATTATAGCTATTTGAACCAAGAAAAGACCTCGTTGTGAGGGAGACCAGCAGCAGAGAAGATGGGGATTTTTTGGCCACGAGCAATTGAGTTCATGATATCAATAGCAGAGATACCAGTCTGAATCATTTCCTCTGGGTAGATACGAGAATGAGGATTGATTGGCTGACCTGTAAAATCATACAAAATTAATATTTAGATATACACAAATAGAAAAGAACATTTACCTTGAATATCTAAAAAGTCTTCAGCCAAGACAGTTGGGCCCTTATCAATAGGTTTACCAGATCCATTGAATACACGACCAAGCATATCTTCAGATACCGGAGACTTCAGAATGTCGCCAGTAAACTCACACACTGTATTTTTAGCATCAATACCAGAAGTTCCCTCAAATACCTAGAAAAGAGATCTTTAATACAAAGTCTAATCAAACATTCAAGAAATCAACTTACTTGAACAACAGCTTTGCTGCCACTGACTTCCAACACTTGTCCTGACCTAATGGTGCCATCATGTAGACGCAGATTTACAATTTCAGCATACTTTGGGAACTTGACATCATCCAAAATAACCAATGGACCATTAACACCAGAGACAGTCCTGTAGGCTGTAATTGAAACAAATTTTTAATGATAGACGTAGTTCTTGATCTTGAAGGGCCGACCAATGACATAGATAAAAGTAAAAATACTTACACATTCGCGGCTGGAAAATATAATCTCGATTTACAGCCATTTTATGCTCAAGTCGAGCTTGAGCTTCATTTAGAGTGCCTGTCTTATGCGCCATTTTCAGTTTCGTTTGTTCTCCAGACTTTGTTGGAAAATACGGGAATCAAGTACTGGACTATAGCAGTGCCTGAAGAGAACTCCGTCAGTCTATAACTTCTTGTCTTTCCTTCTCTGAAAGTCACGGGTTCTCTCGATCATATGACTGTCAGATCTCAAACCGTTGCCAAACTGCGATATATCGACTCACTTAAACATCAAATATCGTTTTCCCTCGACTACCCGCGCAATTCAAATGTCAAATCATCATATAAATTTTGTTATTCTTATTTTTGTTAAATTATTATATGCGTGCTATCTATTCGTATTCATAATTTCATATAAGATTTTTTTAAAGTATTTAAAGCAGAAAGTGTACTTCTTCCTGGTCGAAAGCTTTTATTCTTATAATTATTTTACTTAAAAAACCTTCGATATTTTCTATTTTTTACAATTATTTACGTGAATTCAAATCATACAAATTACATTCGTTATCCGACGATATTCAACTAAGGCACGTGATCTTATGTAACCTTAACATCTTAGAAACATGAAGTTTTAGAAATTGATGGAATTCATGTATTAAGTAAATAGAATTATGGACATAAAGATTTGTCCTGCTATACAATGTGCCCAGCCAGACTTTTGTGTGGCCTATACAGACAGGTGCTGTCTAAAAGAAGTCCCAATCATACTGATCGTTGCAGCATGATCGATTTTATGCACCAACAATGCATTTAAAAATTACAAGCGGAGGGATACATACATAAACATTTTTGAAAAATAACAGGCTTTACATAATAAACAATTTACATTTATAGAATTTTCACATCAATATTCAGTCTCAGAGTATTTGACGGAAGACATGAATGCGTACAAGCTTTGCAATACCAATCTCTTGAGGTTGTGACGTTTGTTTAGTTTTACGTATGACCTTTCACTTTAAAGTGATGAGTTAATATTTGTGTAAAACGAGATTTTTCTTGGTAAGCGCTAATTTGTTCAACAATTTTGAAAAGCTTGATCCCATCAATGTCTTCAGGTAGATTGGTCAGCAACTGAGCGGAATGGATAAAATCCGAATCTAGTAAAGTAGACTCGTACAATTTCAATATTCCTGTATAAAGAAATGAAGTTAAAATTGGGCCAATACAATTGCTAAAATTTACTATTCGAGGTAACAAACGTATACCTATTGCAATCCGAAAAATCAAATCGTCACCATCTCTACAATAAACGTCCCAAACTCTTGAAGCAAGATCAAGAGGCAACGAACGAGAATACAGAGTATAGATCCATTCCTGGAGATACAGATCGGGTGTGAGATTCAGAGTCAGAAAGTGCGAATAGACTTTAGGAAGCTGAGATTTGAGCAGAGCTTCAAAGCCGGCATAGAAATCCGCCATCTTTGCGTGATCGAGACGGAAGAAAGCATGGAGCAGCGGACGGTTGAGGAGGTTGGAGAAACTTATAAAGGCATCCGAAACTTCCAGATTGAGCAAGAGCGTTGCGGCTAGAAAAGACATGCCCTAAAAGCAATCAAAAGTATGTCAGTAAAGAACAAATAGAAATTAACCCATATAACTGTAATGACATACTTGTACGTAACCAATATCTGGTCGAAAACATACATAGGCGCTCAACAGATCACCTAGAACGTCGTGATAAGGTCCTCCTTTCTGAAAAATTCCTAAATGAGGGAAAGTCCTGGAAAGATCTAATTTGATCCCTTCAACGCTGCTCTCGAAACCCACACCGTCACAGTTGACCAGCTTTTCTTTTGCCCGTTCAAGACATAACGCAAATAACTCAGGAGTCACGTTAAGGTCATTTCCTATGGAGAGTTTCCACACCTGACCACGTACAGAAGGAGGCAAACCTTGCCACCAAAGGTCGCGAGTTTTACGCAATTTGCGTGTTATCTCCCATTGCGGAAGAATTTCTGATGTCCAGATTTTCGTGGCAGCAGCAACTTGTTCTTCTTGTTTACATAACTCTTCTATTCGTTTTTCCTTTTCCTATACAGTCAAATTAAATGTTATGGAAATACAGACTAAAAACATTTGAAAAATTACACAGTAAATTCTTACTTGAAGTTTGGTTTGCTCTCTTCGTTGAGATTCTTCCAAGAGTTTGTGATGTAAGAGCTGATGATGAAGCTCTTCTTCTGGACACTTAGCCGGCAGAAACGAAGGACGACTATGCAATATCAAACCAGTAGAGCCGATACTTCGTGGGTTCAAGGTTGGGCTACTACTACTGTTGAGACTGCTGCAACTACTTTGCCCACTTCGTGATTTTTGAAAGAAACTTGTTCGACTGAAAAGTTTCCATGATGCAGCTGAATGATCGTTATCTGATTTGCGAGTAAATGCACGTTGCCAAAACGAAGCGAGTCCGAATCGAGGAGGTTCGCAGGAACGTTCCAAAGAATTTGTGTGCTCAGTAAAGTCTGTGGACGAACTGTAGTTACTTAGACTTGACAAGCTTGTGTGTGAGTGAGGGTTGCTATTCAGTGGCATCAGAGGCAAATGGACTTCACTTCCTGTGCTGCTTACATTACTAAGCAAGCTTGGTTGTCGTCTATGTCCCATCTCTTTCTTGAATAGCTGTTCATCCTTCAGGACTTCAGCTTGTACAACTCTTATTTGTTTAATGTAAGGATCATGCACAACTGACAATTCTTCCTGGAAAACATCATCAGGAATGCAATCATCAGTTTCTTTATGAGTTTCTACTGATGTCTTCTTAGGACTCTTCACTTTGTCCCTGCCTCTTTCAGGCCAAGTGTGAAATCTTGTATCAATATTTTCAGCTATTCCATTATCACACTGGCACACTTCGATAATTTGACTAACTGGATCTGTAATTTTTTCCTTTGACTTGAGTAGAGAGAGGCTATGCATCCTTTGCAAGAGTCCTTTTTTTTCGAAGCATTCTGTGCTTGAAGTGTTGTTCTTGGCGCTTTCAAATATTTGTTTGAAATTGTGCAACTTGTTGCTAAATGGATTTGTTAAACTTGCTTTAACTTTTTCTTTACTAGATGTGTGGCCTTGGACAGAGCCAGATTCAAAAGACTCTTGATTAACTAGTTGATTTTCAGTTTTCTTCTGGTTTTTACAAGTATGGCAGACTTCATACATTTTTGTAGTGGTCAAGATTCTATTTTCTTCCTCCTCCATTGCAAACTGAAAAAAAAAAGAATTTCTAAGAATCTATAAATACAATGTACAGCAGAAGTAATATAGGCCACCTACGAGACGATCGATGAAATGCGTCTATAAACAAAGACGGGGCATGCTGTTGTGACTTAGTAAGCAACTTTGTAGTCCCACCAAAATTGCTAGTAGAGGGAGGAGGACTTTCTTCAGTGAAATCTAGCAATCTGTACACATTGATGAGTCACTTAATGCTTCAGCTTTCAACCAAGATTGAAAAATATCACTTGTTATTTGAGTGTCAAAAATCGCTTCTAGATACCAAGATTTGGGTCACGCCCACTCTGAGCCATTGCAATTGCAACATTGCCGTACCGCCACATTCCGAAATAACTTTTTGCGCTTTTTGCGAGGAAAAAAAATCTCCGGGAAATTTTTAACTTAACAGATACTAATCAATTATAGAAAAAAAGTTACAAATGAAACTCTAAAAAAATGCACGATTTTATGCAATTATAAATATTTGGGGGAGGGTGCAGGCCTGCAGGGAGCTTACCAGCTTTACTCTTTTTCATTTTTAAAAGAAAGCAAAAAAAGAAAATTGCTTATGGTCGGATTTTTAAAAAGTAGAAGACAGATAGAATAGGGCAAATAACATAGGCTACTTCAAGAAAGTGGAGTGAGTATCGTGAAATGTATGAGAAAGTCTATTTTTTTATGGGAAGTTGGAAAGAGAAATTTTTTTGAACGAATCAAAAGAAAGTGATGCCATATTACTATAATTTACTTTCACTATTTAAGCGAATGCCACAAAACACAAAATTTTACGTCAAAAATCAGATAATATGTTTAGTATAGATAATAACTAATAAATTATGGCCATATGCCCATATCAACCTGTGTACAGACAGATATCTAGAATTACTAATTTTCTACGAACAAGATCTAAAGTAATTTCCCTTAGTTGCTAATGATAGGAGCTGCTAATGATACGATATAGCGGGAGAACCTGAAAAGAAAAGGCGATAGAATCAACCGCATCAGCTGACTACTAGTACTACCCCAGCTTTACTTGTTCGACATTTCGGATTCTAAATGGATAAGAACAAGAAGAATCATTACTGAAGTAATTAAGATGAACAATTTCTTCTAATCAGGGGTCTGAAAAATGTTTCTAAAATACGTCGACGAAGTAGCGACAACTTTAGAATATTTAGGACGATTGAAAAACATTCATTAATTTAAACTTTTAAATTTCATAAAAAAATACTTTCGTAACTTGAGCATTGATTTACTTGCTATATGAATAAGATGATTAAATTCGTTATAAAATATTTGTATAACACGCCTTAAGTGAAGTATCCTGTTAACTATTTCTCGAGAGCCCAATCAAAAGAAAATCACGTAAAACTGAAGCATCATATTTAGCTTGGCCAAAAAATGTTTCAAAATATCACGTAGTTAATGGCGTAGCTGATCTCGAATATCTTCTTAAAACCTCCTACAGCCTTTTAATTTTTAAGTGCATCATTGGAAAAATACGAAATTATTTGTGGCATGATAAAAGCAATCATTAGCTGTTTGACAGGAGACACGTGAAAAGCAAGAACTTGTAAGTGCTGTACAGGAAAAAACTCGCCATATCTATCTTTTGCTTGATTTACACCTAAAACCCATTGATTATTTTCAGCACCTGCTAGAAATCCGAAAACATTAAAATGAGGATGGGTTACCCGAAATCTACTAGAGCAATTAGATTGGTTATCTTTGGTATTTTAGTGGTACTGGTGATGCAAACTTTAGCCCAAATTCCATCAACAACGACACCGGTTCCGTACAGCGAGTGGTACACCAACAGAGATATGTATAAATTGAGTATTTTTGGTTTCCCACCAGAAAGTAAAAACCGAATGCATCCTGTTGTTTATAATTTCTGGGTAGCGGAACAAGAACAAAATTGGCGAGGTAATGATAAATAAATTGCTTGAAATGTTCAAACATGTAACATGGATTTGTCTTAAAAACAGCCAAATGTACAGTGGCTCCCGATGTTAAAAATTGCACTAAATTGGACACAGCCTGGTATTACAATAATCAAACTCAATTATGTACAACGTTCAACGGTTGTGCCAACATCATAAATGGTTATCAATCAAAAGATGAGTGTGTACAAGTCTGTGAACAATATTCGCCAAACAAGCCACTCCCGACTTTTAAAAGTGTCTCTACTACAGTTACGGAATCTTCGAAGATACCAGTAGTAATTTCAGAAAGACAAACACCAAACATAGTAAATGAATTTACAACGATAAAGAGCGTCCCAGTTACCGAGCCTAGTAGATTTGTAACTACTGGAATACCGGAAAAAGTTACGCAAAAAGAAGTGCAAGTTCCTCAAACAGGAGAATCTTCTTGTGGCCATAAACTTCATAGACTTGCAGGATTTTATCTTCAACAACACGCTGGAGTCCCAAGACCCGTAAGAATCTCTCGCACTTGAATTACAACTATATAGCCCATAATAATATAATATAAACTAATAACATATTTCGTTTACAGGTGAGCGTACATGATAATGTAACTAGAATAACGGAAAAAAAAATTGGAGTCACTATTGACAAGGTACGTTAGGATATTTATTTATAGCGTTACAAAAATTAATAATAGAAAAGTATTTGGCTATTTGCTTATAAAAGCTTGCCATGGAACTATTCACTGACTGTTCACTTGTCAACATCCGCAGAACCAAGTGGTTGTCCACGGAAGTAGGAATTTCAATTAACACATTTTTTTCTTAATATTTGAAAAAATTTATTATTCGCGAATGCTCTAGGTCGAATACACGCCAGATGGAGGAATGTTTATCTATCAAGTTGGAATTCAGACTATGACTTTTGTGGTAATGAATTTGAAATTTTACTTTTTGCCGCATTGATTTAATTGGCTCAACTATCACAGCAACCATAATTAGGAGATTCACTTCAATTTCGAAATATTCAACGTCAATAATGCTGACAGAACCTAAGGACTACCAAACAAATTTTATTCATATTTTACCAAATTTTTTTCTTATTTTGAACTTCTTTTTTGCTACTACAAGGAAAACGTTTGCCAAATTAATTTGACTCATGTATTCCATTTTAACATTTCTTTGCTACTACAAAAGCCAAGGAAATACACTAATCAAGGTTTCAAATTGTCTTTCTTAATAATACGGTAACAAGGATTTTTCCTGTTCTCAGTTAAGAGGAACGAGAGAATTGTAGGATTATTTTTCGATGGTAAATAAACCATCAATTGCTATAATCAAAACACGAATTTAGAAGTAGCCCTTGGATCGCTTATGGCCTCAGAACTTCAGTTCTTTCGCCGACGATAATAAAAGTAAAAGTAATATAAAAATTTGAATCTACCACTCAAATAAGTTTGGAAATAGATTATTTTTCTGTGTCGTGTTACATTGAGAGATATGGTACGAGTGTACAATTAATTTAATAAAAAGCGAAGGAAAACTCGTACGAACTAAAACATATCGTATGAATTTAGTAGAAGTCACGTAATTTGACGTTTGATTGCAATTCTCTCGAATAACGTAACTAAACCACCTAAAACCTTTTTGAAAGTAGCGATTGAAGAAGAAACCTTAAAATAAATCTAGTAAAATACAAATAAATTATTCATTAGCTGTCGGAGTAGAGACTGTGACACACGCAACACGCAAAAATCTGTAAGTACAAAAAAAGCTTCCATTGGGATTTACGCAGTTTAATCAAAACCACTTGTTAATGTAAATTAAATCTATTTCCAGCTGTCGTAAGTACTACATCTGCCAAAAATCTAGGGAAAGGATTGTTTTTCATTGACTAAAGATCTATAATGGAATTCCCTTTGTCTATATGGAGTATATCGGTAATTCTAATAACGACGTCAGCATTATTCGATGTAGTAAAATGTGAAGAATTTAATGGCCATGAGGTGGAAACGGTGGGCATAACATACGGGATTATTCCGGGATTGAACGAAGTTAAGGAATTGTTTAACGAAGCGCAAAGAGAAAAACGTGAAGTTCCTCTGGAACAAGAACTACCCCGTTTTCAGACAACTAACCTCAACTGCAAAAATTCCGTCGAGCGTCTTACTACAGCGTTTCGGCAAAAAGCCCTCAATGTCCCAAAACCAGTAGGAATTTATTTCGGTCAATTTGATATATATTAGCTAATACAGTTAGTAGGTCTATATAGTGCGAAGGAAATGAGAAATTAACGCATTTCTTTTCAGGCGGGGACTTCCGATCAGACAACACTTGCCACATTAGGTAAAATTGACAGAGCTATAAGAAATGTAAGTTTTCAAACTTGTTTGTATGTATGAGCTCGGAATGAAAGTTGATTAATCTCCCCTTGCTTACGATAGGCTTCGCAACAATTAGAAGAGGAGTGTGCGTGGAGAGATAGCGTAAATATGCCGGTAGAAGCCACTAGGTCGCAATTCCTAACCACGGAAGTAAGATTTCATACGAAAATCTTATTATCAAGTGTCAATTATTCAATTGTGATTTGTTCAAGGTCAACGATATGGGAGAAGAAGGGATTGTTGTCTATCAAATTGCAATCCAAAGGTTGGAATTTGAAGTAAGCGTTTAAATAATGCTATCAAATTATCTACAAAAATTTTATGAGTTCAATTTTACATGATTATAGGATCCATACAACAGGCCTAAAAGACCCTAAGATGAAAAATTAACCTTTTGATTCCATCAAGACACAGTTTTCAAAATATATTATAAGGATCTTGATTGATAGCCTTCTGTCTGATTGCGTGATTGGACTGTCTTTAAAAAAATGTCCACTGATTGAAGTTTTTTCTTTATAATCTTTACCATTTTACCTTTATTCTTTCTAAACAACTTCATAACTAAACATGTCAAAGATGTATTACATATTTTACAGACCATCCAACTAGGCTATATTAAAACATGCCTTTCACTTGTAGAGCCAGTGCTCAGCCATTTTGATCATAAGCAAAACAGACACAAAGTGTAAATTAAACTAACCTGTGCGGCTGTGCCTGCATGATAATGGTTTTGCAATCATGAGCATGACGATCGTGTAGGAGTTCCGTAATGTTCTATCGAAGTTGTTTAGCTTTTTAACTGCACCCAGATCCAGATGTCCAGATGATGAAATCAAGGTATAAAACTAGATTCTCTTCAGCTGGCCACAAAAAATGCATCAATTCATTGCAATTGAATTTATTTAACTTAAAAATCCGACAACACGCGAATTTAATATTGAAAAACTCACTACGTAAAAAAATGGGGCTGCTTTCTTCTGATTAAGTCATAGAATAACGTGGTTCGAGAAAAAAAGAAAATACAGAAGCATGGTAATCAAACATTAGTGCCATCTGTTGTGAACATTTGTAACTTCTTGCAGCAATAACAATGCTGATTGACTCGGCCAAGGTGTTTTGACAGAGCAGATACCTTTAGTTTTTCTGGTTTTTCTGATAAAAGGTATCAAAATAAAGATATATATCTATCGTAATAGATTTTATCGCAATTCTTATGATTTCAAGACAGGAGTATTTAACCTATTTGTAGGATATTCAAAAGATATATTTTGTTTGGGACTAAACAAAATGCAGCAGCAGCTGAAATGGAAGATTCGAGCTTAAACCAAGTAAATCTAACCTAACACACATAGCCTACTGCAGTAAAATCATTATAAATTTTAAAGGCACACTATGAGACCAGAAAAGCAGAACAACTAATCCGCCAAGGAAAACTTGACTCCGCAATAGAGTGCCACGAAAAGGCAAATATAGACAATACAAAAAAAATATTTTAAAAAAATTAATTTTCATTTTTCACAATTTTTTTCATTTCATGTTTTTGCCACGAGAAGGCTTCCGGACTCTTAACATGTGCAATGAATTTAAGTGATTTAACTGCTGTTCAACAGTCACTGCTCTGTCAAAAAGAATACCATATTCGTCAAGTGTGGCTTTTACAATCTAAAATTGCCCAACTAGAAAAGTATAAAAAGAAAATGAATAACTCAGGTGGTAAATTAGGATCGGTTTCATGCTCAGTGGAAAGTCAACAGGAAACACATCAGCAGCTCAAAATCACACAAATGAAAATAATGAGGTATGTTCATATTTGCATGACTGGATTGGAATGCATATGCATATGCTAATGCTAATGTTTCAAATTTTATCAAAAGAACTTTGTCAGATGCTGATGCAGCTTTGCATCTACATGCTGATACATGCACAAGTATGGACCCACATCTCAACCAGGCGATTGAGTGCCTTCAAAAAATGAGACAGCAGCTTGAGCAGCTGTTTCAGTTTAGCCGCGAGTCAGAGACAACCACAGACTTACAATTAGAAACCATCGACGAGTTCGCACAATCGTCTCAGTCGATTTCACCTGAAACAGAAAAAGGATCGAGCGACTTAGAGACAGAACTGCCCACACTCGCACCACTCGAGGTTCCTCAGTTTGATTTTGCCATGCTTTCCGATATAAAATTTGATGATTGAATAAATATGCCGTCGACGTTTAGTATTTCAATTAATCTTCGACGGATTATTTTAGACCAAGAATCAGTTTAACCATACAATATATGAATATGACGCAATTGTATTGTTTAACATAAACTGTGAATACGGGACAAAACAGTTGACACTCGGAAAAAGATGATTGCTTAGTTTTACGCGATATCAGAATTAACCCCGTTTCCCCCCTTTTTCCAAAAGATTTAAATTGCTTCCGACTTTCCTACAATAATTTCGCACACAAAACCAGAAATCAATGGAAGCTTGTTCTCGAATAGTTAAAAAGAAACGAAAAAATCTTAAATTGACAATATTAGGCATAGGGTCAGATGGGGCCAGAAAGACAAAATGTGGAGGAGAAAATTTGGTGAATGATAAAAATTAGACGCATTTTAAAAATGTTTCGTCAAAGCCAAGCCTTAATCTAAGCTTAAAATGGACATCAGCTGTACATGTATGTATCATTTCGCTTTCAGGTCATCGGTTACCAAGGAGAGACTCTGTTGCTTCAGTCCAAGTTCAGTTGTAAAACGTCGTTGCTACGCCGACTTAGCCAGAACCTGTAGCAATAAATTGCACAATAGCAGAGGCACAGAGAAAACATTAGGAATTCAGGCCACTTGCACATTGAAATTTATGAATTACCCAATGCCTGTGCCAAGTAGAAGTGTCACCAAGTTGGTGATTACCATGGTGTATAAGACTTGCCTCGAAAAAACACTTGTGCCACCGACTTTAGCGAAACGAATACTGTAACCGTATGGCTTCTTTATCGGGATGCGCCCTTCCGGGTGCATAAACTTCCACTCTCTAGCAACAATTCAAATAAATAAATTATGAGAATTTCGGCGAAGATATCTTGGATGATTGAATGACTCACTTTGGTGCTTGCGACTCAGGGCGACTAGACCAATCCCAGACCCAGTCGGTATCATTTTCAAGACTAGTTCCATCCTAAATTAAATATGTATGTTTAAAAAATTATAATTTCATATGTCCAGGATGTGTGTCTTTACCTTGGTGCAGTAATTGATGTAGAATCCTTTCAATTCTTCTCCTTCACCGGCTGGTTCAGTATTGGGACTATTTGGGGGCGACTTGGGTCTTTGTCATAGCAATAGTAAGTAAAAATATTGATCGATTCAACATGCGGAATCGAAAAGCTAGGATTCATCAGTTGGTTTTTACTACTTACGAGCTGTGCGGCGAATTTTTCCGCGTCGAAGCCAAGGAGACCAACGCAGATGACTGATTACTATCACGTTGGGCTTCCCTCAGCAATCTCAGATAATCATCAGGACCATGCGGAAGATGAGTAGGACGCTCCGCAGTTGGACTGGTCGGTTGCTCTGATACTTCGACCCATGACTCTACAACAATTTCTTGGAGATCATTTCAAAGATTTCAGAGAAAAACAAGAACACAAAAAGCGGAATATTAATCACTTAGAACACGCTACTACAATTTCAATAGGCGTCATTTCTTCTACACTACCAGGAAGTGGTGAATTACCTCCTTTCACCCTACATCTCTCATAATCATGAGAACGTCAGACGGCTTACGTAACTCAAGGCCACAAGCGTGAGATTTACGAAAGGGAAAAAAAGTTGTTTGTTTTCTTGACAAACTTCTATTACAGAGGTTTTACATCTCAAAGTTTAAAGATAGACGAACGCAATCCGTTCGTTGGATGCCAACGGTTCACTGACATGGAAGACTAAAAATAAACTGTCGCGTCAAAGAGCCATCGAAAAGTAACAACTTTTCCTCTTTCCTTTATATGTCAAAATCAGCAAAATGAAGAATGCGCATTTGGCATCTAAAGGCGCCCATATTGTTAAGGCCTTCGTCGTTCGCTAGTGCGTATTAAAACATGATACGTACGTGACAGCCTTGGCTATCAACACAACAAAGAAACAAAAGACTTGGTAAATAAAGTGAACGACGACGTATTACGAACGAAAGAGTCAAGCAATACAAAAAGATAAAACGCAACGAATTCCACACTTCATGCAATTTTCCACTTACCCCCTAAAACGGGTCCATCTTCAGCAAGTAGACGGAGACTGGCCATTTTCTCTTTTATCAACTGTGAATAAATTCAACAACTTAACAAAAAAAGGTCTGGATTCGGGAATCGGTGACCAAAAAAATTACGAGTCTGTTGCTTTAAACAAAAAAGGTTTAAATGACACAACCGAGTTTCGATCAATCTGAAAGAATTTCGCGAAAATAAATCGCTTATTCGCAACTAGCATAGAGGAAAACTATGTATACGACTGCCAGAATTCACACAACTGACTGGTTTGGAGGTGGCGTTGTTCTGTTGACGTCCAGCAACAACGATGTCAACAGTGTTTTTTAGGTGTGTCCAATGTAAAAATAAGGCCAGAAACTCTATGTTTGATTGCTGGTTTGGTGTTCGAAGTCTCCGCTACTAGCGCACATGTCGCTACTGTTGCGCTTTCAAAAAAATCTTTTGTGTAATTAATAATGATTTGATAATAATGTTCAATTGAAGCTTAGCCTAAATGATACAAAAGGCCTTTATACACGTAGCACGGAAAGAATGGTACAGATTGAAATCGTTGGTTGAATAAGCTCGTCTAGACAACAATATTACAATGTCAAAGTTCATTTGAGCTAAGTAGATAAAAAGGTTGTCATTGAGATCAGGTTCAATTGAGATAAGTTATGTAACTTAAACCAGTGTTTATTGTAGAGATTATAACCAACTTTAATAAATGAATAGAATTGCTGAATGGAGTAGCTGTAATATAAATGAGTTCAGCGTTTTACTATCGGACTGCTAGCAATTGGAGAACTTATTTAAGGTTTGGTCGTTTAGGGGTAGCTTCACAAAACGTGTCTACAAGAATCGGAGTTCTGAACATTTTAAAGGCAAGCCCAGAGTAGAAATAAATTACAATAAGTTTAAATGATAGAATTCATTTTAGATATAGTGAGATTGGTCACTACAGTTAAGAGGGTTGTTTTAAAAATGAGAAAATTACTGGTTTATTAGCACAACGAATCTCAGGTTCCTTACTTGGTTACCTTTGGTTACCTTCGAAAAACCGGTCACGACCGGGCGTGGTTGATCGTAGCTCAAATGAATAGCATTGAATTTGGAATGCTAAAATCAATTGGCAATGACGAACAGTCATGATAACCACGGTATCGAAACCAAATAAAAAAAGATAAAAATTTTGTAGCACTCTCCGTGAAACCGGTGCGTAGTGTACACTTTGCGTCCACAACAAAAAGAGAGAGAAAATTTCAATGCGTGAAAATGAAAGAAAAACAACAAACAAACAAGTTTACAATGTGGTCTTGTTTTCCTGATTTGGACTTCCAGCTTCATGAATTTAATCGAATCGAAGGTGCGCAAATTGTTCAAGCCCTTGTACATTGTAATTTGTAAACAAGTTCAACTGTTCAAGAAGCAACATTTATAGATTTCCCCAATGTTATTTGATTACGTCAATACTAAAATTTAACATGAAATCAAATTCATAACTCAACGATATACGGATTCAACTAAATTTTATGCGTGTTTTATCAAAAGTTTAAAAGCGCCATGTTTTATTTGTAAATTTGTTATGTGTTGCTTTTCCAACTTATTGTGAGTTGTGACATTCTGTAATCGTTAGAAAAGTAGAAAAGCCGTAGACGACAAGGACGTGGCAAAATTGCGTTATCATCTCAAAGCAGAAAGCAAACATAGTAGCATCATAGCATATTAGCATTGATAGCATCCATCCTCGTCTGATTAAAACAGCCATCTAAAATTTGTAGTGAGTGCCCAGGCCTTTTTTTATATTATGACGTCAACATCACGCCATCCATACCACTAGAGTCAAATTACGGAATGGGGAAAATTTAAATGTGTTTCTAATCATTAATGAATCAATTGAAACATAAATTTGATTTATTAATTTAATTCTTTCAAAGAATGAAATTTTCATCAAATTAAGCTACAATTTAATTTCAAAATATTTCAGACTTTAATTTGACGGCCACCTATCAGCGTACAGAGACACCTCTTACAGATTGCAGACAACATATAATCAATGTTTGGGCAAAATTTCTCAGTTGTCACGCGTAAATAAGAAAAATCGGGAAGGTAACTAATATATAACTCATTTCTTTGATCAAGAATGCCTTTGCCTCCAGCACTTGCGGCCAAATTGGCTAAACGAGGAATTTTACAACAATCTGATACTAACGCAAATACGACCCCAGCAAAACCTACCACAAAATCAGCAGAAGGTAAGTTTGTTTGTAAATTCATCACTTACCAGTTGTTGATAGTTTGTTAACAGTTCGAGAATCAGAAGCGAAGTTGGCGGAGGAAGCGGCAGCTTTAAAAGAAAAAGAAGAAAAATTACTAGAGATAAAACTCAAAGTACAATGCATACTAATTTCATTATCTCTGTTTTTATACTGATTACTTCTGTTGCGTTCAAAGGGTTATGATAGCTGCCCAAACAAATGGAATCCTTACCACTCATGTACTCCCTTCTGCAGTGAAAAATGGGGAGAGGGGAAAAGTGTGCCAGATCCTGAATATGAAAGACGAAGACAGAAAATGTTGATGATTTATCCATTGCCTGATGGATGGCAAGAAATTTATGACCCTGGAACGTGAGTTGTATTATTAAAAGTGTTCAATTAGAATGAAAAGTTTATATTTTGTAACAAATTTAGGGGAAGACACTACTACTGGTGTTTAGAATCAGACAAGGTCTCTTGGTTCCCTCCTGGTAAGACATTTTTTTTTCAATGTTGTATGATCTGATGATAAAATAAAATAAAACATTTGTTTACAGGACATCCAAAGGCCTGTCCAGTTGTGGCTGCTGCCAAAGTTAGAGAAAACATAAGTAACCAAAACAATACCCCAGAGAAGGATACAGATATTGAAATGGTAGTTATATTAATTCCACCCCTCTTGCAATTGTGTTAAACAGCTTCTTATTTAAAGGGATGTGACAATGAGGTGAAAGACAATGAACCATCACGAAAACCTTCGCATTTCGTTAAAGATATACGCGAAAAACATCAAGAAGACCGTAACAAAATTAAAGGCAAAGGCAGGGTTAAATTCAATGATTTAGATCCAATGGACCCAGCGTCCTATTCTGATATCCCAAGGTATTTGTTTTAAGTTTTATATACAGTACCCACCCTAAGTATTTGCTCACCCCCCGTTTTTAACATGGGCGTAAAGGCAAATATGCCCTTTGCGCCGTAATTTTTATAAAATCAATGGATGACCGCAGCAACATGAGGTTTCAAAGAAATTCATCCATAGGCTGAGGAGATAATGTATCGTTATCAATTATTTGCTCACTCGCTGCTAGAATGTGTCCCTACCCGCGGGCTAGCCGCAGGGCATTTGGGTTCCCGCGAGTCTTTGTTTAAGGGCTTTCTTACGCCCCTCGGCTAAGGACACACTCAAGCTGTGAAAAGCGAGTGAGCAAATAATTGATAACGATACATTATCTCCTCAGCCTATGGATGAATTTCTTTGAAAAAAAAATATGTTAAAGCTCATTAATAAATCTATGGATGCTGCAAACCTCATGTTGCTGCGGTCATCCATTGATTTTATAAAAATTACGGCGCAAAGGGCATATTTGCCTTTACGCCCATGTTAAAAACGGGGGGTGAGCAAATACTTAGGGTGGGTACTGTACTTTTGATACGAGTATAATTTTCGATGAAAAAAAAATAGAGGAAGTTGGTCAACTGGATTGGCTACTGGGGATGAAGCAAAGTCGGGAGTTGACGTAACAGCCAGTGGACCATTATTTCAAATGAGACCATATCCAAGCCCAGGCGCAATTTTAAGAGCAAATGCTAATGCAAAAGATTGACTGATTGACTGATTGATAATAAAATAAGCAGAAATTTTCTTACTTTATTGGTTACTTGTAATTTCTACATAATTTAAGTATTGATTAAGATAAACAATTTGTTTGAAACGTCAACTTCTGGTCTTCTCCACCAAATCAGATTGGTTTAAGGAATAAGCCCGTCATAATTAGTCAATTCCGAGAGCACCAAGCTTCGAAATCTCTAAAGATCATTTCAAATCAAATAAGCAGATCGCCTGCTGCAGGTTGTCAAACAACATCTCTGGGTAGGAATTTCCTAAATTAGAGACGTGCTTTAACACCGCAGCAGACCTTAACCTCAGCAACCCTTCTGCAAGACATCAGCGCCGGAACTTTTAGTTGAATTCAATGTAGTGAATACCTAAAGATAATAATATAACTCAACATTAACGGATCCGTCGCATTAAAAGAAAGAAAAATGGTATTACTTCTGCTATAGTGGGATGAATGCCAATCAGATTATCAAAATCCGCTTTCTTGGCTCCAAGTTTCAGACCAATGGCAAACCCTTGAGTGATTTCACCAGCGTTCGGAGATAAGATGTGAAAACCAACAACTTTTTCCTGTGTTACAAAACAACTCGGGTTAAATTTTCCTAATGCTTATAAAAATGATGTTGAAATATACGTACATCCAGTGATTTAACACAGATTAGTTTAGCGTATCCTTCATTGCCGTCTCGCTTTGGTACAGTAACTTCCAGCGGTGTTAAAAAGGAATGGTATACTTCGATATCGTCAGCGCCGTATTTGGCTATAGCATCTTCTTCCGACAGACCAACACATCCATATTCGAGTGGCGTAAAGACCGTAGTTGGTACATTAACGTAATCCGTTATTAAAGTACCATTTCCAAACAAACGCTAAATGTCCACATTAAAAACAATATCAGTATAAATATGTCGCTTCATCTAAGATATAAAACCGGATTACCTTGGCTAGTAGACGGCCAGCTTGAATGGCTACCGGTGTCAACTCTAGTTTGCCATCAAGAATGTCTCCAATAGCATAAATATGCGGAATATTAGTTTGCTCTTTCTCGTCACATATCACTTTCCCGTTTCTAAGATTTTAAAACAGTCTCAAATAAAGTTGTTTTAACTTGAACATTGAAAAATGTTTACTTGGGGTTGAGCATGACATTAGCTTTCTCAATACCAATCTTGTTCGTGCAGGCGTCGCGACCAATGGCAAAGAGAACGGTATTATATTCCTCTTCCATCAATTCGCCTTCTTCGTTTTGGGATGTCACCTTTTTCAATTTTCAACATAGTAATTCACAAACTGGCTTCATTATGATTTATACAACGGGGCATTACCATGATTCGACCAGGAGTTCCTTCCTCAGGAGATCCTTCCTCAATGCGCTCCAACTTGATAGGGACATAGCCGCGTTGAAACCGAATTTTGTGTTTTTCCATGTAATTGCCAATTAGATTTGCGATTTGCTGGTCGAACCCTCTCAAGAGAATCGAACGAACCTACAGGACATTTGTGTGTAACATTGAAGCGGTAATGATCTAACTAAGAGATTTTAGAACTAGGAAATGCTCCTTTGAAAGAAAATCCTCACCATGACAGTGGAGTTAATACCAAGACCCGCAAGAAATCCAGCGCATTCAAGCGCGATGTAAGAGGCACCAACGAGCAAAGTTTTGCCCGGGTGATGAGGTAACGAAAAAATATCATCTGATGTGATGCCAAACTCTTGAGCACCTGGAATGTCGGGATAACGTGGGCGACCACCAGTCGCAAGAAGGATGTATTTGGCCGTGATGGTTTTTTCCTTTTGTCTCTTATCAGTTGTCTGAAAAGAAACCAAAAAAAAAAAACCAATTGAGATTACAAATAACCCAACACATCTGTTGAACAAACTTACCTTAAGAGTGTGAGGATCCAGAAACTCAGCGAAAGCGTTGATATATTCTACTTTCTTCTCTCGTAAGGCAACACGGTAACCCCAGTTGAGCGAACCAATGTGGGCTTGAATGGCTCCCACCATTGTGGTCCAGTCGTGTTTCGCTATTTAACATACCGTCATAATGATTTCACTGTTATATCGAATTGATTTACTTTTATTGCTTACCCTTTTCGGGTAGTTCCCATCCAAATGTCTTTGCATCTTCGACTGATTGACCTAATATGGCGGCTTGATGCATCAATTTTTTGGGAATGCATCCAACATTGACACAAGTGCCACCAAGACCCCAAGTAGTGCCAATAGGCGTGGGTACTACAAAGTCACATACAGCCACTTTAGCCCCCAACAAAGCAGCTTCCTAAAAAAGGGAATACAAACATTCTATGCCATGCCACTGTTGAAATTTTATGCCACAGGATAAAATTACCTTAGAAGCGGCGAGACCACCAGATCCACCACCGATCACCACAAGGTCGTAATCATATTTGACTGCATCGGTCATTTCGACAGAAGCATCCCCTTGAGATTTGTTCAGCAAAAACTGTAGTCTTCCGCTATGATGGGCTTCAATGGTTTTATCGCAACCTCCAACGTGTTCACCGTTCACAAAGACATTGGGGACCGTCTTCTGGCCCGTCTTCTGCAGCAGAGCATCCTGGATATCGGCTCCATCCTCTACAAATAAAGAAATCAATTATTTTTCTTGTTACTTGTTTATATTTGTTGAACTGCGACCTAATCGTCGTCCAAAACAACCATTTCCCATTTCTAAACATGTTTGACTACAGTGATCCCTAGCAACAAGCTGTGCAGCATGTCAACAAAATCCTAAATCAATAACTCAGCAGCCCCATCTCTATAAAGTTACACAAATTAAGCTTAGATGGGAATCAAGTTTGCTCACCTCTAGTATCAACTTCAATCACACCAATCTCTAAATTCAGTGCACTAAAGAGTTGTTTAACCTGAAATAAAACTCATTGAGAAACCAGTAAATATTTAAAAAAAAAAAAAACATGTTGTCACTACCTTAATACAATATGGGCATGTTGTCTTGCTAAAAACAGCGATTCTGTTATTCTTTACCAAATCCTCCACAATCTTGATGGGGTCAGTTTTGGGGACAACTGGAGGCATGTTGCTGGACAAGAATCTGTGGCAGGGAATAAAACCCTTGACGTCAGAGAAGAGGTGTCTTGTTGATAAAGTAAGGACTGATTTCTGCTTTAGATATGAAACTCTTCTTCTAAAAACCAGAAAGAAAGTGGGATTTTCAAAAGAGTACATTTCAATACGCAGTAATCAATTTTAAAACAATTAAAATGTAAGGTTTACAATGAACTAATGAGAATTCTGAAACTAGGTCATTATTGTGGATTACGTTGACAATATGGCAAGATCATGCTGAAGATGAGTTGATATTAATAGATAATGCCAACTCACATGCCGATTCTCGTAAAATTTGTTTGGCGCGCTACTCCGAGCGTCAGGTGTCTTTCGATTGAGAAAAAAAACTGAGGTAAAAGTGAACGACTAGACATTTCCCTACCTTTCTCCTTTTACCACATTCTGTATATCGTGGGCGGCAGTTCTTCAGTTCTTTCAACAACTAAGCATGACCCAACGACTTTCCCTTCGTGAGTGTTACACAACTTGTTGTTCTAGCAGACGACGACCTTCAATCGAGAAATTTCGATATAAAATTATCTGTGCTGCCAAATCGAAAATATAGCAACCAAAAAGACCCGCCCTTGCTCTCATTATCTCATTTAGATAAAATTTAAAAATTGTGTAATACACGTCGAATAATTTTTTTGAAATAAAAAAATCACTGTAGACAATTTCTTGATAATTATTTGCTTCCCTTTTTTCTTTCGGAATTTTTCTCGGTTCAATTTCACGGGGTGCATTCATTAGCATCTTAATTTGACTTTTCACTTTAAAATTCAAGTCATAGCCTCAAGACTTCACGAGTAACAATTGACAAATAACTAGATATGCAACAAACAAGCTAAGGGAGTTGTATTGTCAAGTCTATAACCGTATTTTTCATAAGTTTCATGTTCATTTTCAAGCCATCACGACAAGGGAGAAAATGTTGAAACCAAAATCACTGTTCCGATTTCTCTCAGTGCCGTGACAGAAATGTGTCATTCATCATAGTTTTGCCCGTGATTCGTATTCTAGTGCACCATATTGTCGACTGTAGGTAATCAGAAACTTTCCCCGCGTTGAATTTTCTCATCCAAATCGGTTTACTTGTAATTTACTCGCCTATCAAAATGATCTTTTAGGCGAGAAATTTCCTTGTTTCTCTTGTTGTGTCAAACGGAGAGGATTCGGTCGATTTACCATTACGACATTGCTCAGAGAGTCAGAGACAACACGAAGAAGACACGCTAGGAAAAAATATTTGAATGGACGCGCGTGAGTAAGTTCTACTCGAGCTTTCTCGGCCAACTCCTCCTCGATCGTGCAAAAGCGTCTGTTTTAAACCTTTAGCGACGTTCCTATCGTAAAATACAAAAATAAATTTATACATATGCGTATTTTTGGCTTATTTTGATTATTCGCCCACTTTTCACCTCGTCGTATATCTACAGGCAAAAGAGTTTGGGATGCTGAATAATTCAACAACACCCGACGCTCGGTCTCGAGTCGTAAAATATCCCCACAAGCATTTATAGTATCGCGATACGCGCGACCTTTGGATATATATACAGGCATGATAGTTACTATAATAAACGCTCGTCATCATTCTCTTTTTCTTATGCGTTTGTCCTCCTCGTTTCCCAGCACCCGAACGGCCGACCGACGGACGTCCTTTAGCGTCGAAGGGATGATGAATGCACTACAGCGCCATCAAATAATCGCTGGATGTTTGGGATCACGTGTGGGCAGGCAAGTAAACGGAATACCTAGAAAAGTAAGAAAAAAAGTAGCTAAAAGTTGTTGTTTTTTTGTTTTAAATAAAAAAGGGAAAATCAAGTTGACCCTGGAGCGGATGGATCATCGCGGCGTTTTGGCCCCAAACTCGTACAAATTTCTCATTCAAAGTAGCTTGGTAGTTCAGTAGTAGTATGTTACATGCCCAATGAAAATTGTTTTTTGTTGAGAAAAGAAGGTTGTTTTTTTTTTTGTTTCAAACCAAAAGGTTTAAGAATTTGTCTGTGAATATAATCGAGACGGATCTATTCATAATTTTTGAACAACTAAATATGGTGCGGTCTAATATTGGAAATCGATTCGGTTGATTAGCGAAAGGCAAGAAAATGGGGTATATCTAGTATTTCAAAACATGATGATGAAACAAGCAATCGAGAAAGGAAAACAAAAACTGGTGTAACAAGTGACCTCTACATCGGGGGGCAATTTGCTTGGCGCAGCATTGTGAAAACGTCCAGCACGAAAACACACACACACAAACAAACAACACGAAATAAGTAAAAAAAAGAACCCGAAACGGGATTTATAGACAAGTTGAATCAAAAGAGAAAAATGGCATCGTGTCAAGGCGAAAACGAATTAAAAAAAAAGAAGAGGCCAGATGAAGAAGAAGAAGAAGAAGAAGAAGAAAAAATATGTATTTACTTAATGGAAAGGCGCTCGAGGCAAATCTCCGGTTTTACCTTGAAAAAGCAGCTAGGTGAGCAAGAGACTTTTTGAGATGAAGTTCCTCCTTCTTTCTTCTTCTTCTTCTCCTTCGTGTATTATATTCCTTTCCTTCTTTTCTTTGGAGAGAGAGAGAGAGAGAAGGGACTAGCAGCAGCCTCACCCCGTGGCCAGTCCCACTACGTACACGTCGAGTCTTACGGCCATCAACAGTCGACCAAGAGGAGGTGAAGCGGGCGGTTCGTTGGGCAGCGCTTCAACCCAAAATTTGGTTTCCTAAAAAAAACAATCCTAAAAGAAACGTATACAAATGTTAGGAGTTGTTGTTATTATTTCATATCGACTGTTGACGGACATTTGTGCGCGGACAGTGTCTCCATGTGAAATAACAAGTTGCTCAAGAGAAATCATCAGGTGATGGACATTTTCTTTCTTTCGTAAATTCGCCAGTTATGGCAGTGTGAAAAAACTTCATATCATCGCCAGTCAAAAGAAAGAAAGAAAGAAAGAAAAAAAAAACAGATTTTGTATTCATTCAGACGGTGGAGGAGCAAAGACCCTGCGAATAGAAGAAGAAGAGGCTGGCTGCTGCTTCTCATCTATCGTGCCGTTGTATTGTGGGCGGAGTGGGAGGTTAATCGTACATCCCACCTTGAGGAAACTTAACCTATCCAGTTGTTTGTGTCGTGTGTTTTCGCCGTTTCAATGTCTTCTCTGCGTTGTTGAATCTTCTCTCTCTCTCTCTATAACGCGCGGAGACTGTGATGAAATGACTTCACCTTGACAGCAACTATATACGATAACCGTGTGTGTATGTTTCTTTTGACTGTGCATTCAACCTGCTGCGTCTTTATTTTTCCCGTATAAAGACGGTGACTCTCGAGGAGGGGTTTGCTCGGCCCTTTCACGCTCAACAAAAGTAGGACACACACACACACACTGTATCACATCAATTGAGTTTCCCGATATATCGAAAGAGACTCTCTTCTAGCTCTGTGTTCCAAGTTCAATGTCATCATCATCTCTGGTTATTGTCCTGTAAAAAGATTCTTTCTTTTTTATTGATTGTGAATAGAAAAGAAAAAAAAAAGGAAACGAGGAAAACTATCGAAATAGCAGGTGTCGTCTGTGTCCTGTAACTCGTTGTCCCCCCCGTGTGAATCCGTGAACATTTTTTTTGTTTGTGCGCCCTTATCGATCCGATATTGAGGGGAAAACTTAGAAAATCTCCTCTGAGCTCTTGGTGTTGTTATTGTGTGTGAAAAATGAACGTTCCTCCAGCAGCAGTTGAACATTCCCATCGAGTGTTGGCTGACGTGTCCGTGACTCGACCAGCACGGTAAGTTTTTCTGTCGATTTTCTTTAGTTTTTCCTTTGAATAAAAAATGAAATGGTTAAGATACAAGATGCCAAGTGCAGCGGCAAACCCTAAGAAGGTCATCATCCATGAAGATAAGGCAGGGCCAACCTGTTTCTCTCTTTTTTTTTTATTTCGTTCTGTTTTCCGCTTTTTTAAAAAAAAAAAAGTTACAACACGCCATCCCGCCATCTTTTCTGGACACAAAAATAAAAGAGAATAATAGACAGTACGACCGGTTAACAACGTTTCTTTTCTTTTCTTAGTCCTGTATTTCTTGTTTTTCTCAAATTTTTAAATGTTTTCGTTTTGATTTGCTTCTTCTCCGAGCTAAGAGTTGAATCATCTTCGTTAGAATTTTTATTCAATTGAAAGATCCAGACTGAATTTATCTCAACTCTGATAAAAAGAGAGATAAGAGATACTATTTTTCATTCCTCGCCTTGTATACTAAATTTTCCTAGAAATGTAATTGGCCTCCAGCAAATAACCGGACGTTGGATACATCATATGACAACATTTGTTAGAGCGGTTTGTTCCGCCTTTCATGGCGGATACGCTTTTGAATAAACAGCAGAGTAGTATAGCAATTGCATTCTGATTGAAAAAAAAAAAGAAAAAAACCTTGAAGCGACTATAGAGAGAGAGAGAGAGACCATCAACTCTGTTTGGATTTGATACGGTTATTGATTAGCCAATATTTCTCCGCATAAAGGCGGTTATTACTATGGACTTTTCCTTCTTGATAGCAATTGCTTTTGTTTCCTCGGAATATGTTGCATGACATCACACCCTTTTCTGCAAGGAAAACAACAACAATCATTCTTGTGATTATGTGCGCCGCACACTATAGAGAAAGAAAACACAAAATAAAACGCCTTTGTTTTCTCTTTCTCCATCAAGAAAACACGTCCGGGTTCCCATCAGCTCCAGATCCTCTTTTACACACAGTCGCTCATTAGCTGTGTGTGTGTTTTTTTCGCGGGTCTGATAATAAACAGTATAACTTCTTATTTAAATATTCTGCGAGATTCAAAAAAAGAAGAAAAAACATCAAATTCTTCTGCACACATCAACATTAAAGCCTTTTTTTATAATCGTCCGAGAACCCTTTTTATTTATTCGATTGGCCTCTCTCATCATCATTGATGATGCCATTGACCTTTGAACGTGATGTGTGCAGTGTTACTATCCGCACATCACCCAAAGAAATGAAAACAACAACACGAAAGAAGAAGAAAAAACCAGTTTGAACATTTTCGTGGGATCCGTGACGTGTGAATCTGGAGATCCATTTCTCTAAACCACACCTTTTTTTTTTCTTCTTCTTCTTCTTTATTTTGTGTGTTGTAATTTAAAGACGAGAAAAAGTTGCACCTCCAGATGGATAATCACCGGATCGAGTGACATTTATGCAAAAAATACTATCGAACTTTTTAATAGTTTGAGCTTCAGGCTTCAGCGGGAGCCACAACAACAATAAGATGTTGTTGTATAGACACGGATGGCGTCATCGCTCAAGAATGTTGAAGATCGTCTTGCAACAGACCCGTAGCGTGAGCGCTGTTCACGCGGGAACTATACGGAAGACACACACACAGACACTCTACCCTACTACGTACTGTTGCGCTTTTTTTAGTAAGTAGTGGCAGTGGTTGGTTGTGGTCATAAATGTTGAATGAGCTACGATATAGTAAGAAAGGGAACATCAACAACCCAAAAAAAAAACGAAAAAAAAAATAATATGCAAAGCGAAACGGCCAGAGGGCAATCAGGTGTCTGTTGTGGCGGCGTCGATCAACAACAATTTCTTCTCTTTTTTCGGACGCCGGAGATCGTTTTGACCTTCATTAGATTATCATCATCATTTTTGTCGTCGTCTTCGTATACGTATACGTTCTGACTTGATCGTTTTTTACGAGATTCATTTTTTTCTCTGTCTGTTTACTTTTTTTGTGTGGATGGTGGTGGGGTATCTCCATTTTAAATTTTCTTTTACGGGCCGCAGATAAAAGACTGATGGGTTCCCCGACCGCGTTATTATACACATTGAGATGTAGTTCCCGCGAGTGACTGTCAGGAGGTGCCATTTTGGCCAATGGACTTTTATAAGCTGCGTCCAAACGAAATAAGGAACCGCTACGGTTCGATCCTCATTCGAAATTCACGACCACAAACCGAATACAAGGAGAGAGACTTTTTTTAAAAACACACAAGTTCCTGAATTGGACAAGGTCAGCACCTGCGTTACTAATAAATTGAGTCAGAAAATAAGAAATGAATACACACTCAAAGGATAAAAAGGGGGGAAAAACCAAATAAGAACTGAAGAATCCGCGGATTTCTGCCGCGCACTATTTGACCTTCCCAGAGGTGTAGTACATACACATGAAAATAGCAAAAGAGGAGAGAATGTAGAGAGAGAGAGAAACGAATGTTGCGTGAAATGGCGTGCAGCTGCAGCCTGACTTGAATTGTAAACGAAGAATGATGACCCGACCAGCCAGCAGCAGAGAAAGAGAAGCCAAAAAGCTTTTTTGGTTTGTTGGCATTTTCACCTGTATCTCTCTCAAGGATTTTGACTTGACGTTGTTGACCAACAACAACAACCTAAGAAATGATAATCGGAAGGATTGTAGGCGTTTGCCGTGTTTCCAAAATAAAAAAAAAACAAAACGGGATTCCAACCCGTTCCGTTGCCCTTTTTCTATTTGTTATCTGTCAGAAAATCTCTACCCTCGTCGACCGCACTGAGGGTCAAAGGTGCTACCGAAAAGAAAGGAAGAGACCTTTTAAAAGAGCGTGAGGGAATTCAGTTTCATATCTACATACGATTTCATTTAAAATATATTTACCCGCAGGCATCATCCCGGTTGAACTCATTTTTCTACTATTTACTTGTGTGTGGATGATTGTAAATAACGGAAAAGCGCAAAAGGACAATTTGATTTTCGGGAATTTCTATGACACAAAAATATATAAAATTATAAGCGGTAGATTGTGTGTGCGTGTGTGTCTCTTATTGTTCCCGTTTGCCGCACATTACAAAAAAAAAAAATGTATTTCAAACGCCGCACACGACGGTTCTAAATCGGGAAAATCGTGGGAAATTTTTTTTTTGTAAAATCATAACTTTGTTCCTGCATCTTCTTCCAAGCGAATCAATTCCTATAGTTAGCGCGTGATGCCCTCGTTTTTTTTTTTTTTTTAAATCTATACGATATAATTTCTTTTGTTTTATGTCATTGTTGCGCATCGGCGCGGCCGTTTTATGTGTAGCGTGTGCGCCGTCATTTGACATCCCCTCCGGTTGATTATTTCAACTGATCATTTTAAAAACAACGTCGTTACTAACGTATAGACTTTTTCTGGGCACATCGTCACGGCCAATTCAAAGATTATCGCACTGACATTGTCGGTCGATTTTTTAAACAAAATTCTACAAGCTCCAGTTATTTTAACAAGTCGGTAGAAAAGTTGAAAACAGAAAACAGGTCTAAAATTCACCGCTAGACAAAATTATGTGTGTTATGTGGCCAAACCGATTTTGTTGAATGCTTAGAATCTAATAAGCCAACGGGATGACCAAAAAGACAAAACATTTGGTGACCGGTTATTGCTAGATACAAAAGATATCACATTATCAAAAAACGTACCTCTCTATACGAATCGAATCTATTTGGAGCGGAGACATTCCATACGGGCAGGTAAAACGAAGGTAAACGACCTCAGGTTCCCATGGGTTCAGCAGAGGTCATTCAGGTCTCGACCTACTGAGAACTCGGAAGACTAGAAATAGCACAAACAAAAACCCGAATTAACTGTACTACTATTTTAAAAGGCAATTTTCGGAAGAGGACGAGAAGATAAAAACATTAAAAGAAGAAATAACGTTAGAAATCCTATACATTTTTCCCATCTCAGCTTATTAAAACTATGTCCCGTATTGTTGAAGTTCGACTGCTGGTCACCTCGATTTCCGCTTCTTTGGAGGAATTTTCTGTTTTAAAACAAAAGGAAAACGCGTAGCTCAAAACAAACTCTCTCTTTCTAGCTGTGGCCGGTCAAACATTCACACAGCGAAATGAACGTTGTTTTTTTTCTTTTAAAAGGGGGACACAAATCGTTACGTAAGTGGTTTGGGCTATTTATCCCGTTTCTTTTTTGGCTTTTTGTGTCGATTATTACTCTTGGATCTTTTTTCCTTAGCTGACCGTTTTTTGTTTTAAACACACAAAGTTTACAGAGAACTAAAAAAAAGAAAACACATAAAATGGGCGGTCGGAATGCGGAATGAAATGTGGCCATTGACAAACGAGTCCAGTCAGTTTTCTCGTTTGTGGGTGGCGTGATGCAGCACCACACAGGTGCTGATAGTCGGTGTGTGTCCACTATACCAGTGAGTTGACAAAAAAAGCGGCCAGTTTGTTAAACAAATGGAACGGACCAAGTTTCTACCGACTCATCTCGTTCCGCTTCAACGGATTCCATGGATTTTAAAGGATTGTTTTTTAAATAATGTGGAATGACAAACTTTTGTTTTTCTTCAATTTTGGACATTCGTCTGAATAAAATGATGGATGAGATCACGTCCCCAATTTCTCCGACTGGATTCTATATCCTTTTCTTTAGTCACGACGTGACCTTTTCGGTGAGATCTTGGCATTGTTTTCACGTCTGTTGTTGTCTGATTGCTGCAACTGTATACGACCGAGACATTCATAATCACTTCCATTACTATTTCATCTAGACAGTACACTCTTATCTCTATTATTTTATCTCTCATTTCTCTTTTATTTCGTTTCATTGTAGACGTTGGAATTCACGAATTCCTAATAGTTTTTGTGTTTTTCTACTCTTTTTAATTAATACCTTGGCTTGTCGCGACAGGTGGCGTGTTCACGGTGTCCGGCTGGGTTAGCAGCAGTCGTCGTACAACGGCCTTCCAACTAGCAACAACAACATTTCTGAACAAAAAAAGTGGTTGCCTTATCCGAAAATTAACAATAAAAACAAAAGACATTAAAAACTCAAGTGAAAAAACAAAAAACAAAAATGCATTTGATCGAGTCGACAAAGACGTCGGCAACATCCGGCAGTTGTCCGGAACCACCTCCAGCCGAAGGCCAACAACAACAACAACATCATCTGTTACCGCGTGTCTCATCAACGGGCGGGAATAATAAAAGTTCCCGTCCGTGGGATTACGACACTGAGGATAGCGGCGTGGACAGTGTGAGCAGTTTGGCCGGCCTGGAAACCGAAAACAGTGGCAATACAACAACAACAGTGTCGAATGATGTAAACAGCGTAGAGTATTCGGCTGTGATAGTTAACAACAATAAAGTGAACAACTGTGTCGCTCAATCTGTTGTCAAACAGCCGGTCCAACAGAGAAAATCGTTCCTGCACACCGTCTACGGTGGCGTCCAGCAGTCTCAACAACAACAACAACAACAACAACAACAACATCGATCTCCACCATCGATGCTGGACGCCAATAAAAACTTGTTTCGGAAGAATGTCACCAACAAAGTTATCTCTAAAAGAGGTGGAGGACACGGTGTTAACCAGCAAAGTGTTGAACATGACAATCGAGCCCTGGAGTCGGCCAAAAATCATTTTCTGCACAGTTTACTGGACGATGAGGTAACCAAGGCCGTCAGATCAACAGAATGTGCAGAGACTGAAATGGAATCTTCAGCTTCATCAACGTCAATGGCAATAGATTTGTTACCTGAGCTGGTCCACCTGTTGGACGCTAACCGAGTGATGGACGGTGGTTTGATTGAGCTGATCGGGCGAGACGGGACCAGGGCCAGTCTTCGTGTGACCTTGGCTCCATCTTCTTCCAGTCAGTCTGCCACCTCCGCTGCGGTTATGACCTCACGAAAAAACAGTTTCAATACGCGTCTGCATCGTAACTCGAAACGTTCATCTCAACGTCGTTGCCACAAGCCAGAAATTGTTGCAGAAGCAACAACTTCAACCATCACAACGGCAGCTACCAAAAATACCAACAAGACGGCCGCATCCTCTTCCGTATCCGCTCCGTCTTTGGCCAATAACTTGTCCGGCGGCGGCGGCAGCGGCAGCGGCAGCGGCAACGCGGGTTTTATTACCGCACAGCGGCCCCGCAGCGTCCGGCGGCGACCTTCGTTATCATCGTCGTTCCATAAAAAAGTTGTTCCCGGCTTTAGTGTTTCGATGGCCATACCCCCGAGCAAAGTGGCTATTTTGGCCTCGAAATTCAATTCGCTCATCAACGAAAGTCGACGGAATGGTAACAGCGCCACCAACGCTACGACCAACAATAACAACAACAACAACGCAACAGGTCCGGATGCTGACGATAAGAAATTATCAGGTACAACAACAACTTCAAACTCACCGCTGGAATCTAATGGATCACCTCCTATCTCTTCGACTTGGTCTTGGCGTTTGGTTGGACCAGCCGCGACCGAGTCTTTAGTTCCCATCAATAAGCGAAACAATTTGGCGTCAAGCGTCGGCAGGTCCAGACCCATTGATACCATTCCAGAAATAATTGATCCACCGCCGGAAGAAACAACAACAACAACCCAATCGAATCACATCGATTACAGTAAACCGAGACGAAAGAGCCACGATCTCTCTCAACCATACGGTGGCAGGATTCATCCGGTAGCCCGACCGTTGCCCTCCGATCCAGCCGGATCTTTCAAAAATCGTGAAAGTGTCTACGGCACTGTGATGAGCATAGTCAAACAAGCCATTCGAAAATTCGAGAAATTAGAAGATGGTAAAGTTGCGGTGGCATCCGAGTCAAATCATGACAATCCATCCATTTCAACGCCTTCCGTCGATGGAGCCACATCTTCATGTTACTACCAAGAACCAGCAGCCGTCATTCCGGAAGGAATTGAACCCAACAATTCCTTTTTATGGCGTGATCAAAAGAGTATGCAAAATTTGATCTACGAGGCGACCAGTTTCAGTGAACGAACAGCGACGTCAATCACAGCAACCGGAAGGAGCCATCCGGATTCGTGCAATTATTACGAAATGGGCAGCAGTAAATACGACACGCTCCGATCACGTCAATCCAACGCTTACGACACTTTACATCATCGAAATCAAAGCAAATCATCGTCCTCTTCATCCAGCGGCTACGATGAAATTCGATCACCCGAAAGTTTGACTTCGAATCCGTCGGATCCGGCGACATCCGTCAAATACGACGACATCAAATTGACACCTAATTGCGTCACTTACGACGAATTGTCCTACCTGACCGGTCGGAGACAATCCAATGGCTACGATGAGTTAATGCGATCGCCTCTATCGACTACGTCTTCCGGCGGATATATCGATCCGGGAAGTAGCTCAGCGCTGGGTTACGAAAGGATTTTACCTCCAGAAGATCAGAGAGGCAATACAACAGCTGAACAGACTGAAGATGAAGACGGAAGTACTTTGAGATACGAAGAATGCGGATCACCTTCCGGCGCCATTCCATCTTGTTCTTCTCCTATAACTGTCACAGCTCTTCCGGCCATTGTATGCGAAGATCAATTGGATAGTATCAGTTACCTGTACGACGACATCCGCACTGTTGGATTGGGTAGGAACGGAGACGGAGGCTACGGCGGATGTTATAGTGGATCAAATCATTCGTACGAACCCATTTACGCTCATCTGGGTGAAGTAACAAGTAAAATGGAATCTTCAAATTCTACATCTTCATTATCTTCTACGTCAGGACATAACGATAAATGTAGCGACTCGACTCTATCAGGTAAGATGGTCATCAACAGTCCAGGTAGAATAGGAGAAATAAACTTTTAAAAAAACAAAAATTAGATTCATCAGAGGAAGGCGTGCATGAAGTTTGCTCTTACAAATTGACCCAGCTGGGCAATGGTGCGGTACCTGATTCGCCGGCGCCCAGTTTGGCCGGAACATCAACGTCAACACGAACGGGAGCTGAGCGACGAAGTGAAACGAGCGACGAATGGATCGACATAAGCGATCCGGATGAGCCGGCCTGGACTGTAACGCGCATTCGACAAAGGCACGAAGTGACCAACGCTTCCTTGTAAGTTAATCAAGTAGACAAGATTTTTCTTTTTACGGTCTCCTCATTTTAGGGTGGGAATAACCATTTTTCTCTCTGATTTTTATTTTTATTTTAAAAGCGTTCGAAGAGGACATCGTGCCAGCCGGCGTAAACTGTCCATTCCAAAGGCAAGTGGCCAACAATCGTGGTCACAAACAATGCGTACCCTAGTCAAGAATGGATTCAACAAGGCGACTACACTTTCCAAGCGTTCCGGCAAAGATATCCAGCGTCAGCAACAGCAACAACAACAGGCCATCAAATCGACCAACCCATTGGCGGCATCCAGTAGGACGATTTATGCAGAGACCGGTGGACCGTCTGTTGTTCAGTTGACCAAGTCATCGGCCAGGCGGTTACCTTCAGCTGAAACGGAAGCCAGTGGAACGGGTAGCAGCCAAACGTGGGAGGACTACGGTACGTTATTATATTTATATGGAGATTTTTTTATTATTTTCTTCGTTTGTGTGTGTTCACATTCCCGCGCCGAAGCCGCCTGCTAACTATTTTAATTAGCTTTTTTTTTTAAGTTTTAATTACTTACGTCTATCCAAAACGTGTTGCTTGAAAAAGACTTTTCGGGTATAATTAAAGAAGGAAAAAAAAAAAAGAAATCCCAAACCAGACAAAGAATGAAACGGTTATTGATAGCAATCGGCTGAAAGAGATTTGCAAATTCAAAGCTCACAGAAAAAGACTCGGGAAAAAGAATAATCATGCACCGTCAACTTTTGATATTATGACATCATTCCCCCCCCCCCCCCCACTTTTTTATTCTTTTTGTTTTCTTTCACCTTTTCTATTTGCCTAGTTCTTTATTCTTTTTTTGTGATGGTTTATTCGATTCTCTTATTCATTCGGTGGTTCGGGAAAGTGTGAGCAGTCGACCGTGACCAATCGGTTGCAAATAAGACAATCCATGTTATTTGAGTCGGTAAAAGACAAAGACTGCAATTGAAATAAGACAAACAAGACAAACAAAAAAAAAGCTAGAAGCGTTTTTCTTCACAAAAAAAAAGGGGGCGACTCCCAAAAACCACAAAACCGAACAATTTTCCTTTCTGTTTTCATGCGAATTCATTTCCTGTTCAATTCCAATTCTATGTATGTACTATAATCACCTTTCGATAGATTGACTGACAAAAAAAAATTAACCCGTTGGTGATATTATAGGCGGCTAGCTACTTTGCAATATAATTCCATAGTATTTTAACTTTGAGCTCATCAGGGAGGTGGTACCCACCGTATTGGAAACTAGATGAAGGAATTTTGGGTGTGGATGAAACCAAAAAAGAGTAGTAGTAGTACTAGTGTTCAAAATTCTTACCTTTTTTTCCAGTTGTTGTTTCGATTCCACATATATTTTCCACGATAACCCCTACAGGAAAGGGGCTATACAGTGAAAACTGAAAACCCTGACTCGGGCACACATTGACAAAGAGCCGAAGCTTAACAACATTATCGTCAATCCAATTCAGTCCAAAAGTCAAATGGAAATAGAAAATCGATGTAAAGAAACAATAACTTTAAACGTCAAACATTTCACATGGTTTGATCTAAAGTTCTAAAATCTAAACTGAATTTCGACATTTGATAGCAGACCACGTTACTGCCAAAATACATTTCGCGTTGCCGGTTTTCTTATTATTTAAATAAAAGATAATCAAATCAAGTTATTTATTTTTGTAATTATGTAATAATTGATGACTATTGTTCTTGGGTTGCATTAAATTGTAAAAAAAAAAAGAGGAGGGAATGACGTAGTATATTGTATTTGCATAACGAGGACACACTTGCGTCAAATACGGATGCACCCATAAATGCGCTCCTTCCGGAAGTGAGGTGAAAGTCACGAGAGATATCGTTCGCTCTTTCACTTTGCATTCCACTATATTACCGGATTTGTCGTTTTCGTCAGATAAGACCGCCGCCGGAAAATACCATAATAATACTTCATACGATAAAACATTTTCACGTCCAACAAGATAACGACATCTCCCTTTTTTTCACGAAAAAGAATCTTTGACGTATTTGAGTCCTAATGACATTTGTGGATCATAGAGAAACAAGCGGACTCAATTATATAGCGCCGAAAGTCATCTAGGTCATCAACGATTCATTCGTTGAATAACCGCAATAAGAAGAGAATAATAACGACACGTTCGTTCTTTTCGACCCTCGCACTCTACTACACACCTTTTTTTCTTCTTTGGCTAGAGAAAGAGAAAAAAACGTTGACCTATTCAACTTTAGCGAGATTTGAAAGCTTGCCATAAAAACCTGAGAATGTTGAAATCAGTCATAAGAAGCTCTCATCATCACGCACATTCGTGAATGAACCATAAAATGAAAGGAAGAAAGCGCCAACTTTTGAAGAAGAAGAAGAAAAAAAATGATAATAAAAAATTGTGATATTTGACTTTTTGGGTGGTGAAATTGAATCGCATATGATTTAAAGTTTATCAACATATTTCGTGGTTAAAGATGCGGAATTCCTGTTTAAAAACTGAAAACCATATTATTGTAGCTACTACATATCGTCACCGGAAGTGATCATTTCTCACCGCCGTGAGTTTTTTGTTTTCTTTATTTCAAGAACGTGCGGGTATTTTCTCACACCAACGATGCCTTTCTTTTAATAGTAAAAAAAATACAAAGTTAATTCGATAGCAAAAAAAATGGAAGAACTATGCACATATAATATTTGGACAAGCAGCTGTTTTGCTGTAGATTTCCCAAGGACGCGCGGATTCGGCCGGAACCGCCCGGAATTATTGATTCCCTTTCTCTATTTTTCGATGAATGAGAAAAATGATATTAGTTTAGTCTAATGATTCAAAACTATTTACTTACGTACCACCACCACGTAATAAATATGAAATTCACATGAAAAAATGAATTCTCTACTGGCACCCTTTATATATTTTATTTTATTTTCTTCTGTAATGTTTGAACGATTTCAAAAACTGATAGCTACTTTTGCTGGAGGGGGTCTGGTTTCATTCGCGGCTCCGGTTGGGAGTGTTCCAGCCCCCAAAAAACGAGTCAGGTTAAATGACACGTTCAAGAAAAGAAGAAGGAAGAATAGGAAAAAAAATGAAGGTGCGCCAAACAGCACCAAAACTCTCGGCTCGTAAAAAAAAGAGAGAGAGAGAACTCCCGCAGGGGTTATTCGCGCAGATAGTGACGTTGCCGACTCTATGAGGTAAACTATACACAGGTAGTACCACACACACTTCTTTTTTTTCTTGTTTTTCTTTGTTGTGCGACTACTTCTTCCAGGGTCGAACTTTAAAGCGCACAAACATACTGGTTTGGCTTGTCCATCATCTGTTTTTCTAATCAATTCCGCCGGCAATACCATCAAGGTCTTTCCATAAAGGCGAATGACGTAAGCGCGTTAATGTTCGTCGTGTGTTTAGTTTTTTCTTTCTTTCTTTCTTTCTTCTCAAACCCACGCATCGAACACAGTTTGGAATTTATTTTTTTCTTTTTCTCCTCCAACAGAGTTGGTTGTTGTTGACAAGAGAGGGCGATAGAGTCGCAAGTGAAAGTTTTTTTCTCTTATGTATGTGGAAGGGACTGTGTCCATGTCGTGTGTTTGTCAGAGAGTTTCTAACACGGCGCCAGAGTCGAAGCGAAAGTTTTTTACTTCCCCAGAAGAAGAAGAAAAAAAAAAACCTTAAAGAGAAAAGTTCTGTCGTTTATTTGATTTCGTCTTTAATTCTGTTTTGGTTGTATCTTTAAAATGATGTGACATTGCGTCGTCGTTTGTGCTCAATTCAATCCATCGTATTGCAATCAGTTCAAAACAATCAAACAGGTTAACGAGCAGATGGTCATCCTCAGACTCTTAACTTGAGGTTCAAAGTGTTGAGTGAATAGTTGAGTCATGGCTCGGCTGGGAGAGAACAGTTAGAACAGAGTTTTTTCTTGTCTAGTGAAAGTAGTGCCAGGAGAGAATTCTTTTTTGTTTATCCTGAACAGATCCAAGGTCGTGTTTGGTGTGCCGTGTGTAAAAAGTAAAGTGATCGGATTGTAATGTTTCGTTTGATTGCGTATTCGACATCGGAGACGGGCTCTTATACGACATCTGAGCAGCAGTGGTGTAGTAGCTGCTGCTGGATTGGTTTACATCCATCGGGTTCTCATGTCTCCTCAGCAGATCATGTTATTGCGTCGACACGCCAGCAGCGCTGCTGCTTTATTGGAACGTAAAGAGACGGACAAACCTTCGTCCAATCTCCCAGCACCGACTATCCGTGGCGCCGGTCAACATTCAGTCAAGAAACGGCCGCCTCCGGCCCGACCGCCACTCCCGGCTCGTCTACGTTCCATCAGCCATCAGCCACTCCCTGGTCAACTTTCAGAGTTCCATGGCGAGTTGATGAAAAATGTGAAAACGGATAGACGATCCCGAGGCAGCAAAGATGAGGATCCCCATCATCAAATTTATGTTTCGTCAACGTCACGAATTTGCCTTGCCAATTCACTTGACGGTCTAGTCGAAAAAATGGCACCTAAATTGGTCGGTTGCCGAGCAAAAGCTCCACTACCTCCAACAGTCGGTAGTCACACGTCCAGCAGAACTAATAACAACATTCAAACGATGAGAAATGTCACAGTTGAAGGAACGATAGAAATGCAGTCAGTTGCTTGTTGGTTAGAAGGTTCGTTTGTTTTTCATTTCTCTCTGTTGAGCTGCGGGAACATCCAGGCTCATCTCTTTTTCTTTTTTTTTTTTACTTTGTAACCAATTCTGTGGTAGTTTCGATAGACTTTCTCCTCTTCCGGGGGGTCTCTTTTCTCTCTATCATTATTACACCTATATAAGAGGATTAAAGTTAGACTTTATAGAGCGAATAAACTACAAGGGGAAAGCGAGTTAATATGTTATAGTACTTGAGCATTTATCTTATTTTCTGCAATTATCTTATCTTTTTTGTTTCTTAAATAACAGGTGAGAGCGATGGTGACGATTTGGCTGATGATCATCATTACGAAGCGCTTTACGAAGTGATTAATCCGCGATTGCCATCCGCCGGAGCTGCCGCATCTGTGACACTTTTAGATCACAATGACGACAGTTTCGACGATTCATTTGATTCAGATGATGCATTCGAAGAGGTTGTCGTACGAGGACTGGTATTTAAAAAAAAAAAAAATGGCTTCATCCTTGAAAGAGATCGTATTTCAATTCCTTTTTGGTTTTAAATTTAATAGGATGCGATATCGGACACGTCGAGAGAGCGTCCTGGATCGAGATCAGGTTCTGAACGCTCAAAAGAAAGTGAAGATCCTTCACAACGATCGAGTCAAGTGAAAATCGGTCGTTTCGCCGATTTGGCTGGTGAACAAATGCGTCGATTGCGTCGTAACTGGACCACGACTAAGACGGACATAGGCAAATCCATCACGCGCATCAAGAAGAAAAGCACGGCAAGTGTGGCAGATTTGAGTGAAGTTTTTAAGCCATCAGCATCGAGACGAGAAGTGTCTCCGGAGAAAAGTAACGGGGCTGCCAACAAAGAAACATCTTCCCCGTCGTCACCTACTGCCGAAGAGATTCGGCCTAATAACGTCGAACAACACAAAAAGAAAGGGACATGGGCAATGCGCCAAATTCGACGCCGGATGACTGTCGTCTCGTCACCTAATTATGGACTTGCTAACAAAGAAAAAGCTTCAACTTTCTACTTGACGTTGACGATTGAAAAGCCAACAACAACGTCAGCAGTCAAGTACGTCTTCTTTACAACCTTGTTTATTATCAGTTGATTGGATGATCACGAAGCTTTTCTTCATCATTTCTTTCTTGTTTTTATTTATATAAACAGGACCAATGGAAAAAGTCCTGCAGTCAGTGAAACGTCCAGTCCAGAACCTGTGTCTACACCCAGTCCCGTGCCACCTTTAATTAGTCCCACTGATTCTTCCAAAGTGCCCGTTCGTCCAAAGAGGATATCATCCGCATATCCGATTGGATCACAATATCAATCCACCGTTCGTCCGAAAACGGCCCCACCTGCTCCACCTGTCAAATCAAATTCTCAACAACAAGCCGCTGCCGAATCCGCAATGGCCTCTTCACCACCTCCATTAACAAGTGTTCCGGCTAAGAAACCGCTTTCTCGGCTACCAACGGCCTTCAGTGAAAGTCGAATAGCCGCTGAACGATCCTTGCTGATGGACGAATATCAATCGATGCATTATAGCGACATTTCGTTCGTTACACCCGGCCAGAAACAGAACGGTCCACCACCATCTTCGTTGAGCACACCTTATAGTCGACTGTCGATGGCCAGCGTGACATCTTCACGTCATTCGAGTGAAACTTACATGGGTGTCGGTGATTTGGCATCGGCACCTGAACGTTCCCTGCAAGATGAGGTTCGCAATTATTTGGATCTTCAATCGCCAATCGAGTCGGAAGAATTGTACATCAGCAGTCATTTTGCAGACGAACCGCTCTACCAATTCTACACGGCTGCCATCATTGAGGTACGATTGCGAGTTGTTATTTGTCCTTTTTTGATTGTTGTTATAGTAACTTGATATTTAGCGAGCTACACAGAATCAAGGTGATGGGAGCGAAGAAGACGATTACGAGGTGATTGGTGAACATCGTCGTAAAGAAGAAGAAGAATTCCAGGATCCTAAAGGAAATAACGCCAAATTACCAACAGCCATGGAACTGGTGATGCCATCAAGTGGTCGAAGGACACTGTGGTGCGAATTGCCACAGGTCATCAACAGTGGCCTCTTCGGTAATAATCCTTTAAAAATGATTAGAATAGCATTGCATTTGATTGATGATATTTCATTCACTTGATGTAGAAACCATTTCACCTCAACAGCGCAAACTTCAAGAGGCCAAATTTGAATTAATCACTTCAGAAGCGTCGTATCTGCGATCGCTGAACGTGTTGACAACTCATTTCATTCAGAGTCGTGAATTCGCTGGAGATTCAAACAGCGAAGCATTGCTGTCCAGACTGGAACGTCACACTCTTTTCTCCGACATTGTACCGGTCCGTGAATGCTCGGAAGCTCTTCTGGCCGACCTGGAACAACGTTGGCAAGAGAACGTCTTCATCCGTGAAATTTGCGACATCCTCCTGGAACACGCGTCCAAACATTTCGAAGTTTACATCAAATATTGCACCAATCAATTGTATCAGGAACGAATGCTCAGAGACCTCAAGTAATTATTCCACACAATAAAATATGAACTATAAAAGATATTAAATCATTTCAATTCATAAAGGGACAACAAGCCGCAATTTGTGGACTGTCTGCGTCGATTAGAGTCGAGTCCAGTTTGTCAATCGTTGGCCATGCACAGTTTCTTGATGTTGCCAATGCAGCGCATCACTCGATTGCCGCTACTCGTCGATGCCATTTTCCATCGGCTGGAAAGCGGTACTCCCGAATTTGAACGCTGCCGTATGACTCTTGCCACCCTGAACAAGGTCAGTCGATGATTTTGCTGATGCAGGTTGCGGATCTTTATGATAATTTCCCTTTGATCTGATGAACAGATTGTACAAGAGTGTAACGAAGGGGCCCGCAAGGCTGAGCGAATTCACGAAATGCTGGTAGTGTCCAATCAATTGGATTTTGCCGACGTCAAGGCCATTTCTGTCATGTCCGCTTCACGTTGGTTGGTCAAGAAAGGCGAGATGCAGCGACTCATGTGGCGTGACATTGACGCTCGGCTCACGTTCGGACGTAAAATTCACAAACAGACAGTCTACGTCTTTCTCTTTACCGATCTATTGGTCATCACCAAAAAGAAAGGGTATTTATTACGTCATCTTTAATTGGTAACGAGAATCACATCCATTTGACACGTCATTCAATTCGTAGAGAGGATTCTTATGCTGTTTTGGATTATTGTCCTCGCAATATGGTTCAAGTTGACGAACACATCCGCACGGAAAAACCCATCGGCAAACCAGGATCCGAATTGGGAAAGAATTTGATCCTTTTGACTATGCTTCAAAACCATGAAAATAAAACCTTGGAAATGGTAAAACTTGACTATATCTAACGTTGTTCTATTAATATCATCTTTTATTTTGTTATCCTTTCAGATTCTCTCATGTTCGTCTGAATCCGATCGAACTCGATGGCTGGAAGCCGTTACTCCGCGAACGTCTGATAATCCGGAAGAGAAGATTTATGAGGAATGGGATTGCCCACAAGTCCAGGTCGATATAATATAAATTTGATTTGATTGTGTGGTTCAAGGGTTTAACTATTGATGCAATTTTCTTTGAATGAAAAGGCCATACATCCTTACGTTGCCACTCAGCCGGATGAGCTCTCCCTGGAAGTTGCTGACGTAGTCAACGTTCTCCGTAAAATGGCCGATGGTAATTATTGGAGAAAATCAAATTAAAACAAATTTATTGAATTTAAAAAAAAAAACTAATCATTAACACTGGGTATTAACAACAAATTGGGTCGGTTAAATTAACAAATCATTTTTTGGTGGAATTATTTGTTGTGTGTCATAAAATGTTTAAACATCTGCTGGTTTGGTTGTTCAGATGAAGAAGATGATGGCTCATGTCAAGCTGATGAAATGACTGCGCTTTGAAATGGGTCAACATTCACAGCTGGGTATTTAGTAACCCATTAACTACTCCACTTAGGTATTTTCCCATCGTGAGAGCTTTGCATCTTAACTGCATGTGCTGTCTGCATGATCGATATGTCTCGCCAAATTTCCCCATCACACAAAAGAGCAAAAGTGAAAGTCTATTTACCCTTTGGTTTGCTTGCGCACTTGACTAATCTTGACGGATCAATGTGGTAATAGCTCCGCGCATAATAAAAGAAAGACTCCCCTTCTAATTTATCAGTTATATTTTGGTGATGTGGACAAGTGCTTTCTTTTCCATGGCCAAAATAAGTTTGTGATTTATTTTTTTTTGTTTCTGCGCATCAGCCAGTTTTCTTTTTACCTGATTTGAAAAGTGAAAACTTTTCATAGTATAAATCTTGATATTTTCACTGTTTCGTGCATGTTTTTATCCCAGATGGCGTTTGGTGTCTTCATTGTCGTAACAATATCTCGTTGCTCGGTGCTTTTTGTGTCGAATAGGCTTTTATTTATTTTTCTTTTAAATGTTTTTTTAAAAAATCTCCCCCTTCCTCTCTCATTTGACTTTTGTTGAGAACTGCCAAGAACTGACATTCATTTTCTTTTGTTTTCTCTATCCAAAATAAAAAACATGGGTGTGTTTATAATAGGTTGGTATCAAGGCGAAAGGATGCGAGATGATCAACGCGGCTGGTTCCCGGGCAACTACACGGTGGAAATTGCTTCATCTCACGTTCGAGCGCGCAATCTACGTCAACGCTACAGACTTTTGGCCTTATCGGGCAATTTTATCGAGGAACAAGCTCGTAGAGACAAAGAAGAAAGCAAAAGAAAGAGCAAGAAAATCAGCGTCATTAGTCTGAATGAATAACATTTGGACGAAAACATAGTTGTACACATTGATGACGTAACGGTTGGGACACGACAACATACTGTTTTCCATTTATACAGAAAACATTTTTTAAAAATCGATAATTTTAAGATTGTTTCGGCTTGTTTGGTTTGTGTGTATTATCAGTCAAAAACAAAAGAAAATTCTATATTTACCTGTTTTATGTGCGTGTATATAAAGGCGGAGCTCTATTTTGATGCAATGACACACTAATCAGAGTTTACTTTTGAGCTATTTTTACTTTGACGCAAAGTGTTTTTTAAAAAATGTTCTTTATCTTAGTACGACTATTTTAAAAAGCGCATATTGACCTAGCGTATATTATATAATCCCGCTCTATCGATCGACACAAAGTTTTGTACCGTACTATTAAAGCTAATCCAACTTTTTATCTTAAGAGGCTGAGCGCGTCAATTCTGGTGTAATTTCTTGTTGTGTGTGTGAATATTTCATTAGACTCGTCGTCGAGACACTGAAATTGACTGTGTGTTTTCCAGAACATGTGATGAATTAATAAACAACGTGACGTGTATTGTTATATATAATATACTTTTGCCCTTGCAGAGGTTTTCTTGTTTAGTTTTGAATAGAACAATTTAGTTTTTTTTTTTTTTTTTTGCTTTTTTGTCATTATTGTTATTATTTATAAAAAATTGGACGAATTGTGTGTGAGTATTGTATACATACGATGCAATAAAAATGGCTGGAGGGCACAGACGAGACAATTTCATTTGATTTCTTTTTTTTTTTTTTTTAATTTTTATCTTAAACTTTTGAGAAAAAAAAAGAGAGTGAGAAGAGTTCGCATAACAATTCCATAAAGAAAATACAAAGGTGAGAAACAAAAAAGTAGAGTAAAGAAGGAGAGACGTACGGCACTTTAATGGGTCCTGTGAAAGCAAAGTTCGCACGCCATTGCCAAATTCAGGCATATTATAGATATTATAGTATCTGGTTGGGAAAGAGAAGAAGGTTGTCGTTAATTTCTTTCTTATTTTGGGAAATGACGCAGTGAGAGAATTACAGTGTTCATTTCCCATCCGTTTTATTGATTATATCAACTGAAAAAGTTGTTGTACTATCTGTTAAATTATTACTATTTACAATGTTATTTTTATTGTTATTTTAAAAAATCATTCTTTGTTGTTAATTTTTTGTTTTGAACAAATCAGAGATAGAGAAGAAACGGATGTGCGCTCAAATTTCCAAATGAAAATTTATCTGTTCACCATACGGAACACTTTTTATGCGGATTCATCGGAGAACCTAGCGGACAACTATAAGCTTTTGCGAATTCTGGTGAATTTGAAAGCGGACCCAAAACTCTGATGGGTCCCGGTGAATGAACCGACGATCGAATTTTGCTGAGGGCGTCTTCCGGTCTCATAGTTCCGCACCAAATCTGGGCGTAGTTGAGGAAGAAGAGCTGATCGTGACTCAAATTCAAACCTGCGAAATTTAAATATTTTATCGGTGAAATCGCTGATGGACAATTCATAAATAATGTCGGTACAGAGACCAAGGGGAATGATAGAAAATACCTGGTAATAGAGGCTCTTCTCCGTGCCGTCCGACCCATTTCCGATACGCTCGATACGCTTGCTTGAGACCACCGTTATCGGCAATGTTTTCGCCTTGCGTCATACGTCCGTTAATGGGAAGTCCGACATCGTCCAGCTCGTAGTTTGAGTATTGGTCGATAATGCATTGAGTCCGCTGCCTGAAGGCCTGAATCGTTGCATTATTCCACCACTGTTTCAGGTTGCCGTCCTTGTCGAATTGGCGGCCCTTGTCGTCGAAGCCGTGCGTGATTTCGTGACCAATCACTACACCGATCCCGCCGTACTGAAACAAACCAAACAAAACAAATGGATTTATTTGAATCGATGAACAACTTTTTTGACGGATGTCTTACGTTGAGAGATTTAGGGAATTGGCTGCTGTAGAAAAGCGGTTGCAAAATACCAGCCGGGAAGACGATATCGTTCATGTTTGGATTGTAAAAGGCGTTGACGACGGCCGGCTCTGTGGACCATTTGTCTTTCGACACGGGCTGTCGTAATTTGTTGAGGTTGTACTCGGCTTCGTAGCGTTTGATGTTGAGAATGTTCTGAAAGTGGCTGTCGGTGAAATTGAGAGAGGCGTACTCTTCTGCCAACAAATCCGGTTGGGTCAACATCTCCGGATAGCCAATTCTTTCGTTCATTGCCAAAGCTTTCTCTCTAGCCACTTGACGTGTTTCTTCGTCCATCCATTCAATCTCGTCCAGGGTGTCGATAAAAGCTTCACGTAACGTGTGAATCATTTCAAGGGCCACTTCTTTGCTCTCCTGGTTGAAATTGTCACGAATAAACATGGCACCGACGGCCATACCCAATTTCTTGTTGGTGTAGTCGATACACTGGTTCCAGCGGTTGCGCTCGCTCAACACGCCAGTCAACACCCGACGGAATTCAGCCCTTTTCTCCAGGTAATCTTCAGATAAATGAGGCACCAATTCCATAATCAAACGCCAAAGGGCGTAGTTTTGAACGACACGACGTTCCGTCCTCAACAAAAGTTTGCCAAGCTCTTTGAAATAACTCATGGCGTAGCTGACGATAGCCTCAGAGTCTCCCACCATTAAATCAGGTAGGAAAGCGTTCAAATATTCGCGCCAACGAATTTCGGGCACTCGCAATTCCAATTCGGTCAACGTCATTTGATCGTAGATGGCTCCAGTGTCATGACGATCCGCTTCCGGGATGGTGATGTTAGCCAAAAGAGTTTCAAAGAGGAGGACCTTTTTCATCTCGTCAGAGGCGTAGCGTTTGTCGGCACCCAAAAGAACGGCCACTTCGGTCATGTAACGATGGTAAGCCTTGACATCACGAGCGCTGCTGGTTTTCAGGTAGTAATCACGTCCCGGTAGACCGAGCTGCATCTGATCGATCTGTTTTTAATCCCGTGTGATAAACAAGGGCAATAGGATAAATCAATATAGGCAAAAGGATATATAACCTTTAAATAACACATACGCGGAAAAAGTATAAATTTCTATAATAATAATCCAATTCATTCGTGCAGCCAAACAAATTTTCATTGAAATTTATATACACATTTCAATGCGCGTTGCTTGTCAATAAAACAATCGCATTAAATGTTCGGTGTTGGCGGATTAAGACTTTGGTGATGCGGTCGATATAAGTTTCAAATCATCAGCTAAATGACATCGAAGCAACAAAAATTCGATGTTACCTGGATGATGTTGACGGATGAATTCTTGTCGTCGGGACCGACCCATTGTTCAATCATGACACCTTGATTAAGCTCGCCTCTCAGTCGACCGAGCAAATTCTCCACCGATGCCACATTAGCGCCTTGTCCGGTTGACCATCCAACGTCCAGGACGGGCCATCCACCCAGGGACTGAAGAGTTTGTCGAAGGATCATGTCGCCTGTCGATCTGATATGACCTTTTTTTACAGAATGAAAATCTTTGTCAACATATTTGCCAAGCCATCATCATCATTATGCGACATTTGAACTGAAACAACAAGATCTAATATTGTATGAAACTTTGTGTTCCAACCAAACACACACAAAAAAAGGCTTATAGGATGTGTCTGTGTGTCCCAAAGGAGATTAAGTCACGCACGGCGGAAAGGCGGGGTGAACGATGACAGTTAAAAACACAGTGAGGAGCGAGAGGCCACAAGGATCAATAAATCAATAACACACAGCCAACAGTATATATATAACCAAAGAGCCACCAGCTATAACAAAACAAAAAAACCTTTTACAACTCTATGGGACACACAGACGTCTTCTTCTTGTTCTTAAGGGAAAAAGAAAAAAGGAGTAGCGTGATAAATAAGTGAGAAACACCATCGTGAAAAAGAAAAAAAAAGAAAGTCGATTATATTGACTAATGGATATCGACTCACTTGTATTCATGCACGAGTTGTAGAATAGTTTGGCTTTGATGGTAGTTTCATTGTCCTCCGGGACGGTTTCCTCTTGAAGTAAATCTATGATCGCGTGAAACAAGTAGTATCAACGCGTGACGATGCGTGAAACAAAATAAGCCATTTGAAAACGGCGTAATAATTTATAATCATATTTACCTTTCAAAATGATTTGCAGCTGGTCGAATAACACTTCAAAAGTACTGATACTGGATCGATCCTCCGGGATCAGGTGTTTCTTATTCCACGTGCCGCAAGCGAATTGGAAAAAGTCTTGGCACGGGTCAGCCGATTGGTTCATGGCCAATAATAACGAGGCAGCTGCCAATGTTCACATCATTATTATCCAAACGATTAAAATTAAAATGAGCTAAACTAATTACAATAGAATTATTATTAAATGGATAAACCAGGATATGGGTCGGTAATAAGGCAACAGAGAAGACATGAAGAATCTCTTTGAAAAATAGAAAACACTCAACCGGATCTGCGTCGAAACTTTGACTTTTCCTTTGGAATTCTCGTCATAGAATATGTGAGAATAACTAGACACACATGCTTTACTGGGATCTGTATTTGGTGGTGTCCAAAGCCAAAAAGTAAATCAAGTCGAACGAAAGCAGGACAGACGTACGTACTTTGATGGAAAAGAAAAGAAGAGACAAGCCAAAGAGAAAAAAAGAAAAAACAAGTTTTCAGAAAAGAAGAAAAAAATGGCGAATCAAAACAACAGAACATTCTCTCTCTCTCTCTCTTGTGTAACATATCTAAAAGTGTTGCTTCCATCTGGAGAGTTAGAGAGAAAGACGAATGATTTACATAGGACCTTGGCCAAGGATATAAGGACGGGCGCCGTGCGGGTCGTCCGCGTATAGAGACGACGACGAGAATATGTTTTTGAAAATGGGAATAACTGGCAAAGAGAGAGTCCAGTCATGTGGAAGAGACTGGACTGCAGCAGGACGCGATTGCACTGGGTTATGTCGTTATTGTCAACAGTTAGAAAGTGCTAAGAGATTTGTCCTCGCAGATTGTAAATATACACCACGTACCTGTGCGCACGCATTCTTCTGTAAAACAAACCGTCGCATCACCTGTCAAGGGACCTGAAACAACAACAACAAAAAATACAAAAGTCAAGACGCTGTGTGGGATCTCTTTTCATATTATTCACAGCAACGTCAAAAATAACAAAAATAACAAAAAAGAAGAGATGCATATCCTTCAATGTCATTTCGAATCAAATAGCGTCCTGAAATGGAGCGGGATCGGTCGCCCGCGCGATCTCAAATTCCGCTACCAAACGATGACCAACGGGTTTTCTTCTTCAAAATTCCCGGAGTAAAGAGACGCAAGGGGATTTTGGTTAAAAGTCCAAATATACTACGACTCAACAGCATACGACAAAAAAGACTAGCAGTTCTACCAATCTATCAGATTGGCTTCCTTTCGCTGGTGAAGGCGCATCGTGACATGTCCCTTTACGTGACCAGATAGTCTAAACAGCTCTAACTTGTCTTCCTCATGGATTTGTGTCTTTTTTTTTTCCTGTGCAAGTTCTTTTGTCTCTTTGGTAAAAAAAAAATAAAATAAAAGAGAGCCAAAAGATCAAACGAAAAATCCTATAGGGAGTATTTTGATGTGTCTAGTCGAAGAAGAATGAGATGAAAGGAATGAATTTCATTTATTTCCCCCCACCCCTATTGGAATATTTACTTTATTTTGACTGTATAGATGCAGACAGGAAGTTTATAGGACTGTAGAGACCTTGGAGATGTGTATAACTACTCAATCAAATGAAATGCTGCCTACAAGTCAAACACCAATTCAAACTCTCAACAACGTTTGGATGTTTTGTTTTGAGTTATATTTGCGTAAATGTAGGTTGGGAGGAGGGAAATGGATGACTGCGGAGGCGTATTGTTGAATATAGTGAGAGCTAGGCGGAAGCCCTCCATCAAGAATCATCATAGGGTCCTCCATCACCGCAACGAAAAGGTACACAAGAGTTCCGGTCTCTTGACATCAGTGTGCTGATGTACTATATATACTTTGTAATATGTAAAATAGTCAAATGGTGGATACCTTGTCCGGAATTGCGGAGTAAAGAGACGAGTGAGACGGCGACAAAGGCAAGGCAAGCCACGGTAATAAGTAAAAGTAAAAGAAGGAACCACCAACATATTCTCCTTCTCGGTTGTTGTGGTTGTTGTTGTTCTTTCTGTTGTTGACTCGGCGATGGACAACGGTCGTTATTTGTTGTTACAGCCGCCGCCGGATCGTTTTCCGATAAAACCACCGACACGTAATTGTTTTGATGATTAACCATCCGAACTTGGGACGATTTCTTCTTTGATTTCTTACTAGGGCCATTTTGATACACGACAGCACCGCAAGGATCAGACGCAGGTCTCAAACTTCGATTCCACCAGTTCCTGCGACCTGATGAAGTGTTGCTGGATAATGAATTAATTGCGGTGGCACATCCGTCATCCGTGCTGGATACAACGACAACATTTGTCTGCGCTGTTGATGATGACGCGGCCGCCGGAGTAGCAGCGACAATCAACGAAGTTGTTTTGTTGGGTAAAAGAGCGTCGTTGACGGATTCTTCTTCTTCTTGGAGGATATCGTCACTATCTTCCATCGACACGACGATGAGTGGAGGTGGAGCCGGGACCGACTGAGCTGCGGGAACCAAAAGCGGAGCAGCCATCGTATCCAAGGCTCGCTGAACGACTGACGCTTTGACTTCCACAAGACGCCTAAGTCTCTCTCTCTCTCTCTCTCTGACTCTGTACAACTTTTATTTTTTCCCGTTTGCTGAGCTGCTGCTGCTATATGGAGGAGCTGAGCGCTACTCTTGGGCTTCAACTCCTCCCCTCTCCACCCCACCCCACTTCTTGTTGGCCCTTTTATTCGTTATCGTCGGCATTTTCATCGGGAGAATATGTGTGACACGGACTATAGCAATTTATAGCTCAGTCTTTCTACCTTGGAACGCGGGAATGTCGGCGGCGGCGTTGAAATCTTTCTTTAACTTTTTTCTCAATTGGTTTTAAAGATGATCGTTTTATTTTTATCACCCGCGGTTCAACGAGTACACGATAACAAAACAGCAGACTTTTCCATGTTTATCTATAGAGACGAATCGTCGAGCTGGAAAACAGGAACTCGAGCTGTTGTTTCCGGACAAATTGTTGAGAAAGAAGTCTAAAACGGAAGCGTTTCCTCTTTGTAGAACTAGACTTAACCATCCGAATGATTCAACCCTGCATCTATACAGCAACAGCATTTGATATCGCCCCATTTTCTTCTTGTATGCTGCTCCTGTGGGGAATTGCCACTGTACCACCAAAAAGATGGCACTCCAACTTTCCTTCTTTTTATCATATTTTCTGTTTTTTATTTGATGGGGGTTATATATCGCCCCTCTTGGGCTGCCTATTCCATATTCAAAAGAAGGAGAAAAAGTCTATAGAAGTATATAGATAACTGGTAATCTTGTTAGTTACTGTATAAGTAGAGTACTGTATACTACATCCTATCAGGTTGACTACCTTCTAGCTGTAGTAGCCTACTCTGTATTTATGTACGTGATTCAATGTAATCGATTTCTTCTAACGAAAGGAGAAAGCGGAAAGGTTTGTCCGTCTCTTCTCCAAAATGCGATCAGGATAAGAATGGAAAAAGCAAAAATGTTGCCCAAGTAGATTGAGTGAAGAATAACATCGTCTTATCTACTATATACATTGTATACTGATTCGATCATTCACAAGAGAAAAAAAATCATCATCAATAACCAAATATAACATACTGGCTGAACGGCCAGCGTAATCGGATTCGAATCATTTCCGCTATTGAATTTCTTTTATGTGTCCTACTCTTATAAGGCAAGAGTTATATAGAAGCGATAGGCGCACACGTAGAAACTGCGAGCTGTTTTTGGCTTATTCAGTATCTACACAAAAGAAAAGGCAATCAATACCTTTGCGTGCCATTGGATATCATGAGAAGAGTATTAAGTAAACAGAGGATGGTCATCAATATTTCGGCAACGGCCTACGAGACGGCCTATACGATTCGTAGTATCAGGTGACTTGTTGGTTATCTTGTTGAACATTGCACGACTGTATATTAGAGGATTGTATTTTCCGTCTTATTGCGTACCTTGTTATTATTCGATAAAAAAGGCGGCCATGGAAGAATGTTGGTCAATTCCGGTTCATTGGCTCTCAAATCAAATATGGCATCGGAATTTTATCTCTTAAAGTGCGTAGTGTACATATATAGCCCACGTAGGAATCTTTCAGTTACTTTTTTGGGTTTTGAATTTTTTTTTTTTTTTTGTCATTGTCGAACAAGTTTTTCGAGTGGATGACTGACGGAATACGACGTGAGTGGTTGCTGCCCTTCACCTTTCAGTTTTCCTTCGTTTTTTTGGTCTGTTCCATCTTGAAAACCACAAAATGTCAGATGTTTATAGCGTCTCTTTTGATTCCTCTTGAGAGAAACAGACAAGTCAAAAGAGAGAGAGAGATGGAGGCTCTCATTTGCATATCATTTGCCCCGACAAATCTCTCAGGCATCCGCGTTGTAGAGATAAAAAGCTCTTCAGCGCAAGAGCAGCTCCATACGTGCATGTGCGCGGTTATATCCTCATCCATATTCCAGATATTCAAAACACCTCATTACGTATTCATCAACAAATGCTTATAGGATACAGTATATGTTGGTACTGTACCAACTCAATTCCATAACCACTTTGCAATATCTCCCCCCCCCCCCCCCTAAAAAATATGGTTGAGTCTCTTCTTCTGATTCAAAGTTGAGCAACGATTTTCTCAACTTCTTTATTGTTGCCCTCCTTTGTAATTACGAGAGTGTCTACATCCCTCTCTGCCCGGCCGCCCTACACTTTTCCCAATGATGGATGAACATTCACGGACAGGCGGAGGATGACACTGATGGGTATATTTCAAACGTATTTATATTCGTTGGCATGAGAGGGAGGCACTTCCACCTGTCACAGTAATGTACTACATCGCCATTAACACGAGCTGGCACGTCTCTGAGTGATGGCGGTTCAATGCACAAACCGTTCAAGTGTAATTCGATCGCAATGCAGCAGAGTATGTTACACATGCACACGCAGAACACGTTTCATTTTCCAATAATAAAACATGGAAAAACGATAAATAAGAAACATGTTTCAACTTCTGTCAGACCCTTTATTATGTGTGACGGATCACTTGCAATATAATATCTGTCTAGACTAATTGAATTAAAACCTCTTTAAAAAAAAAAAAACAGTGATGTGTTTTTTACTTTAACTAATTAACTGTTGGTTGAATTTCTTAAAAAAAAAAATTACGTAATCACGGTTGAATAACTATAAAAATGAAATAAATTTCCAAGAGTTTCACCATATCTCGAGACGTTGTTTCGTCTTGTGTTTTTACTAGGGTTCCAGGTGTGTTTGAGAAACCCCCCATGGTTGTATAGTATACTGAAATCCTACAAACTCTGCTCTCGCTTACACGACGACTCGACTGCAATGTGTAGCCCAATATATAGTTGCGTAGCACCTGCAGAGAGAACGAAAACAAAAATGTTACAATTGGATTGTCGCTTTAAAAAAATAAGTCCGTACTACTACTATGTAGTATTAACTCGCGTACGTTGTTTTGGCCACGTAACTTGATAGTTGATACCCTTTGAAGTAATGACTCATGCATTTCCATTATTAAATAAAGTAACTCTGGGGATTTTATTGCTTTATATAAATGTCGTAAATGTTATTTGCAGCTGCGCATCATTGATTCTTAAAGGTTTGTTGCTGTTTGTTTTTCAGCATTTAAAATTTTTTAAAAATAACGGTGGAAACATTTTCGGATCTTACCGGCAGATGGCGAAGAGCACAGTCTCGTGTTGTCACAATACGCAGCTTCGTTTTATAATATTTTACGAATCAATTTCAATTTAGATTATTTGAATATTTGAGATTAATTCTCGTCATATACATTTGATTTATTAGTTGGCGACCACTCACGGCATGCTACTCATGCGGGGAGCAACATCTGATTTGAAAGTTATGGCCGAATCGGTCGGTTCGGTCGGGCATGCAGTGTCTCGGTCATCAGCTACTGTAGTGCAAACAGAATCTAGCTTTAAAAAAACCAACAAGAATTTGCCGGCCAACAAGAATAACAACAAGGCAAGTGATAATTTCAAGTCTCAATCACCATCAGAAGACAAAACTATTCAGTATGGAGCACTCCCATGTGAAACTGACCACATGTATCACACAAACTTTACTGACGACTCCAGTAAATATCGGGAACTAGCCAATGAAGTTGCTAATTTGAAAGCTCTAGTTCTATTCCACTTGGATCTCATCCAGCAACAATCAGAATGCAATGCAGCAAAAGATAAACAGCTTTCTGCTTTGAAACATGAAAATGAAATGGTTTGTTGTTTGTTTACTTTTCACTTATGCTGTCAGCGAATGTCAATGTCCCCATAACTTTCATTCCAAGAAAAAAAATTTTATTTTATTTTTGTTTTTAACTAATTTTATTGTTATTTTCTAGTTGCAACAAAAGTTGGAAAGAATGGAGAGAAGAGTGCAGTTGCAAACTTCCAAGCAAAAGAATGAAGTCATTGTAGAAGATAATTTTCCAACTGGTAAAATTACAGATCCTTCGTTACATCAAAGTGGTAGTGCAGTTACAGGTAACATGATTGCAACACGAACACAATCTAAAGTTTCAGGTAGCTCTTCAGTACCTCATATACCTGATCAACAACAATCCTTCCCAAACTGTGACAAACTTCCCACAGTTGAAGAAATCCCTCGGAAACGGATCAAAACTTTATTACCAGTGAGAACGAAACCCTGTCCAAGTCCACCTCCGGCCAAACGAAGAAGAACAACTAAATCATTAGAGTCTTCAGAATCTGAAGATCAAACACCTGTAGTTCTTCCAAATGATAATATTCTCGACGATTTAATCAACCAAGCTGTTGAAGAAGGGGCTATCATCAACTTGAATGACACAAATGTTCCTAGTGATCATATTATTGAAGCAAAAGTGGTTTTGGAGCCTTGTGCTTTACCTGTTCTGCTTGTTGAAAAGGAATCCGTTCCATCAGAGCCTAATGCATTGGATACCCCTATCCACCCGGAACACAAGCGGATTCAAGAGTGTCTAGCCCAAAAACCTCCTATTCGTGAATCTGCCCAACTGAAGAAAGAAGTCATATTAACAACGGAAGAACCTTATTTGACTCACCTCGGTGAATCGTTTAGAGAACCGGAAGTCGTAACAAACGAAGCTCAAGTGGAGGTATACAGCTAGTCAATTGTTTTCTCCAAATAATCAAATAATTTATTTTGCCCATTTGCAGGTTCCTCGTTGGATTATAAAACCTTTGTCGGGGCGAACAGCTGCTCATGGAATCGAAAACCTGGACGACGAAGTCTTCTCCAAACGCCACCTCAAACATGAAGTGGACGAGAAAAGAAGAAAAAGGTACTATAAAAAAACAGAGTTGCGTGTTACAGTGTCATAATATAGATTACGACTTCACGTTTGATCCCATTCATTGCACACTAGGCATTTATTAGACTAGTCCCAGAGACCGTTAGTTTGTCGACTTGTTGTTAAATTTGATAACTCCAAACATTTAGTCGTTTAAAGCTTATCAATTTCGTATCCGTTGCTAGTAAAAGTTTAAAAATCTTTTATTACTTTTTTCACAGGTGGGATCTGCAAAGGTTCCGCGAACAGCGTCAATATGAAAAACTTCGAGCCCGTTACGAAGGTGAAGATCGGTCACAGGATCGTATTCGAACCCAAGCCCCAGCGGAACTCTCCTCTACTTCTGGCACTCATTGCGGCACTTTGTGGGCTGGGCCAGAAGATGTCACCCACATTCAAGTGGAGCCATGGCTTCCCGTCTCTGTCTTTGGCATTCCCTTGCCAAACATCGCTCCAGCGTAAGTTTCTCTTTCGAAACGGCATAGATCCTCCAGCAGGTCAATTAAATGAGACAGGTCCACCCCATTAGACTTTTTCGAACCTTAAAAGGAGACAAACACAGCTTTTTAGTAGTGAAACATAATCAAGTCGCCCGTTCAAACTCTCTCGTCGCGAAATATATTTCAAGAACGCTAGAGGTCATTTTTGATCGGTGACATCACGCTAAAAATGCATTTGAATAATTGACTTGGTTCATAAAACTCAACGACTCGTCTCAAAGAAAACGTTTCTACAACAACGAAAATAACGAATATTTTTCTTTTGAATTTTAGAGATTTTCAATTGCCGTGGAGTAGCAGTCGGTCTGGCGATTTACAGGAACCATTAACAAAGAGACGTCAACGTCGTTCCTATAAAGCGGAATAATGAGAAAAGTACTGCAATGAATTTCACTTCCTTTATGACAGCACCGACCATTGAATTGTTGTTTTTATTTTCACCGACAAAAAATTGTATACACGAAATGACCGTTTCGAGAAGAAAAAGAAACAAACGACAGGCTCAATCTCACACGTACATTTTTCGAGAATATGAAATTAATTTTTTTCCATTTCGTGCAGAACAGGTTTACCTTTCGTTTCCCCCACACAATTCTCTTGTTTGTTTTTGAAAAGAAAAAAACTTGACCGATATCCAAGTCGTGTTTGTTTTGTGTTGAAATTCATTTCCTTTTTTGGATTCCGATCTTTTCCATCGTTTTTTTTTTTTGTTTTCTGTATTGCCAAAACAAAATTTTTCATTATTTGAAATATTTCTGGATTTTCTTGATAAAACGAATGGAATAATGAAATGATACGAATGTGTTGGAAACGATTTTGGTGTATTTCGTGTCCGTCCTCAATGCTCATCACAATAAGTTACACTTTGATCTTGTTGTTCTTTCAAAATTGTCCCCGTTTCCTTCGGGATATTTTTTCCTTTTTTAATATTTTTTTTGAATTTTATTTTTGAAAAATTGGTATATAGAAGGCACCTAGCAATTATTAAGTCTTGCGTCACATTTCTTTTTTCGCGCGTGCAGAAAAAACAGCAGTCGGTAAGTTCAGATCTCCAAATGGCATGTTGACATGTTACCTTGGCCTATTGACCATCTCGGGTGTGTTTGGTCCTTAGTCACCGATCCAGACAGTCGGACGGAAAAAGAAAAGCGTGGGCAGAGACATATAAAGAATTCCCAATCGAAAAGAAAGCGAATTAGCTGTAAAAGGGCAAAGGGAAAAAATTGAGGCCAAATAGCAATTTTTGTTGTAAATCTTTTTTTTTTTTACTTTTCCATAATTATCGCAAAAAAAACCAAAAAAAAATAAGAGGGTAGGGTGTGTGGGTGGTGTAGAGGCAACCCCTGGCAATGGAATGTTGCGGGTGTTTCTTTTTTTTTATATTAATAAAAAAAAATTGAAAAGAAAACATTAAGTAAAAATAAGACAGGGATAGTAAATCATCCGGCGGAAGCGTTGAAATGCCGTTTGATGCTGCTCTTATAATTGCTCGTTTTCTTGTGCTGCTGGAATTGTTTAAAAGCATTTCCTGTGGACAATGGAAGGTCCGGACTCGTCGTACTCTTGTTTGGAAATCCACATCTGTTGGAAGGTGGACAGAGAAGCCAAGATGGAACCACCGATCCATACGGAGTATTTGCGCTCTGGGGGAGCAATGATCTTGATCTTCATGGTGGATGGAGCCAAAGCAGTGATCTCCTTCTGCATGCGGTCAGCAATGCCTGGGTACATGGTGGTGCCACCAGACAAGACAGTGTTGGCGTACAGATCCTTACGGATGTCGACGTCGCACTTCATGATCGAGTTGTAGGTCGTCTCGTGGATACCGCAAGATTCCATACCCAAGAAGCTGGGCTGGAAGAGAGCCTCAGGGCAACGGAATCGCTCATTACCGATGGTGATGACTTGACCGTCGGGAAGCTCGTACGACTTCTCCAGAGATGTGGAGGAGGCGGCAGTGGCCATCTCCTGTTCGAAATCCAGAGCAACGTAGCAGAGTTTCTCCTTTATATCACGAACGATTTCACGCTCAGCAGTGGTGGTGAACGAGTAACCGCGCTCAGTCAGGATTTTCATCAAGTAATCGGTTAGATCACGGCCAGCGAGATCCAGACGCAGGATAGCGTGAGGAAGGGCGTAACCTTCGTAAATGGGGACGGTGTGAGAGACACCATCACCGGAATCCAGCACGATACCGGTGGTACGACCGGAAGCGTACAGGGAGAGCACAGCTTGGATGGCAACGTACATGGCGGGTGTGTTGAAAGTCTCGAACATGATCTGTTTCCATGGAGAAATTAAAAAAGAACAAAATTGTTGAATATATGGGGTATAGAATTTAACACCACAAAACCGCAAAAAGAAAGAAAAGACGGGAAAGAAGAAATGTTACCTGGGTCATCTTCTCACGGTTAGCCTTGGGGTTGAGGGGAGCTTCAGTGAGGAGGACGGGGTGTTCCTCTGGGGCGACACGCAACTCATTGTAGAAGGTGTGGTGCCAGATTTTCTCCATGTCATCCCAGTTGGTGACGATGCCGTGCTCAATTGGGTACTTGACGGTCAAAATACCACGTTTGGATTGAGCTTCATCACCGACGTACGAGTCCTTCTGACCCATACCGACCATGATACCCTGAAAAATTGCAAGGAATAATTTTAATTAATCATTCAAGTCAATAATAGATAATTAAAAAAAAAAAAAAAACAATAAAATTTTAATTTACCTGGTAACGGGGACGGCCGACAATGGATGGGAAGACGGCACGAGGGGCGTCATCTCCGGCGAATCCAGCCTTGCACATACCAGATCCATTGTCAACAACCAACGCTGCTACTTCATCGTCGCACATTTTGTTTTAGGTAAGTTTTCTTGAGACGAACGAAACGTAAAAGTAAAAAAGAGGATTCGACGGAGGGGATCCCTGTAGATGCAAATAACTTTTCGTTAGATAATTTTTTTGTGTTGGAGACTAACAAAAGAATGAAGAGTCAAGAAGAATGACGCGCACTTGTTAACGCCCCTCTAATGCAACCACTTGTTGGCTCGATTCACACCAATTACTTTTTTTTAATTCACTTTTTGAAACACTTTGATGTCGAAAAAGATCAAATAAATTTCTTTTCTCACAAATAAATTTTGTGTTTTTTTTTAGAAGAAAAAAGATTTTGGGGAAATTGTTATAAAATAGAAAAGAAAAAAGTATTTTTGAAATAATAGTTGGAAGAGAAGAGAGGACCCACCTTGGTATCGAACTATTCCGTGCCGGGGTGCCGGTGCTAATGCGCTCTTTCCCCACCGAGTGCCGGCTTTATATAGGGGGCGCTACTATCAAAGTCCACACAGCAGACATCCCTACTAGCTGTGGTGTGGGGGCTACGGCCACTAGAGTTTGCCCATATTGGGACAGACTTTTACACGCTAGTACAGATATGGTCCTGAATCAGCCCCCCTGACTAAAAAACAAAATGACGTCACAATGAGACAACAACGGACACTTCTTAATATTTGATAATGGCAATAAAAACCCTTGCGTGGATTTCAGCAATCAGACTCTTTTTTATTTAATTATATCCATCATCTTTTACGAAATAACCTAAATAAGGACATGTTAAATTGAGCCAATCTGTGTGTGTCGAGTAGAGTAGCCAGTGTTTATAAAATATTTCCCATTTGACCTGAATGAATTTAATCGCCATTTTGGAAATCGGGTTGGCCCGCCGGGATGATGAGCAGTTCAGACGCATCCTTTTTTTTCTTTTATTTTCTAGAAAAATATATACACGCAACAGGTTGTTGTCTCCGATCGAGCTCGGTGTTTCACCTGAGAGCGGCCATTTTCATTTTTTTTAAGGGTAGAGAAGTTGGAGGGGGGATGCACTGCCACACGAACGGGAAAAAGCTTTGGGGTTTAAATTTCAACGGTTTTTTTGTTGTTGTTTACTACCTGTGTAGTGTAGTAGCTTTTAAATAGCATTAAAATAAACTTTGATGAGATTATCAGAAGATGGCTCGTGTTATACATCTTTTGGCGCGACTCGAAGAGAAAGTTCACCTGGGAGAATTGATTACAACAAAAGGTTGTTTGAAGGGGGGTTAAGACGGGGGGAAAAAGAGAAAATGGCTGACATTTCTTTATTCCCCTCTTGTTTCATCTTAAAAACCTCCCTTTTCCCGTCATCATCATTTCCTTCTTTCTTGTGCTCTCCCCCACCACCAAGTCTAGAAGAACTGTTTTTTTTCTTTTTTTATTTTATCATATTCGGCATTCCGATGGTGGGCCTTTTTTTTCTTCGTCTGACTGTAAAGTTCTTCCAACCAGCCAATCAGAAAGTACGTGACCATAAAAGGCAATCCTCGAAACCGGCTTCCCTACCCCTAACGTGGCAACGTTGCCCGTTGAAGAATGGGCTTCCCGTCGAGCCGGTTCAATCCGTCAGGTGGCGTTTTTCTTCCCATGAGCGCCGAGCTTGATACTCAAAATGGTCTTTTTCTTTCCTCGACGGGTAATAGTTTACACACACACAACCACTTGTTGTATAAAGCGATGAAAAGTCATTCAACCGAAATATCGGTCGTTTGAAATTTATTGTTAAGTCTTTGAAACTTTGCTCGATTTTTTTTTTGATGAACGATTATTGCTGTTGTTTTGAAATCATTAGATTCGTTCGGTTACGTTTCGTTGGTTTTAATATTTTTGTTTGGAGAGATAGAACGCTTGTAATAGAATCAAATTGCGTTTTTTTTTGCTGCCCTGAGCCTGAACATGTAGGTATCACGAGTCCATCTTTTTATTGTGAGAAACCCCCAACGGCGGGCAGAGTGAACTAAAATAACGTCGTCTGGCAAGAAAACACATTTTCTCGATCTTCTGGCATCTTCTTCGTCTCTGTCCTTAATTAACATTTTGGTAACAACATTTTCTCTCATTATTCTTTTGATCGTGTGGGACAGGTGGGTTATTCGTATGACAAGTTCCCATCACTTGGTCGCATTGAGAGACGAGCGAAACGAGTTCATACCCTGATGAGGTTTATCTCTAGTGTGTGTTACACGCACACAGATATCTTGATCACGCTCTGTTGAGAAATATAGACGATGAGGGACATCCTTCCTTCCTGCTCGACTGATTTACTTGTTGTTAGATCATCAGTGGGGGCTACTGACCGGCCACATTTCACCCATCAAATGATGGCCGGGATGCTCATTGTTGTGTTCCGGGACAAATTTACTTTGGAAAAAATCTCCGTTTTTTTTTACATTCTTGGCACCGTGTGGCCAAGCCAGAAGCTATTTGAAAGAGAGCAACAACCGAATCATTTTCTTTTTTTTCGCCAAAACGATTAAAACGGTCGTGGCCGGCTCTTTTGTCCCTTAGGAAAAAAGAATCTCCACGTTTTTTTTTACGCTTCAAGAATTTATCTTTTTTACTTCAGACGTTGTTTCCCTCGTCAACAGTTTTTTCTCTCGAACGACGCCATTTTTTCTTGTACGTCACACACAACTTGTGGTAATTTGACGAGGGGGATAGTGGCTTCAGGTCATCCTTATGTTCGGAATAGTTAGAATGAACTGCCCAGCTGTCATTATTGAGAAGACTAATGTAATATTTGAGGGAAAGAAAAAACTAGACACACGAGAGTCGCCATTTTGATTTTTAAAATCGGGATCATCATAACTTTTTTTTATCAACTATGAATTGACCTTGGGACACTGGGATCTGGATGCACTCTGTAACTCCATTTAAGGACATGTTTAAACCGTTTTTTTTTCACACACACTTTTGAACTTTTGAGGGTTTTAAATGTTTGTATCAAAGAGTTTCTGTGTGTTAATCTGTCAGTTAGAGAACAAAGTTCAAGTCAGTTGCGTTCGACTGTGAAGAACCGGAACATGAGAATCTTCTTTTTTTTCCCATTTTATTCCTAAAGAAAGAAAAGCGTCCGACTTTGGTGGTGGAGAAGAACGTGACTTAATATGGTCAACTTCGTGTGTTTATCTGACGAGAGAGACGAAGCTTTCACGCAGGCACCGGTTTGGTTCTCGGAAGATTTTTTTTCTTCTTATTCGTGATCCCCTCCATACAATTTCTGTTTTTTTCTGAGGACGTAATTTTACGACATGAAACGTTATTCTAGATATTTAATAATGACAAGATAAAAAGAAACGAGCAACGAAAATGGTTTCCCTCAATTGCCGATCGCATTGTCAAAGCTAAACAAATGAGTTACAATCTCAAATCTCCAATATCTTTTGTTTTCTCAAGGCTGTCATGTTTTGGTCAGTCAATGATGATGATGATGTAAATAATGTGACGTGAGTCATCAAGTCTGAAATGTGACGTCATTCATTTCCGTTTGGAATTTGTTCCGATTGAGTCTAGTCGACAATTGATTGCCGAAAGAAATTACACAATGGCCTCTTAAAAGATTAATCGTTATCTGCCAAAAGGCCGAATGGCGGAAGCACAACTCGATATCTGCAGGCAGACGAAATATATATGTAAAATAGTAGCCAAAGAAAATATAGGTAACGAGGCGAGACGGTGGCGCTGCCGTCGGTTTTTCACGCCGGCGTGGGAGCCGGCGTGAATATATGCGTCGCTTGACCATATATGGTAATGTTAGTCTTTTTTTCTATTTCTTTCGGTTGTTGTGTGTTTCTCCCTTCTGGTGGGTGCGTGTACGACATCAGCCGAGTTGAAAAGAAGAAGGCCACACCTCCCTCTTCGGGATGGCCCACATTGACACACAAAGTCACGTCACGTGACCTTGAGGGAAGAAGAAGAAGACAAGCAGCAGTTAAAGTACTCAGTTCCTGGCAGATTATTATTATGACTCCACATGTGTTGAGGTTTTAGTGAAACGATTTTAAGTCTGACGGATCCGCTGATGATCCGTTCCAATCGGCTCACACAATACGCTCACCGAGACTTTTTGTGTATTGTGAAAGAATTCAGGCGACAGATTGCCGACGCGACCTGAAAGAGTAAAAACACACCTGGCCGAAATAATAATCATCAACTGGCCATGAGCGAGTTTTGGCTGTGTGTATTCGGTGTACACATAACAGAACATTTGACTGTTAGACTCACCATGTGATGCACGTGAGCATTACCGGCACCGTGCGGATTATCACAGATGGATGAGCCCGTGATCTGGGTGTATATATTTTCTACGTTTTGGGAAATGAGAACAAAAAGTAGGACGAGGCCATTGCACACGAGGAGTCTCCTCCTGCCAACAGGATAGAGCCTTATACACCAGCACACACCTGGGCCCGTTCGTTCAAGAAGAGACGATGGTGGTTCACGGTAGAATGGGCCGGCTCAAGCATCTCTTTTTTGTTGTTGTTGTTGTTATTCTGTTTTACCGTATAAAGTTCTACTTGCCTTATATGGTCATCTCTCGTTTCTTTACAGTCCCCCCACCAACCACCTCCTTTCGTGATCCAAAGGTTCGCCTGGCTTCTACACGAGAGTTGTTGGTGGTGGGTTTGATCGAGTCGTGATCGAATGACACAGCAGCAACGTTACCTGATACGGGATTCCGTGACGGCCGTCCTCGTTCCATAGCTCAAAGATATTGACTCGGCAAAAAAGGGGGCAGTAAATGCAGAATTTGCTATTATTCCACAACTGATGGCCAGCAAAATATTAGAAAGAAAACAACAACTGATGACTGAATTTGGTATCGTCTGTATAGTCCTATACTACACTGTACACATTCATTGGATGTATCCAAAATAAGAGCTAGAGGATATCCCTGGTCAAGGTGAATATGGTGGTGGTGGTGTATTTATTCGTCAGAACTTTGTTGTTGAAGAAAAAAAGATCCTAAAATGGGCGAGACGTCAAGTCATCATGATTTCTTCGTCTCTTTCTCTTTCCTAAAAACTTTTCTCTCTTTTCGGGTTGACCATAAAGGGCCAAAGAAAAAGAAAAAAACAAAAAAAAAAAAACAACTTGTATGGAGAGAACTTTTTGGTTAGCCCAGGCTCCTTAACTCTTGAGAGCGAGAAAGTGGCTGACGCGAGCGCGCCCGGTAGATTACCTTACAAGGATCTCTCCACCACCAGTCGTCCTCTCTCTTTTCTCTCTCTCTCTTTCTACAGTCTGGAAATCTATTCGACGATAATCTCTGACTTTTGTGCTGAGATGGGCACGTGGGGTGAAAGGGTCTCCCAAATCCCAATAAAGAGTGGGCCATCCTTTTCTCTTTTTTGGTCTACAAGTTTGTCTTGTAGCATCACCCCTCAAAGAAGAAAAACACACACAAACTTTTATATATTCCCATACAGGGTAATGATATTATACGCTGACCAGACCAATTGTGTGTTGTGTCTATCGTTGTGACCGATTTTTTTTTATTTTTTTTTTAATTAATAATATTGATACATATTTTTTGGTTTGCCAAAGAATATTATATATATAAGAGAGAGGTGCGGCATTGTTCTTCTTATTATGGAACTGTTTTTTCGCACTGTAGAGAAAACCTTTCTCTCTTTGACCTCGCGTGCACCGACTCCTACCAACAATACCTAAACAGGCGCTATGCGAAAAAAAACCTCTCACCCGTACACGAAAATATGTTTACACAAAAAAAACTTTCTTCGTTCGCAATCAACAACTGAGGGCCACATTTTGAAAAAAAAATGAGCGTCGTGTGTTCGTGATGTTCTTCATTTGTTTAGAACGTGTCGTTTAGAATATTATGTATTTATTATGTTAACGATGTTCACGTTTTCATATAACGAGTAAACTCATCTCTCTTTTTTCCATCATAAATGCGGCGCCTTTTTGTAATAATATGTTTGTTACTTTATTTGTTTTGATAGATGGCGTTACTTTCTTTGCTACTGCACACCATCTATTGGTCGGATAGAAAGCTTCTTTTTCAATGGCGGCTAACGGAGAATTTCAGCCCGTGAGAGATGATACAACAGGTTTTTAAAAATCAATAATTGAAAGAGCAAAGTAACGGTGGCTATTAAAATATATTTTGTATTATTATTTTTCAGGGGATTTATTTTTACCCGCATCACGCAGGCCAGATGGGACATGGAGAAAACCGAGAAGAGTGAAAGAAGGCTATGTACCACAAGAAGAAGTTCCTGTGTAATATTTGAATACTGAGATCATTTTTATGATTCTCTTCTCATCTGTAAATTTGTGGCTTTTTATTTTTAGGTATGAAAGTAAAGGGAAACAATGGGCCAAGTCGCAACCTGCATATCCTGTGGGTATGAATCCTGCACTGATTGCTGGTCAGTCAGCTGCACAGAATAAATCGAAGAAGAGTGATCCACCTTTGATACCTGGGCTAGCACCTGCACAACAAGCTGCCAAGAAGAAAAAAAAGAAATCTAAACCAGAGACAGAAGTCAAGGAGGTAACTGGAAAGCTTGCAGGATTCACCATTCAAGAACCCAATTTTGGAGTCCCAACTCGTGCATCAAAAGAACCTAGTGCTACTCCAGTTGAAAGTAACAGTGGCATTGCTGTACCCAGTAATACTTCTGACCCAGCCAAACGGCTGAAAACCCTGAAAAAGAAACTAAAGGATATTGAAACTCTTGAAGCTAAAGTAAAGAGTGGAGAGCTGAAAAATCCTGATAAAGACCAAACAGAGAAAATCAAGAGGAAAAAAGAAGTTATGAAGGAAATCAAGGAAATTGAAAATTTAATTAAGTGATGTTTGATGTTGGACATCTCAATTCTCAAAAATTATTGTGCAAAATCAATTGTTGATAATCATTTTATTAACAAGTAATACACAAAATCTGAATTCAAGGATTGCTGGGACCAACTTTGTATGCATACTCTAGTGCTGTCTCAGCAATTTTAAGATCTTTTTCAATACTCCTGGCCCAGTTATCCACATCTCCAACTTCTTTTAAAGCAGAGCTAAAGTTTTCAACAAGCTGGAGCCATTGTTGAGCTTGTCTGGAAAAATTGGCAGCATTCTGTTGCAGCTGACGTGCTTCATGGTCCAGTTTCTTTTCATTGAGATAGGCTTGAGCGACCCTGGACAACGAATATGGAACAATCTTCACTGAAATCGACAATAATATGGATAGTTACCCAACGTTCAGATGATCGACCAGAGCATCTGTCAGGTTACCAGCAGCTGTGAGGGCTTCCTTCCTCAGTTCCTCTACATAAAACAAGTATGTTAACTCTGAATTTCTTGTTTATATTCTCTATTTTACCTCTGGTTTCCTTTTTTGCAGCTTGTTTTGCTTGATGTTCTTTCAACAAACTGGAAAGCATTTTCCCAACATAGAGGATCGACGTTTGTTTGTAAATATATTTTTTTTCTTGTTAATGGTATTGTAATGGGTAGAGCCACCTAGCGACGTGGATAACATTTTTCTAGACTATTCGTAAAAAAAATCTTGGCGGGAATGATCTGTCAGTTGATACACACGCCTAGAAAAGGAGGGAAATTCGATCGATCAAACAAATGGAAATTGTTCTCCATATCTTTGACAGTTTTCTCTGAAACTCAAGGGCAGTAACTTTTAAAAAATAAGAAATTTTCAATCCTTTTTGGGAGTTGTGCGTTGAACACAATAGGAGTATTCAGAAAGACTTTTTCAATAATTAAAAGGTCTTTTACTTACTTTGACTGAAAATTTCATAAATGCGTTGTAGCTGATTGATCACTTTAGTGGAATCCCCGTATCTGGTGGAAAATCAAGGATAAGCCTTTTTGTAGAGTTGTTTCCTCAACTGTAAGGGAAAAACTTGGCCTTCGGCTCGTTGCCAACCAGATCAGAACTTTTACATTCGACAAAGCTTTGTGCACAATTTATTTCATGCTATTGTTATATTTTAAGGGAACTTTATAAGAGAGCATTTTTGTTCTGATGCTGCGCGACAAAATCGTAGTTGCGGCTGAAGGTTTCTTGTTTTTTATATAACTCTTAAAAATGGAAAATTCCCATCGGTCTTGCTACTATAAAACAATTGTTTCCAGGTATGCCAATATAACAAAACGCTTTAGCACTACCTTAATTCTTTTTTTTTTCCTTTTACGCGTTCACGCGGAAATAAGAAAAGGTGAGCAATTTTGAGAACAAAAGACATTCTTTTATTTCTTTCTTCAAGGTACATTTAGAGTGGTGAAAAGAAACGGATCTGTTGTAAGGTTCATGGTCACCAGAATTGGTCACCTAGCGCTCGAGAGAAAAAAATGTGTCTTCTCTAAGCAATTTTTTTATTCGCCGAGTTCCTTAAATGAAAGGCTATCCCAAAAACGTCTTCCCAACTGAAACAGTCTTGCCTCACTCCCACTTAGGGGCTGTTGACAGTTGAAAGAGAATAGCTCACCTTGTTGTTTGCTTTGGCCATGATCTGACTTACCATCTACAGGGCTACACCTGTTGATTTGGAAGAATGACAAAAAAACACTGAACATGCAATAGGACTCCAAAGTTTGTCATTCAAGGTTTCGAAAAAAAAATTTGTTTTCAAAACTGTAATAACAATCTTATTGAGAAGACAAACCATTACGATTAAGAGTAATTCCGTTAGTCGATACAAATGAAGTAATCAATTTCAAATGAAGCCCTGGATTTTTGCCAAATTACAAACGGAGAAATCGTCGCTTAACTGAAACATCTCTAACGGTTTTCATTCTTTGGGAATAGCAATTGTATAATTTTCTAACTCAGATCTTTCTAAAAGCCTAATTTCCAAACCAAGACCTGTCCTCACACATTTGTTAGTCGCATTAAGACAGTTGTCTTACTCAACCGTCGTTTCGAAATTCGGCCACGGAATCGCGTGTAACATGGTGGTGAATCCAAAATTCTTTTAATTAATAAATTTGCGAGACGACAACAAATATAGAAAAAAACACCATCTTTTATTGAAAAATAAAATCACAACGGACAAAACACGGCTTTAGCCCTCCATCCGATAAAAAAAATAATAATTATGTAATACATATCAGTCAGTTAATAACCCCCGAAACACTTGAAAACATTTTGGGAAAATAAGGAAAATTACACAAGGAATATTATGGTCAAAACTTCACAGAACAAAGACCCGAATAGAATAATGAATCAATGAAGAACCATCACGTTTTATGTTTTTTTTGTTTTTTGTTTCCCGAATTTTCGAAAGGAAAGTGGACCAATCTAATAACGTTGGATCGAAAGCAAAAACAGCTTTCATTTAATTAATTACAAACACGGGGAGAGAAACAAGATTGCCACAAAGTGCAGCATTCAATTGAAAATTAAAAAACAAATTTCTTTAAACTAATAAAAAACCCTCACGAGAGTTTTGAAAAATGTACAAAGCACACGAACACTCAAAGCAACCAAGACCAGCGGCCGCGCCTTGACGTTCTTTTCTTTCTGTATAAAATGTGTTAAAAATACATTTGATGCTCGCGTCATCCGTTTCCTCCGCACTTCTTCGCAACGTGGGTCATGTAGTTGAAACCTATATTATGGTTTATTCATAGAGACAATTGTAATAAAATACTAAAACTCTTCTAAGATTGTGTGTGTGTTCAATTGCTGCCGGTTTCGATCGAAACACCACGACGAGACACGACGCGACGAAATAGGAAATCTTGAAGCTTTGCTGCACCGTTGAGTGTTTGTGTGAGTTTATCTCATTTTTAGGAAGGCAGGAAGGTTTAAGGTGGCAGAAACTGCGAGGTTCACTACCACATGTCTACACGATGAACGTCATCATCGCTAGAATGTCTAGAAACAAAATAAAAGAATGTCATTTGTTGAAAAGTTGAAAAGAAATGAATAACTTGAATACCTGGAACGATCGGCCTCGGCTGCTGCACTGATTCTAGCTGAAACTGTAGCTAAAGTGGAACGCTGCTTATAACTGCCCGTCCTATCCAAATGAATGGCATCAGCTTCTTCGTTGGATATCCGCCTTTTCGGTGTAGATGCACCGGATCCTCCTGTCGTGGTGGTTGACGGACAAGTCGTCGGAGACGGAGTGATATGAAGAGCGGATTTAATGATGCTGACGATACTCGTCCGCTCTGGCCGCTCTGGCTCATCCCAATCTTCGAGCGCTCGATCGATATGCGATTGCCGTAACGAACTGTTCCGACTGAATCGCGACTCGTGCGAATTCTGGCGTGACGCTGACGCCCGGAAATTGATAGTTGTGATGGGTATGTTTTGTACCCTTTCCAACTCTTCTTCTTCCGACTCACTGGACGATGACTTTTCCGACTCCCAAATGGGTTCTGCAATAATTGTTTTGATCATTGGTGGTTCCGGCGTCATGCTGTGAACATCCGGAAGTGTTTCGACTTCTGACGTGTCTAAAGACGGACCCAAGGCAGCGCTGGATGGATGTAATGTGTTTCCGTAGACATTGACGTCACGGAATCCAACCGATTTAGTTGATTTACGAGACTCTGACCGTGACGTCGGCCGCGTCGGTCCAGTGCTGAAAGTCCTATGCGGATATCTCCATGGTGATTTGGGTGGGTCGAGTTCCATGGATGGATTATCCAAGCCGAATTTCATGTCGTTATTATCGCCACCCATTGCGCCATTTTGACGTTTGGAGAAGCGACGGAAGATCCTTGATCCGAAATTAGCGATGGGCTCTTCGAATCTGGATCGCCTTTTTCCAACCTTGGTGTCGTGACTCTCCTCGATGATGATGTGACGGTCGTAAGGCGTGTCGTAATCCAATTCAATGACGGTCGAGAATTTGTGCGGGTAAGCGATTTCCACCAAGGTGATGATCAATCCCAGTAATGAAATAAGTAACCCTGAAACAATTGAAATCAAGGAGTTATTTTATGATGAGAAAAAACTGAAGGATCCATTTCGTTCGATTCTTTTTTATGTTACCAGCTGCAAGGACGAGCCAAAAACACCAGCCGTAACTAAAACTGATGATGGTGTCTTCGAAGCGGATGAGTAGCGGCCGACTTGGTACGTTTATAAAGTAAATCAAATTACTGAGTAGCATCAGGCCTCCAGTGAGGATCATCGTGTAACCTCCGTAAACCGGTACAGTCACCAACAAAATGTTCATCAGTATCCAAGCGGCAAACGACGCCCTATTAAATAGAAACGAATGAATGAATAGTTGCCACACCCGTTTGATTGTGTAAGACAAGAGAATCCTTAACAAGTGAAGAGAGAGAGAGTCGATGAAATCGCAAAGGAGAAAGAAAAATACATCAGTTCGTAAAGCAGGTGAGAAAAGAAAACACAAAGACAGCTGGGTTTTCACGTAATGGCAGCGAGTTTTGGTGTTTCTATTTCATTTTAAAGTTCTGAAATGTCTTGGGAATGTAATACACTACTAGGTGCGCTATGGAAGGGAACTTTGCGGTTCAGTTGCGGCTGGATCATTTTCGACAACGGACAACTATTTTCCCTTTCGAGTGTGGTCATCCGAATAATCCGCATCGAACAAAAACAATACTGCGCTATAACTATAATCTTCGCTACGGAAATTTAAGAAAAAATAGATACTCGAAAACAACTACACCGCTTTCCTTTTCCCCTGTTTTGCGATGATAATTTTAAGTTTATATTTATATATTTATTATTTTAAGGAGACGGTATACGTTATCTCGTTATCTACGTTATATATTTTAAATCCGAAACTAATGCAGAATTTCTAGTAGTATAACCGTTTGGATTTATCGCGGGCCATTCCAGTAAACTTTAATGTGAAGGGCGTATTTGAACATTATCTGTTATGTAATAGTTTTTAAAGAAAACTATTGGTTCGGTCTCTTCCTTTTATTTTTCATTTTGTCGACTCTTCCTCTTTTTGTATTGTAACATCGTTTGCAACATCCACAGGTGAACTTTTCAGTACTGTGTCTGGTGTGTGTAAGTGCGTTTCTCAATTTCGACTGTGTAAATTGTGTTAACTTTACGTGAATTTGATTGAAGGTGTTTGCAGCAGTGACTACGGTTTCTTGTACACTTTGTACTATGGTGCCAATCTACTCGGAGAAAGGATCTGAGGTCAATTGCCTTTTATGTAAGTCGTGATTCTAGTTGCTCAATCAGTCTCACTGTTTGTTGTTGTTGTATTTTCACCTCTAAACGCCCACTTAGAATCAGATAGTTCCGGTGCACTTTGTCAGAGAGGTGGAGCGTAAAACCTTCATTTCTTCTCGTGTCGTTTCGTAAGTTAGCCCAATTAAGTTTGTATAGTATCAATGTGAAGGATAGAGATGTAAATGTCCCCCATTAGTAGATGACAATTTATCGATATGACGCTAAATTCAACCGCAAGGATTCTTGCCCAGCGACTTTTTTTTTGCAGAATTTTTATTTTTCATATTCAAATTGGGCGTTTTTAACAGGTGAAAGTCGCCTTGGGGCAAGTGCATTAGAAAGTGAACACACACATTTTCGCACGTCATATTTCTCCTTATATTCTCTCGTTTCTTTTTAATGACCGTAAATAAATTGTCTGTTTATATATTTAAACATTGTCATTGCTGGGCTGCAAGATGTTGGCACTTGACGTCTTCAAATATAAAAACCCCCTCCCCAAAAATGATGTACTCATAACGGAAGGGTCGATATTTTAAAAGTTGTTTACGCAATTTCCTGGTTGTCTGTTCTTATACGGTCTATAATTCTTTCATGGATGTTGGATTAGATCACGAGTTTGATTATAGAGTTAAACGACCTCAATTCACATCAGGCGCTATAGAGAGAGAGGATTTGTTTGGCTGTCATATGAATTTAAAAAGCCAAAGCCAGACATTTCTGGAGTGTGTGCCACCTTTTTGTTTTCTTGTTGCTATGGCTGAAAATTTCCCGGTTCATTGAAATTAATTGACTGGACACTTGGGGAGGATTGAGTCACTATTTTGAAAGTAAATATTGCAAGGGAGCAATTTCACAAAGGGGCGATTTTTTTACGATAATGTCTTCGGATTGGTTGGACACTCTTTTGAGGTAATACCGGATGTAAATAATGAGCTATCCATTTGAGATTGAGTGTTGTAAAATAAAGAAGAAAAAAAGCGATCGTAAAATGAAGAGGGTAACCACAAAAGATAGGGGGAATTGCAGAAAATGGCATTCCTAAAATTCTTTGACTTTTTTTTTTTTGTTTTAATTTTTTTTTAGCGCTTACCACAAGGCGATGCAGCTGTAATAACCAGCTTGGCGATAGGTCCGTCCCCATCCAAATCCTTCTTCGTTCAAGCTGAGGTATTCGGCGACAGTTAAAATGGGATATGGTAAACCTTTTTTCAATGCTTTTTCGTAGCCATGGACCATGTCCTCTGGTCCTTTCCAATTGAATCGTTCGTTATAATCGATCCGATCACTCAAATTGAACACGCCGGAAGCTTCGAAAAAAAAACACAAAATAATACGTCAATTATTATCCTACTGTTTTGCGGTTGAGAAAATAGCTTACAGCGTAGGGTGACATTGACGTGATTAAATCCAATGTTGATACCCAATTTGGCGATAATCTTTTCGGATGAGAAGGCCCGATAACTGCTCGTGATTTGTCCCTCTCCGGTGTGCCATCCGCATCCATTGCCGCTAACTGAAAAAGTAAAAGTAAAAGTCAAAAATGAGATTTACTGTTGTGTAGAGTGCTGATTTATGGTCCATTTGTTTCTTGTGCGTGTCTGTTGTAAGTGCAAGCTGCACAGTGTCTTCTATTGTACATAAGTCACGCTTGATTGTACAGTATGTACGTGCAATTAGTCATGCAGTGCAGCGACCTCGTCTCTAGTTTTGGCTGTTGTGTACAAGAGATTGTTTCCTTGTAAATGTTTTCTACTAGGGCAGAGCTCAGCAAGTGGAATAAGAGAACAGGAGGAATCGAGCCGGCCTATGCCACGCTTGAATAGAGAATGTGTTTTGTATTTGATTTCAAGGTAAATTTAGACGGGTCGGGAGCGAGCACGACCTTGAAAGTTCTCTTTTCATTTTCGTCTTTTTGAAAAGCAGCAGCGCGGTATATATCAAGAAGAAGAAGTCTTATCCATACACCTTGTGTCTACTATCTTTTCCTACCTTCTTATATCCCCCCCCCTCTTCTCATAACGCTGGGCCTATGTTACACCTTTCGAAGGCCGCGTCGGTCGTTCTTAAAAAATAAAAATAAGTTTTGTTCCTTTTTTTTTCGGAGCTTGAGGCCCCGGCAACGGCAAACGTTCCCAGTTGTTTGTCCGTGTGTTTTTGTGTGCCCAGTTGTCGAGGCCATGCCACTTCTGGAATGTATTTACCTTTTTTTTTTCCTCTTTTAGACTCTTGTTCTCTTTTCGACATGTATACACTTTTGTTTTCAATACGAAGACAGATTGAACAATTCCTCAACTCAAAATGGCTCGCCCTTAATAATATGTTCTGCAAAGGTTCAACGGGCTCGTCACCTGTCCAGCAGCTCTCCCCTTTTTCTGTTAAGTGTGGCATCTATTTGTGCACATTCTGAATTTCTTTTGAAATATTCTTGATACGTTTTTAAAAAAAAGGGAATCTATTTTTGCTACTGCTTTGTAGCTTGTTAATATTTGATGATTACTTAAATTTTGTTTCCCATTATTTCTACGTGATAATGTTCACGTAACTACACTGGCTTAACTAGTGTTCGCATTACTCTCTCTCTCTGAATCAAGTGAAAGTGGTTCAGATTTCGGGAAATATAATGTACAGTCAACGCCTTTTTGAAAAAAAAAAAAGAAAATCGCCGTTGGAAGTTTTCCGGTCTAGGGAAGCTTAACAAATGAGAACTTTTAACGTATAAACTTGAAAAATTGTGTTGGATAAAATGCTTTCAATAATTAAAACCAAAAGGCTTGACATTGTTATTTTCGCATAGAAAACGTTGCAGATATTTTAGCAAGAAGAAAAAACTTTAATAGCGTCACGAATGAATTTCGAGATTTTAATTGAATAATTAAATCACAAGTTTATTTTTTAGTTATTTCATCATTGCTGCGAGATCTAGTAGGAAATGGCCTAGTTAAGCCTTGATTGCTCGTCCGTAAAGCACGTCGTTTTCCAAATGTAAAGACTTGGTTATAAAAAGACACGCGTGCAGCTCATTCCGCACACCGCATAGTGTGTGGAGTAATCGAACCGTGCCAATCTTATGGGAATTCCTCTGCTGTTTTTTTTTTTCTTTATCTCTTGTGTTAATTTGTTTTTAAAACTTTTGAGGTGACGTAATAATCGGGAAATCATTGAATGGAACTTTGTGGGGACTGCGGAATAAAAAACGAACAATCAGCAAGAAACCGAAGAAGAAAAAAAGGGTCCGCCCTATCTCTATACGGTATACATTACTGGGGGTTCCATATAACCACGGAACCTCGAAATAAATAGTATATACCATATACCTATTTATTTGAACACAGAAAAATAGAAAATGAATCGTTTTTCGGTTTAGCTCGGTTGGATGCGAAAAAAAAGGACAAACCGAAAAAGATAATGAAATTTCACTGGGGAGCGGCGATTGCGAGAATCGTAACAACTTGCGTCAGATGAACTGAAAAATAAAAACGTTCCCTTAAAAAGGAAAATTTAATAATTTAATCAGTTTTTTCCCACTTGAAGAAGGATCCGGTTGGTGTAATAATCTAACGCGTCGAATCAAGTTGTAGGACGACCGTACATCTATTTATTAATTCGGATGAGTCGGGACTTTCACTCTGAAAAAGAAAAAATCTCCGACAGACGGATTGTCCCGCTAATAGTTAAGCCTCTCTGCGGGAGTTTTTCAATTTATCAGAGGGGGGTACAATTGAACATAAAGAGAATTTTGAGGAGGATGTCTCTCTGCGTATAAATGTCGGCTTGTGTGTAGGTGTTTTTATGTGGAAATGGTACCAGAGGTAAAAAAAGAAATGGTGTCGGATGACTTACCTAGAATGACGGCACCGACGAAGAGGCTGATGGTGACGCTCGTGAATGTGGTAAAACGCTAAAAGAAAAAGAATTTTAAATTTAAATACAAGTTTTTTTTTCTGTTTTCACAGCAGTTTGTCAAAACAGAAGATGGAATTGAGGACGCAATGATGCAATAGTTATTTTGTTTCCCAATTTCCCATCATCGACCGAAAGGAACATTCGCGGCCGGCCATTGGCAATTCAAAAGTCTAGTCGTTTCTTACATTGTCGTGAAAACAACAAGCAACAGGACCCTTTGGGGTCTCAAATAAATATACGACCCGAAGAGAAAGAAAAAGTTTGCGGCCGGCGCAAAACAAGTGAAAGTTTCTCGATTTGACAAGATCATTGGTGCTGGTGGTGGTGGCCATCATTCTTTTGGTATATATCGTGAGTCTTTTGCAGCTGCTGTACCAACAAACGATGTCCATCAAAATGTGTTGGTGTGACGACCGCTGATCACGATACGCCACACGCATAGACTCACGAAATAGTTATTGTAAGAAAAAATAACTTACTTCTTTGCGCATGCCGGGCAAGACGATGAGGAATGCCACAAAGAGTGTGATGAAGATGACGCAAAATGTGATGGTGGGCACATCACCAGTCACGGCCGTCCTGTTGGCGCGATCGTAAAGCGTCGGTCCACCGTCGTGACGAAATGCATCGAACCAGCCTTTCATTCTGATGCTGCTGCTGCTCGTATTACGTCCGTTCAGTTTGAAAACTGTTCAACTTTTGATTGAATTTCCAACTCTACACGCGAACCACCTGCAATGAAATGTGTTTAAGGGAGTCGGGGTGATTAGACGATCAATTCATCATTATTGTTATCGTGTGTATCGACAAAAATTAAGTGCAACAGCTGCACCAGCTGATTCCCCCTTCAGTTTGACTTTATTTTACCTTGAAAATCGCCTTTAGACCAAGGGCTTTTCCTTGAAAAAATATAAAAACCATTTCAGAAGGGCGTTTTTGTTTTGGTTTGGTTATTTCCTTATTTGACTAATGGTAACAGATTTCGAAGCGGAACAAGAAACAAACGAGCGATCAAAAATGCCCCCTTATAACTCGTCGCGGTCACACTATTGCGAAGTTTGGCCTCCAACGCTTCATCTGGTCCACCTGTCCATACATGGATATGTTTTTTTTTCCCCTTTTATCTCTGTCCACCACTGAAATGGACATCAGAGAGTAGTGTCGCTGTATTTTTCGATTTCTTTCGTTTACATATCAGAAAGAGATTTCCCGTTAAGAGGATTCTGCGATTAAGAAGCTTCCATCATTTTCAAGTAAATCATTATCCATATTCCCTCAAGTCCTACCGGATGACCCCAACAATACCGTTGCGGATGGAAGGGTAAGAAAAAAAGACTGAAAACTTCCCCTTTTTTTGCTGTTGGACATTCAATCGCCCACGAGTACGTTGACGTTGGCTATTTACACGACGAGTTCTTTGTCGCTCATTTCCTATGGAATTCCCCAGCAAACTCTTCTTTTCTTTTCTTCCCATTTGTTTTCATTTTCAAAAGAAAAGAGAAGAAATGAACGTTACGATGACGTTGTTGATGTTCGGTCTCGTCTTAAATAATATCTGTTGTTATCTGAACCCGGAATTGAATTTCGATTAGTTCGTGAGAGGATCGTTAAACTTATTCGAGCGTGTTTTGCACGACGGGGGGGGGGGGGGAACAAAATGCGGATGTTGTTGGGTGGATTCACATAGCTTTACAGGTAATCGTAATCCTTATTGCGTTTGTTTTTTAAGGCGTGCCTCCGTAAATACCAACGTTAATTTATCACAAGTTTATTACGTCTGAAATTATCGAAAAGAATGTTGAAGATGAATGTCAATTACTTTGTGATTATTACACAATCTAAAGTCTTCAGATATTTCTGTAATAACGCGGGATTAGTATTACTACTCCGTCAACAAGTGTTTTTGTTTTTTTTATTATTTTCAAACAATAAAACAAAGAAAATGTTGTTAAAGCTCGGGGATTTACATCGACCAAGGACGCTGAGGAGATGACAGTTGTTTGTTTTTTTACAATTTAAAAAATGAAACCTAAAACGATTTCGATGTGCCCTCACGTCGATAGGCACGTCGAAAAGAAGAAGGAACTTTTTTTGTTGTTGACATTGTTTCATGTAATATACCTATGGGGGGTTCGGTAGAATAGGAAATGTTGACCGATTAACTGACTACTGACAAGGTAAAATTCTTTCTTTTTATTTGTGTCCTCAATCGAAAGAAAACAAAAATGTGTTGACAAATGTCCATTTCCCACTGGTGGGTCAGCGGTGACGTTTAAGTTTAGCGAGTTTTTAATTCTAGACAAAAATGGGGGGGGCTCCTAATATTGGTGGAAATGATATAGAAAAAATATTTTGAATTCCCCGGGTGCTTCACTCACGAATGTCGTTTCCAAACCCGTTACGATTCAATAATGGATGAGACGGAACGACCGAGTTCTCCCCCCCCCCTTCAACGACTTTCTCTTTTTTTTTTCTTTTCTTTCTTGAACACTGAAAATCCCAGACTTGTAACAAAAAAAAAATGTTTTTGAGCTGCTATGTAACTCTCGTTCAACCTTGCACGACGGGTGAATTTTTTTTTCCTTTCAAGTTTAAACTTCAACCCCCGGCCGAGATTTCTCGAGATACACAAACACCGTCGAACGGGTTGATTTTTATTTTCTTTTTATTCTTGTTTTGTTGTACATAGTAAACAACAAAAGATGATATCCTCTTTCTCTTTTCATTTTATTTTTTTCTGCTTTTCTTTCTCTTTCCATCGAACTTTCTCCTGGACTCTATTTTAATTTTAAGTTTTTTTTTTCCCTCTTTTTCCCTCTTCTACCGTTCAAATAAAACGACGGTTGGAGATAGAGAGAGAAAGAAAGAAGTCATCGGGACCCGAAATCTCTTTTCACTTATTGCCTTGGGCTGTGTACCTTGTGCGTGCCAACAAAAAGTCTAAACGAAAAGGAAGAAAATGAAAGAAAGTCACGAAAACAGAGAGACAGGACAGACATGTGACAATTCCCCCACAATAAATTGATTATGACGTTCCCTACGAACTTTTCTATTTTTTCTCCCTGTAATTTGAATGACGTACACATTATATACCAAAGACAAAGTAATTTGTTTGTAAGTTGGTTAATTACCAAGCGATTTCCTATGGAACGAGACTATCCGGAAGGAAATGTTGTTATTGTTGTCGTATGGTGCTCGGTCCATTTTACAAAGACCTGCATCGAGTCCCGCACGTCTGAACGACGGCTGACCGTGTCACGTTAAAGCTGTCAATTATCCACATCACATTGAAACGTTATTGAACTATTAACAACTTCAATCTTCTACTTAAATTGCCTTTCACTCTCGATATCACAGAACCAAAATTTTGTCGTCCAGCACAGTCGTGAATTCGTGATTGCCTGATTCTTAATTTTCCTTAGAAAAAAAAAAACAACAACTTGAAATTCAATTTGTATCTAATAAAAATGCGAGAGTTGAAAAAGAGGACTTGAAAGCGAGCCAAAGGCTGGCTTGCAACTGACTCGAGTCTGTGTCAGCAGTTGACCGGAATTGACGATGAAAAAGAAGAAGGCGCCACCACCACTACGAGGGAGCTCAGTAAAGGTACTGCTGGCTTGGCTAGATAGTCTAAGCTATACTAACCAGAAAGAGAGAGAGAGAAATGGCTATAGTCTCTCTCTCTCTCTAGCAATCGACAGGAAAGAAAGAAAGAAGAAGAAGAAGAAGAAAAAAAAAGGGAAAAGCGAACCGCATTCGGAGCTGCAATATCAAAGAGAGAGAAAGGGGAATATTATACAGGCAACACTTTAGTGGCGTTATTTAATCAGACAAGAAGACTAGACCGCAGAGGTGTCACACACTAAATAATAAGCGTTCATCATGAAGCAATTGACTATATACAGTTGGTTGGTATATATATACCGTATACGTCACAGGGATTTTCTCAGATGATGACCCACTCCCTACCGACGTCTATTTGTAACCGGGTTTGTGTATACTGTTGCTGAGTCACTTTAAACACACAGTTTTCGGCCACTGTGTATATTTCCCGGCGTTATTCGTTGGAAAGATATTTCCAATCCAAATCCTTGCGTCACCATCATCCTTGGGACTATGAATTTTATTTAACACGTATTTTATGTGTGGTACGTGGAGGTCGTTTGGGAGAAAAGAAAAATATTAAAAGAAAAGGACTTTTTGGCCAAGTGAATGAAGCAAGAAGAATATCAAATAAATACTATATAACCATATAGGTTAAGATGACGACATTGAAATGAAGGTCGAGATCTCAATCCTTATAGATCCTATAACGATAGAGCTACATAGTTAAAGCGTCGCTTCTTCTATTTTCTTTTTTTTCTTTCAAGATTTGTATTAGTCACCCAATAACTAATTCAAAACAATTGCGAATCCATTGGTAACCGTCACGGGTGAAATATCACGATTAATATCTTATCTGTGGCGCCAGCTAGCTCTCCATCTATATAATTTAAGATGGGCGTTTCTTTCCAGTATTAGACGTATACTGTAAGGGATTTTCGCTGTCGGCCTCTTTCTTCGTTTGATATCGGCTAGCACTGTAGAGTTATAATCTAGTAGGATTGGATGGCAAAAGGAGGCTGCTGCCATCCATCCTGTAGACTGAATGAATATAGTATCTTCGTATTACTCTACCAATCTCATTATGCTTCACTGAGCTTCCAATGAAAAACGAAAGTTGACACCATTTTTGGTTATGTTAAACTCTCTCTCACTCGCATCCATGTTGTTGTTGTTGTTGTTGTTGTCGAAGTAACAACTGCTACCCCCGTCTACTACCCCACCGCTCGTTTGCCGGTTTGATACATCTATTGACGGATTTGTTATAACGTGAATTAAACAAGAATCGAGTCTCTATTATAATCGGCGAGTGGATCAAAACGAAAGTGAAAATGACGTTTCCCGTTTGTTTATATAATAACCACTGCCGGCGACGATGTGGGTCAAAACAAAACAAACGAAATCCCCCCGGAATTTGCGCGCTAGATCTAATAAGAATAACACAACGTGTTTTGCTTTGTTTTTTTGTCCACTTTTCCGCACAGTGAAATAACACAGAGCATTTCATCCCGTTAGCTATGACGCAAACACAAACACTGCGAAAGAAAAACAAACCAAACAAAAACAGAAAGTGAACACACAACTTACGTTTAATTGATGATGGGTCCACGTGTGTGTGTGTGTGTGTTGCACGTCAATTCAAATGAGACAATCACCGACTTATAAAGTTGAAAAAATGTTCACACTCGAAAATTGTTTTTGGACGAAAATAATTCAATTGAATTTCAAAAGAAAAAATTACAAGTTCCGCGCTTGTTGATGGGCAACGAGCAACGGGTCGCAGTTAAACAATCCGGGACGGTGGGTTTATCGAGACTGAGCCCGGCAATGTCACTACCGGCCCATAATATGGGGAAGGGGAAGAGAAGTAAAAACAGGCAGCCAAAGAGACGAAAAAGAAAAAGAGAGACCTTAAGGAGAACCCCAAGAAGTTTAGAGGTCTCTCTCTCTCTCTCTCTCGATGATGGCAGTGGGTTGGCCCGTCGCTTTTGTCGGTTGAGGTTTTTTTCTTCTTCTTCTTCTTCTTCTTCCCCCTTTCTTACCTTTTCTTCGTTGTTTGTAGACGGAGGACCATTGGATGTGTGGTGGCTGGCGTCCCCTTCTTTCCTCTCCTTCCACCCACTACTGGAACCTGCCTACCTCTTTCGCTTGTATACCTGTGCCAGCCAGGAGGAGGAATAACTCGTTCGTATCACCACCACCACCACCACTACTCTTGCAAGGTCATCCTTAGCGGAATGAAGCTGGTCTAAAGCCTGCCACTGCCTATAGGCAACTCGGTAAGGTGTCTGTTGTGTGTTTTTCTTGTATTTGAAAAGAAACGTGAGCGTATTAGATCGACGTGCGTGTGTGGGAGGTTTTTGAGTTTGCCAAGGCGGGACTTGACACCTTCTCACCCCACCGCCGCTATTGAGAAAGAGAATTTATACAAAAAAAAAAGAGGAAAAGAATATAACGAGATAGTATCCAATAAATAATTTATAACCAGATGGAAAAAACAAAGTCAAAAGTTTACAAGGATGTAGTTCCGGATAAAATTTCATTCTCTTAATATTATTATTGAATTTAATCGCAAATCAATTCAATTTTAATTATAGGCAGATTATTATTATATTCCCCCCTTCCGCAATAATCGGGTTAATAACAATAATCACTGGGTGATGGAGAAAGGTATACGATAAATATACTTACCTTTGTTATAATTCTTTTATTTTTTAAAAATAGCGTTCATTTGTTTTTCTATACAAAAATTACTTGATATCTTTTGCACTCCAATTGGTATCGATAAAGGCGGCCGTGCGTGTGTTATCCGGACATCAAACGAAACGTTTTTTTATCTTTGAATCTGTAAATTAAAACTCGGATTCTTTTTGCTCAGTCGAGGAGAAAAGACAACAAGAGAAAAGGTGCGCGGTGTAACGGCAAAATACGTGAATAGCTGAGCTCTGTTGGATTTGTTTTATTTTTTAAAACGAACGGGAAAAAAAGGACATGGTATATACGTGGTTATCAGATAGAAATAAAAAGAGATTTTTTTAAAAAAATAAAATAAAAGCAGGGAGAAAGGTGAAAATATAATCCAATAGAGTGTTATATTGTCTTTAATAAATTTGGGTTTTTATTATTATATTATTGGCATTATTTATTTTTTTTGTCTTTTCTTTCAAAGGGCTAGTGAAAGTCCCGTTGAAGGCCAAGATTCCGGCCCGGTTCCAATATACGTCATTGGTTAAATTAATAAACATTTGTTTATTTGTTTTTTTATTTTCTACGTGTTCGAATTTTGTTATTTATTTTTTTTTTAAGGAAGTTAATTGACTTCCTTCTATTAAATGCGAGCTATTTGAATTTGTTTTATCCTTCGACGTAGGTACTCCAGATAGGTGCACGATTGAACGTATGTGTGTCGACAAAGTCATTTGTTAAAACAAAGTCAGGACCACAAATTGAAAACGTGCGTACTCCATATAAGTTGTAGTGGGTGGCAGCACATTGAGGAAATGGGTCAACTTGATTCCTTTGTCCAACTGGTTTATCTCAAAAAAGAAAAATCAAATTCTCTCCTCCTATAGAAAGAAGAAGAGAAGGAAGGAGAAAAATACTAAACAAAAAGTTTCGAATAAATAAGTAGGACAAAACGAAAACTGTTCCGGATTGTACTTGACACTTTTTCCGAGAGACAGAGAGAAAGGTGCAAGTTGTCTCTACTAATATTTCCCTTTTTTTTTCGCTTTCTCAATTGGAATTTCAATCGAAACTAAACGGATTGACCGATATACGGCACACACTTTGTGATTGGGGATGACGCATCCCATTCAATGAATTCATTTCGTTTTTCAAGGCGATTCACAAGTTGTACGTATACACGGATGCCTTGAGAAAATGCTAAACAGGATATTAAAGATCGGACACATATCAGTTGAATTACATATTTATCCGTGTGGATTTGAATGTCGATCGGATTGTAGGTTTAGTCAGACACGGTCGTGAGCAAACGCATACGTTTCTTTCTTTCTTTTTTTTCGTTTGTTGGAAGGCTGTTCGTTAGCGAGTCGATCGTCCTTGTCAGGGGGCGCCATCGTGCAACACCAGCGGAACGCCATGCCAGAAATATCTAGGCCAAGGTAAACACATTGCGTGGCTGTTTGAAACACAAGAATAAGGAATGACTCGCGCTCTCTGCGTTCTTTTTATTCTTCTTCTCCTATCTTAAACACACACCTGTGTATAAGATATACAACTACCGTCTTGTTCCTCCTTGTCTAAAGTATTACATTTTCTTCTTCCTTTGGCCGTCTCTTACGAAACATCTCGAATTGTCATCATGATTTCTAAGGGAGTAAAATAAAATTTCTCAAATAAAAGAACGTGTCATCACTACCCGTATGTATACGGAGTCGTAGTGAAAGAAAGAGAAAATGATTACGGAGCTTCCATATAATATGATAGATCCCTGTAGGAGCGGACCCCATATTCTTCTTTCTTTTTGATGGAATAGCTTTCAGTTTCTTCGTCAATAACACGCCCAACTCTTCTTCACACTTTCAGTGAGAGTCGTCGTTGCCGAACCGTCACCCTCTCTTATATAATCAGACATAAAAAGGAGCTAAGAGCCATATGTGTGTTTTTTGTTCTTCATAAATTATTATTCAAAAAGAAAAAGGGAGAGTGAAAAGAGAAGAAGTTGTTTTCATTTTCCACCGATGGTCAAAGACCTCAACATCTCTTTTTTTTTTTGTGTGGCCCTAATGAATAATCACTGTGTAGTAAAGCGATAAAAAAAAAAACACGAGAAAATGAATATACTAAAAAGAATATCAAAAAGGGACAACAAATAAATATTCAAACGGCACAAATGTCAGCGTGAGCGAAAGTCATCATCATCTTCGTCCCAGCAGAGTTTCTATCTTGAAATGTAGTAGAAAGACACATTTTTTTTACGGTCAAAGAGAGGCTGATGGCTGATGGCAAAAAAAAAATCAGAATCGAATACTACATACCAAAATTCTGGGTCCTTTGTGGTAGTAACAGATGCAACAGCAATATTTGTTTGATTGGCATACGGAGGCGCCTCGAAACAAAAAGTGTTACTTTCCTTTTCTTTCTCCCGTTGGGTATATAATCTGTGCTCACCTGTAGACCACCATTAAACTACCTATCTCCAGTATCTCCTATATGTATAGCTTCTCCTTTTTGTTTTGTTTTTTGTTGTTGTTGAGGAGGCATATTTTTTTTTTGTTGTATAGTAACTTTCGAGGAATGATTGTTAATTTCAGTGTCTCATTTTCTCTCTCTGACTGTTAATAATTCTTAGTATTTTTTGTTTTGTTTCTGGTGGGGAGAGTATATTATAAGAGAAAGAACTTGTGTTTGAGAACTGTTATATAGAGAGAGAAAGTCAACCCATTGATTTCTAACCCGAGGCGGCTTGATTTACGCACACCTTCACAATCCAATCAAGTTTAATTACAAAGTCGAGATTTTCCGACCGCAGGTGCTTAGTGCTGGTGCTAGCTTTTATTGCAGCAGCTCAGCACATTGAACAACAACAACAACTGAAATCATCGCACTCTGTGTGTTGGTGGTGATAACGAATCTTGAAATGACCCGCCCAGTCAGTTTGATTGTACCCGCACTCTATTTACACACACACAATGTGTTTATACTATAGCAGAGCAAGTGTGTTTGTCTATAATGAAGATGTCGTTTGTGACGCAATCGTCGTCGTCGTCTATAGAAAGTGAAATTTGTCTTCTGTTTTGAATTTCATCTATTGCCAAACGAAAATAAGAGACAAATCATGTTGGTGATGTTGTTGTTTGCCTCTCTCTTTTTTGTTTGTGTTCATTTAACTGGGGAAGATTCAAATCGCCATCGAAATGTTTTGTGTGCGCCATCGGGGTCGCCATCTGTCCACCTAATATTTTATCGCTTTCATTCCCATCAGAATGGAGATACAAATAAAAACGGGGGGGTTAAGTGCCGTTGATTGCCAGTATGTATGTGTCCCGCTCCATTTAGAAAGTCGTCTACAAATGTCAATCAGCTACTGGCAAATGCAATTAGAAGGCAGTATCTCTTTTCCCAAAATGAAAATGCGCAGCCTCTCAAACGAAAGTTTTTGTCAAACGGATGGGGAAGGTGGAATACACCGGACATGGAAATGGCCGCTCACGGTATATACAAGTGCCTCGAGCTCATTATTAGCTTTATATTATAATCATCGAGTATACATGTAAGCAATGCTCCTATATTGTTAGAAAATTGGCCCTGGTGTGTGTGTGTAATCTCGCACACACGCTGCGCCTTGTTCTCCTCACCGAACCCACACGGAACGCTCGGCGTGAGTTTCAATCTATAATTATGGCTGTGCCATAAGAGAATCGACCTTCACCCAGTTTTATTTTTTATTTTTTTAATTTGAGAATTTTGATATTTCTCTCCTATTTTTGGTTGGTTGTTGTTATTCTGTTCTTCCTCACGCAACAATTGGTGCTACTAGACATTTTGTTTCTTTTCTTTAAGGTTCATTTTAAGGGCATAAATAATGCGGAATGAGCCGGTGCCAAAATTGCGCAAACTTGCGCAGAGGAAAGGGAAGTCGTTTATCAAATGTGGAGCACAGGGAAATGCTCACGAACGCCAGTACTCTCACTCTTCATTTTTTTGGGGGGTATTATAATATATTTAAAATTTTCCTTTTTTTTTTTGTTTTTCCCGAAATTAAAAATGAAATCCAAACTGGTTTGATGCTGGAGATTTAAAATCGATTTGTGTATACGTCACGAGATAACGTTGCAATTCCCGCACGGCTGAGCTGAATTGCTAGACAATGTTCATACTAAATCGGGATCGATGGATGGCAGACACACGTTCGTTGTCAATGACAAGATTAGTCCTTCGATCATCAATAGAAAAAGTTAACGGACCAGTATGGAAATTTGTAGGTTTTTCTTCTTCGCCGGCGTCTCTGACGATTGAAAATGGACAACAAAAAACCAACAAAAAAAAACAAAAAAAAAAATCAAATTGGATAATAAGTGATAGGGAAACCAGTCGTGACTGGCCCATTTCGGGATGTGATATTGTAGAGTTCATTTGCTTGGCCATTTGTTATTGACCGACTGTGCGGTTGTGGAACGAATTTGAATTCCTCTCGTGTGTCTGCGCTTCTATTACAGTCGTGACATCCCTCAGAGGTACGAAAATGGAGGCATAAAGTAACGACTTCCACATTCACCTTGACTTCCTTATCCCGAATCACGAGCGCGCTTTTATTTAAAAAAGAATTCTTTTTTTTTCATACGGTTTTTTTTTTAAATCTTATTTGGAGAGAGTCTCTCGCTTCTTCTCAGGAGGAATGATGATACTAAACACTATGACGCGCTTTTATTATTTCGCTATGCAGCACAGTTGATGCTCGAACATTCTGGCGCATACCCTCCCACCGGCGGCAAGGACGATGAGCCTCCAAAAGTCCCGAAACAGCAGGAGAACCAGACGCTTCAAGACATCAGCAGATTAACCTACTCTCTGTTGAGCGCGTCTCGTCGTCGTGAGGAACTTTTCCCTTTTTTTTAATTCTTCTTCTTCTTCTTTTTTGTGTGTGTGTTCTTGAAAAAAAAAAGAAAGAAATTAGAACTTTCGGTTCTACTTCATCATCTTTTTTTTCTTCTTATCTGCCGCGAGAGGAAGTTGTTGCTCTAAAAGAAAAGAAATTGAAGTTGCCTCCGAAACGACCAGCAGTGCATAAAATATACCACCTGTTCCCGATTTCGGGAACGAGGACGGCAATTAGCCTTGTAGACGATTTGCCCTTCAATCAATTTATTCCGAGTGCTGGAATGCATCCGCGTTGCTCGTTTATTTCGTTTTCCTTAGCTTTTCCTGCTGCATGCCTAATAAACTGGATGGCTATATATCTTATTATTATATCACCTTATCCATTTTTGTTTTGTTTTTTGTTAGAATTTTCAGAATTTTACTCATTTGTTCCTTGAATGTTTCTCCTCAACACCGTCGTGTGCAACAAGGATTTTTTACGAGTATCAGTAGACATTGATCAAAGTCTTTTGTTTGATGATTGGATCGTGTTCGATCGATTACAAATCAGCCGATGACTGGACACAAACGAAATCGCTGATTATTTCCTTGCCGTGATTACATTTGCATTGGTTTGTTTTTAACATTGACCTACTGGGGTGGCCACGTATCGTGTCTGGCAATCTCTCTGGCCGTAATTGCATCGAGATGAACGAAATTATGTAACTTGTAAACACTTTTTTTTTCTCCGAAAGGAAAATGACCATCATCGCTCGCACGTAGTCATCTGGTAAATGGCCATGTCTTAATTGGATTTAGAGTTGATGTTGCACTTGATATTCGTTGATGGTGCAACATGACAATTAAGGTCAAAAATGGTTCGCAACGCGAAGGTCGAAACAATTAATTGTAAATGAATGAAAAAGAGTCCGCTCTACGTCGCTAAATGGGGCGCCCATTTAAACATTTACGGATGGATTAGTTAAAGCCATTATGATACAATTGGGTAAAGTTTACATGACATAGCAAAATAACAACAAAATATTACGTGGTGAAAGCGCAGAGTCTTTTTTTTTTTCTTCTTGACGCTTATATAACGTCTTGAGATTTGTTTATACTTGTTTCACTAATAAAGAAAGACCTAGGAAATTGAGAATTATTTGAAAGTATATTCTATTCATTTACGGTTCTCTATACTTTCTTTCTTGTTTATTTTATTTTATTTTGTTTTTTTTGTTTCTCTTTTTGTTTAACAACACCTGTACAGCTTCTCTATTATGTCAGTTAAAGCGTCCGTGTATAGTACTGTTGTTGTTTTGTTTTTTTCTTCTTTTCTCTGCTGTGTGTCGTGCCGCATTGACGTTCCCTGTCCGGGGTTTCTGTGCCGAGTGTGCGCAGCCGTGCGTAGAGTTAAATTGACCGTCAAAAGGTGGCATCAGGTAGCTGGCGGCGCCTTTTCGAACGTGAAATAAGGGACGACAGAGATCCTTGGACGCGGCGAGGCAAACCGACAGAGACATTACCGGCTTCCAGCCATTTCCTATTTTTGAATGGCAATCTATAAACTATAATAAAGACATTCTTCCATTTACAGTTTAAATTTGACGTCTTGTGAATCTTCACATCAACCTGAGCCTTACTCAACATCCATAACCGTGTATAGCCCTATCTATTATTATGAATTTATCTCGAGTTCTAATAGATCAAAGTTTGAATACTGAACGCGACCTGCCGACCTGGTTATAGAGCCACTATTAAACCGATCAGGTGTTTATAAGTGAAAGTGTCTCGATACCCCCCATGGGTATCGATGGTTGAGCTTGGATTGATTTATAATGACTATGCACACTGGCACACGAGAGGAATCCTCTAAAATGTCTTTTCAGAATTTCCACATCTCTAAACCGTAACGTTCAACCTACATTTTAGACGAATGTGTGTAGGAGCTGCTGCGATGCTGCCATTGATTTATTATTCATTTGATCTTTATCGACACTTGCTGGGCACCAGATCTGTCGGCCAAAGGGCCACCAAGGATTTCTAATTGCCTATCGGCGACGAAAGCGACTTGTCGGTCGATTGTACTCGTCAACTAATGTGCGACCTCCGTTCGATCTAGTCGATCCTTAAAGATAATACCAGATGAAGTTGTACTATATAAGTCGTCGTCGGTCGTCGTCCTTTTGGCTGTCCTCATTTCACGTCTTGAATAGGAAATAAACCAATGCTAACAGATGGTCAGAACCTTTATCAATTCATGGCCGACTAGCCTAGGTGTTCTCTGATCAATGCGCGTGTACATTTCAGTTCCGGATCGACTCACTACACGCATTTCCGGGCTATACAACAAATTCGTTGTTAAACTTTGTCTCTTTTTTTTTCGCCTCTAAATTCTATCTGTGTTTTTAAAGAGAGATAAATGCTTATTATCGCTATTACGATTGTTGTGTGTATCACAAGAGATCAAGGTGATGAAAGATAGCCATTTAAAACAACACAAGTGGAGATCAGCAGCTTTCTATATCGCCATGTAAAGCAGGTGCCCGTCGGGGCACGTTACTCACGTCTCCTCTCGCCATCGTTTCAGTCTTAGTATATATTGGGCAATAGTTGTTTTGTTTTTTTGTTTCTTGTTTCTCGTGAAGTCTCAAAAAAGAAAAAGAAAAGAAAATTATCAGAAAGGAAAGTCAAAAAATTTATAAAGCATGACTTGATGCATAAGCAGAGAATCACATCTATACGTTGTAACAACACTGACTGTTATAATCTTGATGGACCTTTAGTTCAAAACGGGTTGACAATATGTCGACAGCGTTTGAAGACAAATCCGGCAGAGTCAAAGGATTGCTTCAAGAATTATTGCTTCATCTTTTTTGGGGGGTTTTGTTGGGAAATCATGCAGGGCAATAAGAAAACATAACAGCCAAATTAAGCGGCGCAGTAGAAATTTTAAAAGTGACTAATGTCTAACCCTAAAGACGACGTGACATTCACGCGAGTTTCTAAATACAAAGACATAACGAGATGACTGCTGGCGTTGCGTCAACTCAAATCACGAGTTGTGCATTTCGATGACTAACTTATTGATGAGCCAATAACGAATCACGTTTGTTGGGGTTACGATACTATAGGCCTATCTTCTATTCGATTAAATAACCTACCTGAATGTTTTAACAAAAAAATTTCTTTTTTAAGAGTTCTTGTCACATATGTGAATGAAAGAAATCTCAGTTTTTCATCGTGAGAAGGTCTGGATTTTCTAACTGCGTGATAACTACACGCCGAGCGTGATTAATTGACCTTTTCTTCTTTTGAGGTGTTGATGTATGGTGCATCTGTTTTCATGTTTTATTTTCATGAGATAAACTAGCAGATGTTGTCGACTTTGTTCCCATTTGTCTGAATTTTCTGATGTTTTGGCCACAGGGTTCGATTTGATGCAGTTGCAAATTTCGATATTGCGTTACGGTCGACGCTTAACCATCCTAAACCATCCTAGACAGAGTAGACGCATGTCTTTTGGCGAATTTCACAAGTCAATTGGAGATTGATGGATGGCTGGAGGTGGTGAGGGGCGCCACGAAATTTAAATTTTTTATTTCTATTGTTTATACTCTTCTCACCAAACAAAGATTGCTACCATTCTTAGGCAACATTACGTCTGCATTTTCTATTTTTTTTTTGTTCTTTTGTTTTTGGTGAGGAGCTTGGGGCAATCTATTGGAAATCTTGACTCGGATGAATTCAGGACACAACAGTCTCTATGGACAGGCCTATTTAAATTTTATTTTTCTCTTTAAAATAATAACCGCAAAAACACGATTTTTGAAAATCCCTCGGCTCTAAAAATGCAATCTTATACAGCGGCCTGGCCTTCCGTACGGCCTCGGTTGATCGAGGATTCGTAAAACGGCGGAAAAATAATGTGCGGTGCCCTTCATGATCCGTGTTTATTTCTTTTACGTGTATTTGACGTGTGCCAATTTTGTTTGCGTATAATGCATTTTGTTTTTTTTTTATTTCTTTCTGATCGGCCTTTACATTGTTCTGAATATTGTTTGTCAACATTTTTATTATTTTTTTGATGAACCACCATGCCTGGAGGCCATCCGATAGACCCTGATACACATATTGTATATACATGTATATATTTTTTTTTAAATTTTATCTGGTTTTTAAGTCTACGTTTTCATGGAAACCGGAATTTAAGAAACCGCACAATTTATTTGTTTTTTTTTGGTCAAAGTTGTGACTTTGAAGTCTAGTAGGAAAATCAACTCAAAGTGCATATCATCAGGCAGTACATTTTAGCCTACCAGTGTATACCACCTTCAAAAGCTGACCGTGTTTGCGCTATCGGCAAAACTGGCGGTCCAACCGAAAGTTATTCGGCGCCGTCTCTATCACTTTTTACTGTGTACATGTTTTTTTTTAAGGGCGAGACACAAACCGTTTTCCCTTTCTTTCTCATCTTGAAATGTTGAGCTAGTGTCTCGTCGTCTAGAGCTCACTGCTGATGCCAATCGCCTTGAGCCGAAAACAAAACTTACCAAAAAGACAGCACCCAATGTGCTTCATTAGTATAAGACTCTGAGCGCATACGGCCCATGAATATGAATAATAACGAGAAAGAGAAATACTTGAATTTTAACCACGGCAAATGATTGTATAGTACTTGCATATTTTTTTTAACAACATTGAAAATTGCGATATTTGGCTGGTGTATACGAAATTTTCCGCACAATCCGGTCAAGGGATTTGTTATTACTCAAATGCGGTCTAGTAAATTGGCGATTGCTGTTTTGAGATTAACTTCTGATCCCTTCTGATTGGGTTTTTTCTTTCGATTGCTGACGGTTCACCTGTCGGTGGAAAATAAAAGGATTGAAGGTGGTGGGAGGAACGGTCAAACAGGTCTAACCCGGAAAGGTTTCGCTTTCAAATTTTTTGAAAAATTCTGACGAGTCATTGGTTTTTTTATGCCCTGCTCATGTTCTTGGACAGTTTTTCTCTTGTTTTTTGAAGGACCGTCGGCCTTTGATAATCGCTACAGATAAAACAGGTTTGTAAATGGTGGGAGAAACAGACCTGACCCGGAAGGCTGCTGATTTCCTATGTTGGATAAAAACAATCCGACATCGCTAGTACCTGATCTCTGACCAACTATAGAGAAGTTAATCTTGAATTTCGACCAATTCGACAGTTCAAGAAACCATTTCTTGAGAACGAAAAGGGTCGGGGTATCATCACTGACAAACTTTTGGTGCCTCTCTTCAGATTTAATCCATCGGGTTGGAAAGATCAACCAGATTTTCAAAGATAAGAGTGAGCTCAACAGAAATATAAGATTTGTGAATTTCCTATTTCTGATGTCGACTTGATTGGTCATCTTTTTTTAACATTTGAAAGCGTATTTCTGCGGACATGTGTTTCAACACAGTCCAACAGTGCTGGCATCTCAACGATGGGGCATCAGAGTCCAATGACATTGGATACTTTTAAAAAAAGTAAACCCATGGTCAAAACTAAAGACATTTCTAGAGGATGAGCATAATACCGCCAATTATTATTCCGCATTTCGGATGGGAGAGTCGTCGTCGCATCGAGTTTGCGAGAGAGTCTCATCTGCTGGCATTAGCGAGATTTCAGAAATCTTCAGCCATAATCACAGCCTTGGTGAAATTTAACTGATGATGACTGGCATCTGGCAGCAGTTGGACAGGTAGGCTGCGTGGCATAGCTCCTTTCCCTTTAATTTTTTGATAAATCGACAAAAGATTGAAGCTTTATCATTTCGCCCGTCAGAGCTGTATGTAAGAGGACTCTCTGTGCGAGCCACTTTTGCTTTTCGAAAAGACTTTCGCCTGCCGTTTTCAGTACTTTGCCCATTTTTTCAATTTAACTCGGCTCGTTGTATTGAAAAAGGTAAATGTTAAAATATCTCTTATTACTATGCGAACACCACTTCTTACATGAACCAACTGATTCCCCATCTGCAAGCATTCAAATCTCGATGAATTCCAATTTTTATCAAATTTACTTTTCATAAAAACTGTAAATACTCTAAATATTATCGCTATTTAAGTTATCAAGCGTGCCGTAGTTGAATAAAAATAAATAAATAAAAATTATTTATTTTGAAGATGAGAACGTTTTTATCTTCATTTCGAGTTTGATTCTCGCAAGCGAGACATGTTTGGTCATCTGTTTCTTCTCATCTTGCCAAAGGGTTCACGAGTGAAACTGAAGTGCTGGAAACCAAACAAAACTGCGCAAGAGCACTTTCAGACTATTTATGTAGATGCATCTCACGTAATAACGCTAACATTATCGGGCCGATATCTATTCTTATAATCATAAAATCCTTAGGAAACTTGATTTATTTTTCCCCTCGTTTAACTAATGGCGTTTTTCAACTGATTCATTTTCTTTTTTGCCAAAAGGGTTTCATGAAATTTAACCGAGAAGTAAAAGCGCGCGGAAATAATTGCAACAGCTTCTTGTATAATAATCATTACAAACCCTCTGGTATTAAGTAAACAGAAAACGAAAGTGCCTTCAGTGTCTAAATACGGCTATGCACAGCAGTTCACTCGCGCTCTATTGATCATGCATCATCTTAATCATTCTCGAATATCAAAGCATATGAATGGTGTGAAATGATGTTTGAATTGTTGTGGATTTGGTGTCTGAAAATCTTAAGCTCTTATCCATTGTCAAAATTTTGACCACTGCTGTTTGTTATCTCTGTGATCGGCTAATGATCTGTCGTAAGTATTTATTTAGTCAAATCGTTGGTTATCGAGTTTCTCTAATACATGTTTTTTTTTATTTCTTTGAACCGTAATTAAGAAACACTTGAAGTCATATATTTTAGTTGAGTCATTTCATGTTAAGATTTTGAAATTGTTGGTCCTTCCCGGTTATTCAGCAGAAAAATATTTTCGTATTTCTTTCAGCTAGTGCTGCCATCTCTGATTGTTCAAATAAACCGTTTCACACTCTCGATAGTTTTGGAAGCGAGTTTTTTTGAAAAAAGAAAAGAACTAGGTTTCCCGATTTTTTATTTATTTGTTACCAGGCGTGAAAGAATCGATGATTGAAAAGATCTGACAATCGAATCAGGACAATGGGGAAGCAAAACAAAACAAAAATCGTGGTGGCCGTGAAACTTTATCGTGATGTCACGTACGCAAGACGTGACGGGAATTGTCAAAAGAACGACGACAAAAAGAAATAAAAAACAACGTTGATCGAATAACAAAAAAAAATGTCGAGATTATTGACCGTTTGGTTAACTAAAGTGGCTTTCTTTGTTTCTTTAATTAAAAAAACTCTGTTTAAATGAAGCACTTTTGTAGTTTCCTTCCTTTAGTTTTTTATCTTCTTCTAATCACGAACTTCCTCTGAGTCCTTTAACGTTCGGCTCGGGAAATCAGACCCATCTGACTGTTGACCTCTTATGTTTGTTTCACGTTTCATGTTTAGAGCAGAAAGGGGAATGGAGATCTTAGAATTTTTTCCACTAAGTCAAGAAAACGATTTTATTTTTCTTCTTTTGCCTAACTGACATCCTAAAAATTCCCTAGTGTACTTGTACTGTAGCGCCTCAAGCGTATGTCATGTAACACGAGTCTTCGTGTATCAATTATGGCTGCGAGAAAAAGTTTTTTGGTTGGTTATCGTATAATCACGGGCTTTGTTCTTCTATGATGTTTAGGAAGCCTTAAGACGTTTCCGGGTATTGCGTACGTGTGGCCCGTGTTTTGTTTTTTTTCGTTGAATCCTCTCAACATTTTCAATTGGGACACAAAAAGAAAGAGAAAAAACCAATTCCATTTTCAATCGAAACATTTATATTTCTCTTTAAACTTTTGGGCGCCTATACAATTTTGTTTGTCGTTTGTCGCAGACAGACAGGATGAATTGCCATGAATTTTTACCGTTCAGTTCCGTATCTGCGCCTACGCCTATACATAGGCACGGCCGGAAGCAATGGATTCTGTTTAATTGAATCGTCCTCAGGAAACGTGGGCCATAGTTGCTGCTGATTCATTTCGTTTGATGTCATCCTGGCGCCCATCCGGAATAGATTTCATCGATTGAAAGGGAACACAAACATTTTGCCATTTTGTTCATCGTCGTTCGTTCGTAACGTCGTCGATGAGGACAGTCTAAAGATAAAAAAAAAAAAGAAAGAAAGAAAGAAAATGGAACGAAATTCGATCCTTTTCAGGTCGAGCGCACGTGTCCCGGCGTATGAGGCAACAACGTCTACGATGAAAGAGAGTCGGTCGTTTTGGCTAATGCGGATATAAACTGATGATCAGCTTATAAAATTACCCATCAATAATTGCCTCTTTCCTCGTGCCTTTTCGACAACGTCATCGACCGAGTCTAAGGATAGAATCGACACATGGCTCGGTAATCTTTTAAGTAGAATGGATTAAGAAAAATGTGTACGGCTCGCTGCGGTTGAGAGAGAGAGAGAGAGGTGGAGTGGCTGGGCTTCATCAGTGGCTCTTTTCCTTTCCAATGAGTCATCTACTCTTCATGCAGCAGTTATAGGCAGGCAGCTCTTTGGCTCGCGAGATAAGGTGGCTAGAGACTTAGCCCCCTTCCCTTTTCCGCTTGCCATCATGTCATCTTCCTATATATATATTTTTTTCTCTCTCTCTTCTTCACTCCCCCATCCGCCCGAACACTGCCGGAACCGCCCTCGGGAGTGCCCGGATCAAAGTGCGGGACTAGAGGTTTTTTTTTTCTCTCTTCTGATTCCGAGGGATAGGCCGAATGGGCGGAATGTTTTTCCTACTTATTTCTTAATGAAACGAGAAAGAATAACTCCAAGTTCTTCACTTGATTGAAGCGTATACTGTAGCTAGAGTTATTTCTTCTTCTTCTTCTTCTGTATATTTCCCGTCTCGTTTCCTTGACTACTCGCTCCCGTTTCCGCTGTTGATACACGCCTTAGAAGGTTTTAATCATCGACGGGGAACAGCACTACTAATGAAGCCCTATTTATATGGGGCTGAAGCTGCTGAGTCTTTGCTCTCCACTCGTCTATTTTCACCGGCAACTTCTCAACACAAACTTGCCTCTATTCTTTTTATAATATTCCCTCCCTGTTGGCGGTTGAGCCCTGTTATTAATTAGAAACTCGATCGAAAACTCTTTCCTAACTACGTGCAATCTTTTATTTTTGAACCGTGTTAAAATCTTGTCTTTGTAAAATGTTTTCTTCCACAAGTTCCTTCGATCTTTCTCGCTCGTTTTCTCGGAACTGACGATCACAAAAACGTCAATGAACTTGCACAAAAGAATTTATTTTTGTTTTTCTCTCTCTCTCTTTTCTTTCTTCTTGTCAATTGACAGAAACCGGAGATTGTCATCTCCTAAATCCTTGGGTTGCCTGGGTTTTTGTTTTTCTTATATAAAAAGATGGCGGGTATTAGTTTGGCTTCCCTTTCAGTTGCTGATTGTGGACACACGAGAGAGAAATGTTGGCAAAGGCTTTATATATGTTGACTTTGTTCTTATTTGGAGGACAGCCGAGCGAATAGATAGCCCCCAATGTATTCCTTCTATTTACTGTTGTGCGCACGGTGTGTGTGTACACTGTACACTGGGTGCCGTATGGTGGTGGTGTATACCTACTGACGATAGCCATCTTCGCTTCGTTAGCCTCAAGTGTCATTACGTCTCAGCGCGCTTTGCAGAAGAAGCGACGACTTCCGCGGAATGTGTCACCAGGCATTCACGTCAAGCGCTGCGTTCGACCAGGCGGACATCCCTCCTATACCCAGTGGAAGGGAGAAACCTGAGAGACGACGATCAAAAAGACTTTTCAAATAGACAAGAGGGCCTCATCATTTATTTTAAAAAGAGAAAAAAACAGAAAACTTGGAGATGAAATTGTTCAAAACAACCGGACCAGAAAATGTAAAAAAAAAAGGGGGGAAAAAATTTATAAAGAAAGAATGATGATGAGATTAATGAGTTTGAGTTGATGAGTTTGATGTATTTGTTCTGCCGGATGAAGGGGAAGGGATGTTACAACTTGTGTATAGGAAACGGTATACCCCATATATCCTATCGAGCGATTCTTGTTCAACCGGAAGAAGGGAAGTTTGTGTGGGATGATGGCGACTTGCATCTTTTCCAATCCACTAAAAAAAAAAATAAGAAAAGAAAAGAAAATAGTAGTCTAAGAAGAAGAAGAATATAACAGCGCACTTGGTCCGTAGCCTAAAAGATAAAATAGAACGCTCTATTTATGTTGCTCACAGTGTATCTTTTAGCCTTGTCGAGATTACGATAGCCTCTGCTTTTTCTCCTCCTACTCGTCTAGCGGTTGAAGAAAAAAGAAAAGAAAGAAGAAGAAGAGTCTGGCAACATTAGGAACACTTGATGGATCACCGGGATCGATCCAGTAGCTCTCACTCGTCTAGTAGTAGCATCCAGCAGGCCGCAAGCTGCCGTTACCAGAGTTCCGGTATTCTCTTTTCTCTACTCGCTCGATACGAACACTCTGAGCGCGCAATAAACAAGAAAAAGGTGGGTCTCATCAAGGTCCAATTCCATCTGTGAACCGCCTCCCCCCTTCTAAACAAAAAAATAGTACTAGTACTATCATATGAGTGTGTAGCATATCGTAACATTTATTTCTCATTTTTCTATCATTCCCCTGGCCCGACCCGCTGGCTCTGATGTGATTACAACTAGAAAATGCCTGTTTTCATTAAACGCTACACGATTTGTGTGTGTGTGTGTGTGTGTGCGCAACGTATATTCAAATGGGGGGGGGGGGACTATCGGGAGCGAAACCCAACGAATAGACGTGAAAATGCAGTAGTCGAGCAGGATTTCCTCTTATTTTCCTCACTCAAATGTCTATATATGAGTGGGTGTGGGTGCGTGAGGGGGGTGAATGTGGAAAATTGGTGGCGCCCAGACTGACACACACTCTGCCCTTTTTTGACTCACGTCGGATATCTACGTTAAAGTTAACGTAAACGAAACACTTTTATGGCCTTTCGTCAGTGATGGTGGATGGCGCATCCGATTGTTGTTCTGTCAGTTACATTACCATATTCAGTTGCTGTGGTATCTTGATCGAGAGAGAGAATCGGTTAGGGGGTGCCAGGACCAGTCTAGGGGTTCACTGGATATTCTAATTTCCTTTCGTGGACCGGACGAATGTACACCAAATAAACCCCCCCCCCCCCCCCCTCATCGTCGTAAGTCTTAAGCGCGCTCTCACCCCTCTATAAACACGCCACAACGCAGAGAGCAGCAAGTACTTTTCCAGATGGTCAAATCGTTTTGTTAATGCACGACTCGGCTTAAAAGGTTGTCAGTGGCCATGCAGAAGAGACTTAAGAGTGTGGGAGGAGGTGGAAGATAGAAGAAGAAGAAGAAAAAAACCACCAATGGTTAGGCCCTACGTCCTATGCTAGTGAGTGAATTATATAAGAGAGTCTGACGAGAGGAAGACGCCCGTCACGGACGTTTGCTGGCAACCAGCCGTCGTCGTAATCCTCTTGATTTATCAGCCATTTTTCCCTTCTTGTTTTGTTTTTATTTTTTTAAAAAGAGAGAGAGAAAAGAGGATGAAGGCGTGTCCGAGACTTTGCATTGTCTCATCTGGGATTGAGCTACGCATCCCAATAATAACTTGATGAATTCGTTTGTCACGACATTAAAAGGAGGAGGCCTGCTGCAAGGCTGCTCCCAAAGTGGCGTAGCAGATGAAGAATGTGTTTTTGCGCTGTTGTAAAACGTTGGCAATCAAGTCGATTGAATTGATGACTTGGAACTATTTTCATGAAGAATAATGAAGTTGCCTCCTAGAGGTCTCTGTGTATTGTATGTTACGAAAAGAGATTAATGAAAGGAGCGCACACTGCGCACACGGGAAGTGGCCCTTCTCTATATAGACGCCAGTAGGAGCAGCAGCCCTCGAAATACGATCTCTTTCACCCCTATTTTTTTTCTTCTTCTTCTTCTTCTTCTTTTATATAGAAATATATTTATTTGCCCATCTCTGACGAGAACAGAGAGGGTGACGTCGCCAGTCGTAGACTCTAGCAGTTCCCAGTTCGTTCATCGGAGTTGACGTTGTGCTCCAGCTTCTCTGCCAACTCTCGTTATTCCTGATTAATGGAACTTTATCGGCAACATGAACAAACTAACAACTCCCGAGTCTCTCCTAATCTTTTTACGACTCTCTCTCTCTCTCTTTCTCCTTACATTTTCCCAAAGAAAAATAAAATATACATGGCCTTTCTTTTTTTTAATATTTTTTCTTGTTCAAATGAGGAAATAAAACGATCATCATCTCCTCGCTCATCTTATTGGTATTTTTTTTCCCTGTGTTTTTATAATAAGCAAAAAAAAAAAAAGAAGCCAGCGCGCGCCCTGTTTTTTACTTCTTTTTTATTTTTAATGTTTCCCTCGTACTAAATTGAGTGTAAATTTTTTCCCGCGTGTGTGTCTCCAGCCGGCGCATCGCCAAAGCAATGAATCATTTGCTTCACGCAGTTAACCTCTTTGCAGTTAGCGCGTGACGAACTTCTATCCGAGAGTCAAGGGACTTCGCCAGACCCCCTTTCGCTTCTTTTCTTTTTTTTTTTTTCTGAAATTTTGTAAAAAAAAAAATAAATAAAACGATTTCGAGTCCTCGGGACCAATTAACGTGGTGTTAACGGACTTATACAAGACCGAAAGTGGCACCTATACCAGCGGTAGTGTGAGAGAGAAAGAGAGAGAAGAGGAATTTGGTTGAAAACATTTTCTTTCTGGCAGCTGATTGTAATCAGATCGTTGTTGACTCTATGCCAATAGTTAGCAGTGGTGGTAGTACGCAGTTGTGTGTTTGGGTTTAATTTTTTCTCCCTTTCTTCTATAGCGACGATCATTTTTCTCCATTCCCTTTTGCGATCTTTCTCTCAGTTGTTTTCCCACAAGATCAAGAGCAAGGGCATGTTGTTTTTTGGATATTTTTTTTTTCTGCTGATCGAATCCGATCCGTTTCTCTTGATGCGTCGTTGCTTCTAATTATCGTCAACTCGTGGAAAACTGTTCCGTGAGGTCCTTGGACTCTTTTGGGCAACTCGCCCACCATAAAAACAACTGAACTGCCGTTACTGTGTGGATCGATATCCAACAGCACACAACTGACATTAACTGAATTCTTCTTCTTTACAAAAAATAAAATAAAATAATAAAGAGCTGTCTTTCCACCCGCACACACACACACACACGCATTCATTTTTCTCGTGTGTTGTATAGTTTGGATCTATTTCTACTTTTCCGGTGGCTAAGAGATTTCGTCCGGCAGTAGATAATAATCCTGAAGTCTGAAAACTCGCCGAGCGCGCGTGTTATAACTTCCCCTAGACTCTTGAGCGTTCCTCGTTCGCCCATACTCAAGTGCTCATCTATTGAGGGGGTTTGGACTCTTGTTTATCGTTTCCCCAGGTCCCACCAAAAAGCGACAAGAAGTCGATGTAGACTATCCCCCCCCCCTACTACTACACCACCACCACTACCGTCCTACTCTTATACGCTCGGTTGCATCTTGTACTGTTGAAATGTTCAACAGTCGAACCAGTTGGGAAACAAAATACTCTTCTCTACGACACAGACAATAACCGGCCGTAATAAGTCGATGAACAACACATGACATGACTGAATATTACGGTCAACGGCTACCGGTGTCCTACTCTCCCATCAAAAGGACCCGAAAAAAGTTGTGGTCAAACATTTTTTTTTTTGTTTTTTTTTTTGTTTAAATTTTATTTTTTTTTCGTTACAAATCGACCGACACAGGAAGTCGGTAGAAGCAGGAAAAAAGAATACAAAAACAAAACATTATCAGCGCTTTTCGATGTATGGGTATTTATCAAGCTGGACAGGCCTCCTTTCCCCTCCCCCCCCCCCCCCCCCCAAAAAAAAGAAGAATTTCCAGTCAAAGAAAGCGGCAAAACAAATGGACTTAAAACGGCCTCGCGGAAAGAAAGAAAAGAAAATCTGTAATGCTCGCGCTACGCTACGCTTTGTTTCGCTAGCTGTTGGTTATTTGTTGAGCGTCTGTCCCATTGGGATCGTTTTGTTTACCGTAGACAACGACTACCATGGCGCCGCCGACGCCCGTTTTTTTTTTCTTTCTCTCTATCGCTGACAACTGAAAATCGGCTTCAAACAGAGAAAGAGAAAAAAAAAGATGGAAAAATGCCACCCTCCTAAAAAGTCCGAGTATATATACATAACGACCCTCATTGGTAGTAACTCGCATCCGGCCCAGCGTCACAAACACAAAATGTGTGTGTGTGTGTAATTATCAAATGAATGCGTCCCCCACTATATGACCATCCCTTCTCTGTCCTCTCACAGTAGCGCTGCTGCCGTCATGTGTGTGTACACAAACACGTCAAGATCTCAATCTGATTTCCGTACGGATATATCGATCCCGCATCCTATTTCGCTCATTTCTTTTTTTTTTCCCCCTCACCCTTAGAAATTCCGTTTTTCTTTATTTTCTGGACAGATTGGAGCGATTGAATAGTTTTACTTATTTTTCCCTCCTCTCTCGGACGGTTTCCAAAATAAAATGTCCACCATTCTCCCGTTTGGTGTGTGTCAAGATCGTCTGGAGTAGACACACAAACGCAGTGCGGCTTTGGTGGGTTGTCTGGGTGCGGCTTCGGTCAATTGTAAAGAAGACCAGAGGAGGATTCGAATTTCCTCTTCTTCTTGTATATTTTTATGATTGTTGTTGTTGTTATTATTATTATTCTCGGGATCTGTGAAAGAGGCTTTTTTATCCATCAGACGTCGCGCCGTCTTTATCGTCTACTGACTATTTATTTGTATTTGATTTTCCTTTTTTTTAATTCACCTTTTTTCTTTTTATATTCTCTCTCTGTTTATTCTGCTGCTGGCCTCCGAACGGACAACAAAACCAAGAGAGTTTTTCCATTCTTATTTCGTATTCTCTCTCCCTCGTCGCTGAGGGAAAGAAAAGAGAAATCCCGATCTTGTTTGAACTGTCTCGTCCAATCCTGCGCCGCTCATGGGCCGGGTCCTCTCTCTCTTTTACTTACATCTCTTTCCCCCCACCAAAAACCCCCGAACCAACTGCGATTTTTATTCTCTTCTTTACGTAGTTTGTTGTTTGTATATGCTCATGGATTTGTGTGTGTCAACTGTCGATATATAGGATGAGAGAAATAGAAGAAGAATCAAGAGAGAGGATTTATTTTGATAGAGTGTTTATACTATATACAATTTATTTTTTGGTGGGATGGAATCGCAGCAGCGCGCTCCTTCTTCATCCCTTTCGTCTGTATTTTCGATTTGATTGTGTTACTACTACGAGTGGATTGAGAGTTTCTATGTGTATTTTTTTGTGTTGTTGTTCCCTCTTTCCTTCCTTCTTACTACATTCCCCCTGTGTGTGTGTGTCAGTTCTTGCTCTTCTTCTTTACTCGATCGTGGGCTCAAGAGCCGAGTCTGAATGACAGGCGACGAGTGAGTTTTTCCAGGCCCAGGATTTCTTCTTTTTTTTTTAATGGGGAAAGAGATTTTTGTATTTCTTTCTTCTCTCTTTCCGCTCTATTTATATACATACAAACGTAGGAAAAGCTTTTTATTATTTTTGATTTATTTTGAAATTGGTCAAATGTTGATAGGTCTGCGGGTTCTCATAGAGGACGCAAGAGGCGGACACATTTCTCGGCCGGTGGGAAAAAACTGTCCAGTAGTAGCGGTAGGCCCTATAGGGTCAGCGGTCGAGAAGAAGGAGGGTGTTCTCTGGTGACACGTCTATCTTGGACGTTTCATCTGACAAGAGTAGCCGTAATAACATGGAAGCAAGAGGAGGATCGAGGATTGTTTGGGAGCTCTTTCCTTCTACTCTGAAATGAGATTTGCCTCTTCGATTATTATTTTAAAAAAAGGCGAATGGGGAGAGAAAGAAGAGTACAACTAGGGCCTACTGGGGGTACTGGACAGACAGCAAGGGCCCCTGCTTCATCAGATTTCATTGATTTATTTTGACGACAATGACAACAGCAACAAAAAAAGTCAAATTCAAAGAGGGAAAAAAACCTCCCTCCTACCCATTTGCCTGGGCCACTTTGAGCTCCTGTCTGTCTCTCTGTTCGGATCCCCAACATCACTTCTTTCATCTGAGAGTGTTTCTCGAATAGAATGGAGAGTCTCCTTCTCCTCTAACGTCTCCCTTTTTAGTCATTCATCGTGACTCGATGCGAACAATCGAAATCGTTTTCAAAAATGGGTGCCAGTCCACCTTTGAAATGTAGCCATTCACTTTTATGTCTATGCTAGGTGCAGAGCGCCATAGTGGCTCAACTACGGCGTAATGATGGCGTGTCACGCTACGACCGCTGCTACGTGCACGACGACCTTTTCATCCACACGACTGTTCAATTTCCTTTTTATTTTATTTATTTATTTTTTTGTTTGGTTTCTCTTTTTGGTGTTGTTGATGCAGCACGTGGGGGTGTCATCCGACCATGTTCCTCTTTTTCTTCTTCTTTGCAAAATAATAAAGAAAAAGGGGATTTTTTTTTGAATCGATCCACTGCCGCCGCCCAGATGACCGACGATCTGGATTCGTGCCTCGTTTTCTTCTTCTTTTTATTTTTTTTTTCATTCTTCGGATGAGTGAAGAGAACAAAAAGAAAGAAAGAAAGAAATAAGAAGCGAGAAAATGGTCAAATGACCACCGCCATAGTCGGTACTGCAATTTGAAGGAACATCTCTATTGCGGGACTGGACTGCTATATACGAATTCTCTTTTTTAGTAGCTCCATCTTCTTCTTTTATCCAAGCCGCCCAGTTCTCTGTGTTGTATGTGTGTGCAGTAGTAGCCCTTGCACTTCTTTACGGATGATTTCCGATGCATTAGCGACGCCCAGACTTGACGCATCGGTGCGGATGGAGAGCACCCAGAGTCCCCCGGACGGCTGGGTCCCATATACAGTCAACCATATATTATACACGTACAAGATGATAAAGCATTGGTATACGTAGTATACGATTTACTATTTATTTATTCCTTTCGATTTTATTTTATTTTCTTCTTTTTATATATTTTCAATTCGGTAGCTATGGTGAAAAAAAGATGGCGAGAGAGAGGAAATGAAGGGCATCCGAGCAACAATATACTATCCATCTGATTTCTCTCTCCTTCCCTCTGTGTCGTCTATATTATAACATGTAACCAACCGTATGTGTATTCAAATTCAAGGGAAATTTACACTTGTATACTCTAAAAGTCATTCGTTTCCCAAACACGGGGAGTCGGGACGAGTTACTGTGTTGGTCTGGCAACAGCTAGGCAACAACAACAAAAAAAAAAAGGTTCTTCCCGGTGACGCGATGAAAATAATCATCACAACGTCCTCAAACATTTGGGGAGGATTAGACTTTTCTAGGTCTTCTTCTTTTTCTTCTTTTGATATATGTGCATATACAATCAAGAGTATTTCTCCTTTTTCTTCCTCAAGAAGATTCCCATCTCCCCCATCAGTCAGAGTTCATATTGCCACGACCGCCACTAAAGGACACACGACGCTCCTGCTGGCGCCTGGCCCTCCGTTACCAATTACAAATTAATAACAATAAGCTCTAGGACCTCTCTATTATATCCAAGTCTCCCCCCCCACACACACACACTCATCTTTCTTTTCCCCGATACACAAGTCGTTTTCTTTCCTTTTTGTTGGTTCCCTCTCCGTCATGAAGAACCGGTCCGTGTATGGTATCGATCACATTGGATTTCGGGACGAGAGCGACCGACGTGAAAAAACGGGACAATGCTGGCGAACAGGGGGGTAGGGGGGGGGGGGATTTAAAAAACAACTGGGTTGTTCTCCCAATGTATGTTATGTTCTGCTAGCTCTTGATTGCATACACAGCAGCAGAGAAGAGAGAGTCTAGCAATTGTCCACTAATTGTGTCAGACCAATAAATCAATTGATTGTAGAGCTAAAGAGAAACAGTTGATGTCAGTTGAGCTTGAGCTCGTCCTGCATCACCGACCAGCATATTATTGCGTCAATTTCCTTGTAACATTCGTCACACGTCTATATCGATCCTTTGTGCGTAGTTGTGCAATTTTTAAACGATAACGGATTAGCGATGATTGTTCTACATAAGCTATGAGTGACGTCATTACGTGATTGAAAATGAATTTTTCATTTATTCAGCAGGTTTACGACGCGTGGTTGGCTGTGACGCGGTGAATGATCCATCCAACTGGATGCTGCCACCTGGTGTCGTTCAACTGAAAATTCTCGTATGGCTCTCGGGAAACAATTGGCGTCGTCCTCTACAATACGGTGAGTCCTGATTCTTGAAAGAAATTTGCCTTCATTATTCATGTGAGTGGAACGCGATGAAACGCCATTGGCGATGCGTCGAGTTTGGCTCGTTATCGAACCTCGAAAAGAATAGAAAGAATAATAAGAAAAATGCAGTCCCTTCCATCTCTCTCACTCGTGTGTGTAGGGAATGAATGTCGTCGACGACGTATGACGACGCTCGACAATCCAGCGATTTATGACTGTCGGGAAAAAAGCTGAGTCAAAAACCGACAGGGGAAAAAAGAAAAAGAAGAAGATGGAAGGAAAAGGGGTTCTCATATTACACACATCGAGTTTCTATCCTCGTGTCCTCCCTGATGTGCGTGTGTATCTAATATTCTCTTACACATTCTGCCTGGAACTTTGACAAGTTGCAAATGACGTAAAGGAAGAAAAATAAGAGAAAAGCTGAAAATCTTTTTTTTTTTTAGTTCTTCTTTCTTTAGCTCGTCGATCGCTCTCGTCTCAGGGATCTCTTGCGACTATCTATCTCTTTTGTGTTCGTCTTTTCTTTTGCTTCCAGGATAAGATACACGTTAGATAATATAAGAAGAAATCGCGATCCTGCTACTTAATATCGACGTTCCTAGGTCCACTATTTCTTTTCTCTCTCCAACTTGGAATCTGAGAGAGACCAAAGTCTTTTCTATCTTCAAAGTTTTGGAGGGTGTGTATATATAGTCCCGGTTATATACCAGTAGTAGGAGCAATAATAGTCAGCCAGTGTAACCGTTTGACCGTCCGGAAAACTGGATTTGATACAACTCCGTCTCTCTCTCTCTTCTTTCTCTCTTCAGAATGATATCAAAACCCACACAACTTTTTTTTCAGGGGGTGGGTGCGGTGGTATTATTATACACATCGAGTCAGCAGAGTTCCAGCCATGGCGTGATGGACTGGTCCGTGTGTGTTGACTCGCCTGTGTGACTGTGACCCACCAACTTTTGAGGGCGAAAAAAAAAAAGATGATTTTATGACATCTGACGACCGTTCCTCTGTCCTGTTTTGAGTTTTATGTCGCGATGACTGGACAGTGGGCAAAACTGAATATAAAGGGTAGGGGGGGGGGGGGCTTTGAAATAGTAGAATTTCACTCTTATGACGTCTGGTCATTTATTCAATTCCAGGAATAGATAAACTTTGACGATGGATGTCAGTGAACTGTCATTCAGATGTAGATATCATTAGAATATGAGAGGGCACTCATGTTTGATATACGTATGTTCAAGTAGAGAGGGTGATGGTGGGCCGGGGCTTCTGGTATCCATATTATACACATCACATCCAGCAGACACTGTGTGGTGAACACACACGAAGAGATTCAGACAGTTTCGGTTAGACATTCGATTTTCAAGTGTTTTTTTTTCTTGTTGTTGTTGTTGTTGAGGAAGTCACAACAATTTCAAATCGATTTGAATGTATTTTCCATGTTTGTTGTTGTTTTGATTTCGAAATCGTCTAGCAGTTGTATAGTTGTATAATGTCCGCAGGAAATGAGAAACTTTTGGCTCTATGGATTCCCTTTTTTATTTTAAATTCTGATTCCTCCTTCTTGACTGAATAGTCGCGTTCAATTTCTTGGTCCGTTCACCATATGGTTCACCATACCTTCTATACGCCCCCTCACTCCTCCTCTTTCTTCATCCATCTCTGGCCATCAATCCCTCTTAAAAAAAAACTTGACCAACTCTACTATATCCCACCGTCTAATTGTCATGGGCCGAGTCATACCACGCCCTCTCTTGTTGGATGACGTGCTGATCCGTGAAGAAAAGCTAAAAGGCTGACGGAACGGCGATCAAATCAGCTTGGAGCTATTGATTCGATTATATTGTGATATTAATATGATGTAGTGTGTGTGGAAACACAACAAAACAATCGACATCGCCCAGTGGGTCCGATAAAGGAAAAGAGAGTAAAGGGTCAAATGAATGAATGACATGGAAAGGTTAGGTTATTATTCCGACGTCCGGGAGCGCGTCCACATTAACACCCCTGGGCTTTTGTGTGTATTGATGGATGCCCCCCCTTCTTTTTTTTTCTTTCATTGCATCTCTGACCCGATTGATGGATGATGAGGGGTCCGTTTTTAATATGAGTCCTGTCCGCCATACGTTTAGTGCCATCCGGTTCGTCATCGTGTTTGGGCTGTAGACATTCCACACATCGCCCCCCCCGGATGAATGACACGGCTATCACACAGTCCGAGAATTTTTTCGGACGGACGGATTCGAATTCATCAACATTCCAAGGCTATTTTTTCTTTTCTTTTCTACATTTTCAAAAAGTTTTTCAGGTTGTCCCAGACGGGGAAGTTTTGGTAACCGATCGCCTGTCCGTTCGGCGCTCGGTCGCTTATCATTCGATACTTTGAGACATTTTTCAGTTCTCATTTTGATTGAAAAAATGTTTTCTTTCTTTTTGGGATTGGATCGGCGAGCCCAGCGCTTTTCACTTTGGATCCTCCTCGGTCATGTTGTGTAAAAATATACACAACAAGGAAAAAAAAGAAATTGAATCTCTTGTCAAAACTTTCGGATTCGTTTACCGGGGCCTGAGCTCGTCGTGTTTCTTTTTTCTTTTCTCGTCCCGTCTTGTTGTTGTTGTTGTTGCCTTGTCGGTTTGATGGAGCGTAACGGCCAAAACTGAGACGACACCCACGATAAAAAGAAAGAGAGAAAAGCAGTTGGACACTACCCGGGACGACCGAAAACAGATGAGAGAGAGTTGAAGAATAGAAAAAAACGAAAATATAGCCAATTTTCAATACAAAAACCCCGGGGATGTGAGAAATTATATTTATAGACGGCGACGTGGTAGACGCTCCGGTGAAATAATTCTTTTCTTCTTCTTTAGTTCTTTAATTCTTTAATTCTTTCCCTTTTTATTTTGGTATGTCGTGATGAAGGTCGATCCATCTTTTATTTTTCTATCCACGCGCAACACACACACACAACCGTAGTCGATATATAACCAATTCAACAGCAGGCGGTCCGGCCACCACCACAACAGCGGATTCCAATGCGTACAAAATAGACATTGTTTTCTCTGCGCTGTTTGTACCGTGGTTGGTGGTGTGGTAAAAGTTCTCTCCCCATCCGAGACCCGTGCCCTGCCCCAAGCATAGGCCATCTTCTACACATGCACCAAACCACCACATATCCTCCTATGTACCACCTTTATTTCAGAACATACATAATACATGGGAATGGGACGTATCGGTTTATCGGACTCGCAAGAATCCCAATAACAACAACACAACATTGTTCTCGCTCTTCTCGCTCGATTTTTTGTTTTCTTTTTTAAAATTGTTATTATTATACTTTTTTCGGCTGTGCTTGTTCCTGTTCTCGCTCTACTACCAGCTAGAGTCACGTAGTGTCGAGAGAATGAGAGAGATAAATGATGTAATATTCATCATTCCCGTCGGTTGTCTCTCAGCACTAAATATAATACTTACTATATAGTACATTTACGACGAGTTCTATAGTAGTACCGTAGTAGTAGTTTCCCAATGAAATGTTTGTCTCTCTCTCTAATGGAAATTCAACATTTCTCTGTAGCTCTGAAAATTGTCACGTCGGAGCAATATGGTCGGGCTCCCAGCCCATCATCAGGCCTCTCTATTTTTTATTTTTTTATCTTTTCCAACAGCAGGAACGAGTGCAACACAGCCAAGCCAACATTGCTTTGTAATTCAACGCGTCTAATTAGTGCAGCAGCAAAGTTTCCGTGGAATTCAATATCTCTCCACAGTAGAGAACCTTCCACCCTTCTCTCTCAGTCTCTCTCCCCTCATTCGTGTTATTATTATATAAAAGATATAGCGGCGATGACGACGAGGGCAACAATGTTCGTTTGTTCCATATTAGATATGATATTGTCTTCCTCTTGGCATCTTACTGTGAGAGAGGGAGACTTTTCAGCTGCTGCTGCTGCTGCTGTTGGATGTGATATATATAGGGAGAGAAACCAGAATATAGAAAGATGAATCTATATCCCTCGCTTGTTCTTCCGGCAAACTAATGAGTTAATTCCACTGTACGTCGTCGCCCCATTTTGTTTCTTCGTCTCTTTCTCTCTACATCTTTTTATTTATTTCATTTCTAATTCTGTGGGGTTTTTTTTTCTCTCAATTTTGTTTGTCGTTGATTTAACCTCCTCCTACATATACTCGATTGGATAGGAGATTACAATCTGTTGGTGGGAGGTTTCCAATTTGTTTTTTTTTTTGTTTGTTTTTGTCTTCCTTGCCCTGTTTCGATCGAGGGTTCGCACGCGAGCATTGCTAGGCAACCGGCTGCGATTCATATATATCCCGAGTATATATACGTATAATATATATATCTGATATTGTCCGATAGTCAACTCCATTAAGCAGTTCTAGTGTTATACTTTACCGTGCGCATTTGATCTCCCCCCTTTTGCTCCCAACTGTAGATCTTATTGCCCTTTCGCGCTTGATCCATCTGCTACGTATACCAGTAGCTTTGCGGCAGCACCTTGCCTGATTATACAGAGTGTATACGATATAGTTACAGTAGTTTTGTGTATGATGGATCAACTGGATCCCCCGGAAAAGTATATTTACGTCTAGTTGAGAAAAGAGCCAGAGAGAGAGAGAACTGATTGATGTGATTACGCAACGGCTACGCGGCTATGTGTAGCTCAGAACTCCCACCTTTTAGTCTCAAATGTAGAGTGGGTGCCTCCTAACTCACCCCCCTTACCATCTACCATTTTCATCCCTTTTTTTTCCAATGTAATAAGTCGGAGTGGAAGTTCGTGTCAGCATTTTTCCTCCTGCATCTTTCTCGTCTATAACTTCGACCGGTTTTTCTTTTAATCCTCTGCTCGTCGTCGTACCCCCAGTGCTCGTCGGTAACATTAGACCCGTTGGAGCCAAATGGAAGGGAACAGCAGGAGCAGGAGGAGCAGTAGTCGAGTCTTTTTGGTTTTCTTTCTCTCATAGAGCGAGTAATAGTTGCACCCAACTACCCCCAAACTCGATCCGATCCGACCACCAGAGCCAACTGATAGGGACTGACTGACTTGACAGCCGTAAATCACAAACGCACATACACATATAAGAGACGAGAGACACTGGGAGAGCGATAGAGTGGCCCCAGCCAGCATCGAGTCAAAAAAAAAAAAAGGGGGGAAGACGGGAGAAGAGGAACGTTTGAGAGCAAGAGATATACATCCAATCTAATCCAATGATGGAGCGCTCGCGACTGTGGCGGCAGTTTCAAATGACAAGTACTCCTCTCTCTCGCATGCCTTTTCGATTGAGCTTGTCTTCTTTCTCTCTATTTGCTCAATTGGATTCCTTCTATCTATCTCTCAAATTGCCGGCCTAGATTTGAGATTATTCTATCTGTTGTGAGTGTGTGTGTGTGTGTGCACGGTCATTACATCATCGGCGACTCGACGCTCCACTCTGCTAAATAGTAAAAAGGAAGAAGAAGAAGAACAAGTAGTAGTATTTATATGTTTTGGGTTGGGAGAGAGAGGAGACATTAATGACACGCTGGATTGATATGAGTTTCAACCACACAGTATAACTAAACACGGAGCGAATTGAAATGGTGGAAGGGGGAGACATTCTTTATACTCGACTGTGCAGTTATGATTATTGTGGTCGACGACGAACGATGACGACGACAATCAGACACAAACAAAAGAAGAAGAAGAAGAAGAAGAGACAAACACAAAAGCATCTCCGAGTTGAGTCGACCTTTTATTTTTTTATTGTTTTGGGGGGGGGTTATTGTTGTTTGGACTTGGAAATGTCTGATGAGAAAGAGAGAGAGAGGAAAAACTAAAGAATAACAAGAGCGCTAGAAACTTGTTAATCGAAAAAAAGGAGAAAAAAGTTTGTCTTCTTCTTCTTCTTCGTTTCTTGAGAGAGAGATTTATGACGCAAGGCAGCGCCGTAGATAAAGCACCCACCCCGAAATCGTCGAGCTGCCCGCCGCCTTCTTGCTATACTTGTCGGTCATTAATTTGAATCGTAAAAAAAACTAAAACAAAAGAAGAAGAACCTGTGGGGCAAACGGCTAGAATGAAAAGAGTTGAGCAGAGTTTTTTGATCTATTATATGCCTCACTACATTCCCAAGTCTATATAGACTAAAAAAAAAGCAGATGCATTCCAAATGATAAGAGCAAAAAAAAGGGGGGGAAACAGTCACATTTAATAATTTTATTATTTCAAAACTGAAAATCGGCTTTAGGCGTTTCGTACCATAAAACTAGAAAATTGTGTGACGTGATTTTATTTATATATTTTTATACTTCTCCCTTCTTTTTCTTCTTTATTTTTCATTGTTGATTGTATTATTATCTATATTGTTGCGTGCGTGTGCTGTATGTGCTGCTACTGATGCTGAATCCCCCATTTCCCACTCACCACAAAATGAAAATAAAAAATAAGCCGTAGCTTCTTTCTTTTTTTTTCTCCTTCCCCTATATATACATATAATATAACCCGTTGTCTGGTGAATAATAATAAACCTCCGACCCAAAGTTGAATTTATACAAAACACACAAACTGAGCTGCTTCTGCTTCTTCTCCTCCTGCATATATAACAATAAAAAAGAGAAAAATAGATGGGCAACTTTTCTTTTTTTTCTTTTTTTTCGTCGGCGTTCTCCATGTCCAAGCGGGGTATACTATGTGCGCTCCTATCCTAGCATATAGTAGTAGATAGTATAGACGTAATAATAACGAACGCCCACGGTCGCGTGTGGAGAGAGAGACAGAGACAAACAGAGATAGAGAATGAAAGAAAAAGAAAGAAGAGGAAGCTCTGTTTGTTTGTTTTTCAGTTTTAGTTTTGTTTTTTTCGTCATAATAAAAGTTAGCATAATATTCATCTCGAAAGTAAACGCCCCTGCAGTTATTTATATCCTCGATTTCTTTTTCTTAATTTCTTTTTTTAGGGGGGTTGATGTCGAATACTTGTGTTCTGCAGATAGATCAACTTTGTGTGTATAATAATAACCCGATTATCCATATTGAACGAATTGAGATTCCTGGGAATGCATATAATCATCTCGAACACAGTCGTCGTCTCCTACTCCTACGTGAATGTGTGTAGACGCGTGTCTTTGTGTTCTCTATCGACCGTTGAGAGCGAGAGCGTCTAATAATAAGAAAAAAACAAACAGCAGGGGGTAAGAGTTCTATCGAGGGCGGAGGAGAAACTGTGGCTGGATGGGGTTGCTGCGTAACGATACCAATTGGATTTTGTTTGGGATCGGTAACATCAGGATGCGTGAATGGGGGCATAACACACTAGACGCTGAGAGTCGCATCCATCCGAGTAGCGCGAAAAGATTCGTTTTCTTTTTGGTTTGTTTTGTTAGTTTTTTCTTGGTCGGGCGCAATTCAACTTGCCTTTTGCTCCCGTTTTTTCAAGTGTTTTCTTTCATTCGTCATCAAACGAAAAGAGAAAGGAAACTCCCACAAGACTTTTCTTACTCGTTGACTTGTGTTTGAAACAGAAGCCATATTAAAAATGTGTAGGACGTATCAATAGGAGAAGCTTCGGCTTTTATAGTTGAAACATGACGACGACTCCGGTCAAAATCTCCTGCCGATTGTATTTTTGCCTTTAAATGTTTTAACATGCGGATCTGACGTCAATAGATGGCGGTGCAACGGTAGAAGAAGAAAATCAGCTTATTTCTCAGCACTGGCCATTCGATGAAAAAGGGGAATATTTGATCCTCTTTTTGCCTTTTTGTTGTCATGTTCTTAAAACAAAAAGCCTATTTTAATGAATGTTGGTATTGTATGTGAGCTGTGCGCGCGCTAGTGAGCCATCATTAACGGCAAACGACAGGCATCTATATGTGTAGTAGCTTTATATATAATGTATTCAACAGTTTGTGCGTGGCTGGTTCCGTCCCCGGGTTTTCTTTTCGACTATTTCAATACTGGAGTATATCACAATATAATCCGCGTCATTTCTTCGACCCCTTTTGCTGCCGTGCTCATGTACAAGGAAATGTTATTCAATATAACGTCCTCTCTGTTCTCTCCTCTTTGCGTTTGACTGGCGAAAACTTTGCCTCTCTCTCTTTTGACTATCTGGCATCTAAAATGTTGCACATCCCGGATTGTATATGAACTCAAATAAGCCGTTGGGCATCAACGGCAGCAGCAGCAGCAGGAACTGCATGGAGGAAAAACCGATGCAAAAAAGCAGTTTGATGTCGGGGGGTAGTTATTGTTCATTATATTATCGACTGGCGTGCGCTGGCTGCTCCCGCTAGCTTTTCTCCTACTCCCGCTAGCTTTGCTCCTACACTTAATACTTTGAAGTGGGCAAATAAGAGATGGGGGAAGAACTGGTCTGATGGAGGGGGGGGGGGGCCGGCTTGTCGGTTGGACTTGTTCTTCTTCAACTCATTAACACGGGCAGTCACGCAACCAAAAGGCAGGAGCAGCAGCCTTTTTGCATCGATTATTCTCTTATTAGATGTATAAGAAACCCTCTAGCGAATAGAATTTTGAAAATTTTTATCTTTTTTATTCTTTAAAGATATTTTTCCCCGGTCAGCTTTAGGAGGAAAAAAGAAACGGACGATCGCCATTTTCACAACTGGGCGCAAGACGTTGACGATCTAGTGAACCTGACCTTTTCTTTTCTTGCGTAATTTAATTTTCGTTGTACTTTATTCCTTTTCTGCTTCACTGGGATTATTACGATGACCGTAGAGTCGTAATAACGTCATTTGCTATATGGCTTTCTCTTTCTTTCTTTCTTTCTTTCTTTTGTTTCTTTATGCTTCGTTTGAAAATGAAATAGGTAACGTGCAGTTCATTTCTCTCTCCCTTCCCGAATGTTTTTCCCCTTCATTATCCTATTTGATCGATAATCAGCTCATCAAACGAAACGTTTTCTTTTATTCTTTTTTTTTGCTTTTTTGTCTCCGGAAGTCCAGACGGGATTGAAATTTGTCTTCTTTTTGTTTGTTTTATTTTTTGCTTTTGCTCTTCTTGTGATGTATGTTTGATCCTCCCAATTGGTGTTTGACATTTCTTGCATTTCTCGAGTGAAGAGGGTGCGGGGGTACGACGCCCCGTTTGTGTCCGCCTTTTTTTGCCCGTCAAATAATATCCACTTTCCACATCTATGCAACGATCCAAGATACCATATAACAATCAAGGATCCATCGCTCTCTATTCCCATTCTACACACCAAGTAGTATTGCGTAGATACAAAAGGCAAAAGATAAAAATAGCGATTCCCACATCGAAAAAGAAAGAAAGAAAGAAAGATTTCGTTTTTTCTTCCCTTCATTCAATTTCCTTCCTTCTTCTTGAATAGCATTAGAGAGCGACTGAAGAGGGCCGAGTATGCGGTAATTCAATATACTCAATACCGTCGGTGAGAGACAGAGAGCCGAGAATAGAAGACGAAAAAAGAAATTGTAGTTTTTGTAGTTTTATATTTATTTTTCAAGACCATCGACAGATCGAGTTGCTCCTGTTGTTGTTGTTGGCATTGTATTTTGATTGCATCGCTTGCTGGCGTTATACAGCGGCGTGTAAAGCACATATGGAATTATGGATAGTACACTGGAAAAGGACTGGGGCGCACTCTTGCCGCGGTCATCGATCGCCCCGTGAATCGCAACGTTACACAAAAGAGACGATTGCGTTTCTCCCCTTTTTCTTTTTCCCCCAGCCAACCCCGCCTACCATCTTCAGACAGGAGAGGGAAACAAAAATGTGTCTATACCCCCAGCCGTGCATTCCAATTAGATATGTAACACGTAAGCAGCAACAAGAAGGAGCGCGATAGCAAAGTTATTTTCTTCTTTTTTGTGTGTGTGCAGTTTTTTTTTTCTTCTTTCATCATCAGCATTGCAAATGGCTTCTAGTATCTCCTCGACGCGTTGGCAAGCGGCAAGGGGGCCAGCCAAGTACACGGAGAAACTGTTGAATGCCCACTCTGATTATTATTCCCTTTTCGGGTAGTCCCGAGAGAGATAAGAACAAGTCAGAAACATGGAGCAATACTTTTCAGAACGTCTTGGGGAGGAAACACAAGCGCAGGTGAATAACGTGTAGAGAGAAATGAGCGGTGCGCAACCCATAATAAATGCGCACAGCGTTTTGGATAGAGAAGAAGAAGACAAAAATAAAAACAACATTCCAAAACTGTGTTGAGTAAAAAAGCCAGCGGCGCTATGTTTTTTTTTTTTAAAGACAAATCGAATCGTCTCGGGTCTAGGAGGAGCTGTGCCGTCATTTGCGTTGGCTTGTTATTTAAACTATAGCGCCTAGTCTCTCTTCGCGGGAAATTACAAAATGAAAAAAAAGAAGAGAAAAGTGTACACAGCCCAGATGTTGTTGTTGTGTAAGAAAAGGAGTTTTTACACTTTTAAAAAAAAAAATAAAATAAAAGGGGTCGATCGTTGTCATGCGGATGTCAATAAATACACACGACTACTGTACGTACACATCTACTATATAGATATGTGTATGTTGGCAGTAGTACGTGGGTGACACGACAGGAAGTGTTCCTGTCAAACATTGGCCTCGTCTCAGATCTTCCTTTTATTTTATTTTCTTTTTCCCACTTGGAAAAGGAGAGCAAATATATTTATATAAAGAATCGAAGTGAAATCAATCGCAACTAATAATTCAAGCACACGTATATCTTTCCACCTTCAAACAGATAAGTTACGACTCGGATAACAGAAAGTGAAAAGCGTTCAAATATGATGTTTGTCATGTGAGTTTTTTTTTTCTTACGTTGTTCTTGTACGCGGCACAGCTGAAGAAGAATTCTTCTTTCGGCGGAAGTCTAAACACACACACAGACAAGGAGAAATAGAGAGAGACCGTAGATAAACAGTCAACACAAATTTTGGCGACCGGAAAGACAAACATGTGTGTTTTGGAAGCGGCGGCTTCGTCGTCGTCGTCATCGGTGTCTTGTTTTTTCACGGTTGAATCGATCCCGACAGGTTGGAGCTACACGACGCCTTCTCGCGTTTATATATATATATTTAAACGCGACGACTCTCTCTCTCTCTTCACTAACACTTTCGCTTTATTTGTCATATCCAACTGGATTAACTTTGTCTTTATTTATATTTGATGGGCCTTTTCATTTGTCCCAGGCTCTCTCTTTGCTGATTCCAAGAACTATATCACTACTACAACTACTACTACTACTACTAAAAATACAAAAGGAACAGCCCAGTCAGCGCATATATTACATCCATTTTTCTCTCACTTTCCTTTATCTTTATGTGACTGAACATACGATGAGGCTCCCGATAGTGCTGCGATACGTAGACATATTGGATATTACGTATGCAACTTGTTTCTATTGGAGAAGAAACAAGTACCAACGGCTTTCAATCTCAACTTTTTTTATATGTCCATTAGCCTAATATTATATAGAAGATTCCGCTTACAGAGCGGAAAAGATAGAAAAAAAAAAGGAAAATCGGCCTCTTCAATAACTCGATTCCTAGTGTCCCCCCCCCCCTTCACTGTATTGCCAACATAAAAGGTTAATTAGCTCGCTTCTCTATGCATGAGAGCGTAGCCAGCTCAAAGGGGAGAGAGATCTTAAGGCTTTTTATGTCGTAATATTGTATAAAGTAGTAAGAGCATTAGGAGCATTTGGCTGCTATATGCTGTTTGTTTTGTTTTGTTTATTTCTTCCATTTTTCTCCGTTGTGTCGCCCCTTTTCGCTCTCTCGCTTTATCTTAGATATACATAAGTGTATAAATAGTCTACTTCCGCTGTAGATGGATTTCTTGGTTGGGTTCACATCTTATTCCCAACCATTTTTTTTTTTGTTATCTCCTTTCCGAAAGTGTCGGGAATAGAATTCTCCTCTTACCTGTGTATCTATTTGATAGTGTAGGGTGTCGGACATTATCCGAATAAACGTGTGGGACTCTCGTCAGACTCTTTTTTATAATTCATAGTTGAGCATTTTCTTTTCTACTCCATAAACAAACAAGATGAACGCTCCGAATTGTACATCTTCCTACGCGATAATTTATTGATATTTTCAAAAGTAAACACATTTTTTTTCATATATACCGAGTCGAACAATCGTTAACTTTCCATTCATTTTTAATGCAGAATAGTGAGCGTTTCTTTCCCTGCTTTTTGAATGTTGGAAAATCGACGTGGGTGTATTCGATCGAAGAGTTTCCTTTACGTTTCACCTATTTTTCATAGTCTGGAACTTTACCCGACGTCTCTATACATTTTACAAAACCGAGTGAATCGTTTCTCGATCCACTATCCACTTCGTATGGACAAGTGCCTAAAAATGTAAATAAGAGAAAGTAGTAGCTTATAAAGAGCAGGGCAACGTTTGTTTTCTAATGTTCGACACTCTGTACATCTAAAAGATGTAGGAGAAAACCGTCTTTTTATCCTAACTTGGACAGGAATAAATGAACAGCCTGTAATGCCACTTAATTCTCTTGTAATTCAGCTACTCATTCTCGCAGCAAGACCCCTAAATGATGACTATTCTTTGAAATGTCACTGAACGAAATGAAATATTTGAATCGTTTCGTTCTTAGCAGCATTTGAATAGTTAAGCGAAACAATGCAAACGTTCCTTCTTCCTGTGAAATTGTTCCATATTCATTTACCTTTTCATAAAATTTAGCTTCTTGTTCGGAATATGCCCAGGAGTTTGCAGGTCTACAGAGAGACGCGTTAGTGAGCGAATAGAATCTCCTAATCGAGGACAAGGCAACGACTTTGTATTCCGTGATGGAGAACGATCTCGTCGTCCTTAGCTGCTGGACTAAGTGCGAAAGAGGCTGCGATTGGTCCATGAGGAAGCGAGTCGGATAACTCTTCTTAATAGGAAAAGAAAAAAAAACGTCTTGTTATTCCTTAATAGAGCGAGTCGACCCTAGCGACTCCTCCCTCGCTATTCGTTTCCTTCTGAATAAACAGAAGAAGAAGAAAAAGAAGAAAAGGTCACAAAAGTTAAGGTTAGAAGAAGAAGAAGAGGCTCGGTCGATGTGTATCTGTCGCCACGCCGTCATCCGACACTCCCAACTGTGTTGAAGAGACGACAACCGTTTCTCTTTCTAGTGTGGCTCTTTATTTTTCTGATGATATTTCTTCTTATTCTCTATTGGCGACACGCAGGAGCAGGAGCAGCAGCCAGAGGTGCCACCATATGGTGTCCGTCCACAGGATATTCCAGTGTAGCAAAACTTGTAGGAGGGGAGGAATAGCTTTTTTTCTTTTTAAAAGAAGAAGAAGAAGAAGCTTCGGTTATATTGTCACACATACAGGGCTGGTGGTGGTGGCTGTCTTGCCTTACGTCCGACTAGACGTGGGAGCGCTAAATCAGATTCTTTATTTCTTCTTCTTCTTTGACTGCGCTTGTTAGGTTACAAGCTGACGCGACTATTTGCCTGTTTTTTCACACAAAATTGGATGTCTCGAGTCTCTTCCCCCCCCCCCCCGCCCTCGCAGTTCAGTCGGGTCAAACGGTACCTCAAATCTATACGGTTTTCCACTGTGGTCCTTTTCCTTTCATCGACACGTTCAAAGAAGGATCCAAAATAAGAGAGGGATAGATTTGAGTATTTTTGACTGATCCGGATATTCGTACTCGAATCTTTTCCTCGATTCCAACAACATTTCCGATTTTGATTAGCGGATGTTTTTGTTGTGATTTTCACTTGGCCACTGGAATTTCTTTCGGGGTAGTCAAATATGTGAACATTCAAAAATGCGTGGCATTCGTCACTTTTCTTTTTCGTCGAAAAATTCCAACCAAAATAGCCATTGACCTTTTTAGAGGCTGTGCGAGAGATACTTATTGACGCCCCTGTAAAATAGGCAGAAGAATGGAGCCTCACAAGAAGTTTTCTGTTTTCCTATTTTACTTTCTCAAGTGATAGACACAATTTTGCTTTTTGGAACAAACTTATACTACCGCACAGGGGGAGGAGAGAAAACATTTTCAAGTCGTCGTCAGCATTGAAATATCCTCATTGAAGTCTATAAGCTTCTACTGTTGCCAGAGAAGAATATAAAGTGGCATTTTCTTTGGTACAGACGTAGTACCGTACGAGTCCTGTACACACACACGTTGTGAAAGAAAAAAGGCTGTGGGGTGTGTGATGGTTTTGTAGCCTGCCAACACACACGACTCGGACATTCTCTCTCTCTCTTCTTTTCTAAAAACCGGCCAATTTTCCATCTCTATACGCCACTGTGTGTGTAGTTATACTCCTGCTGTCGGATCGTGCTCCTCCCTGCCATTCTCTTCTTTTGAGCTTTAGGGACGACGTTAGTTGGTTGTGCGATGGCTATAATGGTGAAGAAAGAAAAGCTGCAGCCCTTTTTTTCTTTTTATGATTGTTTATTCAGTGCGGACGACTCTTGAGTGACTGACTGCAGTAGCTGCTACTGCTCCTGCTGCTTAGTACTTGGACCGCGCCCTTTCTTCTTCTTCTTCTTCTTCCTATATTTTTTTTTTTCTTTTTGGTGGGGATGGCTTTCAACAGAAAATGTATATTATTCGTCTGACTGAGAATAGGAAATGGAGATGAGAGAGGGAACATTCTTGACATGATGTCTAGACAATATTCCTTTAGGAGATCCTACAGCGATCCTACAGCTAGCGAGTCCTATGATGTCAAATTCGATCATCATTATTTGAATAAAATTTGTCGACTTCCTCTTAGACTTATCACTTTATATGGTGTCATCGTGAATAGCCATTTCCGCGAACTATAACTACTCCAACTACTTAACATCAAAAGAGAAGCTGCTGCAAAGAAATTCGCCTCTTTTATTTAGTCAAAAGATTCCAGCTCGTTCAAAATGACTGAGCTAAAAAATGGGGAAAATATGAGAAAGAGAAGAAGAACCATGTGCCAAGAAGCTGTCGACTGAGCCTCCTCAATATAACAATGGACGACGATCGAATGCGTGAAAAAAAAAAACGGTTGGATCGTCATCGCATGCGAGAAATACAAAAAAAGGGAAAGTCGAAGGGCCGATGCCGCCGGTGCTCTCCGCCATCGAAAAAAAAAAATGTTATCCCAAGACGCGGTACTGCGCACAGTCGATACTGGTTTGTATTCAGACATGTAAATTGACCGTGAAATGAGACTGGTGTATAGAAAACGGGGGCCCTCACTCGCTTCAATTGCCCACACAAGTCGGGACTATAGCGAAATCCTTCAATTAGTTCGGTCAATTGACTCTCTCTCTCCTTTTCCACATTCTTTATGGTAACATCCAACACTATATTTTTTTTTTGGTTATTGTATTTTTCATTTTCTTCTTTTTTTGTTTTTTTACATTTTAATTGAACAGTTGTATAAATGCAATCACATTCCACTTCTGTGGGAAAATGATGGATGAAAGATTGCTTTTTCTTCTTCCACCCAGTGAGCATATTATTGGCCGACATTTTTTATTCTAATCCTTAATTCCTTGTTTGTGTGTGTGTGTGTGTGTGCGGGGGCAGTAAATTCTAGTCATTTCTTTTCTTTTTAGTTCTAAGTTTAATTGAGAAAAGGGAGGGATTTGAATGGAAGAAGATAAAAGGTCAGCGATCACGAACAGAGGATAAAGCAGCGGATACCGCACCTGGTGTGTCCCCAGTTGGTACATAGAACTCGTCTAACGTTTCTATTCGATCAGTATACGTATTAAATTGTATAATATATATATATAGCCGAAGTAGCTCAGTTTTGTGTGGTACTGCTGCTGCTGTGTGGTATATAGTAAGGGAAAGAGAGCACCTGTCTCTCTCGTTTCCTTCCGTTCTCTTTTTTCCTTCTTCCCTCCTTCTACTCCTACGCTTCTGCTTCTGTGTATTTCGTTCTAAATATGCACGGCACACGCTATCTCTTCTCCCTATTAGATGGCGAATGGATATGATACTCTTCCCTCCCCACTTGCTTATACGACGGGTGGGTGGTGGTGGTGGAACGGAACATTCTACAGCTAATTACCACACTGAATAATGGAGCAGCGAGTCTTGAAGAGCGAGGAAAAAGGCTTTTCTATATATCGTTCTCGTCGACTGTCGGAATCCCCCCAAGTTGAAAGTACAAATTCTCGACTGCTGTGCTCTTACACATTTAACCCGTCCTGCTGCAGACTCTTCTTCTCTCATCCTATATGAACTCAAAAAACAGGACACACTCTGTGTGTGTGTGTCTGCGTCGTGTAAAGTCTATTGGGTTTGTAGCGAAAAGAGGTGGAATCCTAATCGGATGTGGGAAAGAATAAAGAAGTTAAATAAGAAGAATATCCTTGACGCTTTTACTTTACTTGGCTGAGTGTGTTTGTGTGTGCTGTGAAACTCGTCTTGCTATACTATTCAAGTTGCGAAAAACCCATTAAACTCGAAGCTCAAAAGATTTTAGCCGCTCGGCATTTCGTATAGACGAGGTAATAAGGGATGGAGGAAAACTACACATCGCTGGTCGTCGCTCGTGTTGTGTTCATATTAATCCCGGAATTTCAAACGCCAGTTGATCGTTTTACACGACAAAACAAAACACGGGAGAGAGAGAGAGAGAGAGAGACAATAACTCGAGAATGTTTACGGCCGCGTCTACCGCAACAAAGTAGCTGCTGCTGCAGCCTATAGACAGAATGATGCTATTGTTATTATATACTATCCGTCTCTCTATGCCTTGTAGCCTAGTAGGTAGGCAAAGACTCGAGGAATGCGCCCTTCTTCTTAACTCTCTGCGGGTTTCCAGCAGCAAGAGCAACAACGGCTGGACTGTGCTGTTGTTGGAGGCTCCATCTATCTCTATCGCTCTCCTTTTCATTTATTTTCTGGCTCGTCCCATTTGTAAGAATAAGAAGATAAAGATTCTTCGCGGACGTTCTCTTGCCCGTCCCTTGCCCGGATCTCCTGCTGGGAAATGGTGTAGTTTAGGTCCCGCTAGTTGTACAGGCGTCTACCTTGGCCAGCTGAAGAAATGACGTTCGGGAGCCTTTTCTTCTCTCTTTCTCTGCCTGTTGGAGTTATGTAAGATGGAGCTAACAATACACACACACGTCACAAGGAAAAGAGCAGAGAATCTTTCCGCTGGATCCCCTACTGTTTGACAAGCCGCGACTCGACACGGCCACGATTTTTTTTTTATCTTTTAGAACAACAAAATATATTTCTTCTTTTCTAAAAACAACTAAAAATATCTCATTCACTGTTGTTCAACCCCAATAATGAGTCATAATCAACAGAAATATTTGTTCTTGATGATTATATTGAACTTGATGATTAAAAACTCTGTCCAGCACATGTCGTTTGCAATTGAAATGGTAAATGTCCTCACATAATCATTCGTTTCTTTAGTGAGCCTATAGTGTATGTGCGAGAAGTCACGGGTAGGAGAGGCTTTGTCGTTTATTTTTACAAGTAAATTACCCGACGAACGTGATGCGCGACAGGACTGACAGCATGTTGTCTTTCTTCTTTTAGTGCCAACACAACCAAGTGGCACGTGTAGATGATCTGCCTTCCATTTAGACTTTTTCCCCCTTCATTTTTCTTTTCTTTCTTTCCCTTTTTTTGCCCGTAGATTTTAATGTCGAAATTTCTTTTTTCGGGTTCGGGGGTGTTGAAAGGCGTCGTCCGGGCGCCTCTTCCGGCCCAGCCGCACGCTCCGGGGTTTCTATTCCGTCTCGAGTTCTTTTGTTGTTTTCTTTTCTGTCTTTTTTTTTCTCGAGTCGAAATTACAATTTTAATTTTCGTTTTTTGAATTCCTTTTCCAAAATGTTTCAATCGCGTCGGTAGGAGCCATTGAAAATTTTCAAATAATAATTTTATTCGACAAGCGGAAAATATGGAACGTCGGAATCTAAATGTTCTCCTATCACGCGAGATGGTAAGATTTCAACCACGATAGATAATCTTCATCGGACCTTCAAATATATTCGGTTGGATGAAATCGATGGCTTCTCCTACTTGCGATGAATTTGATATTGAGTGAATCCAACTTTATATATTGAAAGGATCCTACGTGGAAGTTGATCAATGAATCAACGGCCAATTTTATTTTCGCTAGTTTGAAGAGTTGGATTTATCATCACTACATTATACATAAATGTTACGGAATAGAAAAGAGATTCGAGAAGGTCCTTTTTTGCTCTTTTTAAAAAATGAATTGTCAAAGTGGGTGAAATCCTGCCACTGCGGAATATTAGATGACGCACTTTCTCTCGTCCTCGTGCGCGCATTTTCTTTACGACCAATCCCCCCGTTCCATCTGAGACGGTTATTACGCGTAAAATACTGATTGCGGCTCTGTTCCACTTATTTCTCCCGGTACAAAAAAAAAGAAGGAAATTCAAATTTGGGTTTTTTCCCGCCTCTAATCAAATGAACAGTTTTTTCTTGAATTTAGTTTTTCTCTGATTTTATTCGCAAAGTATAAAATGACGTCCACGCACAGCGGGAGATTGGGATTGGTTTAAGGAAGGGGAAAAGGAGCGGCAAATTCGGTTTGTAGTGGGTTGTCGGGTTGTCCGGTGAATTTTATTTTATTTTTTTTCAATTTTAAAAAGGAAAAAAAAAAAAAAATCCTTTCGCTCCATTTGATAATTCGATTCTTTCCAAACAGGAACCGACCGTTGCAATTCACATACGTCGTGAGTCGTTAAAGATTTACACGCCCAATGTAAAATGGGCAAGAAAAAGAAATGCCCCTCGTCTCATGTATAAAATACGGGACCCAATTTTCTTCTTTTCCTTTTTCTCTTTGAGGCAAAAAAAGTAAAGAATTGAGAAAATGAAAAATTCACAAAAGGATTGGAGGGCAAGAAGATGAGGAGGAGGAAAGAAAAAATAAATTTCTTTATTCTTAATTAGATTGTTGTACAGGACGGACAACGTGAACGTTGACGTTTTCTACTGTGTTTGTATTGAAGTGGTCGCGCGGGATCTAATCACGCTGATGGGCCTTCTATTTCCCCCTCTGGCTGAACCTACCCCCTTGCCCATCATTCTCTGTGTTTGTTTCACAAATAAGAGGCCAAACAGAAGAAGAAGAAGAAGAAGAAGAAGCTTATAAGGGGAGAGAGAGATCCTATATAACATGATGCGTCTATAGGCAAACTACAAGTGGTATGAACGATCTGCATTGCGGTCAACATTCGTGGGGTCGTGCAGAGCAGCAGCTACTCGACGTTGGGGTTATAATACACACAAAAACCGACGACATCTGACTCTCTTTCCCTCCCCTTTCCTCCTATTCTCCAATATACAGAGAGAGCCACAAGGAGCGAGAAAGACAAGGAGAGCGATGACACGACAATGTTAACGTCCGCTGGTTGGGTATAGAGACGTCGATTGCCATAGCTCAGACGACTGAGTCGAGTTGCCTTTTCAGCCACGGCCTTTTGACGTTGGCTTCTTTGGCTCCTGATGTCAAGAATAGAAAGGAACAATACTTATAGTAGTTTGCTGACTGCTACTATATAGTATGTATGTGTGTGTACCACGGAGGAGAGTAGAGTTTGTTTAGTTTTTATAGTCGGCGTGTATATATTCATTCCCCTTCCCCCTTTCACAGTGTATAGCGTGTCACGAGCTCACAGCGCGAGGCCAGCTCTCTTTATACTACGATGGCTGTATAGTATAGTAGTATAAGCTGGACGCTAGGAGACTTTCACGGCTCCTGCGGTCTCATCGCGACCATAAACGATATGGACGCTTCCATTTCTCTTTGTGTGCTGCTTTTACTCTCTCTCCCTCAACCGAAAAAAAGTTCTCATTTTCATTTTGGGGATCGTAATATTTCAGCTCTCCGTGCTGCGTTCCGTTAACTTTCTTATACTGCTGGACTAGTTCTCTTATTCGCGTTCCCCTCCACCCAGTTTTTTTTTTTCTCTTTTTTCTCTTTTTTTGGTGTGTGTTGTACTTTATTTTATTTGATTAGATTTTATTTCATTTTTTTCCTCGTATGTACTGTGTGTTGTAATATAAATAAACAATACATGCAGCATAGAACATAACGCAACTGGAGACCAGTAGTCACGAGCGTCCATGTCTACGATATGAGTCTGGACTCCAGCCTATATGAGACTGCTACTCTACTATTATTCTACCGAGTAGTATGAACTGGAATATCTAATCTAATCTCGTCGTCGTCATCGTTTCTCATTTTCCTTTTTTTTTTTTTTTTAGTGCGCGGCCAACATCTTTTTCTCTTTTATTTCAGGGCGGGGCTCCTTGTTATTATTCTTAGTGAATTTCATCATTTCAACCGACATTTTTTTTTTTTTTGTTAGAGAGAAAGGGAAGTTTATGACGGGCTTTTATTATTCAACGCGAAAGAAAAGAAGAAAAGTCTCTGCGCATAGTATCAAAATGACGTAAATTTTTCAGATAGAAATGGACTGGACAGAACACAAAGCACCGAAATGGACGCATAGATCAACTTGCATATTAAAATCTGACTCTCTCTATCTCTGTGTACTATACACGGAAACTATTCCGTTTCCGAGTTCTTGGGATCCATCACCTGAAACACGAAACGGCCACTCTAATCGATCTTCCTTTCTCCCTCACCACCTCTCATCGGGACGCACAATGGAGAGACTTGTGTGTAAATATCGTAGCGGTGGTGGTATATACCTTTATGCCAACCATAACGTGAGCTAGACATCCCCCCCCATCTCTACTATATACTAGAGGTGTAGCAACAGCCGTCAAATTTCCCATCCGCCTTTCAACATACAACTCGGCGTCGTTCGTGTTTCTCTCTCTCTCTCTCTCTCCACAGTTGGATTCAATTTGACGAGGAAGCGACGCATATGTAGAGCAGTTACAACATGTACGTGAGTAGATATGCGTCACTGTGGGATGGGTGACTTAAATATTCTTATTCTCCGGTTGTCACAATGAAATAGCGATTTATCCGAAAAATTTAATTTGTTGTTGTTTTGACGGTGCCGATGAGGGTCGCATTCTTCCGATGAATAGGTGGGGCAAGTGTGTGATTATTAAATTTGATTAAACCAGGGGCCACACATACTAAATGCCAAGACTCTTTCCCATTTTCTTTTCTTTTTTTTTGAAACAATTTGCTTTTTCATTTTCCGCTACGTCGCCTTTTTTTAAAAGATTTCGTCAAACCCTTTTTTTCATTTTCTTTCCTTTTCTTTTCTTGGGATTCGTTCTGGAGGTCTACGCGGCACACGCGCTGATCCTGCGCTCTAGCGACACACACGTCGTCCCCATGTCCATTCTTTTTTCCTTCATTGTCAAGAAAAAATTCTTCAGTGTTTCTCGGCCTTGATGTTGTGCGTCGTCACCTTTTTCACTTGACGTAGAAAATAGAAGAAGCTCAAGAGAAAAATGGGATTTTTTTCCGTTCCACTGGAGACGAGGATTTTCAATGGAATTTCTTCTTCTTTTCTGCCATCGCAAAGCGTCGACTTAGAAATTTGAAAAAAAAAATAAAATAAAATAAAACGTCGACGCGTCAAGCCGATCCGCTAAATTTCAAAGCGGACACGAATCAAACTCGGCATACCGAGACGCATCAACTACCGCTCACGATCTTTCTCTTTTCATTCCTCAAAAATCATTGCCTCCCGTTTTTTTTTTAAATTTTCTTCTTTCTTCTCTTTTAAAAGAGATTTAATCCTTTTTCCCGTTTTTCCGTCTTTTATTCGCTCGCATAACGGGCGCAAATTTAGTACTATGTACTAAAACATTCAATTGCCCATCTGTACACACTATGTCTCTATAGCAGCCGAGATTTCATTTAATTAACAACTGCTGCTGTTGCTCTCCTGTTCCTAATTTGCCCAGTTGTGTTTAGACTCGTCTAAGTCCCTCGTCGATTCAAATGATGAGAGAGGGAGGTATTACAACGGTATTTGGTTATTCTGATGACGTGGGATGATGGTGCCCCCAAGAAGGCAAAAGAAACTCTCGACGCACAATCAAATAGTTTCTTTGATTTGTTTTATTTTTTTTTTTTTGCTGTAACGATAAAGAAAGTCTATAAGAAGAAACCGGGAATCTATAAGGGACGGAAAAGCGCAACGGTCACAAGAGAAGAGTCTACAGGAATTTGTATTTTTATTTTGTGTGTCTGTTTCTGATTTCGGTATCGCCAGAGATAGCCTTAGAGGAAAGTCCTTTGCCAACTTTTTTAACTTCCCAGACAACAACAACAACAACAACCAGCTGCTGCAGTCGTAGTAGCTGGTATAGAGTCATAGTATATCCGCCTTTTGTTTGGAAAGACCGAGCCGACCGGAACGAAATGAACCAAACAAACAAGAAAACCTTTCAGTATTTTTATATAATATATATAAAGATACAAGTTTTTTCTTTTTCTTTTTTTCACTACATTTTTCGGCTTGTTTTATTTTTGTTTTTCTTGATTCTTATTCAAATCCCGCATCATGACCTTTTCCTCTTATCGCAGAAAATAATAAAACGAAAAGAACCCACAGAGAAATAGAGAGAGACGCAGTGACATGCCAATTCAATCAGGAACGGTTAGAGTTTGATTTCTCCTTGAAAGAAGAAGAAAACTTGTCATGTTTTCTTAGGTCTAGTAGCAGCTGCATCTTGCACTTTCCCGACGACGTCACCGTCGAACGGTGACCTTTACTGGCGCTGCTCCGGTACTCGGTACCGCAGAGTTTTGTGTAGGCGCTCGTACCGGGCGGCCCAAACTCCGTTGGGAGTCTTTTCTCTTTTCGCTCCAGCATATCGTCCCACTATATCTTGAAAAAAGAAAAAAAATAGAAAGAAAAAGAAAACCGAAAGGAAAATGACAGATTATGCACGTCTTGAGAGTCACCAGAGGGATCCTGACTGTGAAACAACCCCCCGTTGAATCCTCACCAACAACAAACTCCTTGAAAAATGTTCAGAACAGGACAGACACAAGGCCAGAGCAACTGGCATGACGGTATTGTAGAGAGAGAAAACAAAAAGAAGAAAAAACCAAAAATTTAAAATAAATAGTTTTTTTTTCCTTCGCTTGTCCGGGAAGTTTTTCTTTTGTTTGTGAACGATGAACTCAAAGTTTTAAATAGTGACTTTCGATTCGGACAAAAAAGAACAGAATTTCGTTGTGTGTGTGTTGGTTGCGATGTAACATCCTGACTTCCTGTTGTGCGTTCAAATATTGACAACTTTGATGAGAGTTTCGATAGGGAAATATTCGATTTATATACAAATTGTGTACAGATGTTTTTTTTTTTGTTGTTGTTGTTGCCTTGGTTTCCTCCCTGCCATTGCGACAGCGTGAATGTCATTTCGTTGAACTGTCTGGACGTTTCACGTCAATCACATTACGTATCTATATATATACGCAATAGAGCCAAAGAGGACATATGGCCTTTTGTATATTATCGTGTGTATATATAACTGCGATCGTCGTCTCTTCCTGTCATTCTCCCGTTTGTTGAATTCCAAATACCCAGGAAGGACACAAATAGAAAATGAAAGAGAATTCTATACTAGAAATATATGTATTTACATGACTGTGTATAGATAGTTATAGGTAGGATAGTAGTAAAGTAATAAGAGACGCAAGTGTATCTCTACACAGGATTTGATGCAGAGACGTATTTTTATAAGTAGGCCGTGATTCCCTCACGAGACCACTCCAAATGATCCTCGTCTTTCTTTTTTAGCTGCCCCCGTGTGTTGTTGTTGTTATTTTGAGTTTATAGGGACAGCAAAGGGAAAGAAAAAGTAGAAGACGTAAGAAAATCCTTTAGATCTTTTTTTTCTTTGATCGCTCTAGCAGAGCGTGATTTCAGGCGATCTGGTCGATTGTTTTTTCCCTTGGCCGTGTTTTTATTCTTTTTTATTTGCTTTTAAAAGTATATTTTATTATTTTTTCCTTTTGCAGACGCTAGAAGGGGAGAGGTGAATGTGAGTTTGACCATCCACGGCCAAAAAAAAGAAGAGGAACGTACTCGGTGAGTATTATATAGCGTAGTCCGGTCACGTCTTTTCTTTCTTCAGTCCCGGCTAGTCTCTCGAAGAGTGCTTGTTGTGTATTTCTCTACTTCTTTTCTTTTCTTTCTATATCCTTTTTGATGGCCGCATTCTATCCTATTTCTTCTCTTTTCCAATGGTGGAACCTTCTTTTTTTTTTCGCTGTTTCCCTATACCACCACCAAGATGTGTTTTCTAGCTAGACAAGCACAGTTAGAAAGAGATTCTGTGTAGGGCAGGTGGCTGTTTATATTAATGTCGATTCCAACCCATACAGCGGGTTTTTCTCGCTCAATCTTTCTCTGAATAGAAGCTAACATCTATAATCTACTGTGTGCATCAACTCACTCAGCGGGGGGCTTCTATACTCTCTCTCCTATTCTTCCTAGGCTTTTTCCCTTTTTTTTTTTTATCGTCGAGAAATGTTTCTCCTAACGGATAGTAGCCGGAGCTATCTTAGAAGGAGGAAATACTCTCAAAATCAAAACAAACCGAATGTACTACGATTGATGCAGCCAACAAATGTTAGGCAGATTCGGTCAAATGTGTATACACGACGACGAGACCTTTACATTGAGTAGCTCGGAGTAGTAGGGAATCGTCGAAAATGGTAAAAAGGTGAGTTCAAAGTGCGCGCGCTTATACCTTCTCAAATCTCAACTGAGAAATGATGTGTCGTCCTAACCGCTTCTTTTTCTTTCTGTCGTTGGCATTTTATTCCCCCCCCACTTTTTTTTTTTTTTTTACCTCACTTTGCCCCGTGTTGACTCTCTCCGCGTCCATAAAAATTCTCCGATTCTTATTCGAGCCATTTCATGACTTTTGGCTCCCATTCACAGTGCAATATATCTATGTTGAACCTTTTTTTTTCTTCTCTTTTTCTATCCTTTTCGTTGCTGCTCAATAGGGTCTTGCTTTGCCTCTTATTGCTTTATTTTTACTGCTTCTGCTCGATCTTCTTGTATACGTATAGAAAAAAAGGGGAGAAAAAAACTAGCGTCGTCGTGAAACGGCAATCAATGCGACTTTGTTCGTCATGTCGTGGCTCAATCGCTCGTGTAGACACATACCGGTACAAAAGTACATAGCTACTATATAACACTGTACTACATAATCCCTCGGAGATGTCTAGTGGTGGCCTATACACGTCTGTATTGAAACCGCATCCATCCGCCATCATTTTTTTAAAAGTGCCTTCAAGTCTCAGTTTTCCCGTTGAATAATAGTCAAAAGCTTTTTAGGAGATGGGGTGAAATAAAAAAAAAATCGGTTGATTACCTCATCATCATGTGAATGCCGTTTGAACCCTGAAAGTTGATCGTTAATGAGACGAGAGAGAAGGTGATCAGGGGGTTACGTTGTGACAGTTGACAATCAACCCAACTAATGATTTGATGATGGGTCAGGCCGAGAGAGTCACAACGACTGGACGGACATGAAGAAAACAAGTTTGATACGATGATGATGATGATCATCTACGTACGTCGTCGTCTATTTGGTTAAAGTAACCCAGCGGCAGCTGACGAACCTCGAGGATAATCATCGTCACCAGGGAGACGGCGACGCGCAAAAGTTACTTGTTCACTTTGGCGTATAATGGACGGGATGAGATTGCATGTAGTATATAACTCTGCTACACTAGTCGAACTGTTGCAACAGTGCCAACACGTACAACTAGTAATAGTAGTAGTTTAGAAATGGAGTCTAAACAAAGTAAACATCGAGTTCCCTCCTCTTCTTCTTATTTTAGGAGGGGGACCATTGAATTTCGGGACTAATGACGCGAATTGGTTCCGCGTTTTGAATCGCCCTCCCTTATTCTTTCAATTTCTCTCTTTCAAACAAACAAACTGACAGACTATCTTAGTAGTGTTCCATGTTGTGTGTCAAGATAGATAAAGAAAAAATCCTTGCGCCGACGCAGCTGCCGTCTTGTATTGCGCATGAACTTGACATTCTTGCATGATTTTTCCTTTTTTCTTTCTCTCTCTCTTTCTTTTGAAATGAAGAACGTCTATATATGTGTCCTTATTATTCATATACTACATCTATGCTATTTGCCCGGGTTGATAAAGACGGACGGAAGGGGGGGGGATTGAGAAGCAGAAAAACCATTAAGAAAGATATGGGGCGCGGTCGCATAGTTTTTGTTATTGCTGGTAGGATTTTTCGGAAACTTTTTTCTTCTTCTCTGTGTGGGCCTTTAACAGCCTTAAGGGATGATTTGGCTCAAGCGAGACGAATTGGCTCGACACAAATTTGTAAAGACGACGCGGCTAAAAACAGTTGGAAGAAGAAGTGGAGGATGGCAAGGCACAGCAGGACCAGCAGCCCTCCAATACATTAAGCCGTGCTGCTACAGTCATAAACAACATCTCTCATTCTATACTTTTCAAAATGACCTTGTCCAAAGTATTATCTAGGCAAAATGAAATCATAACGGCCGCTCGTTTGGGCTCCGTAATTGCCGGGGTATATTTATTTTTTTCTGTTGTTTATTTCATCTTTTTCGACATGACAAATTGCCGTCAACTTATAGGACGCTGGCTGTGGTTCGCGGCCTCGGTCTCGCCATCCTTACAATCATCCGACTAGAAAAACAAGAAGAAGAAGAAGAAAATGATTATTAAATGGATGGCGCTTAAAGAGATGTAGTATTTGCTTCTTCCATATAATCCCCATTGTTCGGCGACTGGGGTCCCCCATTATTATTGAAAGTCTTTTTTTTAAAAAATAGATTTATAAAATCGGTCCAATTATTCCTTCAGGCTCCTTCCACTCTACTCCGAATTGTATAGCGAACGAATACTTTTCTTCTTCTTCTTCTTGAAAGTTGTTGTAGTTGAGAGAGCACAGCGCAAACAGCCAATCGCTTACATTTAGCAAGGCAAAGAAGTTTGCGTTTATACTACATAACAAGTTGGAAAAGGCAAGTTTAAAAAAATAAAAAAAAATAAAGAAAATAAGAGTTTTCTCGGACAGATAAGAAAAGAAATGTGTTACCGGGGGAAAGAAGAAGAAGAAGAAAAAAAAAATCCTGACAGTAGCGGGAAAGTCTACTGTTACATTCGATCATATCCGCCATTCCGCGTTTCAGTTTTTTTTTTTCCAAAGAAGAGGAGGAGCTTCTACCCCACCGTAAGAGGGAGGTGGTACACACACACGAAATACTAATAGGCCGCGTGGTCGGTCGCTAGAGTTTCAGTCCCCTCCTGGACGCCAGGCGAGTCAGACGTGTCCGTGCCTGTCCCTTTTTCTCTCTCCATCTCTCGTTCTTTAACCAAACGAAAAAAATAAAATAAGAAACGAAATCATTTGCAACTGAATCATCTTATTGAGACAACGTGTCTGATTTAGTTTCGCCCAACATTTGTGTAAACTCTTAAAATTTTTTACAAAGTGACTTTGTTGTTTCATTTGACAACACGGAGTGCCGTTTAAATCCCGTGGAAAAAAAAAACGAGGAGAGAAAGTGACGAACGGATCAGAAGAAGAAGATTTTGACGAATAAAGTGTCCAACAGCTGTTGTATTCCTCTCTCTTGTGTGTTTATGTGTGTGTTTTTATGTGAGTGTATGTGTAAGTCTTAGCTGGTTCGTGACAAGAAAAATCGGTCCAAGACGGGTTGGTTATTTTGTTGTTCAATCGCTTGATCTTATTTTCGTGTGTCGTCCGGGCGTGCCAAACAACGTGTCGTTCGACTATCGCGCGTCCCCCTGTTTTTTCTCTTGTGTTTTCTTGTTCTGTGCAATAGTTGGAAAGAGAGAGAAGGATATACCGACGTCTATCCTATATATTTTTAGCATTTGAATACGACAACCGACACACACAAACACAAACCGAACGTCGCCCTGTGCTCTCTCTCTCATGGACGCTAAATTGGAGACTGGCAGCAGCCGCTAACAGCTGCGATTTCCTACCGGACGTTGTACCTCTTTTCATCTCACACATCAACCGACTAAACTACCAGAATTTCACTTCTTTTTTTTGGTAAGTGACGACTATATATTCACAGTAGCAAACAAACATTTCGTTGTTGTTTAGGGAGACGCCCATCCGATTGTACAGTTTTTTTTTCCTCTCTCTCTCTCTCTTTTGTTAAGTGCACACTAGTAGCACAGACATGTTGATAGCATTAGCAGATATGAACACTTGAACAGCCAGAAAAGACTAGGGGTTTTGCCACTTGAAAATAACAAAACAAAAAATGTGTTTAACTTGTTTTTGTTTTTTTTTGGTATGAAATCAAAAGCTCTTGACCTTAATTTGTTAAACAAATTTGAAAAGCCGATGCCAAAATCGTTTCACTATCCGTTCATTAGACATTTTGATTGTATCAATTGGCCGCGCCGCGCTGCAGATCAAATGAGATAACTGGGTCGTCGCACGCCACGTCATTTGATCCATCAACGACAGAAATTAAGGCGCCGTGTGTAGGTAATGAATAAAGTAATTTACCGCAAAATGAAATCACAATTTTGATTGGAACCGAGACTGGAACCGAGACTAAATTATCGATGTAGTTTTCTGGTTTGAGGTTATACGAAGATGCAATGAAGCGTTGATAAGACACTGTTGTGGGAATGGCGGTTGTTGCCGGTTCGAAAAGTTTTTTTTTTTTCCTTTTCTGTGTGCCGCATAGAAGGAAGAAGACTATAATGTCTGCGGCATCTATATTTCTGTATATAGTAGTACACAACATATACACGCTTCACTTGATCCGATCCCTTCAAAGCTTTTCAACTGGAGGATTTATTTTTTATTTTTTTTTTCAGGGAGGTGGGGGGGTGAGTGAAATATTGATAAGGAAAAGGAAAGAAAAAAAAAATGAAATATATATATTGAAGGTAAATATATAAAAGAAGTGGGTAACCGCGTCGGATTTCTTTTCTATCAACCGCCCACCTTAGTAGTTTGCTTTCTATTTTTTAACCCCTTGTAAAGAATTTTTTTTTAAAAGAAGAAATAGAGGAGCTGTGTTATTTGCCAACTGTGTGTGATCGACTGGATCAGATTCTTTTTTCTTTTCATTTGGGGTTCGTGGCGGCATCGGGTCAGTTTCAATCGCCGACCTATACATCCAAGATCACGAGATTTCTATGATGCCAGAGGGGAAATCTTTCACAATAGACCCATATCTAGCATCTCTTATTTTTCATTCTTTTTCTTCATGTTTTGTTGTGTTCAATTGAAATACTATAAAGAAGAGTAATACCACACAGAGAGAGAGTTGAGCGTGTGCTGGAACGTGTAGAAACCGGATCAACAATTCCCCCCCGTACCAGAAAAATGTACACAAGAAAAAGGGAAACTTTAATCTGAGACTCGCTCGCCCGACAGTCGCCATGGTAGCGATGACATGGTTTGGTTTTTGCATGCGCTATAATACCGTAGACGTCGTCTGTTGTCGATTATTAAGTAGATACTCTCTATAAATCCGGAATGGGAAAAAAAAGGGGGAGAAAAAAAAGTAACAGTACATTCAGTACAAGTCCTGCTGCTGCTGCTGCTGCCAAAGAGGGATCAGAAATCCTCTCTTGTGTCGTCTCTAACATGTAACTCCACCCAGCTTTAGAAAACCCAGTTGGAATCACCCAGGGAAATGATCTCTCTCTCTACTCAGTCTTATGTGTACAGTGTATATACTTTTCCATTTTTTTTTTTTATTCAGATGTAATTTTAAATTTGATGTCTTTTTTTCTCAATGGAAACTGGATCATCTTAGTACACGAATTTAGACGTCTAAAGATTTTCAGATCAACTGGATGTCTGCAACAGTTTTCGATTCACCTTGAGAAATGTTTCGTTTTCTTTAGCTGCTGGCTGCGTTGGTAGTTAGTTTAAATAGAAACGAGAGCATTTTGTGGTTTTGCGGTTGTCGACAAGTGGTCGACTTGGCTAAAGGTAATTATTAGCATTTTAAAAAGAAAAAAAAAAGAGGTGTGGTGACCATCTCAGTACCGGACACTGTTTTGCCTGTAACGAGCTTGCTTGCTTTGCGGTTTCCCTTTTGGCTGGCTGGCTGTGTGTGTTATTCATCGCTTAGATCATATCCTTAAAAATAAAATTGAGGAGAAAAAAAGCTATAGTACATTTTTCTTCAGTTTTATTCCCTTCACCATCTCATTTTCTCTTGTCGCTCTTTTTCTTATTTTTTTAAATATATTTTCCCCTCCTACTTTCCGGTGGGATGGATGGCGCTGAGTAATATAACCAAAAATGAGAAAAGGGAGAAAGATAGACCACATGTATAGAGATGGCGTCTATATACTTAAGAAGCTCTCCATCTTAATCAAGGAGCTCTATTGTCTTTTAATCTTCTTCTTCTTCTTCTTCTTCTTCTTGTGGAACTCCTCAAAAGGCTCTCTCTGTGTAGTACTCCATGGATGTTGAGGGGGGAGAGAGAGAGGACGGACAGCTAAAGCTGAAAATGAAGTTGATTGACTGGATGAAATCAGTTTTGCCTTATAGCTCTTTCTCTCTCTCTCTCTCTCTCTCTACCATACGCCATCATTTTTCACTCTGACGTCGAGACGAACGTAAAAAAGTCTGAAAGAACCAAAGGAGATTTTCCCTTTTTCGTATATAAAACACCACCACCGTAAAATGTTTTTCGAGACAGAGAGGTGTAGTACGGCATTATATCCAGCAGGAGTGAAGCAACAATCGGTCATATATGAAGAGTCTTTAGACCGAGCTACGACTGCTTCAGTCTAGTGGTGTATAGTCAGCGGGAGTTGTCTATTTATTCCCCTAGCTGAAATCAATAACATGTCACAAACTTGAAACGCCGTTGCCTGAACGACATCCAGGTAGATAGTACATAATACTAGTCATCCAGCAGCATCCAGCCAGGCTTTCTAACCTTTTTATTTTCTCCTACGCAAGAATGAAAAGGTTAAACACTCGTCGTCTATTGTTCTTCTTCTTCTTCTTTTAGAAAATTCATCCAGCAACTTTGGCAAAGAAGAACAAACTCGTGGGTGTAGAAAATGCGTCAGACACGCTCCATTTTGCAGTTTTTCTTTCCCCCTTGTGTATTATCAACAAATAAAATTGAGGGGGCCCAAGTAAAAAGTTGAAAACAGATTCTTCTTAGCTACATTTATTTTAACAAGAAGAAGAACACTGGAGATGAGAAAAAACCGTTTCATTGGCTTGTTCTCACCTTTTCCTTCTTCTTCTTTAGAGGGAGGAGGGAAAAGTTGAGGTTTTGGAATCATTAAATTGTGTATAGAGAAAGAAAGAAACGCCAGAACGTTCATAAAAAGTTGTTTCTTCCAAAAGGCTTCGAGTTTGTCCGGGAAACCTTGGACCCTTTGGGGTATATAGATGGAAATCAAGTATAGACTCTTTGACTACCTGCTTTTTTAAAAAAAGAAAACCACCACCACCAAAACCGCATCAGTGGCTCTCTGCAATTCATTTGTGCTTCGGCTATTCCCTTCTTCCCAACTCCTCCTACTTTTCTTTTCGCTTATACATATTTTTCTTGCCACTTTTTTTCTTTCTTTCTTGTTGTTGTTATTGTTGAAAAATAATTTCACTGATATATAAGAAGAGTAGCGCGCGGCAGACACACGCACATACTACAAGGGGCAGCACACAGTCCTCCTTGTGTGTGTACGTAATTATCGTGAAGCACGTCAACCTCTGGCGTGCAGCCCAAACAACAGCACAGCACTGGAGGCGGCTTTAAAATACGTCGAGTCTCTTTCTCTCGGTCCCCCTTATATATATTCCAAAGCGCGTAGAAACTTTTTCTATAACATTTAAAACTAAAAATATGAAAATGCCCTAGTCAAAATTTGTTTTTTTTTTTCTCTTTTACTTTTGACAATTGTTGGATCGAGCGAAACGCTCAATATGTTTCCTGTTAACAAGTACAAGCTGGTAGAAGGAAAGAGAGAGAGATAAACTTATTTAAATTTGGTTTTTCTCGATTGTGTATACAAGAGAGAAATCAAGGTCTGATGATCGGTCGGTGAAAAACAAACCGGACAAACCTGTGCGCCCTTTTTTTTCGTTTGCGTGTCGTGTTTCACGTTACTATAATATACAAGAAAGAAAAACAGAAAAAAATGTTTGATCTTTTCCTACTTCATATCATATTTTTGTTGTGTTTTCTGTGGACTTTTTCCAAGGCAAATAGACGGACAATCTCTCATGGGGCTGGAAGAAAAATCTTGTCAGAGTGCCAGATCTGTTTCCTTTAGTCCCTTTTTAGCGCCTCATCGCAAACGCCACCAAGAAAATCATAAATCATAATTAGTTTGATTTATGTTTTTTTTCTTCTTCTAGAGAGCCAGGTGCCCAGCCCTAAAGTTTTATACTCGCCCAGCAGAGAGCTCACAGCAAATAATACACATGCTGCTTCTTTCTTCTTTCTTTCTTTTTTTTTCAAATTTCATTTTAAAATAGAAAAATAGAAGAAGGAGAAAATTGAGGTTGAACTTGTTTCTTCTTCCTAGTCTCATCCCTGCCATTGATGGTATCAAAGGTCGGAATGTGTTTTGGGCTGTGTCTCATCGCATGAAAATTGGGGCTTAGCTTGGAGAGAATCACGCTGTGCTGGGCCATCGATCCTGGGATCAGCGTCAAGAAAGGGAAAGAAGAAGAAAAAGATGGAGAAAAATCCCAACTGCATAAAATGGGCTGCATGTTTCTTTGGACTTTGACACGAACATTCGACCCTTTGTAGTGGCACTGATAGGGCACGCGAAAAACGGGAAGGAAAAGGGGGACCCCAAAGATCAGTATATATAGAGAAAGACCGTCTTTAGAGCCGAACAGAGTACTATACTATTCTCTACTATATAGATGGATATGGTGTTCACGCGTGATAAACATGGGTTTTTCGATGAGGGTTTTCCTCTCTCTCTCTTTTTTTTTCTACTGTAGAGACACACACAGAGAGAAAGAGGTTTTGTATGTATAAGAGAGACCCCCATCGGGATTTTTTGTGCGTCTCTAGAGCGAAAAAAAGGGCTACTATAACAGTTCCTTTTCCTGTTTCCATTCTAATCGTTCCCTATGCGCGGCTACTAGCGGAGACACATTTTGTCCTCCTCCTCTCTCTCTCTCTACACATCAACCTCCGATTTGATTTGTGCCTTCCTCATTTTGTTGATCCGAAACTTTTGGAGGTGATCTAAGAGTCAAAACACACACACACCATGTCTGAAAGGGAAGAAAAAAAAACGACGTGGAACCCCCCAACGGTCGTCTAACCAAATCGATAACGTCCCTGACGTCATGTCTCCCGCAGTTTTTTTCCTTCTCCTCCATATTGCGTCTTTTTTTTTTCTTCTTCTCTCTATTTGATCTTGTATGTGCCAATCGACGACGGCATTCATTTGTTTCATTGTTACGCGCGTGGAAACATCAAGGGGATTGTCCGCTTTTTGAAAGAAGCCAAAAAGTGAACCAAATTTTTTAAAAAGAGAAAAATAAAAAGTGAAGAAGAAGAAGTGATGGACAGCTCGGAGACAAGTTTCATACCGCAATTGGGAGACGCGAGACCTTCGTTCAGTACCAAAAAGAATGTGCATTTACGACGCAAAAGGGCGCTCGTGTCAATTAGCGTCGCTCCACGCCAACGGCCACCGTCGTGTGTGCGTGCTGGGAGCCCCCAAAGTCATCGCCACCCGTCTTCACTTGTCTCTTATTTCTTTTTTTTTTGTCTTTTTTTTCTATCGCCGTTCATTGTGTTTCTCCTGTGTAGAGAGAGTCACGATGGACGTGCGGATATGCATAATGATCCACTTCATTTTAAATTTCCAATAATCATTTGACCGAATAAAAAGAATGATCCTATTTTTTTTTCCTCTGTGTGTGTGTGTGTGTGTGTGTGTGTGGGAGGTTAAGACATTCTTCCGACTTTGGATGGTTAGATGAGACATGGATTCTGGTATAGTCGAGTTGCGTCAGTTCTCTTTCTCAACTGGCAGCATTCATAACAACAAGGCAGAAGAAGAAGAGTCTTGTTTGAGAGTGGCCCTCGTCTAAAGCCTGAAAGCTTGCAGCGTTCGTCAGCATTTGTTTGATATGCATCTAGCCACAGAAAAACTTCTTCTTCTTCTTTTTTTTCTTGCTCTTTGCGGTTATATTATACATTCTCTTGGGAGCCGAGAGAGCGATAGAGGGACGGTTCTGACAATAGCCCGGGAAAATACACAAGTATGTAGACACACATAGAAGAAAAGAGAGTATCTCTTTGGCTGCAAGCTGGAAAGCCCCTTTGGTTGCTCTTCCATCAAGATCGCGACCCCTCTTTAACTGACTTTGATGATGAGGAAAGGGTGGTGGTGGTTGCGGCAGCAAAGCGCGGCACAACGCTCATCATCAACATCCACTCGGGCGATTGTCTTTCCCGACTCTCATCTCTGCGCTATGTGTATATATATTGCGTTCGCTCTGTAGCCAACAAACTTTTTTCTTCTTTATTTTTTGGGTTGATGCTCGCGCGATCATCAAGGGCAATTTCACAAAAGATACGACTACTTTCGGGACCGGCTTCTTCTTCTTTTTTTCTTTCTGCTTGGTGGTTCTACTACTATTATTATTATTACGATTATTATTCGCCCTTTTTGTTCTTGTTTCTAATATCGGTCCAGAGGGCTTCCTGGTAAATATCCTACTACTACTACTAGTAGTGGTAGTAGTAGTAGTAGAACATTGTGTTTAATGAAAGTCGTAGAGCTGATTCTTCTCCTGTTTCACTGGGGCGAAGGTTATTTCTCTCTCTGTTCTGTTGATCCTCTTTTGTTCTCAGTACCAATAGCCAATGCGTTTCCCGTGTGTAACGGACCAGCAGAGTCTATGTCCGGTTTTTGTTCACTATAACACATAGCGAATAGAATGACTACTATATATAGCTGGAATAGTTTTTTTCCCTTCTATTTTATGATTATTATTTTGGTATGACGTCCAGCGTCGACTAATCCTTGAGCAACATCATCGTCATATGGAGCAGCTCAATGGTTGTTTTCATCCCCTGTACATTTCCTATTAATACACAACGTTCCGGGGTATTACTACTATGAGGCATACTCGGAAGTACGTTATTTCAAATTTATTTCGAAATAATCATCTTTGGCAAATCCACGTTTCTAATCCAAGGAGGGAATTATCAATTAGTCGAAAAAGGTATTTAAGTTGACTTGGTTATTGATTTTAGTGTCTTTTAAAAAACGAAATGGAGGGCTCTCATATATCAATAAATCAAAATAATGTGGGTCACTTTTTTTTTAAGAGAGAGGAGGGCCGAGGCGATTTATTTGGCATTAGCGAAAGTTTTGGCTAAAAGATTTCGAATAAAGGAGTCAAATGATAAATGGGAACGATACAAACGTTCTATTGGCCGTTAAAAAGAAGTCGCAGTATATCGTCGCTTTCAATGTCAATATATATAGCTCCGTCTATAGCTGCTATATGTTACTATCTACTAACTATTAAACAAGGAGTTATTGGTGTCCGGCAGCTGCAGCCCGAAAACAAAACAAAACCTCTTTTTTTTTCCAGTTTTTCTATCGACCACTGCGGCACCCAATCCCGTCCGAATGGCCAATCTATATATTCACGATATATACTGAATTGTACTATATGCCTAGAGCACCAGCTGCATTAAGAAACTGCGTTGTTTTCTTTGTTTCTTTAACTCCCCCACTCGCCCACAAGAACATGTGTGATTGAATCAATCTCATTGTGACCTTGCCTTGGCATATAAATCTATTGATTGAAAAACAAGGACTGCAAATGTTGGGCGTGGCGTCGAATTTTTATGTTTGTAAACTGGATACAATGTAATTTCTCCTTTACATTGTACTATATGACTATATATATATATTTGTGAGAGAGAGCGAGTCAATCTACGAATGTTGTGTGTCAATAATCGATCCGCGCGCAGTTAATGGCCGTCCACTCTGCTGGACGCTCACTGAGTTATATACGCCATCACAGCAGCGATGGCCTCTTTTTCTTCTTGGAAAAGGCGAAAGCGATAGACGACACACTCACGCACGCAGCAGTCACACCACCAACCCACCAGTACACACTGTAGATGTATATGCACTATAGTCATAATATCGACCTCTCTTTTCAATGTTGTTGGCCGCTGAAAGAAACTTCTCCTTCATTTTCATTTTTCTTCGTGTGTGTGTGTGTGTGGAAGAAGATGTTAAAAGACGGACGACGTCCGTTAGGCCCCTCGTCATCGATCGCTTTCGGGCGGCAAACCTCGTATTTGATTAGACAGGTGGCCCCCCAGGCGGTCTCTTGTGTAGTCTCTCTATGGTACTGATATATACGTATATATTCACCGGTTAACTGTTGCGCGTCTGCCAACCGGAACGAGAGCTGTAGACTCTGTCCGGATCAAGTTGACTTACTCACGTTGTCAGGCAAAGGCAGAACTCTGCATCGTCAGGAGTAAAGAAAATAAATAAAAAAACAAACTTTTCTAATTGGATTTCTGATACGTGGCTCGGTTTTTTACCGTATAGAAATTTTGGCCAACAAAATGTTCCTCTATACCAGCAGGCCTTGCTACTACCAAAGTGATGGAATAGTTAATCGGCTTAGGTGTGTCGAGTGCTCCTTCTTCTTTTCCTGTGTGTGTACTACTGTATTACTTTTGACTAGACACCCTACTTTTCTTTTTCATTTCTAGCGAGCGTGGAAATAGAGAGAGAGAGAGATAGACTGTCAACATCAAAGTGGAGGCACTACTTTGGCCATTTTCTCTTATGTAGCCTATAGATGGGCCAGCAAGCTTATAATACTCGGTTGAATTCGTAATGGATTTTTTTGTCCCTTTAACTATAAGTCTCTTTGCACATGAAGAAAATACCGAAACATCGCAGTGTCTTCGTGTGACTATGTGTGTTCTTGTCCAATTCCATTCGCTTGTTGAATGACGTCAGTCGAATCGTAAAGCTTTTCATTTTTTTTTTTGAAAGTTGATTGGATTAGTTCAAAAAGTGTTCAGAAAAAAAGAAACGATAGATATAATCGGCGTCGGTGTGTGGTTGGTTTTTGTACAAACCCTTAGCGTAGCCTTGGAAATAAATGAAACGAGTAGGTCGTTTAAAATTTTTTTGTTGATTGGGTCCGACCACCCAACGGAAATCCCCAACACTTTACCCCCCCTTTTTTTTCAACACCGGATGGATGTCAACTCCACATGAATTCTTGGTGTGGAACACGGCAGACATAATTGATATAGTGGTCAGCTGTGGTGTTTCACCTTCCCCACGGCTTCTTTGGCAGACATTTTTTTTTTTATTATTATTTATTTATTAATAAAGAAATAAGAAATTTCTTTCTAATCCACTCACTTACCACCCGTTTCTTTTTCCTTTTTTAAAATCGTAATTTCGTAATGAAGGGGGGAAAAAGAGAGAGATTCTTGCTGGTTACATGACCTATTAGTGAACAATGATTTCTTTGATTTCACGCTTGATTTCTATCGTATTTCTTATTTAAAGGATCTTTTTTAGGTTGGACGTTGGCGAATCGAATCGTCTAATAATACTCTCCCCATCACTTGAGAAATCTCTGTACTATGACTATACTCACATAGTATTTATTGATGTTATCTTTAACAATCTGAAAAGATAAAAGAGAAATAAAGGCAAAGAAAAAGGGGTTGAATGAGCCGCCCCGAGATTCTTTGATTGGGAAAAGAAATGTTTCTTCGTCTCTCTCTTTTTATTTTGGTAGTTCATAGAGGACTTTTGAGTCGAATGATGATGAGAATGCAACATTAAGCCCAGAGAATGACTAAGAATAGAAATAAGAAGAAGAAGAAAAAGAAAGTCTTATTATTATTGTCTCTTATCGTTTTGTTGAATGCCCTGATGCGCCCAGAATCCTTTTGGTTGAACTCTTCAAAAGATTCTTTTTCTTATGATTGCCTCTCTGCTCCTTTATGTATCCTTAGTTATATCTGTCGAAAGGCCTTAGCTGGTTCTTCTTACATTTCATATTTTGTCTCGTCTGGCGCAGGGCGAACAATTAGCCAAGCCAGACGGTTAGACAATAGTGGCCATGATGGCGCAATTCTCTCTACCGTCACGATGACAATGAACTAATGAAAAGAAGAAGAAGAAGAAGAAAAAAAACACGGGGAATATCGTGATTGACATGAACTCTTATATATTAGAACGAAATCTGTTTATAACCCAAGTTAATTGCCGTATTTTGTTTTTTTTTAAATTTCCATTTCTGCTATGTCTCTCTCTCTCTCGTTTTGTGCGAAATACGATTTAGCAATTGACGTTAGGGATGCGAAAGTGCTTGGTTAAACTGATCACAGTCCCCTAGCTCTCATTAATACCTCGCGACTCTATCCGCACTGCTCTCTCTCTCTCCCTCCGCACACGCCGTTGGCAACATAATTGAATTCCAATTTCACGGCGAGAGTAGAGCCACTGCACTCTGGCCTTGATGTCACTTTAATGCGCCACTTTCTCTATCTGTGTGTGTGTCCTCTTACACTGCTGCTGACGTTATAAACACGCCAGGTACTACTTGAAAGATTCATTTAGGAGCCATGCAATTCCCTGCGCAGCACACGGTCAGTGAACAGCATTGCGAATGATATGCCTCTACTTTCCAAGTCCTCGACGCAACGCCCTAACCACTCGACAGTTTCAGCAGCGATCCTGCAGACAGTCTCTTCTCATTTTATCTCGTCGCGCCATCTGGCACATATAGACATTTTGGATCCGGAGTACAAGTTTCCCTGTCCTCTCATCGTTGCTTTTAGACGCATTACGTGTGTAAAGTCATTGTCATTCCACCATGAATTTTGAAGGGGCGACATTGTACGTATACAGTCTAATCGATAAAAGGAGAATCTGTCAGAAGAATTCATTTTTAATTTCAAACGTCTATCTCTTTTGTTTGTTTGTCGCAAACTGCTATTTTTCTTTCCCTTTTAGAATTGCCAGTTGTTATGACATGAAATTGAGAAGGAGACGTCGTTGTCACAAAAGGTCGGAGAAACCATTTGACAATTTGTTTTTAACAAACAAAATTGGCCTACGTAATTAGTTGGCAAACGTTTCCACCTCCCTTTTATAATAGACTCTCTGCTCTTGATCAGAGAGGCTTCTAATATGTCAGAATGGTAAATAGTAGGCTTGTGTTTAATCTGATTATAAATGCTGTGTGCTATGAGAAGAGCTCGAGTGCAGTGAAATCGTATCGTGACGACAAACAGCGGAACCAGGAGAGGCCAAAGAGAGAAAAAAAAACTTGACTCTGTTGTTGTTGTTGTTGTTGTACGTGGAATAATGAGATGCAAATGAATGCCCGGGTAATATCCATACAATATTAGTTTTTTTTTTCTTCTCTTGCCAGTTGGTCTATTGTTTGAATTGGATTTGGAGAGTATCTGTCTTGTTTTTTTTTCTGTTGTGTCAGGGTAGTATGAATGAGGGTTGTTTTATTCCCTTCTCCGACACGAGCAGAGAGAGACGAGAAGTGTGATGGATCGGCTTTGACTAACTCGACAATTGGGAACCGTTTGACGTTGGACGGGCAGCAGCTGCAGCCGCCGTTTCATATAGACGCAACTTTGTGAGAGAGTCGCGCAGAATTGTTGTTTGTCTTTTGAAGGAAAGCTCCGACGTCGACACACGAGTTACTTTATAACGAGGTCCTCGGGGGAGGGCAGAGAAAGAGCTCAATTATGTAACAAACGCAAAAAAAAATAAATGTACTATACGAAGCAGCAGGATCGGCAATGCTTTTTTTTCTCTGCGGCTTACGAGAGTTGTTATTTTGTTGTTATTAGTTATGATTACACTAAGTTGAGAGAGATGAAAGAAGGGAAAAAATAATAAATAAATAAATTGGGCCGAGTTTCTCTGGACGCGCAGCACTAAAGGTCGTCCAGTGTTGTATAGTTGACTATTAGGCTATGGCTAGTACTTTTATTCCCGAGGACGATGACCGAGTTTGAGAAATGATGGCCAGGCCAATCATGGAGTTGGCTGCTGCTGCTGCCTCTTGCGTGTACTCTTGATGATGTTAGTGGACCATTGGGTGAGGGTAATGGTGGACCTCACGTCCCACTCCAATTCTTTTTATTATTTCTTTTTTCTTTTGTTATATCTCTGGGTTTGTTGTTTGCTCTTCTTCTTTTGATGGTGATACTTTCTGCGGATGCCTTGGGATCTCCTTTTGTTTTCTGACGTTTCCTCAGCTGCTGCAATGCAACCGGGCAAGAATCCAATTCATGTAGTACGACGTGTCTCTCAAGATTTCCATCTTTTCCCGTTGTTTTTTTTATATTTTTTATTTTAATTTTAATTTTTACTATGATAAATAGATAGATCTAGATCTCTTGGGTTGGCTCTTGTTTCCTCTGAGCTTCTTTTTTTTATTTATTTATATATTACATTTGAACATTTTCCCTGAGACGCAACAGCTTTCTTATTCTTACCTTTTTTTATTTCCCTGAAGCAGCTGAACAAGATGGCAGCGTGCGCGTTAGATTTCGTGACGAGGGCCATCCGTCATGTTTTTTGTTTTCTCTTTCTCTACTGGCGGTATCTTGAGGTTTTGTAGCACATCCTCGACCGTAATTGCAGATAAAAAAATATATATATATTTTAAAATATGAGCTGTGAAACGTGTTGTAGTCTAGGGACTTTAGTGTACCGATTTCATTCTTTTTCTTTAAAAAAAAAAACGTCTTTTTATTTTCACCCTTAATTCTTTTTCTTTTCTCTTTTACATTCAAATTTGAACAACGATCCATCAATTGGAGTTTCCCGCCAGTATCATATATGTGTATACATGTGTGTGTGTGTGTTTGCTGGTGTTGTATTTCTCCGAGAAAATCACGAACCGAAAATAGATCTATCTGTCTCTTTGTTTGTACCGTGAAAGTCACGTCGGTTCGATTTTGGAGGCAACGAAAGAGAAGAAAATGTGGCCACCGGAAAAAGAAAAAAGGTAACTGAGGCGTACGATTTTAATGATGCCCTCGATGTTGGAGGAAGATACAGCAGTAGGCCTATTACACATATGCCGAACCCCCATCTAACCTGAAAAAAAAAAAATATATGTATTACGAAACGGATCGAATGGTTACGTGCGGGCGTTATTCTCTCGTTAACTCCCGAAAATGGGGTAAAATACTAAATAAATCCAGGAACGTGTTTTCTAAAGGATTCCTTTGAATGATGTCGTCGCTTTTTCTATTTTAAAAAAGAAGAGAAAATTTTGTAGACGAGTTTTTAAACAAAAGTCGAATCCATCTCACTATATGTATATTACACATATAATATTAGTGAAAAAGGGGGGGGGAGGGAGGACTGAATGAGGATCTCGTCTAAGCCTCCAGCTCTCGGGTTTCTTGTTTCCATGGAAGGTAAACACAGTTCCACATCATGAGTCATCACAAGTCCTGCAGCAGCAGCAGCAGCTGTCTATAGATCATCCCCCTATCTTGCACTTATTTTCTTCCATCATCGTGTGTGATTACACCATGGCGCACAGTCACATCAATAGAGCACAACGTATTATTATTATTATTATGTTTTCGTCATCGTTCAAAAATAGATGAAAGAAAAAAATAAAATAAAGAGTCTTTATTTTGTTTTTGTTTCCGGACAGGATAATATAAATGCGAAAATATTTTTTTCCGCGGACCAGTGTAGACCTGATGTTTGGGTCAAATGACGCCGTTCCATTCACACACAGTACACAGAGCTAGTCTAGTCTTTTGTACAATGTTGTTTCGTTAATAGAAGCAGATCCTCGGCTTGTGTGTACGTGTCGTCATGTTGTGTGTTTCTCTTTTGACATGAGGGGGGGTTTCTCCGACTTGCAAGGTGTGTTGGTATAGTAACAATGTCAACATTATTATGCTAACTAGCGCCAACCCCTCTGTTCCATCCTCATCCATCAAACTCGGTTGTCAAACGCGCTCGTGCGACGACCTCTTCTTCTTTTTCTTTTTTCTTTTTTCTTTTTATACGTGGGACCACATTTTTGTGGACTTGCAACTTGCCCTGTTGAATAATAAATAAAGTGAGCGTTGCGGGGCTCTATATAGAGATGGATAGGGTACTACGCATTCTAGTAGTAGTAGTCGTCGTCGTCGTCTCAGCTGTGATAATGATGATGACAACGCGTAAAGCGATACGCGCGTTTTGTTTGAAAAAAATAAAAGAAATAAATAAAACCAGTTGGCGGATGGAGGAGGGACACACGGCGACTTTTGTGTTTAGAGCCAAGATACCAGCATATGTCATCCGTTTGTAATTAAATCCCATCATTTTTTTTTTTTCTTTTTTTATTATTCTTCTTAACATTTTATTTTATTTTTTTTCTTGAAAAAAAAAATAAAACACAAGTATGTTAATCATATGAACGTGTTTTCTGTATGTTGTTATTGGGAGGACTGGCTTTTAGCCACGGCACGTTGAGCCCTTGGGGCTAAACTCCTACAGTACCATCACAGTGATGTGTCTAAAGCCCTCATATATTTCGTTTTGTTGGCATCATCATCATCATCATCATCGTCGTCGTCGTGTTATTTTTCTCTTTTACTTTTTTTCCCATTTACTCTAACGCCAAAACTTTTGCTCATGTCGGCCAACAAAGAGTGATTACACTAATCATTTGGCGATGAGATTAAACAAGTGGGAATAAACAATAGAATAGCAACTTTGAAAAAAAATAAAATAAAAACAGCTGCTGCGGGGCTTTGAAATCGTGTGGAACGTCGTGGGCCAGCCTCGACTGTAAGGCTGCAACAATTACAACAATGTGTGTTGTACATGTGACGGAAACAGGCGACGGCGATCGATATTCTATTGTATACTAACTATATATTCTACTCTCTGTTTTTCTTTTTTACCAGATTGTGAACGACTTCCTGTCACTGGTGGCACATTGTACGACAATTTAAAAAGAAGACAAAAAACAAAGGTAGTCGTCGTATAGTGAGAGAGGGACGAGCGAGCCCGTCGAAAAACAGTTTCATGTGTTGCATGCGGGCGAAACATGGCTGATATCGGTCGACGCCAACAACCAACAACGGCGACCCTTGCATCATCAACAGTTCACTCTGAGCTGCAGTGGCGTTCAGAAGAGGAAGAAGACGACTCTGAGGAGCACACGGAAGATTCGGCTTCGTCCTCATCTGACGAACGTGAACCGTTGCACATTGAATCGGCTGCCCAGCAGCAGCAGCAGCAGCAACAGTGCTACCTGGCCAATCATAGTGAGAGCCAGCCCTTTAGCAGCAGCAGCAACCACATTGGCGTCACGCCCAATCACCCAGGTAATCCATCGTTGGTCTCGATGTCACGACCCAATTCTCGTCTCCTCCTCTTAAGCTTTTTCTGTCTTGAACTTGACTCATTCAAACAATAACAACAGCTGCAATAGTAGAGCGAGTGTATCCTCCCGAGGAGAAAAACAGTTAGCGAGTGGGCTGTAGTAGCCTTAATTTTTGTTTTTCGGGGGGGGGGGGGATTGTCTGATGGAGTTGCGTCGAGGAATGTGTCTCCTTGCTGGAAAAGAAAAGAGAATTAATGACGAACCAATGGTAATAATCCCCCCGACGTTTTTCGTCCCCGCAACAAAAACATCATGGGCTCGGCCACCACCTACTAATTGTCTCTCGGTTGGAGATCCTTCTTCTTCTTTTTTTTTTATATTTTTCTTCCCTCTTCTCTTTTGGGTTTTTTTAATCTTCTTCTCTTCTGTTTATGTATACACACACATTTGTCCGCCTCGAGCAGCTGGTCTGAATGTTTGAACGCTTCCTTCTTTTCTTGTTGTTGTTGTTGTTTTCTTTTTCTCTCGATTGGATTTTAATTAATCGTTTGATTCGATTAGACGAGTCTAAATCTCTGGGCTCTGTGACCTCTTGTTAAATAAGGAGAAAAAAAATCCCAGCGATCTTGTTAATAAATGCTCGTTCACCAAATCAATGGACTGTATATAGTGGTGGTGTGGGCTTGCAATCTTATTTAGTAGACAACCCCATTCACGCAATAGAGAGAGAGAGAGAGGCAACGGCGTCGTGTAATCAAAGCCAACAACAAAAGAACCCGGAGAAAAAGAGATAACCGGACCGCAGTCGCCGCCGCCGCTTTTCTGCCTCACACAGCCGCTTATATATATTTTTTTCCTTTTTTTCTTTTTTGATTGTATGATGTGGTGTGTGTGTGTGTGTGTGTGAGGGGTCGACGGAAATAAAGCTGCCACCAGGTCTCTCTCTACGCTCGATTGTGTATTGCGTTTGATCCTTTTTTTTCTTTTCTTTTTTAAATATAAGAAGAAGCCCGTTGGAGAGAGAGAGATGGGGGTGGTTAGTTTTGTCAGGGTAGCAAACACACACCACCGGGCCCTGTGATTCCGATTCGTTGATTTATTGTATTGTGCGTACGTGTTGTGAGCTGCAATCCCGTCGGAACTCTTGACTATGACACGTTGGTCGTAATGAATGGAACTATCGCGTTCGTTTTTTTTTATTCAGCCAGGCGCTACTTCGGCTGGCCGGCCGTCCGGTGTCAAATATAATTGGATAGAATAAAAGAAAGAGAAGTAGGTGGTAGATAGACGTTGTTGTTTTCAAAGGCGTAACAAAAACAACTACACAACAAAACAAAAACAAGAAAACAGAATATGTGTGTAAGGAGTGTGAAACCTTTAAGTTGGGTGTGTGCCGTACTCTTGAGGATTCCTCCTGAGCTGCTGGACAGGCCGTCTGCTGCTGCTCGACGGGGAAAATGAAAAAGAATCACTCACGCTCAGAAAAAAAAACAGAGAGATGATTCATCGGCTTGTAGACCAAAGTACAATATCGCATCAAGTTGTGTAGCGTGACCGTCTTAATTCCAGATGATGAGCTCCCGTGTTTTTTGTATTTTTCATCCAAATGAAAAAAAAAAAAAAAACCCGAGTTGAACCAAAGTTTCATTTTTTTATTCAAAAGGGCAAAAAAGTCGACGACTGATTTGATGAAACTCCTCCTTCCCTCCGTTGTTTTTTTTCGAAAAAAAGAACAAAGTTTGTGGGTCCCGGAACGTGAACAAACACACGTAGTGAATATAAGGAGAGAGCCAGTGCTCAGTCGTCGTTGTTCTTCTTCTTGTCGTGGACCTTCCCTTTTAGTTTTCGTTATTCCTTCATGGCTCTTCTCATCTAATAATACAAAACGTTGAGTCGTTTGTCCGTTAATTCCCCTTTGCCAACCGAACTTCTGTCTCTGTGTGTGTGTGTTTGTTCCAGGCGCCAGGGCGCACTCCCCCAGATTGAGTGAGTCTATAAAGAAAGAGAATATACAGAGTATTAAAGCCCGTGGAGCTCTATGAAGTCGTTATAGGATTTTCTATGTGCACCCACTGTTTGCTCTTTTTCTTGCGGCAATATTGGCTCTGACTTGACTGTGCCTTCGGTGAAACTTCATATTCGTGTGTGTGTGTGTGTTTGTACTCTTTTGGTTGGTTTTCTCCCTTTACTATATATACTATATAAATATATTATACAACGACTTCTTTTAAAATCGTATAGACCAGTGAAGAAGATCATTTGTTTGGTGGTCCTTTTTGGCTATTGGTAGAACTGTCCCGCCATCGCCTCTGGGGCCTGAGACTTGTGCTGCATCTAATATCGATTGGTATTAACGTTTGCTTTTCGCCCTTTTATATCTTTTTTTATCTTTCTTCTTCTTTGACCGAAAAAAACTTTCCATCCGTTGTGTTTGGTTGACGTAATATATAGCCGTCGTTCTCGTAGAGAGTCAAATAAGTCAATCCATCTTACAAATACTCTCTAGTCTCAGATTGTTGTATTGCTAGCAAATATACCAGATCGGATCGAATTCCATCCAATCATATATAGCTGCTGCATTGTGGACCCTATATAGGATTCTCTTAGCTTTCCCCGTTGGAGCCCCAAAATGAAATCGAGTGGAGTGTAAGGACAAATCAGGATATTGTATACATCGGTTATGGAGAAAGTGGATGTGTTGAAATCGAAAATGTCGCCAAGAAGAAAATAAAAAGGCATCCCCCCCCCCAAGTCGATAACCAAAAGAATAAAAAACAAGTTGGTACAGGGACTATACAGGCAAATATACGTAAGTACAACAGACAAATTACAAGCAGACGGAAGCTGGGCAAACGAAACGTGCCCACAGTCGGCCCGTTGAGAAGAAAAAAGTAGTCAGGATATTGTGTGTGTGTGTAAAGGATATAAGGAGGGAAAAAAAAAGACGCATCTAATCACTAAAGTGGCTCTTGACGTTAGCCATGGCACAAGAGTGATTGCTTTCTATATTATCAATTTTCTTATTTTATCAGAGTTTTTTCTTGCCTCCTTCTTGTGAGCTTCTGTATTATTATTATACAAAAGGTTTTTCTTTTTTTCCATCCCTACTGTACAACTCTCAAGATTTGACGCTGTGCCGAATGAAACGTCCGAAACGTCGTTGTGTAATGCACACACGTGAAGAGAACCGCTATATAATTCACTTTTTGGTCGTTTTAGGTTATATGATAAGGTATGTTTCCGAATAATAGCGAAAAAGGAGAAGACAATGAAGTGGTCGAACACACAAACTACTTTTCAGGGTTCTTCCCAACACAAAATAAATCCTCTTTTCAAAGGCGCTTGGGTCCTTGTTTGGACAAAAGATGTAAACCGATCGACGAAAAGTTAATTTTTTTTTCTTTTTTCTTTTTGTCTCTTCTTTACCTTAGCTAGCGGAACAGTTAAAAAACACGAACGAGAGAAAGACTGATAGTGACGAAGTTTAGCACATCGTTAAAAAATGAACAACAACAAACAAAAAACGAGAGAGAAAAACGGAATGACGAGGGGAAGTATTTTTTAAAAAAACAAGGTGGTACAATAGGGGAAAACAAAAAAATTCTATACATCTATTTTTGTTTTCTATTGTAAAACGTCGCCGAACAAAACATTAACTACCTTGTAAGGTTCGAAAGCAATCGACTCTCTCTCTCGCAGATTCTTTTTTTTCTCTCCGGTATATATTTTTGTTTTGTGTGGATAATAATGAACTTTGTGACTAGACGTAGAACCAATTTTTATGGGCTCGTGCGTCGTTGACGACACATTAAAACTTGTTTTTTTTTTCTCATTTGAAAAGTCTTGGAATTTTGTCGCTTTTCTTTTGTTATCCGAAAGAAAAGAAATGACATAATACAATAGGATCGTTGTTGTTTCTCTTTATCCCCGATGATGATGGTTGTAGTAGTAGTAGTAGTTAGGTACTATCTCCAAATTCCGGGATGGTTGTTTGTTATAATATAAGTAGAAAGGATTTCGTGCGTGAAGGATCACTCACGCAGGCTTGATATTTATTCCACCCCTTTTTTTTTCCTCCTTTCTACATCTTTCTATTTGGTCGTTTCTAAGAGATGGGCTTCAATTTCTAGAAAAGCTCTGGCCCGGCATCTCGAATCTCTGGCTCGTGTATGGCTGTGTGTGTCTAGGATATTTACAACTTGTTGTCTATTGTGTACCCTGTCAATCTTTATTTACACACACCATCGGATAGAGAAGACGATGATGCTGCTGCTGCTGCTGGTAGTCTAGAAGCCGACGACAAGAAGAACCAGCAAAGCAAATCAAATAGGATACAAATAGGTAACAACAACAGCAGTCGAGATGCTGTATGCACTGCCTAGAGTTGATGACGTCACGGTTTCCTTTGCAATCGATCCGACCGGCACGTTTTACAACAACCAAAGAAAGAAAAGAAAGAAGAGAAGAATAAGTACAAAATAAAGTTAAAAAAAGGGAAAGAAGAGGAAGTAAAACGGCAGAAAATAAATATCAATCAAAATGTTGAAATTGCTCCTTTCCTCCTATCGTTGCTTGTCAGCACTACGCAACTGATAGGGCGCACAAAGTTCTCGTCGCTGTGCGTAATGCTTGAAGAAATTGTGCAACATCATCGACCAGCAGCGGCGGCAGCGGCAGCCGTAAGAGAAGAGTAGAGAGAGAAATCAAGTGAAGGTTCAATCACGCGCATGCGTGAGGGCGAAGAAAGAGACGTTTCCCTGTCTGTCTTGTCTGTCTGTCTGTGCAGGCTTCCGTATCGCCTCTCCATCATCATCTATTTCTTCTTTTCTGCTTCTGCTTCTTTTCATCCACTGGAATTGGAATGGATTTTCAAAGGAAATAAATAAATCAACAAAATTCTACTATTTTACATTTTTTTTGTTATTTTTTTTTATTTTTTTCATTCTTTATCTTTTTCCGCCCACCGCTGCAAATTTCCTCTTTTTTTTTCCAACGGCATCAGCGCATTTACTTGAATGTGTGTATTTTTTTTTTCGGTCACAGTTGGCCGAACTCTGCGAACCGTGAGCACATAAAAAAAAAATGGCCGCACAATGTGTCCATCGAGTTTGAAATAACAACGCCGCTCGCAAAAGAATATTAGGGGTCGTATAAATAAATAAATTCTTTGACTGCCCATTCGTTCGTGATCCTTTTCTATTGCCTTTTCGCTCTCTCTGCCCGCTCCCCCCCCCCCCTCCAATGTCAGTCACTCCAATTTGCATGTTGTTGTGGATGACAATAGAGAAAAGTCACGCCCCTATCATCAGGAATTTCTCTATTTCCCCTTTTTTGTCTCATACCAAAAAAAAAAAAATGTGTATTTTCGGCTTTGTCCTCCATACTTTTTCTAAGTCTTTTACGTTTGATTCCCCTTTCCTTTTTTTTAAAATTTAAAATTGACAACACTGAAAATTGAAAATGAGTTTAGTTTTGACGACGTGTTCGTCGGGTTAAGTTCAGGTGTTAGCCCCAAAGCAAAATGCAGGCGAATCAAATCGATTCCGCGTTTATCGCGTAAGTTTTTCTTTTATTTTAATTATCTCTTCCCCGTAGGTTTCGAGTGTTGTTTTCTCTATCCTCGATTGTTGTTTGTCAGAGAGACAAAAGAATCTAATATTCGAGGCCCTCTTCCATCCATCTATTGGTGGCATTACTAGGTAGTAATACCTAGTATTACCTAGTTACCTAGTAATACCTAGTTTTTTTTTCACTACTTTACCTAGTTCTACTTTACCTAGTTTCTCCCCGGGCTACTTTAGTAATAGTAAAACCTAGTTTTGAAAAAAAAATACCTAGTAATAAGAAAAACATTACCTAGGTAATTTGACTTTTTTTTACACTGTTGTCAAATGAATAAAAAATAAAAATGTCTGTTAATTGTAATTTATCGATTATCGCTATTTATTTGTTTCCTTAGTTCCCTTTCCCTGACAGGGCCTGATCCCTGACAGAGTTAGTCTATCTACTTTTTATTGGAAATTGCATGCAATTCTGCATTTGAATAACTCTACGTTTAAGTATGAATATGAAATAAATGGTTGTTTTACCAGCATTTCTTAGTTTTGTAAAGTATTTAACTGTATTTCAGGGCCTTAATTAGTTTGTCTAGCAACTCTTTATTGGAAATTGTCACATTAAGTCACACATCTTAAGAGTCAACTTTATTTCACTCGCAAGCTGCACCTGAATAACTCTGAGTCTTACTCTCACGTATGAATTTGTTCATAGTTTTCTAAGCATTTCTTATGTTTTTGATATATTGTATTGTATTGAAGAGCCTTATTAAGTTAGTCTATGTTCTTTCCTTTGGCAATTGTAACTGCCTTCATTGGCAAGTGAATCAACTTCATTTCAATGGCAAAGCGAATGCATTCGCATAACCCGCAAGCAGGCACTTCACATAAAGATGAATACATGCCGATGATGAACGCCGTTATGCTGTCTTCAACTCCTTTCAAAACGTATGGGACTGACTATTACGATTTCTTGAATCTGAAACTCTGTGCTGGTTTAACAGAAATTTAGATTCATAATTTATTCAAAACTCAAGTTGGAGAGATAATACAAAAGCATAATCGAAGAATCAACTGCTCGCCCTGTCATTTAATAATCATAATCGAAGAATAAAACTGCTCGTCTTGTCATTTAATTTTTATCGTATTTTAAAAACTAGGTATAACTAGGTTACCTAGTTTAAAATTACTACCTAGTTTTTTGCCGCTACTTTTTACTATTACCTAGTACCTAGTTTTTCGGCCACTACTTTACCTAGTAATTTTTTAAAACTAGGTATTTAGTAATAGTATTACCTATTTTTTTTTGAAAACTCGGTAAAAAGTAATAGTAATACCTAGTTTCAAAAATAACTAGGTTGCCACCAATACATCCATCCACATACACTTGACACTCGCTGGTGACCCCGCAACGGTTTCCCTAAGGCAATTATCTACCAACCCACTCAACCCGAAAAGAACTACTACTATACACACAGGAATGTGTGTCTGTGTGTGTGTGTGTGTGTGTCTGTGTTAAGTCCAATCCATAACGTAAACTAAAAAAAGAGTCACGCACTGAGAGCAGCCAACGAATCCCCCCGTTGATGATGACGACCGAAACGCAACGCAGAAACCAAACGAACAACAACAATTAATGGGAAGAAAAAAACAGAAGAATCCTGCCGGTAGTTAATAGTCGTAGGCGGGCAAGAGCAGGAGCGACAAACAGATTCAGTTGAGAGGCGCACAAGCCGAGAACACAGAAGAGAGAGCAGCCTGAGTGAGAAAAGAGGAAAAATGATGATGATGATGAAAAACAGGATTATCCACTCTCTCTTTCTTCCTTTTGATTCGTCCTGACTGATGATGGAATGGTAGACTGTTGGTGTGTGTGCTGCGCTCCCTCGTGTTCTTTTATTTTTTCCGACTCGTCAATGTCACCGCATCTTCATCGTTGTTCTTCATTTTCTCTCCTTACAGTTTGCTCTCATTTCTCTTTCCTCTCAAGAGTATTTATTTATTTATTTATTTCGCCCTCCCTAGCGCGTTGCGTATAATAACCTACAAGAAAAACAGTAGGGCTATCCGTGTATAACATGCATCCATCTCTTTCTTCCCATCTGTCTTTTTAGTGTGTTGGCCATTTCCCTAGACGGATGGACTTTCTTACAAAGTTGTTGTCTGTTTCATCACAATGACATTTCATACATTATCCTTGTTATTATCTAATATTCTAAACGAGATTAACTTGAATTTTTTGTTTCATTCATTTGTGCAGGTTACACAGAGCAAGGCTATCATCATCAACATCAACCGCGTCATTTGAATCATTTGAACATGTCGGAAGACGATTTCGAAGGCATGTACAACAATTGCGGCGAGGAATTGTACGAGGCGGATCCGCACGGACATCCGCAACAGCACAGACAGCCCCATAATGGCGGCGGCGGCGGCGGCACTGGCCAGCGGATGAACAGCCAGCATCAAAACCGTCGCTCAACCAAAACGCAACACGTGAGTTAGACATTTACTCACACCTACATTCATTGTTCAATCAAACGAATCTATTCCCCCCCCCCCATTCATATACAAAACAACAACAACAACCGAAAAAAAAAAATCTTAATATCAAATTGAATTTATGCGGGTCTGACTTCTTTTGTTGTTCTCTCTCTCTCTCTCTCTTGAATAATGAAACATTCGAGTTGATGGACGGTGAGAGGTTAGAAAAGACTGGGACGACACGCCCCAGTCGGGACAGTCCAGGACACGAGAACATCTAAAAAAAAAAATAGAGAAAAACAAAACACACAAGTGGGCAGTAACTGAAATGTCGGGAAGATGAAAAGCCAAAACGTTTGTTACGTTCTTTGCTGTTGTTGTTGTTGTTGCGCTCAGCCTTTTTCAATGTGTCCTGTTCGTATAGTCGTCGTAGCTATTCAGGTTCTTTTTTGTTTTGTAGTAGAAGAAGAGGAGCCCTATGTCTGTGTTAATGTATGAACCTGTCGAACCAAACGAACCATCGTTGTGCTCGCTGGCGCAGAATAGAAAAGAATAGAAATGGAAGGGGGGGGGGAGACCCTGTAATTATTACGATTTTAGTTCTTTTTTCTTCTTTTAAAAAAAGGCTATATAAGCTCACTGGGCTCACAAGACTTTCCAGTGTGTGCAGGGTGAATTTACGAGCGCCCAGTCCTTTTTTTTTTGTGTTGTTGTTGTTGTTGTTTAACTATATTCAAAACAGAAATATCTCCAGCAGACTGTTTTTTTTGTTTTTTTTTTAAAAGAAAAATGCATCTTTAAAAAGAAAAGCTACCGACTAGTTTGTAGTGTGGAAGAAGAAGAAGAGAAAGAAGAAGAGAAAGAAGAGAAAGGCTCTTTTATGGTAATCAGACCAATGACTTTATAGATATTCGACGCCTGTGCTCACCGGCTTCTTTCTTTCTTTCTTTGTTGCCTTTTCATTTGGAAATAGACAAGAAAAGGAAGGAAGAAAAAAACGAGCCTGAATTTATGTTGACGACGTTGTGGCCAAGTCTTAAAAAAAAAGAGAAGCTAGAAAGAAAACCCATCACATACACACACACACACATTGGGTCTGATCGTCCAGACAGGATATCTTATGTGTGTGTATCCCTCCTCCTCCTCGTCTTCTGACACACACACATCAGCCTCTTCCACCGAATTTTTTATTTCCCCATCTACTCGACGAGAAAAAACTTGTCGGTTTTTCTTCCAAGGGGGGGAACAACTATCCATATACCTTTGCTTAAAAAACTTTTTTGAAGCTTTTTCTTCTTCCGAGGGGGGGGGGGGAGATTATTTATGTATCGACTAGATATTATTATATCCCGGTAGGTTCGTTCGTTCCTATGAAGTATCCAGCCAATAAGGTTGCCGGATGCCCCTATGTTTGGATTTACATACACACAGACAGACACATGTGTCTGTGTGATGAGGCTGCGCTTCATTCATTTTCATGCGCCCGTTTTCCTATACATTCCACCTTGATAGCCAACAACATCCTCGTTGGTTTATTTTTTTTTGGCTCATTAACATTTGGCACGTCCAAAGGTGCTGAACAATCGTGAAGGGGAAATTTTATGCATTGAACTTTTTTTTTTTTTTCTGTTTTTGTTGTTGCAGATTGGATCTTCTCCTCGCAGTACGGGCCCTGGCATGGGTTCGCGATCCGGCCGAGGCCACCAGCATCATCATCATCACCATCAACAGCCGCTACCAGCAACAGCAGCAGGAGGAGGACAACAGCCTCAAGATTTGATGATGAACAGCCCACAGCACCAGCATCATCAACGATCGGCAGGACGCGGTGGTGGTGGTGGGCGCTTGCCCGTCGGTTCTAAATCGCCGTCGGCCAGTAGCCAACAGTCGGACCCCATTTACCCGTTGGACGCCGGCATGGAACCTTATTCGACCCTATCAGGTACGTGGATTTTGTTCAAAAGTTAATCTTCTCTTTTTTTTTATAAAAAGAAAAACGAATTTTTGAAAAATAAGGGGAGGGTGCTGCCGAGTCGGAACTTGGGGAGGGAACCCAATCGTTTTTTTTATTTCTGGTTGTTGTTGTTGTTGTGGGTTGGTAATTATTCCAATCGTCTACTAAAAGAGAAAAATGAAACTTTTTTTTTTCGATTCGATGATGATGATGGTCTTCCATCATGGCTGCGCTACCTCCATATACTTTATTCTAAATGGCTTTTCATCGCGCGTTAAATACCAACGTGAAAAAGAGAGTTTGAAATGAACCAACCGCACGGGAAAAAAATCTATTAACAGTTTCATATGGAAACAGAAAAATGACGGGACATTTGAATGTTGTTGTAAAACAAAACGCGCATCGGTTTGGTGGTGGAAAGTAAATCACGAGACGAGTCGGGTGGCAGCTCGTTACGCCCTCTCGTAATGACGCTAGAGAAATTTCATTTTTTCTTCACAGGTTCCCTTTTTAGATATTTCATTTTCTTATTAGTGGCCTATCGTTTATTTTAAATTATTTTTATATACTGCCCTCACGCCGATTTCTTCCTTGATTGAAAATTGTGCGCTAATTTTCTGATCTAATGCTGCCCTCGGCCTTTTCTATTCGTCTTTCACCCGTCGTCTTTTCTTTGGGCAGAGGGAAATGATTATGAGATGTAGCTCATCGTGATTTGTGGGTGTGGCGGGGAGGTCTGGTCGTCGCAATTTGAATGGCAGAGAAATTTAGAGAATTTCCAACACTCTTCTCGTCGTCGTCGTCTACTATATGATACGAAACAAGACACACTATATGCCTTGGAATTGTGTTTGGGGCCATGTGTGTGCGCATTGCGTGTTTGCGTGTTGTTGCGTGCATCGGTGGCGGCGGCGTCGGTATCATAAATCACGGACTGCCTCCCCCTCACTTAAAAAAAAGAAGAAGAAGAAGAAAAAACGAAAACTTGAGACTCCCGCGTGATGTTATCGCGCGTTCGGAAGGAATCCATCACTAGTGAACGTTCTTCTTCTTTCTTTCATATAAATTTGTGTTATTTTTATTTTTGTGTGTGTGAGAGAGAGGACCGACCGCCGCGGCTTGCTTGTTTTATTATCCGAGACGCGGGAGCAAATGCCAGCCAGCCTCCGCGTACATTTAGAGGATGCGTGATGATGTTTGCTTCCGTATTAAAATAAAAATAGTAGTAATAAGTATTGTACCGAACAAGAGATGTTCATCACTTCCGGCTGCCGGAATTGTCTTGGGTTTAGATTCAAAGTAGGATATTATAACATTCTCTTGAGAAGAATCTATCGTCGTTTTACATTTCTTTTTGGTTGGGGTTTTCCTGTCCTCATTTGTCATTTGGGCCTGTCTCTCGTCGTCTGATGTCGAACCCATTGTGACTATATAAGAAAAGAAAGTCTGAAAGCGTCGTTGCATTATCGTTGACCTTGCTCTCCTTATATAGTCATCAAACGCAATCAGAATTGAACCAGCCACTATATTTATACCACAGCAGAAAAATTTGCCCAATCGTCTTTTAAAAAGTAGGGGACGAAAAAAAAAAGTGGTGGGCGATGGAAATAAGTTGCTTAGACCGGCGAGCACAGAGAGTGAGTTAAAAAGTGAATGTGTCGACTGCTGTGTACTACACCAAATCACCATTTGCCAGAGAGAGAGAGAGAGAGAGAGAGAGAGTCTTTGATGGCTGAGTCGGCACTTTGCCTGATCGTATTGATCTGTGTGATTGAATTTGGCGCGCACCAAGCTTCTCCGCTAGACTCTGATATGCTCTTTGCTGTGTATAGAACAGCTCCAAAGTGTAGAACGAGTAGTAGTCTATAGTGCACTCTGTGTGTGTCAATCGGTTCCCTTTTTTTTATATATATATTTTTGGGAGACGACGACTTAGGAGCAGCAAAGACGGGTGTATACACACACACAGGATGTGTATATGTGTATGTGGGTGGGTAGAAAAAAAAGGGGGCCTTGATTTGAAATGCAAGGCTGGTTGCTCTCTCCTCCCGACACCAGTCGTCAATTCATGAAAAGGAAAGAATATAAACCCCCCAAAAAATACTGAAAAGAGGAACTGCAGTCAGGATCTGCTTCTTTAAAACAGCTGCTGCGACTTGTGTTGAATCACATCCGGAATATATATTTTTTTTTCTAACTCATTTTCACTTTCTCCGCCTCTTTTTTTTCTTTTCCACTATCCATTTGAAGTTATCACCCGGCTTCTCTCTTTACGTTTTCGCTATCTCTATACAACACATAATATACAAGAGGCTAGAAAATAGTGAGTGAGTGAAGAATACCGTTTTTTTTCTTTCTTTTTGGGGGATAATAGTGTGTGACGATAGTGGTCGTCGTCACCCTCCCTTGTACTCTACCACCAACACATCCACATGCTAGGAAAGAAAAAAAAAAAGGAGGTTCCAATTTCACGGCCATCCGTGTGGGGCTTCGACCGTTTTTCTCTCTTATGTTATTTTTTGACATTGTCCATTTGACGTTTTTTCTCTCTCTCTCTCTCCCCGATGATGATGATGATTCTTTCTCCCCTTCTCAACACACACTCACCATCTGACTTTGATTGAAAAGTCAACACTCCCACACCCCACCCCTCAAGTCGCCTTTAACCTTATGCATTTACTTTGAATAATATCACAGATTTTTATTTATTTTTTTTTAAAGGAAATGGTACGTACTAAGAAGAGTGTGTAGGGGATAGTTTATATAATGAAAACTCTAACGTTCAGGTTTTTTTATGTCTCGACAATTACGGTTGCGCAAGTACCGAGAACAAAATTTATCATCAAGTAAATTGGAAAAAAAAAAAGGAAAAAAGGTTAAGAAGGATTTTGTCCGGAATAAAAACGCTATATAACTAGGGAATGATGACCCTTTTCACCCCTCTCTCTCTCTGTATATATATCTCATCTGAATATATAGAGAAGAGGTTCCGAGACTTCATTGAGCATTCACCTGTTATTTTTATGATTCTTTTCCCTCTTATCTTTTTTCGTTGTTGTTCATTCTTCGTCTTATTCGGTTATTTTTTTTTGTCGAATGTGTTGGACATGTAATCCGCTCTGGAAAGTTTTCAACACGCACAAATTTTGAAGAGAGTGCGCAGCTATATAGAAGTGAGGGACTCTGACGAGTAAGTAGTTCTCTCGTCTAAATAAAAGAGGAATTGTGAAGTTGAATCAACTCGTCATTTGCCCAGTGGCTGTTTTTTTTTTTCTTGTTATGCGCGTATTAAGTACTTTTTTGTTTTTGTTTTTTTTTCATCCGTGCAGAGAGGCTTCCTTAATAGTCGCGCACACCCTGCAGCCCTTTTATGTGATGATTGTCCAATTGTCAACACGACAAAATCTGTTTTTCTGTCTCTTCTCTCGGGGTCAATCATTTTCTCGTTATTTATTATACTACCACCACACGGAAAACAATTTCTTTTTCCTGTGTGTGTGGAGAATAAATGCAAATGATGTTGGAAATGAATAAAAGAAATGAATTTCTATTTTATTCCTGTTGCGAGACCCTTTTTTTGAATTTAGACAAGTTCAACTTTTTGTATTTATTATAGGGAAACGGGAAAGATTATGCACTTATCAGAGAATTCTGTTGATGTTTTGGTGTTCGTTTTATTTTCCAGACACCGTTGTATAGTAGTAGTGGTAGTATTGCAGTCAAATTTGAATAGGCTCATACATCAATTTGATGATTGGCTTTCTGTTGTGTCGATGAAGGCTCATGTCTTCGTGTTAAACGGACCGAACGGAGCAACTAACGACACAGTTGGGGGGGGGGGGTTGTTGTTGTTGGCTCGTTTTTTTTTTCGGCTTGGTTTCTCAAGCACATCGATATCTTTTCTTTTCAAATAACCGCCTACCCCCCCTCCTCTAGCACCTTCATCCCCCCCCCCTCCCATCACACACTCACACATATGACTGTATACATGCATATTGTATAAATATATAGTATATAGGAAAAGATCAAAAGTGATGATGATGGATAATACAGTACGTGTTGTGTGCTCCGGAACTTCATCTTCATCTTCTTCTTGTATACGTGAGGAATGAAATGTACATTTCATATATTTTAACTTTATTAAAAGGGGAAAGAAGAAGAAGAAGAAGAAATGGAGTTCAGTCCTGAAAGACTTTTCTTTCTATTTCTTTTGAAGAGCAACCAGCAAGAGCAGAGTGTAAAAATATATTCTTTTTTTTTTCGTTCAAGCTCGAGGGGGTGGGTGTGTGAGACTGTGGTATTTTTCTTCTCCCCTCACCACATCTCCTTCATAAAGTCCCTCGTTCATTTTGGGCGTTTCAACTTGATTCGGGGTCAAGACTCGTGTAATGTGCAAGAGAGAGGGGGACCGTGGCTGAAGATGCTGAGGGCTCCACTTATCATCATCATCATCATCACGGTCGTCGTCATCATCATCATCAACTCGTTTCTTTTTTCTTCTTTTTTATTCTAAAAGAAAGAAAGAAAGAAAGAAAGAAAAGTTGTTATTATTATTATTATTATTTTCTTCCCAGGAAATTCAGCTATTTGCATCGTAGTACGTACGCGTTACCACCTTACACGCTTTTAATAATGGATTTGAAAGTTGTAGTCTAGCTGATCTAGTTCTTCTTTAAATAATTAAACAGCCTAAAAGGACAACAACACAAAAAAAAAAACGGGAGCAGAAAAACCTTTCAACAAGTTCGACGCGTATATCCGGTCTAGTCTTTTTTGAGTGCCAAGTTTACGTAAAAGTCTAGAGAGACGAGCGTAATAAGAAAAAGAAAAAAAACTCTCAACGCATTTCTCTGGAATAATAAATAAGCTGCTGCTCCTGTAGAAAGATTCTCTATGTGTGTATAGGTTCTCTCGACTCGGATAGTGTGTGTGCACACAAAGCGGATGGAAAGAAGAAGAGGAGGAAATCACCTCCCGGAAGCGTAAGATTCTTGGCGAACAAGTAACACCGGACTAGGTGTAATAGAGTGAAGACTGCTGCCGCGATAGACTCGAAAATGAGGAAGATGCGTCTCTCTTTTATAGACCTTGCCCATATTTTCTTTGAAAAGTCGTGAACACAATGGAGCGCTTCTCTTTTAAGACGAAATTCCTTTATTTCTTTTCCTTTTTTTTTTTTAAAGAAAAAGTGAACATAAAGATAGAGAGAGAGCAACTACAATATTTATCAGTTGGCTATTCACCTTGCTTGCTGGCTCGCTCCACTGGGTTCTTCTTCTTCTATTCGTTTGCTGAGACTAAGAAAAAGGTGCCGACCGGCGAGCTGCCGGCCGAAAAAAAGAAGAAAACACTGTGTGTATGCGCGCCGGATTATAATATATTGTGATGGAGCGCTGCTGTTGTCCTGAGCGAGCTTTTCTACCTTATATATTCCTTCTTTTTCTTCATATATAGTTTTTCCTTTTGAGACGTTACCCTCTTCTTTTTTTGGGAAATAAGAAGGTGGTGGTGGTGGGATGCGGGCTTCCGCTGTGCCCAGCACCGCTATACGTACGTAGTCTACAGATATAGTATAGATTTATAAATAGGGTAAGAGAGTGTCTGTCGCCTCCATTTCGTTTTCTTTCTTCTGGTTTTCTAAGGTCCCTGTGTCTATCGAGGACAAATCGCCTTGGTGGACGTATATCTGGGCTCTTGTGGGCTTCTTCTTCTTCCCCCTCCTGAAAAACAAGTGAAGAAGAAGAAGCTTTTGAGAGTTGGGGGGGTTTTTACTCGGCAGCAATAGAATAGGATAAATGAGACTGGACTCTTTTTTCTTCTTCTTTTAGAAACACCAACTCACTACCACTAAAAGGATATATAGAAAGAAGAAAGTTAAAAAGAAGAAAAAAAAAGGGGGATCGGCCGTGTTGGGAGGGGGCAATGGTATGTTACACGGCTACTATCCTCCCTGTTGTTTAGTTGGAGGGGGGACAGGAGCACCAGCTGGGTTATAACACTGCCATCCAAAGAGATATGAAGAATTTTCCTTGCTGGGTTATTCCTTCCATATCTACAAGATATCCGGTAATATACATATGAGGAGATACACGTATAGCAGCTGCCCATCCGAGAGAGAGAGAAAGAAAAAATTAGAAATTCAGAAGATGTATAAAAGAATTTAAAAATTTGAATTTTTCTATCTGCTTGTGTGTGCATGAAAAATGGAATGATTTGTCAAAAGTGACACTCGAGTTTTTTATTTTTCTCTCTCTCTCCTCCCACCTTTGCCCAATTTTTCTCAAATGTCACAGAGACAAGATGATGATCGTCTAGAGGAACAACAACAATAGCAACGTGTCCGTATGAATTGGCATTTTCCCTTGGCAGAAAATGAAAAATCTCTTTACTTGTTGTTCTCTTTTCTTATTTCAAAAAGAAGACGACGAAATCTCTTATGCACATCTGGCTTTGTCATCTCTTTCAAAGTGTCTTTGTGTGTGTGGGCGCTTCTCCGACAACGGGAGATGAGATGCGCGTTCTATCTTTAGGTTTTGTTGTTGTTTTGTGGTTTGGCTTCTTCGTCTTCTTCTTCTTTGCTCTTTGGCGTACCTCACGCGGTCCCTTGTTTTTGTGTGTCGCGCCGGTTGCGAGTCTCTTTCTCTCGGTCGATAAGAGATCGTGATGAATGAGACCCCCGAAAGAAGAAAAAGACACAATTCTTCTCTTTCCCGCAAGGTTATTTGTTTTTTATTTTTGGTTGGGAAAAATCAACAGGGTTCCCCCCCCCCCCTACCATTCCATTTTATTTTATTTTATTTATATATTTAACTCTCTTAAGAAAAGAAATCAAAATCAGTGGAGAAAATGTCGTCATAAAAATAGTGGGGACCCTCTTTTGTTTTATTATTTTTTTTGTGTCTTGCCTGATTCGGAGGTATTATAAAATAAAAGAATATTAGGGAGAGAATTGTATTGTTGTTGTTGTTAAAAGTTGCGTTTTATTAACCGACCCGATGATACGAGTTAGATAACCGAAGAAGAAGAAGAAGACCCCAAAGAGTGAGGGGGGTGAACTTATAGGGAGACGATGGCGAAATGATGGCTTTCTGATAATAATTACAGCACCAAAACGACTAGCCACTCTTAAAAGAAAACAAGAGAAGAAGAGCCTCCACAAACTTTTTCTGATTTTTGTTGTTGTTGCCCTATACGATAGATTAGTGGCTGCGCTGCGTGTACCACCTTCTAACTTTCTTTCGATGTTGTGTGTGTCTTTTTGTGGTTCGGAGGAGAGATCGAAGACAACCGATAAACGAAACGAAAAAAAGAGATAAAGATAACACGATGAGAGAGCGACGGGCACCATGGTTTTTACCTTGTTAATGAGCTTCATCTTGTACGCATACACTTTATTTTCTTCTTTCTTCTTCTTCTTCTTTGAAACATCAGCACCCACAACAACTCCGTCAACGTTAAACTTTTAATATTTCTTTTTGTGTGTGTGTGTGTTTTTCACTTTTTTTTGTTTTTAATTTTACGACTTTGAAGGTTCTTCTTTTATTTTTAAGAGTTTTTTTCTCTTTTAACCCTTCCGCACTCGTTTTTATAGCACCGAAAAACCACAACAAGAATAGCACCACAATTGATTCTTATTTTTTTTTAAAAAAGAACTGAACATTTTCGAAACGGGTGTAATTATATGCGCTTTCTTCTTTAATGGAATAACACGTGTTTTTCTTCTTCCCCCTGTCTTGCGCAGGCTATTTATTAAGAGTAGTTTTTGTTAAACGATGAATTTGTTTTTAAAAGCATAGAAACAAACTAAATGAACAGCGTTGGACTTTTATTCAACTATTTTTTTTCTTTTTGATAACTCTTGAATCATAATCATCATCATCATCATCTTTTGGAGGGATTTTAATTTTCTTGAGACGGTTGGCCTGGAATTTCTCATCCCCCGATAGAACGGGCAATAAAGTTATAAGAACATGGAGACTGCTGGGGTAGGTATAAAAAAGACTTACGATCTAAATCCGAATTCTCTACCCTCTTTAAAAGAATATGGAGCCGTCGTATAACTTCAATGATTTATACGACTTTGTGGGTAGTTTGAAGATTCTTCCAAATGGGGGTCGAAAATGAGAAGGGGACCCCCTTCTCTCTTTCATCTATTGAAAATGTTTTCAACTTCTTTTTTTTTTCTCTCCATCACTCGTCTCTCTTTCTTTTTTCTTCAGACTTCCATTACATGGCACCTAATTGATTAGAACTGTCTACTTATGGAGAACTTGAAGAAGCCGCCTACCGCCAAACTAGACAAAATGCAACAAAAAATTTAAAATAAAAAACTCTGAAAAGAGGAAAGATCTTCTTCACCCCTTTATATTAGATTTTTTTTTACAACAACAAGAACCTGTTGCTCGGGTCGTGATTACACGCGTATAAGGGGGACGGGATAGTGGCCCAGGGTCAGACGAACCACCCCATTCTAACAACAACAACAACAACAATAATAATTCTTTTTGAAGAAAAAAAAAAACAGTTCTTGGGTTACCTTTTTCTCTCTCCTTTTTTTTTGATTATAAATGTCCGCGCGTTTAATCACAGTTACCAACAGAGAAGAGACCGCGATTCCTCTCTCTCTCTCTCTTTTTCTGTGTTATGCGCGGATGATTATCATGATGAATGAGCCGCCTGTTGGGATTGTGGCAGTTGCTCGTACATACATACCTGTGCGCTGCTTTGTACTTGGTTTGTTCTTGTGTAGAAGAAAATCTCTTTGACCCGGCGAATGGGAAAAAAGAAGAAAATAAAAACAAAAATCCCTCACCAGAACTCAGGTCGTCCGCCCTATTGGTAAATTGCTGGTGTACGTAGTTAGTAATGATACATTGGCCCTTTTTTTTCTTATTTTTTGGGGAAAAATAATCTGGCGATTAGTTGATTACAGTCCTACAAAACCAACTCCACCCTCACCTGTAACACACCCCACCCAAAAGAAAATTTTTTTCTTTTAAATGAAAGTTTGTTGTTGTTGTTGTTGTTGTTGTTATCAATCAGACAGAGATGGATGCGAAAAGCTTAGCCGGGATATTTTTCAAATTGCTGCGGAGAGAGCCCGCAAAAGGACGTCCCGAAAGTCCCGGAATATAAAAAGAAAAAGAGAAAACAAAAATTTGTTTCTTTTCAGCTGTTGGGAAAGATGTGAAAGATGTCGATGCAATCGGCAGAATCCATCGGAAGAAAAAGCTTTAAAAGTCGGCATTTTTTGAAAAAAAAAACATTCCCTCCTTCTTCGTGTGAAATGCATCAAGTTCAGTAGGAAAAAAAAGAGAAAAGATAGCAGTCAGAAAGAACAGAGAAATAGAGGGACAAATCTCAATACCTACGAGTTCAATCGCCTCCACAACTGACTTGACTGACTCGCAACGGTAGAGACGACGAGTTTTACATATCGGTCAAGATGGTCGACCGAGATAAACGCGCGCGCCAGAACCTTTTTTTAAAATAAGAAAAAGAAAACAAATTTCTCGATGGAAACTTTTCTCTTTTTTTTTCTTCTATACCATCAGAAACTGTCATGGGTCCAAATATTAGGGGAACCATTCGCCCCCCCATCTATGCGGATACACACAAAAAAAAACGGCAGCCGTGCCCCGGACCAGTGCTGGTCCAACAAAACTCCGGGTCATCCCCCTTCACTCTCTTTCGAAAATGAAAAAAAAAAAAAGTTTCAAAATGTTTGCGCACGGTGTGACACTCGGTGGTGGGATGTACATTCTTGTACAGGCACATATCAAACCCGCCCAGGTGCTCTGGTGGCAACAGGGGGGTTCCAGGTCCCATCCAATAGAGGGGGGGGGGGTCTCTTTCTTCTAATATCTTTTTAAAAACATGACAAAACATATCTGTTTGACACACCAGCAGGGTCCTATTTTTTCCTAAAAGTACGAAAACACTGGGGAAAATTTAGGAGGGAGGCTCGACGATTGCCAAAATATATCTTGTCCTCTAGCTGCTGCTGCTGCTGCTGTTTTTAGTGTGTAAGATTGTCGTTTGAAGATATAACCAGGGGAAAAGACATTCTCCCAACACTGAAAGTAGAAGAAAAAGTGTCGTCATAACGTTTCGTTAGATTTTGATGGACCAATAACTCTAGTTTGTTGGTTGGTTGGTTGGTTGCGTGCGACAGTCGTCGGGAAACAAACGAGACCGCGGCGACATTGGACGCATAGCTGCCATCAGAGCAGGCGGCGCCACCACCACCACCACCCTACTACTCTTTTTGACTGTTTGACGCTGTCAGTGCCGTATGGTTATTTGTTGTCGTATGTAGTACAAGTATCTATTTCAGTGTTTCTCGTCAGACATTCCATCAAGACAAGGTATTCAAAAGCTGCCAGGAAATAAAAGAATAGAACTAGACAACAAACAAAAAAACCAATCGATGCAGTCAACTGATAAGATGGGAGAAAAAAACCGGTACCGTTCGGCGCTCTGCGGCAATGCGCCAGCCCGAAAAGAAACTCGCAACAACAGACAACGCGAGGAGATTGTTTTGGCGGATGCAGTAGATGTCCGAGGGTAGGGAAGAAGTAAAAGATGTTTGTCGAAGTCGCAGGAGAGACAGAGAGAATGTTGTTCTATACCATCATCATTGTTATATAATATAATAAAAGTTTCTCGAATGCCGAGCGCAAAAGAAGCGAAGAAAATGTCTTTTGGGTTTTTTTTTTTGGTGAATATTCATTTTTTATTATTTGGTTTCGGGGGGGTATTTCTGTATAGATTTTATATGCAACATTTTGAACAAGAAAAATTTTGTATTTCCAGAAAGTTACAAAAAAAAAAGAAATAAAACAAAAACAAAATGGTTGAAAAGTTTGAAAGATAACAAAATGTAAAAAAAAAAAGAGAGAAAGAAACTTGTAATATTTGACAAGGTTTCCCGGGGCTTGTTCTCAAAGACGTAAAGGCATCACGTCCGATGATTTGACAGGTCGAACAGCTCCAACCTCATGAGGAGGGTTTCTTCTTCTTATTTCTGTCTTATGTGTTTTCTGTTATAGTCGACAACGGCGGTGGTAGAGGAAAAGAGGAAAAAAAAAATAACAGATAAGAGAGGAATTGCCATCGATTCACGCCCGCCACACCGTCACGGCCGTTTGGGAGGTCCCGTCCGAATCGGATAAAATGATGTCTTCGCCGGTCGGCCTTCTCCTTTTTCTTTTATTCTTATTTTTTATATTTATATAGAAATACGTTATTCGAATCACGTGCCCAGTCTCAAAATGTCTCTGTGTGTCTGTGTGTGGGAAAAGAGAAAATACTTTTCTTTCTTTTTCTACTTGTTTCTTCCGGTCGTTTTCTTATATCCAACGCGACCAGCACGTCTGTCAAAAATTGTCTTTGAGAGAAAAGCAAAAGGAAAAAAATATCAAGACTTTCCGTCGTCGTAAAAGGAAAAAAAAAAAAATGAGGGGGAAAAAGGTGTACGTGCTGCACTATCGATAAAAAGACATTTCCAGCGGGAAGTCCGTCGTTTGCAGACGCGCCGTTGGAAACCCTGGCGGTCGTGATTGCCGTACGTTGTTTGCTGCCGCTGTCGATGGGGACATGGGCGCAAACCACGGATGGAAGGGATCAAATCATTGCGATGATCAAACGCACCTGCGTCTCTATCGTATTTTCTTTTTTTTTTTTTTTTATATGTTCCCGCGTTTGGATTGAGTGAGCCTATGAGGTTTCATTTCCTACTGGGGTTCCCACTGGCTCCCGGTATTACGACAATGCAACACCAAAAGCAGAAAAAAAAGAATAAGAAGAAGCAGTTTTTTATAAGAGAGAAATTTTTTTTTTTCATCTTTGTTGTTGTTGTTGAATCTCATTTTCAGACGCATAACCGCCGCACCGCCCTGCCGGTTGCACAATAGTCTATAATATTATATGGACGCCTATATTCCATCATGTTTCTCTTGTGTACGTATATGCGGCCGGTCACGCTGTAAATATGACGTTGCCGAGTAAAAGAGAGAAATGTTTTTTTCTTGGAATCGATCAGATTGGTTGTGTATACTGGCCGGCGGTAGCGGTGGTATCCTCATAGATATGTATTGTGTTTTTGGCTTTTCCTTGTTACATATTGGCTATTCTATTATGATTTCCGTGAGTTGTGTTGTGTGTTTGTTTTGGCCGTCCATAACCAATGCGACAGCTGCTGCTCACGGACGGCAACTTGGAAACGCGCAAAACAAATGACAACACGGCGCCCGCGCTCGATAAATCGAATCTTTGATTGTTTGCCCTTTTTGTTTTATTCTCTCTCTATATATTGTCCGGCTCCATTTTCTCGTTGGCGGACAATTGAATGTTGAACATTATATAGATGCGGATGTCATCGTTATTTGAATTTTTTTTTTGTTTTTTTCGTTTTTTTTTTTCGATCCGACATCGATAATTATGTACACAGCTTAAATTATTCATGTATGGACGAAGTATATAGGTTCAACACTCCTTTTTATTTCAATTTTTTCCTTGGAATATAGCGGAAGGGTAGAAAGAAGAAAAGATGTTCATTTTCTCATTTTCTCATTTTTTCTTTTTCTTTGTGTTTTGTTATATTTAAAAAAGGAAACCGGTAATAATAACATCTTTCTTTGGTCCGTGTACCACCAGCCACGCCCTCTACATTTTTAGGGAAGAAAAAAACGGAGAAAAAAGGGGGAAAATTGTACATACATAACATGATTCCCTGTAGACTGTTTGAAAATAGCCCCAAAGGGGGGAAATGAATTTTCAAATAGCTACACGTGTTGAAAATAATGACGATCACACAAGAAGAAGAAACTCCAAATCAGTTTCGGTTCCCTCAGATCCAATTTTCTTATTTTTTCTTTTTGTTGTTTGGCTTCTCGATCGAGTCTCATTCCCTCCCTGTTTCCCACCAACCGCAAAAGTCGATGCGAGAGAAAATGAGCGTTTGCGTGACCCAAACACCTTTTGATGGCCGACTGATTTCGGACGTGTCCGATTTCTCCTCTTTGTATAGCGTTTAGTTTCTTTATAACGTATAAGAGAAGAGGAGACATGGAGAGAAAACCACAAATCAAGTGATGGTATAACAAAGTTGACGTGATGTCGTCCGGGTATCATCGAGAGAATATTTCCCGAAAATATATTTAAAACAAATCAGAGCCACACTTAAAAATTGTCCTTTTGCATCACTCAACATTTCAAGTTTTTACTTTTTTAAGTCTATAAAAGGAGACACAAACACCCCCCAAAAAAAAACTGTCGTCTCAAAACCGAAGAAAAAAACAGTGGGCAGTCTCTCTTCCAAACTCTTTCTCGAGTGTATGACAGTGCCCTTTTTTGGGTTGTTGAACCTCTTGAGCTCTCGACACAATATCTCTTGGATTTGTCACACACGCAGAGATTTTCTTTTTTTTTACGTCCAGTTAGAGGAAATTTTATTCCTTGTAAAATATTATTCCAATGTTTATACTGCTGTCCACTGTTCAGCTCTCTCTCTCTCTCATACGACTTTCTACTTTTCTCCCGTGTGGGGATTTCATTTTTTTTTTAAAACAAGAACTACTAGTGTATAAGCTACTCCTGCTTTTCTTGTGTATGTCATCATCTTGAAAGCTTTTTGGCCGGACTATAGCGGACCGAAATGAAAACAAAATAGGAAAATCTCGTGCATTTCTCATCAAGTTTCGTACTAGCGTATATATATTTATTCTCTTATATATATAAATGTATTTCTCTTGGTCTGTCGCCGAGTAGAGTAGTGGAGCGAGTCGTAACGGGACTGATTGCTCCTCGCTTGCTCCGTGATGGACCTATTTCGTGTATAGAGCAAGAGTCCCACCGTGTGGACACACAGAAAAGTAAAAAAAAAAACAAAAAAGAAGAAAACCTTGGGGTCTTAACTTCCCTCCTATAAAAAGAAAAGAAAGAATCATGGCTCGAAGCCACTGGCTTTTATATCCCCTTGCAGCAGCCCGCTCTCTCTCTCTCTCTCTCTCTTTCTTTCTTTCTTGGATGTATTAAATATATTGTATTAAATTTCTTATAAATCGGCTGTAAATAGCTAAGGTCTCTCCCCTTTATGTCGTGAAGGAAACATATCGCTCCGATCGGTTATGGGGTCCGCGCGGTCTGTAAAGGGACTGTATATAAGAAAATGCGGCTGCGGCGCCGACTCCGCCCACCGATCAATATTCAAATGTAGTACGTGTGTGGTGTGTGTGTGTGTGTGTGTGTGTGTGTGGTATATAATAAGGGGCCCCTTCTGATATTTCTAGAATATAATATGGTACACCATTTTTATAATAAACGTAAATATGGTGCAGTGTGTGGAAGGAGAAGAAGAAGAAGAAAAAAAATGGGAAAATTTCTTTCGGTGCGATGGAGCCACTTTGTCGCCCCGCATTCGGCAACAGCAACCATCTGCCAAACGACGGCTATTACAACAGCCATACAAAAACTGTGAAAGATCAGAAAGAAAAGAAATAAAGGAAATGATCATATTCACAGACTATAGTTCGCCATAATGGTTACAATAGAGAAGCCCGGATGGGAGGGTGCGGAATTATTCCTCTTATATTTATATATATGGCTCCTGCAACAAATAAATACATCGTCTATATAACTGTTGTAATAATAAGATTCGTAATAATAATTATTCTTGTAATTATTCCGTGAATGAGTTTGAACTCTTTGCTCTGCATGTTGCGGTTTTGTGCGTGTTATATACAAAATGATTTCTCTTGTGTTACCATGTTAAAAGTCGCTGAAGCGGAAGAATTTTCGCAGTCTCATTTCTCACAAGGAAAAGGTCGCCAAAGGTTAACAGCGGCAGCTTAAAAGCCCGTGCTCTTCTTGTCAACGGCTTCCTCCCTCTTATATCTCCCCATATCCCGTTCGTTTTTTTCTTTCTTTTCGGGAGGACACGAAGAGGGGTGGTTGTCATGATTATTACACAAGTTTGTACTATGTGTGTTGTGTGTTATAACTGGTTACATATGCCTGGCGCGCGCTTTTCAGTTGTCGGATTGAAATGGGCGATGTAATTATGCACGCCCATTGTGTCGTCGTCTGTTCACTCTTGTCTCGAGAAGATATTTATCGTCATGAAAAACGGGGACAACTTTTGATTGTGATATTCGCTTATTCCTTTCGAGTCCTAGAATCGAAACACTTTGTATACATCAGTCTAAAACTATATTATATACAGAGTAATTGTGTCGAGACGATTTCTACATATTATACCGTGACCCCGCTCTTATATTATTTCTTTTATTTAAAAGACAACTACATGCCATCATCATTTGCTTTAGAAAAAAGAAACGAAAGATGACAGCACCTAAAATTATGGATACTAACTTGTACTTTATATACGACGTATAATATGGCATTTTGGCTATTTAGCGATTCAGTTGGACTATGGGGCTGGAATCTTTTCATCTTCATTTTTCAACCAGTTTCCGGTGGTATTAGAAAAGGAGGAAAGAAAAAAAAGAAACTCCTTGTACATCTACATTATATGGCATACTTTACACGAGTAAGTAGTTGGCCATCATTGAAAGGGGGGATATATAATGGCTATATGGCCGGTCTTTTTATGCAGATTTAAGTTGAATCGCTGGAACTGGCATGTAAAATTGATATAAGGCGAACGTGTATAGGGCGGGTTTCAGAGAGCGGAGAAAAAAAAAAAGAGAGAAGACTTTATGAAGAGATCGACCAAGACGTTATGTAGATATATACACCAGACCATAAAGTGTGTGTGTGTAGAGAAGAAGAAGAAGAAGAGAGACGGTAGTTGAGCATATAGATAGGTCTACATCAAATAAAACTGAGAGAGAGATAGAGGAAGAAGAAGATGGGGGTCGACCTGTGCTCGCTTCACTGCTCAGTTTTGTGAGCAGAGCAGAGCAACTTTATTTATACAGGGGCGACGTCATTTGCACATGTTGAAATGCTAATGAGCGGAAAGGGTCTAGAAGGAGTCGGAGCCCTTTATTCTCTTTTTACTATACGTACAGTATGTAGTATGTTGTACAGATGGACCCGGGCCTGCTAAACCCCCGAATTTCCATCCAAGTCTCTTTTTTTTATTTTTGGTCCTCCTCTTTTCTTTTTTCTGATGGGTGGTCTTCTCGTTTCTCTTTATTCCATGGCTCAAAGATCCACGTCATTTTCCATGAACGGGACTCGCAGACGTTCATTTATGAGAACAATATTCATGTCTTTCAAAAAGTGATTCTCCTCCCAAATTTCCCAAGGAATCGTCTACATTTCACAGTGTCGATCCCCCCCACACACGATTCTTTTTTCTTCTTCTTAACTGACAGCTGGATGAGTCGATATTCGACCGAGAGAGATCTATTGTCTGTTTCATAATGTACAAGCTATATAGTACACAATTGGACAGTAACATATACACGTACACACAAAGATATTGGTGGTACATAGAGCGACGAGTAAGGTCAGCAGCGTTCATGTTGTGGTCTTATTGTTGGTTTGTGGTATAACAGGTTTCGTTTGTCCGTGACACGACGATCCTGTGCTGTGGCGACATGCGCCCATTCTGCGGATCGTGTTGGGATATGATGCTGATGCACCAGCTCAAATTGTCAAATGTCAAAACGAGAAACGACAAGGAGGACGTAGGGAAATTCGAGGAAACTATTCCGTTTGAATTATTCAATAGTCTCCGGATGTTTCGGTGACAGACAAGCGAATAAGAGCGGGGATCTTCGCTTTAGATATTCACCTACACGACGACGATGTAGTAGTAGTAGTAGTCGTCGTAGTATTACAATATTTATCTCTTGTAATATATGGTATAGACACGAATACGACTCTCCACTGGATGATGCGGGGGATCTTTCTCTCTGTTATACAACTGTTAGGCTCTTTGGCCGGGGCTGGTTCCGTTTGGCTTGGCTCCTATTCCATCCCCTCTTCTTTCCACTCTTTTTGCCGTGTCTTTTGGACCGGAGTTACACACATACAGAATGCGGAAGGATATGATGAAAATCAATAGCTTTGCTCGTCAGCTCGCTCGCTAGCTCTCTATATTCCTTTGCCGTTGGATCTCGTATTCAACCGCTCAGCTCGTCCTAACCGGTAGCTAACACACCGCACATTTTATATATGCGGCACATTACAATGAGAGATTCTTGACTTGGAATCTGAAATGTGTCCCGCATTTTATTTTGAAACTAAGATTTAAACCTTTCAGACTCTAGTTCTCTCTTCAATATATATTCATTTTTGGATCCTTTTTTTTTTGTCTGATTAGATCATGGAACGCCTCCGCCGGCTCCTGCTCCCGGCAACGGAGGTATGGGAGCTCCTCCGCCACCGCCAGATTTCCCGCCTCGCGGTTCGTCGTTCAACCACCCGAGTTTGATTGCGCTGCAGGGACAACAACAACAACAACAGCCGATGCAGCAACAGCGTGCCGCTACTCTGGTGGTCACAAAAGACAACAGCGACGAGCCTCCGACTTACGAAGTCATTCCCTATTCGACCGGTAGGTGGCATTTACTGTTTTGTAGACCTCTAGAAAAAATAAAAGAAACGTTGGAAGAGATCTGAGAAAATGATGTAGTTTCTCTCGCTTCTCCTTAATAACTGACGTAACGTTATTAAAAAGATGAAAAATTTGCAGGGGCCTTTGAAAGCTCCTTTTGATTATATCAAGCCAGAGTGGTGTAGAGCTCTTTGCGCTGACTGGTGTTGCTATCCAACTTTGTGCGACGCCATGAAGGTTCAGTCAAACAAGCAAGATAGCTTGTGATCCAAGGTGGAGAGTGGCAAAGTTTGTCGGCTGCGGCAAGTTGTGTCCGTGTGTATTACACGGGAAACGGGAAAGCGCATTGCAACTTTGAATTGGCTTGTTTCCATCCGTCACACTATATATTCTCAATGAGACTGGCACATCACCTTTCTCGAGCAAACTCGGTTGCTGAGACTACCGTTCCATCTTCGACACGACTCGTGAATAGAGTTTTCAACAGGAAAATATATACATTCACACAAACGCACGTCACTGCTCCCATCAGTAAAGATGAATCTAATAGTAGCAGCGAACTGTGTGACGACGTAAACCAAAGTGAAACGAGAAAAACGTACACAGCAGCCAGACGGAGCTCGTTATTATTTCACCAAATAACCTCGCTCTATAAGTAACACTCTATTTCCAAGTTGGAAACTGTTGAAAAAACTTTTCACGGTGTATAGACTCGTTGGAGCGGCGACCCTGTTCAATTTTTCTTGTAGTTTTTAAAATGGTATTCGCCTTTTATTTATTTGTTCTTGTTTGATTTTTGATTTCTTTTTATTGAATCTATATGCGCCTGTTAAGAGATTTCTCTTTCGTCGTCCTCCTCTGTGACCCTTGGTGCATATAATGATCGTAATCGTTCCGCTCGGCTTGACGCACCTGAGATCCGCGCTCGTCGACTTATATAAGAAACGATGTGGGTGGATGTCTTAATGAGAGTCGCACGGAGAAAAGATGATCGTCAGGGATGAAGATGAAAGCTAGTCAAACTGTTACACAAGAAGAAGAAAAAGCGAAAAGTTTCTATTCCGTCTGCGTATCTATCCATTGCCACCTTCTCTCTCTCCGCTATATACGTCGTGTCTATATATAATATCCCCCCCCCCTCCCAACCAAAGTCGGACGCTGTCGCCCGGATGCCGGAGTTAATTGGATTCTCCAACTTCCTTTTCTTTACACACACAGCGCAAAACTGATTCGTTCGAAATATTTTCCCTTTTTTTTTTCTCTCTCTCTCTCTCAATTTAATTGAAATATTTTTCCTCTCATTTTTTTTTTCAAACTTTTAACTAGAGAAAGAGAGTTTGAAAACAAAAATGTTGTCTACATTTTTTTCGTAAACTTTGATTTGAAAGTGTAATTCTTTGTTTGACGATGCGCGATGGCTGATGAAATTTCAACGCATCTCTCCAGATGTGTTGAGCGTTGGCAGTAATTGGGACGACGAAAGACAATCAGCCAGTTGATTAGAACTAAGAAGAAAATAAGCGTGGGGGGGTAGAAATGCAAACCTACGCAAGAAAATCACATAGATACGCGTATTTATTCCTCTCTTTGGATGGTGGATATGGAGGGATTGATCTATGTCCTATTGTGTGCATCCGGGAGACGAGAAACGAATAAGAATAATAGTAGTAGTAGATAATATGCATTCATAAAATGAGGAGAAGAAGAAGCGTTGAAGCAGAGCTCTTTTCATCCGTCGCTGAGCGAACCAAGACGACGCCCATGTTTTTCCTCTTCTTTTTTATTTTCTTATTCACACGAAATCCTGTCTGTCAGACATGTCACGGCTGACTGGCACACACACACAGAGCAGTCGTCATGGTGACACACCTGTTGTTAGACGCACATCTAAACTATACACCATTTCAGCGTTTTCTCTCTTTTTTTTTTCTATTTGACGACGACCTGATTTCTTTCGTTTCAATATTAAAGTCTATAAAATGGCTTGTTTTATTTTCATTTCCTTCCCGTATTTGACTCGGCATCTTTTACGCCTTTAGCATCGCCACCAGATTTGTTGCTAGAAATGGGCCCCGTCTTTGGATCTGTTGCCACAAAACAAACAAACGAACCGAGCACGGAAAAAGTCGCTCTAGGGCTTCTACTATTACAACCAGCACCAAATTTTCACTATAATGATGTGAGGTAATAGTCTTCTTCATATGTACAGCTCAAAGCTTAGATAGTTTATGTACATTACCATGTCTTGTGTGTTTATATATATTAGAAGGGCATAAATTTGGAAGATATCTCAGGAGCTTGAATCCCTTTTTTCTTTCGCTTTTGGCTGGGGGATCATGATGATGACGACGAACCCATTAGCGACGACTCTGACACACAGGTTTTCTCTCAATACATACATTATACTATATGTGTGACTGTGTGTATCTATGTGGATTCCCATTTCCTCGTTGTGTGATGTATGGCCCACCAAACATTTTCCATATAGAGGCTGGTAATAGGTTAGAGACGTCATCTCTCCCTTCTCTTCTTCTCCTCTATACGGTACCCATTATACATGTCGGGCGTATATTAATCTGGGCCCAGCTCTGCTGTGTATAGGCTGCTACCGCCGGGAGGAGGAAATGAATAGACATCCGGGCTTGTTTTCCATGTAGTACATATAAACACTAGACTGCTATGCTGCTGGTAGTAGTAGAAAGAGAAGAAAAAAAGTCGGCCGTCAGTATGTGTCATCGGGTTCTCAGTTAATGTTGTACGCCTTGGTCCGTGAAAAGAGGGGTTGGCCGTCATCATTCCGTGGCTGGCCTTTAGAATAAGAGACGACAAGAGAGCAGAGCTATAGGGACTTGTATCTCTTTGGACAGTATACAACACAGCCCACCGTGTGTCCCTTTCGGCTGAAAGCGGATTAAACTTGTCCGCCCTTCCATTCTCTCTCGTTTCCCGTTTTTCTCTTTGCTGGACTACTACTCGTCTATGTAAGGCGACATGGCTGCTGCTACCAAAAACGGACGAAAACGGCGGCACGAGCGACCGACGAATTAATCTCGTCTCCAGGGAGAGACCCACAAAAAGGGACGGTATAGAGTGTACTGTACACGCTACATCAGGATCGAGGCCATATACTTACACACACTACTCAGTACTACTAAATAGCAATTCTTTTTCAACGTGATCCCTGCGTTCCTTCTACGATCTATAACGCAGCAACAGAGTCTCTTTTCTTCTTTTATGGATGCCGTTTCGTCTACATGTACAGAGAGATGGCAGTTGTTTTTTTTTTTTTGAAATTTTTTTTTTTTGGATCCGCAAATAAGGATCTTTATTTTTATTGTGTGGGGCTCAGAGAGACTGAATGTGACTTTTGTTTGCGTCTATCTTTTTTCAAGAATAACAAAAAGGAGAAAAAAAAGTAGATCTTTTCTCTATCTCTTTGGAGTTGCCTTTCCATTTTGGCTGTAAGCTGAAGATGGAGACAGACACAAAAGTAGAAAGAGGATATCGTTCTCTAATATCCGGCTCCATTGTCTCATATTTTCTTAATGAGGACCCGTTATTCTTTTCTGGATCCGCTTGGCACAAAAGTTGGACTTTTTTTTCTTGTTTTATTTAGTTTTTTTTTTTAGTTTTTTTCTGAATGAGTAGGCAGTTTTTTGCTTAGTTATTTAATGGATTATTTCAAAATAGATATACCCAGAAAGAGAGACAGAAAGTAAGTAACACACGGCCTTGTTTGCTTGAAATCTAGATGGCGTTTTCGGCTCAAGACTTTTCTGGCGAAGCTTAAAATAATAATACAAAAAGGTTAAAAGAATCAAGAGCTAAAGAGGAAGAGAGAAATCCTCTTTGCTGGTGGAAACTCTTGGTGGCGTTACCAATGTTCAGCCACAGCTTTTCTATAGTGGTTTCCCCCAAATAGTAGCCTAGTTCTTTATAGGAGCATATTGCAGTGGGTAGTTCCTTTTTTTTTACTTTTCGTATTATCTCTGGGATTAAATCTGTCATCTTCACTGATTCCTTCCATCTTCATCTTGCCTCTCTTGTATGTACGTGTGTGTGTGTGTGTGTATAAGACTCGTTGAGAGGTCCCTTTTGTATTATGAATGCTCTTCACGTTTTGCCTCCAGAAGATTCTTCTTCTTCTCTGCCTGTGAAACTCTATTCCGATATAAGAATAGGAACAGCCCAGCAAGCAAAAAAAAAAGAGAACGAGTCAATCTTCCATGGTATCTTGCACCATTTTCTCCCCCACCCATTTCTTTCTCGTGCGGAAGAGAAAATCAACTGTTGATTTTTAGCTCGGCATCAGCGCGGCACACACACACATCAAATTGCCGCCTGAGGAGAATACTCGGACAATTCAATTCGACGTATTTATCATAATATTTTTCTTTCTTTCAAAGAGCTAAGCTTCTAGCTCTATATATATTTCTTGATATTTCGTGAGTAGCGCTGGCTTTGATTGGTCAAACATGTATATATCGTTGCCGATGGCAGTTCCGCTAGACGGAGCGCATCGCATCCCCTCCCGTCCTATCGACCAAAGTGCATGGGGAATGTTAAGTGTCACTGCCTCTTTCCCTGATATATATACATAATTCACTTGCTAGAATACGAACGTATCCAGCGATGGATGCATACCTTCTAGTTATCTCTATACGAAAATGGTGAAAGACTGGGGGGGAAGGTGGGCGACTGAGACATCTCTACAATCCCAATGCAATTAAGATCTTCCCTTTCCCCCTTGCGCTCCTTATCCTGGCAAACTTGTGTGCTGCACAATCTGTTATTATCGGGAGATTCGATGTTGCTCATTAATGATTGTAGGACGCACTTTGGAAATGATGCCCTTTATATAACAAATGACATTCGCTATGTAATTTGCGAGCAACGGATGTTTATACCGAGTTCCGCATTAGTTCCGCCTATTCCTCCCAACATTCTTTGCAGGAAATTAATTTAATTTTATATCTAGAGAGAAATGATTTTGCGAAACTTTTTCTTTGAATATCATCAAATATATAAAGTTGGACTATATGAAGATAAGAAAGACGCGTAAGCCAAATGTCATCTTAATAAGAAAAAAAGGAGGTCGAAATCGATGGATTGAGAACTGGTACGTGACCGGCTGTGTAGTGTAGGTACTCGTATTATTTGAGATGTATACTGATGGTATCCGCTCTTTACCATTTTTCGTTCCTTTTCGTGCCTTTTTTCTGTATATTTATTTATCTCATCCATCTTGTCAGGCATTGACCTACGACAAATTGACTTGTACTATTCTGTTGTGCTTTTATTTCCCAACGAAAATTGATAGAAATCATTGCCAAATAAGGAGATTGCCAACAAGAATTAGAAATTGCAATTTTAGCAATTTGTGCTGTCTATATGACGGGATATATGCTTCCGCGCGAAATGATGTTTCTGGTAGTATCGTGAGAATTACGTCAGGCCCAATCGATCTAGCTAAAATATCTTTTCTAGCTCTCTATTTATATATTAATTTGTTGTAAAGGCCATCAGAGATGAAATCACGTCAAAGTCAACAATAATCCCGCGTCTGTGCATTGCCTAGTCGCTCACGTCCGCTCATCGTGAAAGGGGAAATGCTGGCGGCCTATTGATGGCGCCTGACAGGTTATTAATAAGATATACTACTACTACCACCTATACACAAATCTTTAACAAGGTAGTGATTTCTCTCTCTTTCTCAACTTGTATTACCATCCCAATTCGATGGGACTGCGAACTCTATCGTTCTTTGTGTATATGGCAACCAATAATAATTCCTCCCTTTTCTTTATCAACTTTATGGGAGGGAAAAACCCATTGGGTAGTAGATGAACGGAAGTTTGATCACCTTGTCACTCACAGCTAGTGGATGTGTGTGTGTGTGTTGAACAACTACTACAGCAAGTTATATTACTTCAAGGGTAATATGTAGCAATATTATGACTTGTTTCTCGGCGGGACCCGCGTTATATTCAACACACACTTTGAGGAACTAGGCAAAAGTACATGTACTATTACTTTCTTTTTCCTATTTATTTCTATATTTTTGGAGGGGCTAGGGAGGGAGAATGGGGAAGTCTATCTACCACCCGCCGCTTATTCTGATGAAGAGGAAAAGAAGCAACGCCCCGTTTTCATCTCTTTCCGGTCGACTCTCACCCTGGAGAAAATAAATACGGGACTTTTAATCATCATCTTTTTATTTGTGTTTCTCTCGTATACGATGGGAATACACAAACGGACGAAATTCGGCTGTTTCCCCGCCAGAGATGCGAACAGAAATTGACGTCCCTCCTGTCGACGCTCATAGATAAAAAGAGGCTAAATGTATAGTACATCGGTGACAGGCTCTGGTCCTTCTCTTTGATTGGTATCTAATCCGAAAAAAGGTCTCTCAAATTGAGTGAAATGTCGCATCCGCGGGGTAGCATATCCCAGTTGAATTTGATTGTCGTGATTTTCGTGTTGTTATTGTTGTTGGGCCGTAGGCTGTGTGGCCCTCTAACCAGACAAGGACTCAGACCCTACAATATCCCCTTTCGTCGAATGGCCAACTTGAGAAAAGACTGTCGACAATGCGTCAAATTATCAAAATTGTCCGTCTCCCCCCCCCCCCCCCCTCTCTCTTTTTTTATTGTGTCCAGCAACTCCTGCAACCCCTTATATAGAAAAGTGCACTGCTCCCTCGGTCCCGTGAGTCTATTGTTCAATTTCCGTGCCCTACGGTCGATTCGGTTGATTCCCTTTTTGACCCAAAGTGGATCATATGTAGTCCGATAGAGACGCTGGTCAGGGCAAAAGGCGGCGGCCATATCATTTCCAGGTTCGACAGACGGGAGAGTGAACCCCTAAAAATCAAAAAGTTTGTTCTCCTTCCTTTTTTTTCAATTGGTTGCCCAGAGAAAGAAAGAAGAACGAGAACGTTGGATATAATATTTGTATTTATTATATATATATATCAAAGTACTTATACGACGCAGCTGTAGCAGTACATATAGAAGATGTAACTGTGTCTACGTCAGTATTATATTGGTTTATAAAGGAGGAGGAAGAAGAAGACAAACTTTGGATGTATATAAAAGAGAAAGAAGATGAAACGGCTAGAGAGAAAAGAGATCAGATCTTTGAAATTGGAAAAAGGAATTAACCCAAAGTAAAAGTTTCACGACGACGATATAGTAGACGAGAGATGAGAGAAAGAAAAGAAAAAAAGTTTTGCTAGTTTCGAGGATTACCATTGGACGGCCTCCCTCACGTTCACCATGGCGACAAGCAGCGAGTATCATAAAATACTAGGTAGACTAGTAGGTATACGCTTTTTCGTCTCTCTCTCTCTCTCTCTTGAGTCAGTTAGATTTATTTATTCATGAATTATTAAAAGTCAGCAACGTCGGATCAAAAGCCACAAAAGGCCTGGGCGAGAGGGATCGACCCCGCCTTCTTTCTTCAGATCCACACACTAATCATCAATGCAGAAGCAGCTGCTGCCTCTTCTTGTTAGCTCATCGGATGTTATTATAAATCTTTATTTATTGCAATTTCCAAAAGCTGCTGCCGCTTCCCTTTTTTTTCTCTAGCGAATCCATTTCGGTTTCCTATGATTGTTCACGCACACTTGGTGCTGTCCTAGTCGAGTGTCTCTTGTTGTTATGATTTTTCGCAACGTAATCCGCTTTTAGTATTATTTTTTAAAATTTAAATAACGATGAAAATTCCCCGATGGTAACCATTTGTGTGTCGGATGAATTGAACTCGTTCAACTTTCAAACTTATCAATCAAATTAAATGCTTGGAAACTCTCGACAATTACGATGGGCCTATATCAGCCTAGGGGGCTGATATAATAAGATCCCCCTATGTACGTATGCGTAGTAATAGTCAAACTCGTACTAAGAGAAGGGGGAAAAAAAGAATGTGCGTTCGTAGTGTACGTGCGTAGGCCGCACAATTTTCCAACTAGTCGACGTGAAAATAATCAATAGTCGCAAGTTAAGGCATAGAACGACGAGTTGTTTTTAAGACTTTTTTTTTTTATTTTACTCTTTCTTTTTATATTCTCAAGTCCTTGTAGACCTATAAATTATGTACCGCTTTGTGTATTTGCTGCTCCTGTTTTCTTATTTTCTTTTTTTTTTTTTTTTTGATATAAACTTCTACTTTATACTCGTCGTCTCTTTCATGACGAGTTGACGAAGCCGGCAGAACACATCACGCCATGGTGCCCTTTATTTATATCTAATCCCGTGTTTTTTTTTCTTTTTTTTTATAATAAGACTTTTTCCCTCCTTTTTTTTTATTTTTTTTTGAATTAACAAGAGCGGGCGCTAGTGTATCATCATATATTAGAGGCACACATACGAGTATATTACTATAGCTCTACACGATGTTGAACAATAAACAACAAACGAGAGCCAAAATCCATTTCTCTGTAAAAGATTTCAGTTTTTCTTTTCTTTCTCCGATGCTGGGCAACAGCTCGTTGTATACCAACAACAAAAAATATCTAGAAAATAATAAAAGGAAAGAAGAAAATCATATTAAAAAATAGGGGGAGAAGAGCTTCATCTGAATCATATTGAACTGTATATCAAACTTGTTTCTTTTTTAAACTCCCCCATCACTTTCTTTCAAATCATTATATATACAGAGTATATTATGGTACACCTATTGTATGTTGGATGACAAATTCTAAAGTCTATAGACATATATCGAATCCGTATATTGCTGCATGACATAATAGACTTGATTGTGTTGTGTGTATGTAGAGAGAAAAAAAAAAACAAGTCAGCTCCAAGGCGGAGTCAATGCATTTGTCATTATCGTCATTTCTCGTTTGGATGTTTTTGTTTGTTATATGGACGGAAAATTGGGTTGTAATATTGTCGTTGTACTACAATGAATTTGTTGTACGAGTACCCTCGATGTTGTGTGGGAGAACTGGGGGGGGGGGGGGGAGGACAGCGTGACCGAATTAATTAGGGCGTACGCCAACTCAGCAGGTGATATCGAAAATTGGGATGGCGAAAAACGATCGACAGTCTCACAACTCTATAAAAACCCACCGGTAGCACGCGCCTACTATGTTATCCTCCAACTTCCCCCCTTTTGTGCCATGAGAACCCAATCTCTCTCCCCCCTCTACGTCCCTAGTTCCCAATTTGATTGTTACATCCGACGTTCTCGTCCTATACACATTTTTATTCTTATGTATAGTTTCATATGAGAAAGGGGGGGGGGATACCCCTCTGTGCAGCGGCATATCTCTTGTATTAGATCTCTTTTTACGTCGTTCCCTTTTTCTATATAGATTTTAAATAGTGGGAAGCTGGACAGAGCTGGAAGCCCTTGGATGGTTCAAAAAAAAGAGGAAATCTTTTATATCCTCTGCTGCTGAGCTCTGCTACACAATGCCCGGCAACCATCTCTGCTTTTTCTTTCCCCAGTTTCAGTGTGCCACGGGTTTTATAATATACACATGTACATGTACATATTATATATATATAGTACATGTACATTGGTAGAGGACTGAGCGCGTGCTCCTCCTGTTGGCTTCTTATTCTTTCGTTGTCAGATTCGATCGATGGTTTTTGTGAGAGAAGAAGAAGAGAATCGACTGATGTTTTTATCTGCGGCCCACGGGGGAACGCTATACAGTAAAGACTCTTTTCTGTTTGATAACAATAAATCACCGACATATAGTATAGTTTATTTAAAATACATCGGAAAAATATATTGCGCTGGACAAATTTTTTTTTTGCATTTGAAATTTGCCCGCCATTTCTTGTTTTTTTTTGTTTTCTTAAACGGTTTGGCTAGGATTTCGGGAATGATTCACGACCGACTTGGAATGAAGGTCATATAAAAGAATAACACAGAGACAGAGCCACTTTGGTATTTTCCTTATATTATTTGTACAATTTTTTTTCTTCTTTGCCGCCGCCGCCGTGTTCCTTTTTGGCTTTGATGGATGAAAATGTTGGCCAATAAAACTGTCTTGTTGGTACATATATATTTCTCTTCTCCGTTCTTCCATTCGAATACGCGTTGCCCGGCGATTCATCCAAGAAGAAAAAAGAAGAGTGTGCGGTAGAGTGTAACATTCGCTAAGGGCCCCGTGTTTTGTTTTTTTTCTTCACGAAATGCCAAGGAAAGAGCAGAGTAGCGTATATATTCAGTATCGTTCAAAAAGAAAAGAAAAAAAAAAGAATATCATCCAAGACAGGTTGTTGTTGTTGTGGTTGTGTCGCGCGCATCTAGTCTTTCCACTATTTCCAGGAGTTGCTCGACTTTATATAGTAGACGAGCTCTTTTTATTTTTTGGGGGGGGCTGAAGAGTCGGGTGCTGGAAAATCGGTTCATGCGCAATGTCTACCTCCCCCCAAGCTATATATCCCTCCCTCCCCAATAGGAAAACGCTTGACTCGACTAGCTATGTATATACCCCCACCACCACCGCCCAACTGAAAAGACTTGCAACAACCGAGCTTCCTAACAGGACCATAACGAAACCATCCGTCTAGGAGATCGGTTGATCGGTCATTTCACGGGTTGGAACTTCGAACCATCGGACCCGCGTTTCAAAAGTTTTCCTAACAAAAAATTCTTTGAGTGCCGCACATTTTCAAAATTTGTGTCAGAGAAAAAGTGTCGAGTGAAATTGTGTAGAAAAACGAAATTGTTTGTTTTTTTTGTTTTCTTGGCTATTCTTCCGTTGATCAACAAGTTTTTCACGAATGTTGGCGTAATGACGGACACGCAAATTGTTCCTGGCTAGTCATCGTTATAAAGAAAGACATCGAGTTGTTTTTGTTTTGTTTTTGTTTTTTTCTTAATATCTGAACTTCATCAGAACAAGAATTGAAAAAAAACAAAAAAAATGGATGAGGACGATTCGTGCATCTATGCCAACATTGGTGGTGAGATGGAGTACCATCCTAACCCACAGCATCATCATCAACTGGAATCGGTTCAAGAGCATCAAGAGCAGCAGCAGCAACGAGATGAGATGATCATTCATCCTTACAACCTCGTCAGGGCTCGATCATCTCATTGCGTCTTGTCAGGTACATTTCACAGGGAAAATGAGAAAGAAAACGAGCGATTAGAAGAAGAAAAAATAAGAAAAAATTTAGGAGCTCGAGCGCTTAGAGGCTTTACACTGGGAAACCCCATCTGTTCGTTTTTTTTTTTACAAGTAGTAACCTAACCCACTAAAGTATACAATTTGCTAAGTTGATTATATCCCTCTCTTTCCCGCCCTCACTTTCCCTTCTTATATTATGCGTTTTAGTGGATAGAAAAAAAAAAGTCATTTGGAAAATTTTTGCGTCTCTTCTGCCGGCAGACACATCCTTCCTGAATGTGTACGAAAGAGATGGATAGAGTGGGAATGGGAGAAAGAGAAAAAAAAAAGAAATAATATCAAATAGAATATACTTTAAGGGATAGCCCCCGTTTTAACCCCTTTTGCTTCTATCAGACGATCAGGAGAGAGAGAGAAAGAGAAAAAGAGATAGAGCGCGTGCGGAAATCCGTCCGGTCTTCTGCCTCCTTCTTTAAGACGTCTCTCTCTCTCTCTCTCTTACTCTAAGCTATTTTTCTTTTTCTCTTTTACGTCATTCACTTTCTACTGATCTAGAGACTAGAATACATTTTCTCTTCTTTCTTTTCTTTTATTATTTGGCGGGTGGTCGTTCAGTTCTACTCTCAACACAATCCCGCACGTAACCTTTTTTTTTTCTTTTTGTCTGTCTCAAGTACCGTGTCGTTTTCAAGGGCCGTGTCGCGCTCGCTCTGGCCCGTCACGTTAATGAAGATTGAAGAATATTATGTGGGCCGATGTTGTAGTACGACGTTAGACATTTTCTTTCATACAAGAGCGATGCAGCTTGCCGCGCTCTTTACATAAAAGGAGAAGGTCGACATTGAAACCTTTTTTTTTTTTTGAATTTAAGAAACTTTCAAAAAAAAAGAAAAAAGACAATAAACAACTTGACTTTTTCTCATTTTCAAAAGACGATCGTGTGTGTTAATGCTCTCGAGTGCCTGTGTGCTGTTTCTAATAATAACAACCAGGGAATTAAAATTTATTTATTTTATCCATAGATCTTTTTCTATTCAAACGAATTTCAATTACTTGGGCAGCCAACTTGTTTTGAAAATTCATTTATTCCCGCCTTCTTTTTTTTTCATTTTAAATAATAATTTTACGTTTTCACTTGTTCGTTTCGTTTCCTTGACTCGTTTGTATATTTGTTGCTGTTGTTTTTTCCTTTTCATTGTTCAACATTTGATTCGCTCCGCTTGGCTTCTACAATTTTTTTCCCCTTTCCTTCATAAAGGTTTTCCCCTTTGAACAAAAAAAAAAGCAACAACATAAAAGAGGATTCCACAAGGAATCAACCGTGACGCCTATTGTGTAATGACTTGCTTCTCTCTCACCGAAAAAAAAGTTTTTTTTTTAACTTTTTGACTGGAAAAATCTGCGTTTTTATTCACTTTCTTTTGCTTCTTGTTTTTTTTTGTTTTGTTTCACCTCCTTTTTTCTATTTCTACGCCGAGTGCCATCGTTCACGCTAGACGTTCTCCAACTACAGCTGTAGTTGTAGTAGTTGTTGTTTCCAAGACGAAGCCGACTTTGCGACTCCGCCTTTGTGTCGTCTGGCTGCATGATAACAAAGCTTCTAGATGCTCTCGTCAACGTGTTATAAGAAGACTGTTTGGCAAGTTTTGAAGACGGTTGTGTGCTCCTTGCAAGGCAAGACAAGAATCTCTATCGCGTTCCGTAAAAGTTGTCCACGTTTTCCATAATCATCATCATCATCATCATACGCTGCTGCTGCTGTTGCTCCCGCGTTGGTGGCGAAGGGCAGGATCGCAGGAAAAGTTTTAGGGCGCGACACACAGACAACGAGAGGCCAACTTTTGGTTCGTTTGATTCTCTCAGCAAAGTAAAGCAAAGATCTTTGCGTCTCGTCGTGGTGTACAGCACGACACACTCTTGTCTCGCTGTTTTGCCGTGTCTTTGTGACAGAAACATAAAAGGACTGAAAAGATCCCCCCAACCCAGCAGTACGTCGTCGTTGTGTCATGGTCGATATATTATACATGTTATAAATTGGGTTTAGAATGGTTAGGAGAGAAAGGGACCAGTCGGCCAGTGTCTGTTTAGTCGGCGCAACAAAAAAGAAGAAGGAGAAAAAAGGGACGTGCAGGCGAAATCTCATTTGACATCCCTTAACGTTAGACTAGGATCTCTCTCTCTCAGCTCTTTATATACGAGCACTACTACTACGTATATAGTAACCGTTCAGTGCTGCTGCTGGCTGTTTGTATGTAGGCCCGTCTTTTGGGAATTCTTTTTTCTCTTTGTCTCTCTCACTCTTTTGCCATTGATCCTCAGCAGCTATCAAATAGTTTTTCTGCATTCGATCCGCTTCAAAAGATGTACCCATACTACGTCTAGGGTTACACACACATAGCGAGGCGTGTGTGGGTTTCTTTTTTTTACGTGTTATATATCTAGTTGATCGTCAAATAAAATATGGCGAGGATTCATGTTGGGATCATATCCCCCTCTGTAATTGATTGTGCAACATTCCGATCGATTGAAGCGAACGCGCGCTAAAATGTCATGAATTTATTCCTTTTTTGTAAAATAGTTTTTTTTTTGTTTTTTATGATAAATAATTGGCGTATTCGATTTCAGATCATTATACTTGGGGGGTGCAGGGGAGTGTCAATCACAATAGCTGAAAGAGCAGGGGACGTAGAGTACAATGATGGATGGTTTTCAGATCCTTTATGGTCGCCCGTCCGTCCGTCAAGATCCTTTTTCGATCTTCTCTCTCTCTATGTTGAATCAACTGCTGTCCGTCTGTCACGGTTATCTGCAAGACGGAATGCATATCGTCGTCAAGTATATATATCTATATACTATATTTACGAGTTGTATGTGTGGATCTAGAATGGGCAGCAGGATCTCTGTTGTCATTACGGCGTGGGAGCTCAATTCTGCCGCTAGATTGGAACGCGCTTTGCTGCCGCTTTTCTCTATATCTCTCCCCCCTCTGTCTCTTGATAAAATCCTCTTGTCTCCTGTCCTGTCCGCGGCCGTCCATTTTCTCTTGTCTAACCCCTCCTATTCAACCATGTCCCTATTTTAAGGGGAAGGAAACTCTTTAGGCATTGCCGTGTCGAATCACGCCGGCTCTTAAGCTCTCAGCAGCGTCGTCCTTTGGCGACACACAACAATGACGCCATTTCGGACCCAAAGTAGTTGTCATATATATATTATATGAAAAGGGAGAGAGAATATGCAGTGGCAGCAATAGTGGTATAGAACTGTGTGGCTGCGATCTGATATTTCTCTTTTGTTGTATCGATTGCGATCCAAATTACCCGATCCAAAGGCGGAAACGAACGACCGCCGTCGCTTGATTTCATTTTCGACGCGACAACCATCTACGGTTCTATATAGCTCTCTCCGTGAATACAATAGAGAGAGATGCTGCTTCATTTAGTGTCAAGAAAAAGAAAAAAGGTCGACTCCCCCGCGCTCAACTGGATCATATTCGGTTGACTGGCCGATCGGAATCTCTCGCCGTTGAGCCAGTACCAACTTGCCTTCATTTTTCATTGTATTTATTTCACTATTTTTTGGCTTCTTCTTTTGTATATAATAACACGGTCCGATGGACGACAGGAATGTTTTTTTCTTTTCTTCTTCTTTTCAATGATTCTTTGGAAAACAAACACAAGAAAATTATTGACCCATTTCTTTATTTTGTCTATTTTTTTTTTCTTTTGGGAAATTGGCGCATCATTTGGATTTGACTGGCGTCTATAAAATATTGAGAACCCGCCCCCCGTCCGATAAGATCTCCTTTTTATTTTTTTCAACATTGTTTATTGAAAAAGTGCCAGAGTCTTTCCTTATGCATATAGGAAGAGAAAGGGAATATATATAGATTTGATGTGCGGGGAAACGCGGGACCGTAGTGACATTCGATAGGCATTTCAACTATTCATGTGGGCCTTTGTAAAAAGAAACAAAAAATATAGAGAAATGATTCAGGATTTCAATCTGGAGCGTTCACCCTCTGCTCTTGGATGGTAACAAATGGACTTCAGGGACCCATTGGCCAATTTGAAAACTCTATCTCTAGAAAATAATACTCTGTTTAAATTTTCAAAGTATTTCTCAGACTTTTTTTTTTCAAATTTTAGAGACAGAAAGAGAGTGAGCTAACATTATTGGGTGTGGCATGAGAGGCAAAAGTGCGCAGTGCGACGGCGGTGAATATCGAAAAGTGCCTGCACCTTTATTGGTTTAGATATTCCTTTCTTTTCTTTCTTTCTGTGTAGGATACTACAGTATATACATAGGCGAATTGAATTTGTGATCGGTGCCTTCATTCCTCCTACGACTTTATCTCTTTGCTTCACAAAAGTCTCAGCATCCCTTACTATTGTACATACATGTAGAGATTCTAACAGACGATAAATATCAAGCGCCAGTATAGAGAGTAGCAGCTGCATATGAAACGTCTGTCTGCCCACCCCCACCCACCAAATGGATGGAGATTTTTATATCTTTGGTGCTCTCTCTCCTCTCTATTTCTTAAAAGTCGATGCAGCACAGTCAAAGAGAGACAAGTTCTCCTCTCTCTGCCTATATAGTATTTCATGACGTCTAGTCGCGTGCACTTTCATCAAGCAGCGTCACAGAGCAGGAGACTCGATCTTTGAATCTTTCGTTTCGTTCATATTTATTCCAATCTGATGCCTTTTTTTTTTATTTCTTTTTAATACGAATACTACTACTAATAGTCTAGTAGTCGAGTCGAGTCGAGTACATGAAGAAAAGAAGAAAGAAAGAACGACTATATGGAAGTGAAGCAGCAGATTCTATTCACGCGGGTTAGAAAGACGTCGCCGTTGCCTTGTGCCGACGTGCCATTGTGTACAGACGAGCTCAGCAATTTGGTTGACTTATAACTCTACACACTTTTCGTCAATATAAGAAAGGGAACTGCGTGTGGCTCTCTCTGCTGCTGCTGCTGCTCGATGTTTTCTAATATGGTGAGAGGGGTTTTTTCTTCTTCTTTCTTTTTTTTCCCCCTTCATCATTTTGGATTTTGGCGCTCTCGCCGCCCGCGTCAACAACAATCGTCGATGACATACTGAAAGTGGATTGTGTGTGTGTGCATCCCAAGCTGGTGAATGCCGACCGATTTGGTTAGCTATTCTTTGACTATATTCCTCTGACTTGTGCTGAATTGCGGCTTTTCCAATAGGATATACTACCGCGATCCCGTTCTGAGAACGAGTGTGCGAGAGTGTCTTATATTCCGGTTGGTAAGGTTTTCAACTTCCATTGTCGCCCGGCCATCAAAGTCAGAATCAGGGACACAGAGACTCCTCAATGCAGCTCAGCAGCTTCTTTCTTTCTTTCCTCTTTCTCGCAATGTGTTTGAAACATTCGTCACTTGTCATCGAGTCCAAAAGTCACACTCGGGTCACTTTGCGGGGAAGCTTTAAGGTAAGAAAAGTTCCTTGGGCACGTGGAGAAATTTAAAAAACAAAAAAACAAATTTCCCGTCAAAGAAAAAGTAATCGAGACAAGATGGATGGGTGTGCATGTGCAATAATACAGGAAATAGAAGAGCCATAGATTATGTGCAAACCTTTTCATGGATATATTGACCGACCGTTAGTGATATGAAAAAGACGACGAATGATCATCGGTTTTTTTGAGGTTGGAATATGTCGTTGCAGTCAGACCGCGAAGTATTGGCCTATTTATCCGGCCAACTGACGCGCAATGACAACACGACGACGACGACGACGACGGTTTAACGGCTGGATGGCGAGTTATATGGCTCAGTCGTCGGGTAGAGCGCTCAACTATTCGTTTGTCGTCAAACATAGTAGACAGGATTCATATGTGATGTGGAAAGAGATGATTGCAGACGCTCCAGACACACACACACATAGGCTATATAGATATACTACTACTTTCGGTGATTGCTTTCAATACATCAAAGAGATGATCCTTTGAACTTTTCATTACAACTTCATCTTGTCCCGGCCTTGTCCCTTATACACAACTGAGATATATTTGCGTATCGATGCCTTTTCTTTTACTTCTCAGTTGATAATTTGACAAGCAAACTTGAGAAGAATCTAATTTTTACAGTCGTCCGTTTGCAATTCAAAAGATTCGACAACTTTCGGTCTCGGTCGTTTAGTTTGTTTTTTATTTTCATTACATAGTAAATATAAAAACGAAAGGAAAAAGAAGTTGAGCGTTTCTTGCATCGTCGTAAACGGCCATTTGCAGTCGCTTGGAGCGTCTGTTGATAAAAAATTGCCGATCTTTGCGGTTGTGTGAAGAGAGAGAAGAGACACACGTTCATATTGAAGTGCGCGCGCGCACATTCGAGTTCTTTCTCGCTCTCTAGACGATGAGGGTGGCTGCTGCATTTATTTGAAATTCAAAGTGGATGACGTGAGCGCCACTTGCTACCGCATGAACCACTTTTCTCTCTCTTTTTAGCCCTACTATACTATAATACGGCTGTTGGAATTGTATATATATTTTCGGCTATTACGACAGCAGCAGCAGTGTCTCCGTCCCTTTCTATTGTGGTTGCCCATCTGCTGATGTTCCCATATAGAAGGACGTTTGCGAGGGGCCCCCCCCCCCCCGATCATTTTGTTTTTCTGTTTTTTTCCTCCTCCGTCCATAGCCGTGCGACATTTCTCGATGGCGACACACTTGAAGGGGGTGAAGTATTTGGGGTCTTTTCTCTCGATGCCCATTTTGTCGAATTTGTGTGCGTCTGTTGTGTTCGCTGCAAACAACTGCAAACATATGAGAGAGAGCAAACGGCTCAGGAGCCGAGGGTGAAGTGGTGGCAGCAGAAAAAGGGGAAAGATTATACATAGAGGAATAATTGAAAGGTTTGGCCAATTGAGTCACCTCTCTCTCGCTTTTCAGAGCTGCACAGCTGTTTTCATCATAAGCAATATCAATAGATAACTAAACTCTTTTTGTCAACTGTTTCATGTAACGACTCGAAATGTGGTGCGGTGGATATTTTGTCAGCGATTGAAAAAATCGGACGGTCGTCTTTTCTTTTTGTGTAATGCTGGGCGAGAGAACAAACGGCTGGCAAAGCTCGTGTCTATATAGTGATCAGCACTTTGGCATATTCGACTTTGAGGATCGAGCCAGTTCAGACAAAAGAATTCAAGTGGGGGCCTCCTGGGATTGTTTAATTAGTAGACGTGTATATTTGAACACGGAGGAGCGCGCAACGTCCTCGATCCTTATTCCCTGTTGAAAGTTGCCTTTGATGATGAGGACGACACCGTGATGAAATGATCTCTCTACAGTTGCACTTGGAACAACGGAAACTGAATAACAGCACACAGTGCATTATACAACGTCCAGACTATTGTAGCTGCAACCCAGTCTAACGTTTTAGAATCTTATAATTTTATCTCGTGTGTGTGTCTGTTGGTCAATAAGTTGAAAGAGTTCGTTTCATCCACGCCTTAAGACTTCCGGACAAAAGAGAAATAGAGAGAGGGTCGATCGCTTATAATAGTCGACAGTCCATCCTCTTTTATATTTTTAGTTGTTGAAATATTCTGCCCTTTTGTCGGGGAATATGCGATTACTCCGTGATTTTTTTTTCAAATTATTTTCTTAAACAATCGGCTTAAAATATGTATAAACGCGGAAGAGAGACGGAGGACTTTGCGATCGGGGTTTCCCGAAACAACATGAAAATGAAAAGTTCGAGTGCGGCAGGGCGGAAATAAAAAGGATCGCGTTACTACAGTTATACACGGCGCTGTATACGCGCAGGATAATAGGAAACCTTTTTTGGGCTAATAAAGGCACAAAAAGCTTAAAAGTCATTTCGCCTTTGCCTACTGATATTATATATTGATATACTTTTTCCCGATACTCTGCTTGCTGTGAACTGTATCCATATACTACGAATCGAGTTGGGACATTTCAAAGCGTCACCCGGTAAAGGAGGACGAGCCAAGGGGCACTACACACACACAATGTCATTCGTAATTGGATTTCCATCCCATTTATTATAAGTGTGTATACGTAGCTAGAGGATATGCGATACACACAAGGCGAAGAGAAGGGATGGATATATATATATAAATGTGGGTGTTGGTTTTTAGAGATAGGGGGGACACTATCATTCGATCCTTTCGTGTATACAGCCGGAATCTTTCCATTTGTCTCGTGAATAGGTGCCGCCGCCGCTCTCTCCTCTGTCTCACAAGAGACAGCCGAAAAAGAACTCAATTGATTAGCGTTTATTACAGTCGTCTATATATTGTCTCCCCCCACTTCTCTCTTGTTTCTTTTACAGTAGGAGAGACTAATAATATATTGTCTCTATACACTTGGTATACGTAAACGCATTTAATACTCGAGTATAGGGGAGGGACCCTTCTATATAATGTAATGTTACCTTACGTAAGCCAATGTATAATTGATTGAAAAGAAAAATAGAAAAAAAAAACGATCGATTCATTCCTTGTCTGCTTGTCGATCCTTCTATAAATTCCCTGATGTATTTTCAATGTTGAAATTAAAAAAAAATTCAAACTGAGGCGGAAGCGGGAAGCTGCTGTCTAAACAACTGATATATCTAATAAAGTCAAGAAAATGGCTCATTCATCCGTCGTTAACAATTCAAATGTGTTGTATTTTTTTCTTTATGTGTGTTCAAAGTGAACGAAAGTTGATGGTTTTTTTCTTATCCTGATTTCGTTTCAGGCAAGACACCGTCGAACTCTGGATGGAACTTTCTACCGGCAGACAATAACCGACAGCACGGAAGTCACACACTAGGCCACAACACGTTGAACAGGTAAAGTGTACTAAGTACTTGCAAATATTTCAACTTTATAGTAAAATGGCCAACAGTAGCAGAGTAGATGAGGCTGGTGTAGTAGCCAACCGAAGTTGACTTTGGTTGGGAGGAAGTTGAGGATTGGGCTTTGAACTTTCTATTTTGCCGTGCTGCTGCTACTGTTTCATGGATGAAGAGAAGAACTTTTGTACCGGCCTTGTCTTATTCACTTTGGACTCGGTTTCAACTCACTTTTGAGTGCCCTACCCACTTTCAAGTGTACTTAATAGTGTTACCGGCGGTATAATGAGCTAGACATGTGCACACTGTGCACAGTACAATTCAACATATATGAAGAAAAAGAAGAGGAGCTGCAGTAGCAGCAATAGTCCCCCGAGTACGTTGCTAGTTGTGCTGTATTTTCTACAACTGTAGTCTGTCTCACTAGCTGCTGGGCTGTACTGTTCCTCCTATTCTCTACTGTGCTGTTTACAAGTTCAAGGGCCCGTGTCAAATGGATAGCTCCTTCTTTGCCGCTTGGCTGCTGTCCGATTCTGCTGTCTATATAGCGCGGGGGGCGGCCGTTTTACCCAGCAATAGAATTATGCATATTAGGCGCTTCTGTTTCCCAAAGAGATAGATAGAGGAGGGCGTCAGTCACCACCCTCTCTATTTTCTTGCAACAGCCAATTTTGAACGTGGAATCTATATGGACGGCAGTCAAAAGAGCACAACGTAGAAGACATAGAAGACGAGACGAGGGAGTGAAAGAGAGAAAATCTCGCACAGATCAAACGACACGTGCACTCGCTCACACGGTGTGGAGATCGCCCGGGGAATGATCTAATGTTTGGGTAATTTACGTAACTAATAAAGATACCGAGAGGAAGAAGGCCTCGTTTCTCTTCTGTATGATATTGAACGATGGAAAATGTTCACCATCTTGACTTCCAACCTCCCCCGTTAACAATATTCTCATTTGAAAATGTTGTAGGACGGGCCTTGCCTTTTTTTTTTTTTTTTTTGATTTTCATTTTAAAAAAGACTTTCATTTTCTTGTATGGAGCGGGAGGATTGAGAGGGGAGTCTGTAGTCAACTTGGCATCAGAGGCCAAGTCAAGATGTTTGCATAAACCAATCATGCGATGCGAAGCAGTCAAGGGAAAGCCGCCGCTTCTCGAATTTCATATATATATACATATATAGAGCTAGGGAGCAAAAAAAATTCTCTACTATTACAACAGGAGCCTCCAGAAAGAAAGAAGTCGCCTATTTTGCATCATTTGAAACGCGGACGAGCTCCTCTCTGCTGATCCCAGTTGCCAAAACGAAGTTTAAGAGCCTCGGCGCAACTATCAAGGGGATTCAACCCAAAGTCTCTTGTATATAAATACACACACACACACATTTTCTTGCTTTTCATAAAACGTTGAAAGAGGGGGGGGGGGGGAAACTGCTGCTGATGTCCTTTGTTTTCTTTGAGGGAGAAAAACGAATTGTTGAAAACGGGGAGCAAACTCAATTCGGGTGACAAAAGTTCACTAACGAATTATTTTGAAAAGAGATTTCCCCTTTTTTTGTTGTTGTTCGTCGTCGTCGTAGGGATGTGAAATGGAAAGCGGAAGAATCACGGGGAATGGAAGTTTCCTGCGTTGCTCCGCAATAGAGAAGAGAGATAGAGAGAGAGAGACAGTATTATATGTATACCGACGACATCATTTCCGTTTGAGAGGATTGCGGAATGGCTTGATGGTCTCCAGGTTTTCGTGACACGGTGAAAGCAGTGGGTGAAGCACTCAGCTGAGCTACACTATACACATACTACGCACACAACTATGCGGGGCATGAGATCGAACCGAAAAAACCGCTCCTCTCTCTCTCTCTTTCTGCTCTGTGTGTGTATCTATACGAAAGAGACGACTCTCTAGAGAACCTTTCGTTCCGGCCCATGAAACCTAAACCTTTGCTTCCGTCGTTCTCCTCCAACCGTGTTTGCTTCCCTACCAAAAGAAAATATTTAGAAAAGGCAAAAAAAAAAAAAAAAAAAATTCCCATTTCGCTCTCTTTCCTTTTTTTTCATGATGGAAAGTTTTATTTTTTCTTTCCTTCTTAAAAAGAAGAAGATGAAGGAAACTCTGATCCCGAGCTACAAATTCGTGTGCTCCTAAAAGTTGTGACTTCTTATCTCATAGTACTAGCCAAGACTTGAACCATCAACGGATGGTTCAATACTACTTTTGCTCCTCTTTTTTTCCTGTTTTCTTCTTCTGATGTGTCCCTCTTTTTTTAAGTATATATCTATACTTTTATTTGTGAGACTGGTGTATTATACAAGTCAAGAGATACGTGAGCCACATCACAAATAGTGGATTCATCGTCATGGTAATCAGTCGAGTCAAACCAAAAAACCTCATCCCCCCCTGTTGGCTTGATGGACTGGATTTCCTAAGAGCCCACAGTCGTTTCTGTGCGGGAACGGAATGCAGACCACGATGTAAAGGCAAATCATCGATCCGTCTATGACGGTATTAGCCGTTCAAGGTTTAGGAGCCAAGGAAAAATGTTTTGACGTCGTACAGCTAGCTCCCTATCTATCAAGATGATGCTCCTTATATAGTTATATACAGCTGCAGCACTACTCTTTACTCTCGTCAGACTATTGGTTTTTCCTTGATCAGTTTTCCTTCTCTTTTGGATTGCACCCGAAATGCGGACGTCATGGCGACGTAGTATAATAACGATCGAACGTGCTGGTGGCAAAGGGTCACCCTCCCCCCGTCAAAGTTCAATCATTTCAGTCCTTCGTCCCCATCTCTCAGTTTATGGACGTTCATCAGACACGGGGTGAGGGGAGAGAAAATCAAATCCTTAAAAAAAAATAAAAATGATGCGCAAAAGGCCGCGTTACTCTTTTCACGACCGCTGTGGCAATCCAATAGAGAAAAACTCTCTATGCAATAATAACAAAACGTACATCAAAAAATAAACTATGACAGTTCCCCCCTTCTCTTGTTGTCTGCTAGTCATCATAACAGATGGCCCGGATAGGATGGAAATGTCCGTAATGTGTGCGTATATAAATGTGTAACCGTACACTGTGATGCGCGTCTCTCATATATAACAACATATGGAAGGGGAGAGTTTCAGTATAAGAATATATCAGTAGGACATTTGGAAGAAGAGAGGATCTGGTGTTGTTGAGAATTTTCACGATAGATATAAATCATGATCTATATTGTTGTTACATACGTATATGTGTGGGTGGGTGGGATGGAAAGAAGGAAGACGAATGTAGGAGGCCGGTAGGGAATATATAAGCCGTGACCAAGTAGTCGCACACGTAAAAACGACAAAAGAATATAGAATGTACATATTGGAAGAGAAAAAAAAAGAGGACGTAGTATAGAAAAAGGTTGGATGACAGCAGCTCGGGCGACAAGTCAGACACTACTACTACTATACATTCAAGTTGTCCCGCAGTCTTGGGGCCGGGCTTTAAGACGACAAGGGGCCGGTAAATGTCGACACTAAACACGCGAGAGAGCAAGGAATATATAACTCTGTAGGGAATCACAACGTCACTGTGTCTGTGTACGTACAGGATGTCCGAACAAGAGAGAAATCCACAAACTCGTCCCAAGAAGAAAGAAGAAACAAAAAGAAGGAATGAAAGGAATCCTTTATATATCCAGCGCCAAGTCGACTTTGTTGTTTCCGACTTTTGTTTTGGGGAAACGGGCGGACAATAGCCCATGTACAGTAGCGACCTACACAGAAAAGCTCTGAATGCCAATCACGATCACGCTCCTAGATCTTTATACATGTAACATAGTGGCGGCGATGGCCAGAGTGTGTCGACAGCCAAGAAAAGATTACCCTCTTTTTGGTTTTTTCTGTTTTGTTTTCTTATATCTTTTGGAATTGGTCGGAGGCCGTCTCTTCCGCTGCATACACTATCAAGCTCTTCCGGCTTTCCGCTTTCTTTTGTTTTTGTTTTCTTTCAGGTTATAGTAGTACATAACTCTTTTTGTCTTTAACTGTTTTCACACTAGCCAACTTTTCCTAAGGTTATGGGTGTGTACGTGAAAGAAGCGAGTCTGATTTTTTTTTAAAAAAAGGAGGAAAAAAACGCATTTAGGAAAGAGCAAAGGAAAAGGTTTTCTGGTCATCTCGAGCGAAATAAGTATCAAAGAGTTTTTTTTTTTTTTTTTAAAAGAAAAGACGGGATGTGTCATTGTATTGATTGGGTTAGCGGCCCGTCGTCTTTCCTCTTTTTATATAGGCGTCCAGCATTTCCAAATGGACTGGCTCTTGCCGAAGAATCAATAATCGATGAACGATTTCTGCTCTTTCTCTCCCTGTGTGTGGAGCTTTTGTGTGAGACTGATGATCGTCTTTTTGGCTTTGGTCTCTTTCGATCCACACGACGAGATGAATCAGACATGAAAGAATGACGAGAGGTCGGATATATCGAAGAACTTGGAAAACAGAAAGGCAAAAAAGGGAATCAGTCGTCGACGACAGGGCCGTGACCTGGTCGGTCAGAGATATCGTCACCCGCCCGTCGTCATTAACGTCTCGTGGCGAGAAAGAAGAAAAAAGAGACAAAAGAAATTGATGGAAAAGAAGGACCGAGTATAGAATCTATTGTAGAAATAAAAAAAAAAAGAATAAAAAAAGGTTCTTTTCTTCACTACCGTCGTGGGAGGTTTCTTTAATTGTATTACTCCCGCCAGTGCTGTGCGACTGATCCAATCTACTCCAAACACACAGACACACAGTGACAATCACTTCCTCCCCATCCAACTATATAGCAGCACCACACACACACACTATGCAATGGCTTATATACTTTTGCCTTATATTACTCGTCCGAGTCGTAGATGTACACGTCGAGTCTTGTATCGTCTTGATTACTTCTGTCTTTGTATTTTCGCTTGATTTTCCTGTATTGCCTTGGTTTTCTGTTTCAATTGGTTCGTGCTATGCTGCTGTGGCACTCACCAAATGAGACGGCCATCAACTCCGACAGAAGGAAGGCTCCTACGCTTCGTCTGATGTATATACATAACCTACACTCCAACTCCATTAGTTGCGGGGAAATTCCCCAAGGGACTAGTGGCTTTACTTTACTTACATTGAGCCATCCGTTGTTTTATTTTATTTTATTTTATTTTTTTAAAGTTGTAGACGCGATCAATTGGTATTGATTATTGTCTTTTTGAACTTTTTTTTTTTGATGCAGGGGCCACCACAACGGACCAAACACGGTCTCCTCTTCGAACATCACCAACCCGATGATGATGAACGCCCCAAACAATCATCACGTTTTGACGCCAGTGCCAGGAGATCCATCAGGCCGTCTCGTCATGACCCTACTGCCCAGTCAGGGTACTCATCACGACCTGATGCACGGCCAACACGATCCAAACATTCACCATCACAGCGGTGCCAGTCACACGAGCAGCAGTCATTCAACTAGATACAATCATCCAGGTTGGTGTATATTTCCAAGTTAGATTGTGTCGTCCATTTTTCGGGGTATATAGCATTTGACTATTCTAAATCGTACGGCATCTTCTTTGAGGGAAGACTCAATTATATTGAATTCACTTGACTGGGTCTCTCTCTACATCATTAAAGCCCCCTAGCGATGGGAAGCAAAGCGTTGATGTAATCTAACCTTTCTCAATGTATATACCACCACCACCCTGTACAGAGTATATAGTGCTTCTCTTGGCATCGCATCCATTGATGTCAGCCATGAGCAAAACGATGATTATCCGTATCCTATGCAAGCTCATCGACTACTTCCATGTTTACCCTCAAGGAGGATCCCTTCAAGCGATTGAAATCATTAGAGTATAAAAAAAAGCCAATTATTTTTTTCTTTTTTTTTTGTAAGGTAACGTTGTGTGTATATCTGACGGCGTCATCTTGTTCAACTGTTTGCATTTTTATTATTGAAAATTTTCCAAAAGTATTAAAGAGAATACCTCGAGTTTCTGTAGCTACAGGCGAAAAACTAGACGTTACAAATGTTGATACACGTTGTTTTTAATAACAAGTCGGAATGCACGATAGAAGTTCGACTCACGATAACTTACTAGCCAATTAGTAAGTCGCTAGGCCTTCCCTGCGTGTTGACTATGTCGGCAACTGCCTCGGCAACCAACCAATTAGACGAGAACTGTATATTTACGACCCTGTGGGCCATACGTCGCCATTCCTCCTCTTTTGTGCTCCCGTTTAATTGAGATCCCGCACATACTGCGAATGCTGACAACGGGTGCTCGTGATGTTTAGTTACAGACTGCAGTCCCAAAGTCAACTCTATAATGTTGTAATTGTGTAAATGTTTGACATTGTCGTCGCCGTCATGCTGATTGGTTCTTAATTGCGTTAGGACACGGAACGAGCACCAGCCGGCAGACGTTGACGTCGTCTCTGCAATCGTCTTGGCTGATGCGTCGTGGCAACGGAGACGCACGTTCGTCTTCATCCGGTCCCGACATGAATCACCATCACCATCTCGGCCTGGGCGTCATTGGCGGAGGACGAGGAGTCGGTCCCGGTAAAGGCTGCGCCACGCCTCAATGTTCTTGGCGTCTATTGGCCATCGCTCTTTTGCTCACCTGCGGTTTACTTGCGGCAGCTCTCGCCTATTTCACCGGTAAGTCGATAATCACCAATAGTTACGTTCTCGTGAAGCTCGTTTATACTTATAGTTGGCGTCAATTAACAATAGTGAGCTCGATTGGAGTGTCAACGGTGTCGGACCCCAATTGTATCCTAATTGAAGATGCCCAAGTCACTTTGCCGAGAGAGGACAACAACAACAACAATAAAATGCCTGTTAAAGGTACGTGGAATTTGTTTTTCATTTTTTTGTCGTTTTTCGAAATGATTTCATAAAATATGGTACGCCATTTTACAGAATCGGCACCGCCTCGGACAGCTTCCAGCTCTGTTGCGAGTAATGGAGATTCCGGTGGAGGTAGTGGTGATGTCGGATCTGGAAGACCATCTAGACAAGAACAGCCGGTTTCTTCTGTAAACGAAACACCCGTCAATAAAAATACATTGCCGGATCTTGCTGGAACGGTTCCAATCAGTTCATCAACCAACGGAGCCATGGAACTTGAAGCGGACGGCCGTTTCAAGCTTCTAACGATCGAACCAGCTCAACTTTGGGTGGCCTACGTACAAATTGGCGGAAGCCAGTCGGCACTCCGGATGGAAGTCCAACTGCCGCGTGGCGCTCCCTTCGCTCTGTATGGACGTCGCAACGCGGCTCCATCCATTACTCAACACGATTTCAGTCAGTTTTTACACGACGAGACTTTGATGGCCCGATTCCGGCGCCAGCTCAACTCGTCGTCCAACCCAACTACCAGCAGTCGACCGGCTTATTACAACACGTCACTAGTCAAACCCGTGGAACCTGGACGTTGGTTTCTTGCCGTCTACAACGACGACTCGCAGCGTCAAGATGTGGCTGTTGGTTTAACACTAACCAACGAAGTGGCAACTCCTTGTCCGGATGATTGCAATGGACGTGGTCAATGCCTCAATGGCAAATGTCTTTGCCGCGATGGATTCGCCGGAACCGACTGTTCGACTAGTAAATTATTTTCAAATTTCCCGCTTTGTTAAAAATGATTTCATTCAAAAATGATTTGTTCCCTCAGGTGTATGTCCAGTACTGTGCAGTGGTCGAGGTGCTTACGGCGGAGGTCGATGTCATTGCGAAGCTGGTTGGACAGGTGCCGAATGCGATCAACCCTACAGCGAGCTAAGCGCTGCTTCCAGTTCTACTACCGGCGGTGGATTCATCATCAGTTGTTCGATCCCGTGTTCCGTTCACGGAACTTGCGTCAATGGCCGTTGCCAATGTGACGCGGAACACACGGGCGCTTCATGTGAGACTCGTAAGTTGACCATCATATAATATTATGATTATTATGTTCACCCTCAATTTAGTCTGTTTGGATTTCTACCGAGAAGACGGAGGAGACTCAGCAGCAGTAATCTGATGATGATAGAAAGGGTTGTGTGTTATCGACCTTCTTTTGTTGGTTCTTTGATGGTCTGGGATCTGCTTTTATCTCATCGTCCTATGCGACGCATTAGTCGTCATGGAAACGCGTTAGGAAGAGAAATTCGAGCGTCAGTCAGCACACGGCGCGGAAGTGAAAGAGATCCGAGCCAATATCTAAGCAAGAGGGAAAAAAAAAGAAGAGGAAGGTTTTGCCTGTATATAGATGGATGGACTTGCTCAACAACAAGGACAAACAAAAAAGAGAAGATAAAGGAGATCTCTTTCATCATGGAACACCACTCAAAGAGAAAAGAAAGAGATCTACTTGTTCGTTTTCGTCTCTGTTGGATCTCTATTAGATAGTAGCATCTTACATATCGCTATAGGCAACACACACGCAGCACTCCAATTTCTCTCATCTTCTTTCTCTTGTTTCTGTTCCTCTCCGTTTGTTGCTGGCCAGTGGACGTCACGATCCAACATTTTAGTGGAAAAGAGATGCCTCTTTTATTAGATTTGATCACGGAATCGAATATATATTTTGTGTTCCTTCCTCCCAGACGGATCAAGTCTATTTATGCTCTGCGTTGAGGATAGTAGCGCCCAAGCGTTGAATCAACAATCAGCAGGGAAAGGAGGAGGAAAAGAAAAAAGGGTGACAGTTGCGACAGAGCGTTCGGTAAACACGCTCGCACACAACCAGCACTCTCCAACGGATTAGCCTCACTCCACAAATACCAGCGACCACACCACTAGCGCAGAGTGCCCGGTCGCAAATAACGTGGCCAGCCTACAAGAAAATCTCGTCCCCCACCCTCAAATGCTCACGCCCATAAAATAATCCCCTACAGATCCTCAATCCGCGTAGGCCGAGCTGCGTTCTGAGTGTGACAGTTGGCAAACAAAAAAATCATCATCGCTAGGGTGGAAGGAATCGAATTGATTTTGGTTCCCTTGTCTGGTAGCTTATCGATTTGATTGAAAATCATTCCGAGTCCCATTAACTTTGATATCGTTTAAACATTTTGGTTGAATCATTTCATTTGCAATGATTGATCCGATTTCTTTTTTTGTGTGTGTGACTTCAGCTTTGTTAACCTGCCAATCGGATTGCGGACCGAACGGTCGTTGCGTCAACAGCAGCTGCTTATGTAACGCCGGATGGATGGGTTCTCGTTGCCATCTGGTGTCGAATTCGTGCGATCCCCGTTGCAGTCAACACGGACAGTGTGTAAATGGTACCTGCATTTGCTCACGAGGATGGAACGGACGTCATTGCACGCTCGGTAATTAAATATCCGCCAATATATGAAAATACGTGAATTTGTATTAAAACGAACGTCATTTTTTTGACAGATGGATGTCCTGGTAATTGCGGCAACAACCGAGGCGTTTGCTTGCAAAGCGCAAAAACTGGTGTCGGAATCAACAGTTTGTTGCAAGCCAATCAGTTCAGGTGTGAATGCGCTCCAGGATGGACTGGAACCGATTGTTCCATTATGACGGAAACGGAATGCGGCGACGACAAGGATAATGACGGCGATGGGCTGACGGATTGCGCCGACAGCGATTGCTGTTCCAATCCTTCATGTACCGACCATTTAATGTGCCTAGCGTCCGCCGATCCAGCCGACATCGCCTCTCGGAAGCCTGTCCTTTCTAGTAACGGAGGCGGTGCCAGTAGTTTCTACCAGCGTGTGAAATTCCTGGTTGAAGACAACGCCGTCCAAAGCTACGCCCATAAAGACGAATATGTTGACAAGTAAATAATCTCAACGGATTTAAATTTGTCTGCACGCATAGTCTTTATTTCATGGCTTCTTTTCATTTGATAAACTTTTGCAGGAGAGTGGCCGTGTTGCGCGGAAGAGTCTTATCTCAGCAAGGATTAGGCGTCGTGGGTGTACGTGTCAGTGTCGACCGTCATCCTCGTTTAGGCTTCACTCTTACACGTCACGGAGGATGGTAAGCGGCTAAAAATCCATGCAATATTTGTAAGCTAAAATATTTATTTGGTTTCATATATTTTTTCTTCCAGGTTTGATATTTTGGTTAACGGTGGAGGGGCAGTAACATTGCAATTCCAACGCAATCCTTATCGACCTGAAATGAGGACAGTTTGGGCAGCTTGGAACCGTATCGTCGTCCTGGATAAAGTTGTTCTCCGACTCGGAGACAGCAGCGACAACCTCGCATCAGGCAGTGCTGGTGATCGGAATTCTAAACAGTCCAATGACAAACCGCAATGCCAAATCGACGAGTTGGAAATGATTCAGCCTAGCGTTTTGAATGCACAAGATGCTGAATTCCACCACCAATCAGGAGACGGGCAACTTGGTTTACTCTTGGCCGACAAACAAGTCTTGCAAGAAGTTGTTCCCATTCCTGGACTTCCCGATTATAAATTGGTTTACCGATCGGAAAACGCTCTCAACTATCACTCGCTGCTCAGACTAAAACTCACATCGGCTCAGATTCCTACTCATTTGGGCTACGTCCACCTTCGGCTGATTGTCGAGGGCACCGTTAGCGAAGTGACGTTGGAAGCCGAGGCCAATCTGACCTACGCTTTTGCTTGGGATCGACATAACGTTTACGGCCAAAAGATTCATGGCAAGACGGAAGCATACGTCCACGTTGGCTACCAGAGTTCGATTGACGGATGCCTTACTTCATGGCAAACGCTGGTGGCTCCCATGGCCGGCTTCGCACCGAATATCTCAGCTCTTGGAGAATTCAATGTCGATGTCCATCATCATTTTATCGCTGGACAAAACGTTTTGTTCCGTGGTGATGGCGGACAGATGGATCTCAAATCTGGTCCACGTCAATTGAGTCTGACTATTGGAACTGGATCGCCCCGGTCACTTACCTGTGTCGAATGTCAGGCCGCTTCTCCAAGCACTTATGCTAAAATCCTCAATCCGGTTGCTATGGCTAGCGCCGGAGATGGATCTCTCTACGTTGGCGACTTTAATCTGGTGAGGAAAGTGACACCCGAAGGACGAGTTTTCACCGTTCTTCACTTGCCGACTGGACAGGTTTCTTACTCTTATTATTTGGCTGTATCGCCTATTGACGGCTCGCTCTACTTGTCCGACTGCGAGAGAAAACAAATTCTCCGTGTGGCGGCCGTCAGCGAGGAACAATTACTCAATCCTTCATCTCCATCCTCTCTCGCTGGATTGGATAACAATTATGAAGTTGTCGTCGGATCAGGAGAGCCTTGTTTGCCTGCCGATCCTGAAATGTGCGGTGACGGACGCCCGGCCCTTGAAGCCCGCCTTGTTTTCCCGAAAGGTGTTGCCGTGTCACCGGATCGCATCCTGTACTTTGCCGACGGTACCTCTATCCGTTACGTTGACGGTAGCGGAATCATCCGGACTCTAGTCGGCCGTCCCGCCAATCCGATTTACGGGCTTCATCCTGCTCCGTGCAATGCCGCTGTACGACCGACACAGATTCAACCACTTTGGCCGACTCAGGTGGCTCTCAACCCCATCGACAACACACTTCACTGGATCGACAACAATGTCGTGCTAAAACTCACGGCTTCACAGTTTGTTCAAGTTGCAGCCGGACAACCTCAACATTGCGCCGCTCAATCTGCTACTCCTTCACTCACGTCTGGCAGCCACATTGCTGGTTTCGCATTCGGACCAGCTGGCCAGCTCTATCTCGTGGAGAAACCTGGAGTCAATTCAACACGACTCATCGAAACAGACTCGAGTGGTCGAAGTGAACCGTTGAAGTGCATCTCCAGTGATAGCACTTTACCTTGTAACATTCCCACCTCAATCAGTACGATGGCCGTGTCTCCTGACGGAGCTGTTTACGTCGCTGACAAACAACTGTTGCAAATCTTTTCTCTGGATTATGTCAATCCTCAACCCGACCCGCTATCAGGCGAATATTCCATCAACTGGCCGGCAATTGGCGAAGTGTTGGTCTTCAATCGCTACGGACAGCACGTCACCACCAAAGAGCCCATTAGTGGTAACATAAAAACCACTTTCTCTTACACTCGAAATGGACCCTCCGGACGATTAATGGCCATCATTGATTCTCGTGGTAACAAAGTGGATTTTGTTCGCGAATCTGGTGGCGATCAATTGATCCAGGCTATCGAAACAAGCGCAGCTGTCAAAAGCCATTTAACGATCAACCGATTGACGGGCTCTTTGACCCACATCAATTCGTCCAACAATTGCTTCACGTTATTTGATTACGATTCAGTGTCGAAACTGCTGGTGGGGCGGACCGAATCGGATGGATTGACGACCATTTACCGCTATGATCAACACGGAAGACTCATTCAAACTGTTCTTCCGGATGGTGAACGTTATACTTTCGATACAACTCCTACTTCTTCGGCAATCCGCATTTCCTTGGAGCGTGACAACCCAGTTGAATTGACCATTTCCGGCACAGCCATCCAATCAGGAGAAACCAAAGTGCTTTACAACTTGATGAAGAACGGTTCCTCGACGATGGAATGGGCGGGTAACAACCAATACAGCTTCCAGCCTTTACTCCAAAAGGGAAGTGAAGGTTGGTCGGAGCAAATGCAGCTGTCTGGGGGATCTGCAATCCGCAGGGAATGGGCGACAAGCATCCAAATTGGAAGTAGCGGTGGTCGATCTCAGGACAAATCGATCAGGATCAATGGCGCCAAATTCCTCGTTGCTGAAATAGATGGCCAAACTGGTGGGCGACAATTGTACGACAACGACCGCCAGCTTGTGATGGGTTTTCATTGTGATACGCAAGGCCATTTGAAAGAACTTCGGCTGCCACCAGGTTTCCATGGAATTCGTTACAACTACGACGGGTATGTTTGAATACACATTTAAATGTTTCAATTATTTTCGATATATTAAAGGATCTATTCATTAATTTGCAGAAATGGCCGTCTTCAAAGCTGGGTGTGGGGTCAACGACAGGAAATCTATAGCTACGATACGCGAGGATTGCTTGCCGAAACTCGTTCACGGTCAGACGCTGGAAATTCAGGATCGAGGACAATCATTTACGGTCCTAACGATGTGGTAAGAAATTTATTTAAAACGAAATCGAAAGACGTTCCTCTAAAGGTTTTCATCTCTAAACAGCCTACGAAGATAACACTGGCAAGTGGACGATCCTTTAGCTATGCTTATGATGAATCTGGAGGTCTAAAGTCGCTGACGCTCCCATCTGGCAACGGCCGTCATAGCTTCTCCGTCCAGCCTTCAATGGGTTATTACAAGCTGGTCTACCTACCACCTGGTAGCAGTACGAGCACGTCTAGCCAAAACGCTTACGTCGAACACTACGATTCGGAAGGCCGCAAACTATTGGTCATGTTCCCAGGCGAGAGTGGACGTATTGTCTATCGGTACCGAGGATCGCAATTGGCTGAAGAAGTTTGCGGTGATCGTCGCATCGATTACTCGGCCGAAGTTGAGGGTATAACTACAACCACAGTGACCGAGCGAGAATTCGAAGCTCGTACGGATGTGACCACCAACAAAGCTAAATTAATCTTGGAAGACAAAACGGACTACGGAGCCAAGACGGGACTAGCTGGATTCAAATTCGTTTACGGATACGACTCATTGTTGAGACCATCCAGCATCAAGGGACGAATTGGTGGTCAAATCCTGCCTGACTGGCCTCTAAGTTACCAAACCAAAACGGGCGCTCTGGAACAGATGGGCCAATTCAAGATTTCACGGCTGCGACCCAATGAAACTTCCTACTTTGACGGAACGGCCATCTTCACCAGAACGCTCAATCCTCATTTGGAATTGTCCGCTTCGTCGTTGACACTTCACAACGAGGAAGTCTTCCGGATGGAGTTGAGCTACGACGCCGCAGGAAGGATTAATCAGACTCGCACTTATACTCGCTACTTGGGCCTGAAATCCTATGTCAACATCAAGAATCTAACGTACGATGCCGATGGCCAATTGGCGTCGGTAGAAGCTCCCGAATCTTGGCGCTTTGGATATGATCAGCACGGTAACTTGGCTAAATTGACCTATCGCGGAAATTCCATTCCCATGCAGCACAACGGATTCGATCGACTTGTCAAGTTTGGTGAGGGCGCCTATCAGTATGACGACGCTGGAAACGTCATTCAAAATGCCAGGGAAGAAAAATTCCAATGGTCTGCATCCGGACTCCTCATCCGGGCCCAGAAGAAAGGCATGTTTGATGTCAGATATTTTTACGACCATCAACGACGTCTAGTCGGACGGCGAGATCAGCATGGCAATGTGACGCAATTTTTCTATGCTAATCCGGATCGTCGCCATCAAGTGACTCACATTTTTAGCCCGCGAGATCTTCGATTAACAACGCTGACTTACGACGAATTCGACCACCTGATGCACTTCCAGATTCTTCGTCATCGCTATTACGTTGCCACTGGTGATCGTTGCGGCACTCCATCTGTCGTTTTTAGCCAGAAAGGAGAGGTAGTTCGCGAATTGGTCCGCTCCCCTTACGGTCACGTCGTTTACGATTCCAATCCTTACCTGTACATGCCAATCGATTGGTGTGGAGGTATCGCAGATCCAGCCACGGGACACGTTCACGTCCGCGGTGACCGCATTTACGATCCTCTGATTGGTCAGTGGCTCAATCCAGAATGGCAACGTGCCACAAAGATGACCTATCAACCCGAATTGGTCCACTTGTACAGACTCCCTGGCAACGATCCTGTCAACTTGGATGCGTTTAGTTTAGTTGGTTCTCATCGCTTGTCACATACCAGCCGCTACCCGCAGTGGCTCAGCCGTATGGGATACCAGCTACCTACCGTTCGATCACCTTATCAAGAAGAAAACAATGCTCTTGTAGCAAGCAAGTCGATCGTCAGACAGCCTCCGATGTTGACCACAAGTCGACTTTTGGAATTGAACCAACGGCGCAAGACCCTGCAAGAATTTTCAGATTTCTCATCCAAATGTTCGACTCCAAACGCTGACAAAATAGGAATTGAAAAACATCCGCTTCACTCTAGCTCCATCGACTTTGGGTAGAGGAATTCTGGTGTCCAGAAGCTCTGACGGTCGGTCTATCGTTTCTTCGACGTCTTTAGCCGATCCAGTCATTCGTGACGTCTTCACTAACGTTTTCAATAATTCCCGTTGGTTGAATTTAACGTTGCCTGGACACGGTCATGGTCAAGACACGTTCCACTTCTTCAAACGTGGTGATAATGTCAGAATCAAAGTGGCTGAGGATATGGCTGCTCTACGCCGACTTGGACCTAATGTCAATCTGACGATGCACGACACGCCGGACACGGGTGCCAAAGAGATCAAGATCGCTACAGGTCATGGAAACTTTGTAGTTATTTATGGCACTGATTTGGCCGCAGAAACGGAGTTATTATGGCGACACTCAGTCAAGTTGGCAGCCCGACGAGCCTGGCATCGTGAACAAATCTTGGCCCGCCGAGGAGGTATCAACACATTTCTTATGACGCAGAGCGAGATGGAACAGTTGTCTCGTGATGGTCACCTCCCGAACTACCGGCCAGAGTTGCAACAATCGTTGTGGAATTATCCGTTACTAGCCGATGATCCGACAGCCATGAGGTTCCGTAAACGCAACGCAGCTGGATCTTCGCTCGATGTCCCTCGTCGTTGAAAACGTGTCGACTTGATGTCCAAGAATCTTCGATGAAATTTGTCCCTTAAACTGTGATACGTGCCAAACTATAAAAGTGCCCCCGCTCCCTAACCTAATCTAATGTCCCTGGAATTTCATTATTTTTATTTATTTTTATTTTTTTTGCTTTTCATTTGTCTTTCCGCCCTCGATGATCCCGCACGTATATGAAACTATTAAACGTATTATATACCCATAGGGAAACGATACCAGCACAGTGCTAACATTTATAGTATTAGTGCTCATACGTCTGATTAATCCAAATCGATCCAATTTTTTATAATTTACTGGAAATTGTCAGTGTCTTGTGTAGTCGCTATTCTGTACATTTTTGCTTGAAGGCCAACTCACAAGTCGACTTGGAGGAAAGTGGGACATTTTCATCTGCGACAAGTTTGATGCCGCGTGATCTTTCTACGATATCATTTCTTAAATTTGTTCATCAATGAAAGGCACGTTGTGGGAAGTTCCGCACTGCTTGCGCAGCTTATCGGCTGAATTTTGTTATTTTTCATCGTGACATGAGCACAATTTTGTTTTGGTCGAAAAATTCTCTTTTCAATATTCTTGCTCTCTTATATTGCAATGGACATAAAATATATACATATGATTATATAAATGCTGTCGCATATTATTTTAAAATCATGTATAAAATTTTTCTTTGTATTTGTTTCATCTGTTGTGTTAGCCCTCATTTGACTGTTTCTGATCAAATTTGTCACAAAATGTTCAGTGCTATGTGTATTTTAAAAACTCTGAATTAACTCGTCGCTGGGAAAATAAAAGAAAATATATCTAATAAATATGTATTGTTTGCTGTTTTATTCAAACAACCACATTGATTGAAAATAGAGAATCATACGAGAAATACTTTATCCAAATAGTACGTAATAATCTAATAATCCAACAGAATGAAAGTAGGAGTTATTATCATTTCCTGAAATACAATTTTATTCTATCCTCTCTGCAGCTGGTAATATGGAAAACTAGATAATTAGTCAATTATGCGGCTTGCCGCTATCATGCGGCTGCCGCTATCGGCCCATCGCTATATTGGCCTTTGGCCCTTTGCGCATGTATCGCGTCTAACAAATTAGTTGGCAACAGTGTAGGAGATGCAGTCATACAGACGACTTTTATCCAAAAAACCCAACACGTGTTTGTTTTCTTGAATCATAACTTGTAAGTTTCAAACGCTGAAAATTAAAGTTAAATGAGTATATAAATTTGTTACTCATTTTCTTGAAATGACGAGAATAATTGTTAAAAATCTTCCTACTTCGGTGAGTTATCATTTACCACATTTGTTTTATACCCAACTATTCAAGGAGTTAAAATAGCATTGATTGTTGTACTGTTATCTCTTAGGTGACAGCACAAAAACTGAAAGAAACATTCAGCCTAAAAGGACAGGTTACAGATGTTCAACTGAAATATGACAAAGATGGGAACTTTCGACATTTTGGATTTGTTGGCTACAAGAATAACGACGAAGCAGATACAGCTTTAACTTATTTTAACAACACATTTGTAGGATCCTGTAAAATTCAGGTAACAACATTACTATTTGCACTATTACCATCTTCAGAATAATAAACAAAATTTACTCGCAAGGTTGAAAGGTGTGTCAATTTAGGAGAGAGTTCTAAAATAAAAAAAGGGAAAAAGGTTCCAGAAGCTATTCCTGCCCCTTTACCTATTACAGAAAGAGAAACCAGCAAAACAGAACACAATTAAAACAACTGAAGATCCAGAGTTTGCAGAATTTCGGGAAATACATTCCCACAACCAGAAAGACAAGATATGGGATAATGATGGAATAGATGGCTCTCAGCCAAACCCTGCTTTAAATGAAGATGCCAGTGATGAAAAGGATGAAAATCTAGTTGAAAAGATTGCCCACAAAAAAGATCTCAGTGATTTAGAGGTATGTTTCATAGTAATTTAGTATTTAATTTGTTGAAATTTCTTAATTGTAAATGTGTTTTGTGTAGTATCTTAAATCCAAAGTTGTAGCTGGAGAAGAACAGACAGGCAGTGATAAACCAGTAACACTTTCAAAGAAAGAGAAAGTTACCCAAAGATTACCTACATTTAAAAGTCAGGGGATTTTCTTGTCAAGTTAAAAAAAAAGACATTAAAGAGTTTTTTGCTTCCATTAAACTGGATTCAATCCGGTTACCTCCCAAAGTAAAAGGTGTTGCATATATTGGGTTTTCTTCTGAAAAAGAGATGAAAAAAGCTTTGAACAAGCACAGAAGTTTCTATGGTAATAATAGGTTTTTTCGTACTATTTAGCGATTGCAACAAACTCGTTTATAGCTCTCTATTTTCCTTACAGCTGGCCACAGAATCAGTGTTGTTAAATCTGAGAAAAAAGTTAATCTGGAAGAAGATCCTAAAATTCAAAAGAAAAAGGAAGCCTGGGTTCGACAAGGAAGACGATATGAAGAAGGAAGAAACTGTAGCCGAATCTGGTAGAATTTTTATTCGTAATCTTGCTTATACAGTCACTGAGGAGGACATAGAAGCTCTGTTTTCCCGATACGGTCCGTTGGCCGAAACTCACCTTCCCATTGACAAACACTCTCGGAAAATCAAGGTATGTTTTTATTTTAAATGTTTAAAATGTTTAAACATTCAAATTATGTCTGATGTAGGGCTTTGCGTTTGTAACTTACGTCATTCCCGAACACGCTGTCAGAGCTTATACTGCTCTCGATGGAACTGCGTTTCAAGGTCGAATGTTACATTTAATTGCCGGCAAACCTAAAGCAGCAGATGACGATGAAGGTATTACGGTTTTTTTTTTACACGAAAAGCTGTTATTTTTTTTATTTTAAAATTAGATGGTGAAGGAACTAGCTACAAGAAGAAAAAATTAAAAGATCTTAAAAACAAAGCTGCATCAGCGCACAACTGGAATACTTTGTTTCTCGGCACCAATGCGGTCGCTACATTGATGGCTGAGCGTTATTCGACAACTAAACAACAGGTTGGAATTGAGCCCATATTTTGTAAGAACAAATCGATTAACAATGTTTGACGAATCTTAGGTTTTGTTAGAAGGAGGAGACGGTCAGCAACAACAGCAGAGTGTAGCCGTACGGTTGGCACTAGGTGAAACGCAACTTGTAGCGGAAACAAAGCAGTTTCTCATCGAAAACGGGATCCACTTAGACGCATTTCAAGACGTAAATTCTCTATACTTTTTTTTTACTTATGTGTATTTTACGTTTCAGTGTTATTTATTTATTTTAATCGTCTTTCAGGCACCAAAGCAGCGATCAAAAACTGTCATACTGGTGAAAAATTTGGATGCGCAATCTAATGTTGAAGAACTTCGAGATCTTTTTAGCCCTTTTGGTGAATTAGGTCGGGTTCTTTTACCACCGCGTGGCGTAACCGCTATTATCGAATTTCTTGAACCAACGGAAGCCAAGGCAGCTTTCCGTAAGTTGGCTTATTCGAAATTCCGTCACATGCCTCTGTATCTGGAATGGGCCCCAATGGACGTTTTTCGAACGGCTGCCCAACGCGCTGAATCAGCATCTTCAGAAAATAAAGCAAGTGGTAAGTCGTAGTGATAATGCGACTGTTGGACAAGTGACAAGTATGTTTCCTCCTTTTCGATTTTTACTACTTCCAGGTAAAGGTGCAAGTGCAGTGGCTATTTTGGAAGAAAATAATCCAATTCCTTCAGATAAAGTTGAAGAACAACCTGAACAAGACACGACACTCTTTGTCAAAAACCTTAACTTTGCAACTACTGATGAATCTATGCGTAAGCATTTCGAGTTTTGTGGTCCCATTTTTTCGGCAACTGTGGCTCGGAAAAAAGATCCGAAAAATCCCGGTCAGTTTTTGTCTATGGGTTATGGGTTTATTCAATTTTTGTCAAAAAAAGCTACAGTAACAGCTTTAAAAGAATTGCAAAACTCAACATTGGATGATCATACCATTGAACTCAAGGTAGAAATTTCTTTCTTTACTTGTTACTTTTTACTAATTCCATACTGTTTCTTAAAAGCGTTCGAATCGGACTGAAAATAAAGAAGAAACAATGGTTACTGCTAGAAAAAACTTCGTCGACAAATAAAGAGCCCATTTCCAGTAAATTACTTGTTAGAAATATTCCGTTTGAAGCTACGACCAAGGAAGTGAAGGAACTTTTCAAGTAAATATTTCCGCATCATACGTTTAAACAACCTAAATGATGTTTTTAATGGTTTGAAACTTCTTGCAGGCCATTTGGTGAACTTAAGGCAGTTCGTTTGCCTAAGAAAATAGCTGGAAATGAGTCGCATCGTGGTTTCGCTTTTATAGATTTCATAACGAAACAAGATGCAAAGGTAGCTTGCAAAAGGGAAAGCTTTTTTCATATTAATTATAATCTTGCATGATTTCCTTTGTTATTTCTAGAGAGCATTTGAAAGTTTATCAGCAAGTACTCATTTGTACGGACGGCGGTTAGTATTGGAGTGGGCGGCTAGCGAGGACACAGTGGAAGATGTTCGAAGAAGAACTACTTCCCACTTTACTGAAGGTGAATCTTCTTTAAAAATCAAACTCTTCATGAAATTCACGATTTTTTACAAATTTAGGACCAGCGACAAAACGGAACAAGAAATTAGAGTTAGCTTCAAACGGAATAGAATCTGATTAAGTTTTGTCGTCCGCATATAATCCTTGTTCTATAAAACGACATCAAATAAAATTTTGCGCTGTATGATGCATTCTGAAGTATTTTTACTTGACTGCAATCGTTTATCAGGTAGGAAACGGTTTTAGAATATTTTTTAGATGTGCGTAAACGAAAGAAAAAACAATCAAGAGAAACATACAAAAAGAAGAAAAAAATTCGCTCCTGAATAGTAATATCATTGACAAAAAATGTGGTCTTCGTCGGCCATTCCATACGTGGAAGATTGCTACGTAATGTATATTCTCTTTTCTGTGTATAAATTTAATCGCAACTAGAAAGTTATCAACGTCTTTTATTTCTTTTCATAATGTGAATTACAACACATTTGAAATTTCAAAAATTGTAATATTGATTTCTGATTTTTCTAACTAGATGGCCATGGCATTTGCTTTTATGCGATTGAGTTTCTAACAGGGACCAGTAGATGGGGCTAAAGAGTCAATTGTCATTTTTCATTAAGACATTGATGACATGCAAAAATGTTATTGATTTAAGTGAAAATCCCCATTGACTTGTTATTGATGATGTCCTAAGCCTATTACATCCTCTTCAGATTTGTCATCATAACTTACACTGAGAGTACTAAAAGAACCGTACTATCCACGTGCTAGCCATGCTTGTTAGAAATTCTCTTCTGCGGAATATTACGTTTAAGTTATGCAGGTAACAGTTATCATTAGCTTTATACTACTGTACTACTGAAATAGCTCACTGCACATTTCCTTAAGGTCATGGTTATTGTTATCTGTTGAAATTGGTGAACTGAATCGCTAACTCCAGTTGAATAACTACTTTGTTTAACATATTTTCTTGTTGCATACTTCTTTTCTTCATTTGAAGATGTATGTCATATTGGATGATGTATGTCACCCTGTGACTCTAATTCACAGCCATTTTATCTATGTTTGAGTTGTTGCTTGTTTCAGTGGCATCTGGTTGGGATTTTTCTTGCTGGTTTTTAAGAAGGAAAGATGGATTAAATTGTCAACTGCTCTAAACTTTTGGGAAATTTTGACTCTTTACCTTTTATTTTAACAGCTTATCTCAAAATTTGCTATGAGAGTAATTTCTTTTCTTTCTTTTTTAAAACTTAAACTGTTATAATTTGTGTGTTGCTTCATTTTTTATTTCCTCTCCATTTCTGAAGCATCTTATTTTCACCAAAAGATAAATTTAGAATTAGTACTTTGCCAAACATATAAGAATGTTTTCAATCCTGATTTCCTTGTTTTTTTTTAATGATATTTATTTGTTTCTCATTTTTAACAGGACACCAGCTTGATGCCAGGGTAGATAGTGTACGGCACGCAGCATCGCGCGAGCGCACCGGGGTTTATTTGCTTGTATTATTTTAAAAATGTTATGTTTAATGTTTGATTTCGTTTATAAGACCATGGATAAGACTCAGGATTGTTCTACAAATGGAGGACTCTGTTGGATTTAAAAGCCAAAACTCGCCTCGGCCACCAGGAGACGCAGATTGAGAGTGAACGTCAAATCTGGCAACGATGAAACAACCCCACACCCTTAATTCGTTTCCATGACGCTAAGACGTAAGACGGCAGCATTTTTGTTGAACATGTTCCCTTTCCTTCTTAAACGGCAGCCAACCTACAGTCACCATGCTACAGTGAGTTAATCAACTTTACATCGTCGAAAGTGATAGTGATGCAATGCATTCAAAATAAGTGAAGTGTTGTTTCTCAACTTCAATTCCATTCAGGAGGAATTCTTCACCTTTTGTCTCTTCACTTCTCGTCTGGGTTTCAATTGCTAGTGCTATCATTCAGCCACTACAGGTAAATCATTTTTCCTGTTATATTGAGTAGGCTTGGATTTCAAGAATTTTAAAACTGTGTTTGTATATTTCTAGCCTTGATTTGCAATTGGAATCTGCATGGGCAATCACCAGAATTGCATCAGGCACATTTGACCAGACCAAAGCTGATGTCAGTGCTGCAGCTGTTGCTGGATTTTTATCTTTGTTGGGCTTACCTCATCCTGTTGTGGCTGAACAAGATAACACCTGATACTTGGGTAAATTTTGCTGTTTTCTTAATGGAGTGATGTGACAATTTGGTAATTTTTTGTTTTTGATGTAGTTGGACCTGTGTTTTGTTTTAAGTATCTTCCTAGTGTCACTGCAGTGAGTCTGGCTTGCTGCTTCTAGTGAGCCACTACAGGTAAAACTCATATTTGTTTAAGCATGATTAGTAAGCATAGATTTGAAAACATTTTTCTTTCCTTTTCAGATCAGAGCCAGCAATACTGATATTGTACCTTGATTCTTCATTATATATTGAAGTAAGATGTCTTATTTAATTTATGAAGTTATTTTAAACATGTGTATAATGCAATTTAATATGATAAGCATGCAAATGTAAAAATTCAATGTGTATATAATATCTTGTAAAATGTATTTCAACATTGTTTTAAATATAACATTGTATAAAATAAATTTCAACAAAAATATTATCTATTACATTATTTTATTTATAGATTGTTGATGTAGACAAAAAAAATTATCATTTATTTATTATTCTGATGGACCCCCACACGGGGGCCCTGTTGCTTTCTCGACCGCGATAACGGAGGAACGTCTTAAACTCCAGCATGTCTGGCTTCGTCAAGGTTTCATTTTCAATCTACTTTACTTAAAAAGGAAATGGATAATGAACTAACAATTGTCTTTTCATACGATCTAGAAGAACATTTTCATCACAAGAAATTAAAAAAGAAATCGGATCTTTTATCCAGCAACGGCTCGGTTCGGAGATATTCGGCTCGTGTTCGAAGGTGTGGCGGCCAACTTTTGTTTTTTGCCTCCACTGGGTAACAGATTGAGAGCTACTAACGGCTGTTATTGTATTTTAAAGGTTTTGTTCAATTTGACAATTCTTTTATAGACTCAACCACTCAGGATTCTAATATAAATAAATAGATCTCTGTTGGATTTAAAAGCTGAAACTCGGCCACCAGGAGGCGCATATTGGAAGTGAAATCTGGCAACGATGAATCCACCATCAGTTTCGTTTACATGACGACATAGAAGCTTCATGTTGGAGATTCTTCTTCGAGATTATTTAAGTGCAGCAATTTATATTGCAAATGTTTCTTGTTAAATGGCAGCCAACTTTCAGTGAGTCAATTAACTTTACGTTAACGAAAGTGGTACAGTGCATTCAAAATAAGTGAAGTGTTACTTTGTTTCAACTGTAAGTCCATTCAGCACGTGGGGAAGATCTTCAGTTCGTGTCGAGTTTCAATCGCTAATTCGCTAGTGATATCATTCAGCCACTAAAGGTAACTCACTAACTCTCTTTTTCCATCCAGTGTCTTGATTAAGCTTTCCAAAATTTGGTTTCTAGATGTTACTTTCTTCATAGATGATGCAAATTATTTTTGCCAAATTTCTTGATTAAATGAGTTCAGTTTTCTAAGATTCATTAAGTTTGAGTTTCAAGAAGAATTTTAACTTTCCTTATCGTGCCATTCATACTTTTCATCGACAGTGTAAGCTTATTTAATCATTTTCTTTTTTTATATCTTAAGTGCAATATCTTAACAAGCTGTTGATGTTGTAACTTTTACTTATGTTTACACCCAATTAATCTTATTTTCTTTTTCAGGTCTTGACTGCAAGATTATCAAAAGCTGTTCCTGTCATCAATTGTGCTTGGCACAAAGGAATTGAACATTGGATATAATAATGCTATGTCTTGCTACTTTAATAGAAAAGGTAATTTATCCAGTGCTTATGGAAATAATGAGTGCAACTATTGACTTCAATTTTTTTCTTTTCAGATTAGATCTAGTAAAGTGGTTCCTGTACATCATTCTTCATTTGGCCTCTCTACTCACATACTTGTCTGCATCAGTTTCTGTGAGTGATGCGTGACTCTCCACTCACATACTTGTCTAAAGGTAACTTATCAAGTGTTTATGGAAATTATGAGAGCCGCTATTGACTTCTATTTTTTTCTTTTCAGATTAGAGCGCTGTAGTGTGTTCAGATTAATGCTGTAGTGGTTCCTGTACATCACTCTTCATTTGGCCCCTCTCCACTCACCTGTCAACTTCAATCATCACCTACTGTGAGTGATGAATGCATCACCATTCACATCTTCAATCTCCACATCAATTTTGCAAAGTACAGTGATGCATATGATTTTGAAAACCAAAAACCAAATAATTGCATCTAAATAACACTAATAATTAATGCACAAAATGTTGAATTATTGTTGTATTGTATGTATTATAATACATATTAAAATCAAAATTCTTGGAAATATAATTATATTATTTATTTATTACATGTAAATAACAACTGTATATTTTACTAGTTATATTATGGACCCCCCACACGGGGGGCCCTGTTGCTTTCTCGACCGCGATAATAACATATAGGTTATTATTTGTTTGGTGCAGAAAGCTGTTTGATCTAGCAGTTATCGATTGCATCACTCCTATGAGATCATGTAGGATCAGGTTGCGCAATCGTGTACTGCATTGGAAGTCAACTAAGACAGAGAGGATAGACCCTGCCATAATTGACTTCCAGTAGACCAGGGAGATTACCTGGCCCAATAAAAGGGGACAAGAGTGACGAAGGGCAAAGTTTTTTTCGAGAGAGATAGTCATACCTAAGCTTCCTGCTTAGCCCCATGACCCTCCAAAAGATATCATTGAATCATGAGGCTTGCAAGTCCCCGTTCGACCAGTGCGCTCCCAACCACAAGCTGCTGATCACAGTGGAAGAATGACCAACCACGGGCACATGTATGCAAGGGGAAACGGGGCCACAGAAAAAGGGAGCCCAAATATGCACTCAATTTTTAAAATATATTAAATTAAGTCGCCGCCAATCTTGATTCGTCATCCTCTTACATTCAGTTCGCTTGAAGGTGAAGTTGTTGACACTGGGGTTGACAGTAGTTAAAAGAAACAGAAGAGAAGTGATACTCCTGAAAGCCATAACCATGAAGAACCTCCAAGTCCCAGTTCACCACCACGTCTCTCCAATTTACGATGCCACATTCTGAAGTTCAAAGTAACAATTAGAAGTAGCAGCAACACTAGGTACATCATCCACACTCCACAGCTGGTATACCAGGAAACACCCTGAAAAAGATTAAACATTGAGTGATCTTTGGATTACCGATAAAATGTCACAACAAATGTTGAAGATTGGCAATTGGCAATATTTTCTTGGCTAGCAAACATTCATAAGGAAGATAAATTCACCTTGAACTGCGTCGAAACGTTAATGCTAGACTAGTTTCTCACGTGAACGGCCATTGCAGTTTACTCGTCGGTGAAATCTAGGTGGAGATTTCAAGATCAGGAAACTTTGTTATCTTTGTCACCACTTGTCTTTATGACAGTATTTTCCCTAAAAATAGTCAAAATACAATCATAAGTAAATAATAATATAGTTAATAGTCAAGTAGGTACTAACACGAGGGAAGTAAATCACATTAAATAGAACAGCCATTTTCTGAAGAGTGCAGACACGAACACTAATTGCGACTGACATCTAGCGTTCAGTAATCGAAATAGCCAGCGAAACCGTGAAGCATCGAATCGCATCTGATAGGATCTTCTTCCATTCAGTTCCATTGAAGGCGAATTTGTTAACACCGGAGTTGACTGTAGTGAAGATAAACCGAAGAGAAGTGATACTCCGAAAGCCATTATTTGACCATGAAGAACCTCCATGTTCCAGTTCTGAGTTCTCCATGTCTCTCCATTTTAATTTATGATGCAACATTCTGTAGATAACAGTATTAACAATCAGTTGTGCATTCCAATATGTAAATTGCACAAATGCAAATGAAATATTAAATACCTTTTCATTGTTGAAAAGTTTAAAGAACTGTAGCAACACTAGGTACATCAATAGCTGCACGATGAAACATCCTGAAAGTGGCAGAGATAAAATGTTACAGAAAATGTTGAAGATTGGCAATCCTATTTTCAAATAACAAAAAATTTATTAGGAAGAATCACTCGCCTTTAACTGCGTCAAAACCTTAATGCCAGATCACTAACTCCTTTCTCGCGTCCATTGAAGTTTACTTATAGGTTAAAATAAAAAATGTTGCATGCTTTGTTCTGTCACCACATGTCTTTAAGATAGTCTTTTCCCTGAAAATAATCAAGATACAATCATAAGTAAATAATAATTAAGTTGTTAAAGTTGATAAATTCATACACGAGAGAAGTAAATCACGTTAACTTGAACAACCACTTTCAAACAAACAAGAGCGAGTGACATCTAGCGTTTACTGAAAGATCTCCACATCAAACCATTTACTTCTGGTTTCTAAATTGGCTAATAACTCAAATAACGATTAAGCTGACGCCAAAAAGAACTTGGTTTGAATAATCCTCGACAAAATTGGGCTCGATATCATAAGTAGGTAAAAAATATCAGAAAATCGATCGAAATCGAGATTTTCCCTTAGTAGTTCAGGAAATTTTCGTGAAAATGTGCGATTTCGACCAAAATACGTTTCAAAATATCAATTAGAAATTTAATGGGGATCACGAATTTATGTTTGTTTTGTTTATAGCTCAACAGTTAAGGAGCTATTGCATACTTAATGCAATTTAAATTAAAAAGTGAGCTTTGATGTTTTTATAGTCTTTAGACTTCGAGTTTTCAACTAGCAGCTTTGTTTTCAAGTTTCGACCATCATCAATTCATGACGAGACATTATCAACTCAACAGAGATATCGCCGGGAAAACCAGAATCAGGCTAAAACTGTCAATACTATACTCACAGCTATTTCAAACATGACGCACGATTGAGACAAATGATCCGTTTCGATATTAATATAAATTCTAAACGCTAGCGATTAAGTTGTGCAGAATATAAATCCAGAACCAGATTACATCGGAGTTGATGGACAAGAGAAACGAAATCAGTTGTTTACACTATGTGTCGCGAACGGTGAAAGAAACGGAAACGAAAGAATATTTTAGTGGGATAAATCTTAAGTTTGGTCACAGAGTTGTCTTCAACTGTGTCAGTCAAAGAGGATTGACATCACTCCTATATCACGCGCAATGGAAAAAGAAACAAATTTTTATAGACAAAGGAACTGAGGTAAAAAAACTCTCAATACTAAAGCATTAAGTCGAAATTATGAAAATGAAAATTTGAATAAAAATGGAATAATGCAACCATACGTAAGTTAGTATTCTAAAAATAAGAATACCGTAATCAAATCGTTTAACTTGTGATGTCTAAACCAGCAGCACTTTGGAATAGACACACTAGTGAAAGTGATACCTAACACTACAATGCATATTTCTGTAATAACCCAGTTAACAATTTTAAGCATCTCAAGTGATATTGAGGTTATCTTCAATTTTTTTTCATCTAAATATACACTAAATGTAGGCTCCCTTTATTCCTATACAAGTAACAGAATGAGTTGTAATTACTTGAAAATCTGGGCCTCGTAACAAACTGAGAATCTCTCCATGCTTCACATCCTATACTTTCATATAGTATTCAATTTGATTACTCAAAATACCTAAAAGTTATTTTAAAATTCTAGTTCTAGTAAAGTTGTATTTAGGCATTTTGTGGTAATACTGTGATTTAGCTATCAGTGTATACCTATCCTGCCACAACGAAACTTGTTTGAATTCCACAGATAAGCACACATTATGTTACAAATAATTCAGGGAGCTAAAATGAGACCTTGAAGTATTTTTGAGTCAATGGCTACGTTAACCAGCAGTGAAGAAGTGGACTTACTGAGATGAACGGTTGAGTTGACTTGATTCACTTGAATCTTGTAATCCAACACCATCACAAAGGAAATTTTGTTAAATTGTTCACCACGAATAAAATACAAGGGAAATGGTTATTTCTATATGATCAGAATATTTAAAATATCACTAAGATGTCACAGACAATTGCTCGATTACACTTTAAAAACTTGACGATTTCACACTGACGGGACGATCAGATCAATTCACCGCCGACATTTTGTTTTAACAGCAGGTGAAAATAGGAATCGATGGGTTGGATGAGAAAATCCTGATAAGGCTGATAGCGAAATCGATTAACACTAAGATCGAATAATTTTTCAAATTTGTTTTTACAACAACACAGAAAATACAAAATAGATTGATATTTTCTTTAAAATTTCTTTAAAATTTTAGTTTGAATTTTTTTAAGTCAAACTCGACGTTCAGAAAGCAGATGTCAAATGAGATTGTGCGCCTCTGGTGAGTGGATACTGGATAGATCACAGCAGTACATAATTCCTCTACTACGTGGCTCTGACAAAATGAAGCGGCACTTTTAAAAAATGTAAGCTATTTCTGCTTGCTTTTCGATTTCAACGAGTGACCGACTTTAGGGTGTAATTTCAAGATGACAAAAGACATTTTTTAGCACTAAATGTTGACGAGTCATAAGAGTTTCATCGAGACAGGATCTTTTTGCTGGTCGTTCAAGCACTGCAGTGCAATTTGATTAGGGTCAAGTTTGTCACCGCCATAACGAAACAACCGTGGATCATCGTGCGTAAATGTGCGTGAACCAAATTCCTGGGTGCTGATAAACATCAGTTTTCATTTTTTTACATTAAAAAGTAAAAAATTGTAACTTACCCGTGTTTTTGCTAGTAATTTTCAGTTAAAAAGGATTTTATCTATCCATGCCAATAAATGATGACGATATCTGTAGATAAAAAGGTAACTTATAGTTTAAATGTTTCTTGTTTGACGTTGCAACCATTTTTGGAAATTAATTTCACACGCCCCATTTCCCTGGATTTCAAGAGTTTTAACACTATGTTTGTATATTTCTAGTCTTGTTTTGCAATTGGAATCTGCATGGGCAATCACCAGAACTGCATCAGGCACATCTGACCAGAGTCACCAAACCAAAGCTGTTGGACTTTTCAGTGTTGCAGCTGTTGCTTGATTCTGTTATTTGTTGGGCTCACCTCATCCCGTTGTAGCTGAACAAGTTGTTTGGACTCTTGTCGCTGGTGATGGGTCAGAGCTACGAGATCACTTTATGAGAAAACGTTATTCAACCACTGCTCCATTTGATAACCTGATACTTTGTTAAATATGGTGATTTCTTAACGGAACAATGTGACAATTTGGTAATTTTTTGTTTTGAAGTACTTGCAGTTGTTTACTTTAGTTTAGTTTTTAGTAGTACTTTTGTGTTATTTGTAGTTGATGTACTTGAAGAAAAACTTTTGTATTGACAATGATTGTAATGCTCAATGTATCATTTATATATTAACATATTAATTACACATGACTAACACATTAATAACTCCACATTAGTAAGTCCTCAAGAGTCAAGACGAATGTCAATAGGGAAAAATCACGCACATTTTCTTTAGAAAGATTGGTGCGCGCTGTCACGGTTGACAGCTCCTGGTCTTTTATATAACGTTGTATCCTCCTTTCGTGGGTTCCGCCTTGCACATTTTCTTTTTAATCTTAACACATTTTCTTAATCTAAACACAGCAGCAAAAGATAGATATTTTTTCCTAAGCGTATGACAAGTGACAATAGCGAGACATCTAGCCGTCTAGCGTCAGACATTTCATCTTTTACTTTTAGACTCGTGCACTTGTCGTTTCTTGATTGTCGTTTCTTCAATCTTTACTAGGTGGCGTAAGCCTGTGTTAAAAATGTTAAACTTGAATTGAAAAAAGTATAAATGTCAAGTCATGATTAGAAGACATATATTTACTATTTTTTTTAAAATCTAGATTCTAGATCTCTGCTATCAGAAAATAGTGTTCTCGGTTCGTTGAAAAAAACGCACCTCTTAGCTCGTAACTAGTTGTTATCCTACCGTTAACGAGAAAGGAGTGTTAGTTGTCTATATACTGAAATGACGCAAGGATTGATCATTCACACTGGCAATATTTTACAGCTTCCAGATTTGAAAAGAAAACCTGGCCATACACCTGCTGATGAAGTTTGATTTTTAAATTATTTAAAAATAAAATAGTTCTTTTACATTTTCTCTTTTGTATACTAGCTTAATGATACCTTGAAAATTCAGCTGTCAAAAAAATTGCCTGATGGGAATCATGAGGTAAATGTTGCTTTTGTGATCTACAGAGAACTGAAAAAAAAATTCAATTTTTAGGTATTTGCTTCATCAGAGTTGTCATCTCTTCTAAACCCAGAAGAACGGAGCTCACAGAAAATTACTGTTAAACTATTTCTTTCTACTCCTACGCCAGAATATGTCAAAACTGCCTTGAATGCAGGTATATATTATAAAAACTGTAAAATTTTCTCTAATAAAACATACATTACCATTATTTTAGCCCTCCAAGAACTTGGAGCAACTTATGCAGACCTATTTTTAATCTCTTGGCCATCTGGGATCAATATGGATGATGGCAAAGCATTATGGAGTGCTATGGAGTGTGTCTTTAATGAAGAAAAAGCACATTCTTTAGGAGTTAGTGATGTTGAAACCCAAGCTTTTGTGGAGCTGCACAATGCTGCCAGAATTAAACCTGAAGCTATCCAGATCAACTTGGAAAGTTGTTGTGTAGTTCCACCTGAATTGGTGACATTCACAAGGGAGAACAACATTCAGCTGCTAACTCACAATGACCCTCAGAATATTCTACCTACTGAGACTTTGAAGACCATTGTACCTTCCCTTGAAGGAGTACTGTGGACTGTAAGATATCAAACACTGTTGCGCTGTAGAGGGATCATTAAAAACAAGGGCTATGTTATTAGCACACATGTTGCTTGAATTCAGCAAGGTAGCTATCAACTTTCTCTGTTGAAATGTGGTGCCATTTTGCATTTCAATCTTATTTAGCAATTTTAAGTTTAGTTATTGCATTTACATGTACACTAAAAATGAAGAAAATTTACTTTATTATGGGGTTATAGACTATTTGTTATTTCTCATGTTGGTAATGCACAACCACCGTTTCAATTTTGTTTTACGTTCACTGGATTCTTAACGTTCCACCTAATAGAATCCATGTATTATTGTTGCAATCAGAAAACTGTTGTTTCAAAATATAAGGAAAAAAAGTATCCAAAAAATGTACAAGTGCGTTTGTTCTTGTACCTAATTTTCAGTTTGATAGATAGTACGTTTTATTTGACATGATACTATACTGCTGCGACCATCAACAAAACGTTACGATTTCGAATGAAACAGATGAAAAAAAAAAATACCATTGCATGTGAAAATATAGTAATAAATACCTTGAAAATTCCCAATGATTTCATAACTTGTGAAAAATAAAATTCGCAATCTTGATTCGATTTCCTTCAAAACGCTAATCACTGTCGTCATCTTTGGAAGTCAGGTTAATGGTAAGAGGCTTTCGACCATCGTCATCCGATCCGTAAACAACATCTTCATCGCTATCGTTGACCATTGAGAAGGCTGGATTATCTTTCATGACACTATGCTCTACAATACAATTGTTTTGTTAAAATTAAAATTGTTTTCCTAACATCGAAATATTTTATACCCAAGACTGCATTACTTGTCGGCGAGTAAACGTAGGCCATTGTGTAGATGTAAAAGTTGAGTAATCCGTACAAAGCAACTGTAAAAAAAGATTATACAACAATCAATATGTCAAATAAACTCTAAATCAAGAAAATTACGAAATTCGCTCGAATTGCGGTAGTTAGTGCTGAGTTGGGCGATGAAATTATTCTGAAGAACACCGATGCCGTAGCGGAGAAATGTCACTGAGATAGTGATGCTTAACACGAACAGCACAAGTAGTGTTAGAAATTTCAATCGCATATCTGTAAAGAAGTAAGAAGAACAATCACGCTGATTGCCGAATATTTAAAAAAAATGTGATTATTGTACCAAAGAAAGGCATAGATCTGAGTTCCGAGTATGCCTTGATCATCAGCAAAATCAAATAAGCCAGATAAATGGCTGATGCTACAATGAGAAATACCTTAAATCCCTATCAGATTTGTTACAAATCAATCAAATGAAAGGTTATATTATTTTTGGCGAATAAATAAATTTAATTTAATTACGTAAAAATGTTCCGTGTTATCCAGTTTGTAGCTGAAAGTAGGATCGTTAACCTCTTCGATTTCTTGCCATACAGCGACTATAATCATTGAAAGCCAGATAGAACCAACAAGTAGTACTTTAGGTAGGTAAAAGATTAAACGTCGATCATTTTGACGAAGTCCGTGATAAACACACAGCCAAAAAAGGAGCAGTGCACTTATGAAGCTAATTTGAAATACGGCATCAAGAGCCCCGGGAAACCAAGAGTCGATTAAGAAGCTCAACGAGAATAATGGATCTGTGCATATAATATTATAATTAGAATTAATATATTTAAAAAGTAAAGTTTGATTCTAAGAACCCAAATAATAACATAACAAAACGAAAAATATTTATACCATTATAAAGAATAAGCAGCGGCATCAAAACTGACATCCATCTCTGTTCCAGTGACCAATTGACGACGGAATACTTTTTCATGCAGATGAAATACCAACACTAAAAATATAAAAAGTGTTAAAAATTTACTTCATTTACAATTAAATTTGATTTTTTATTTTATTCATATTGAATTCATTTACAATTAAATTAATTTTCACTCACCGTAACTATGAATGTGCTCAATAAGAAAACGAATCGGAACCAAATTTCAAGACGCGTGAATGCCGGGTTGTAGCTCCGAAACTGTGGAAATCATGACGATATACAAAACAGATTCATCATCAGCTGCAATCATAGTTCCGTTCACACAAAAGCACACTCACGAAAAAGATGACATCTCTGATGATATATCTGTTATGGATGCTCTCCAACCCGTAAAAACGTATTGTCAAGGCGTAATGGGAGTAGTCAAAGTAACCCATGTGCAAAATTAGAATCTCACTGCAATTTTGACGTTCACACTGCAAATCTCTCGTCCTTATTTAAAAAAAAAAAAACAAACACAAAAAACATAAAACCAAGTTAATAATAAATGTTAACAATAAATAAAAAAATCACAGAGTACCGGTTGTGCGTATGATCGCTGGAGACCATTTTGATTACTTGATCATCTTCCATGATACCATCCATTGCAATGCTTACGTGAAACTTCTTTTCGAAACTTTCGTCTATTCGTTGAAAATCAGATTAGCCAGATGAAAAAAAAAAAAAAGAATTAAGTCAAGACTATGTACCATCTTTATTTTCGGTCACGATCTGAGCAATCACCCAAAACTGTTGGTGGTAAGACGTTAGCATAGGAGTGGCGAGATAGTACGGTCCAGTGGCCATATCGCTCCCGTTGGGATGACCACTGACCTGGGAAATACTCTGGTGTGTTGTGGAGGTGATAGGAGGACCTAATTAAAAATAAAATAAAGTAAGGCGGAAGGCTTGGGATATTGCCTTACTGCATTACCCTACCTGCTAGACCAATAAAAACACACATGCCGAAACAGGCAAAAAAAGCCAAGAAAACCAAACCAAATTCACGCTTGTGCATCGAATACAGGCGCATTTGAACGGACCTAAGAAGATATGGAATAGAATCATTATCATTCGCAAATTTCTGAAAACTGTTAGTGAATTAATACACTTTACCTTTCGCATCGGTCATGATGATAGGCTGGAGCAATAAATCGGCTAAACTCGCTACAAAGGTCACAAAACTGTGACATTTGATTTCGTGCTTTACCAAAAGATCCCCAAACGGAAAAACTCAAATCGGCATCAGAATCCATTTTCATGTTTTTTATTAACACGCACAAGATTTAAATTAAGGTCTGACTTAGGCAGAATGCAACGAAAGGCAGGCGACACAGTTTAAAGAACATCGCCAAGCCATTCTGTCGACTACACTCATCGGCAACTGGGGAAAACAGTAGTATTGATTTTACGATTTTCGATGCGCCTGCGCACGGATTCTACGCCAGCGCAAAAGCACTTTCACATCCCATTCACATTTCAAGTTTTCCCATGGGTATATTACGAATTTTTATTTACCGTATAAGATGATGACTAAGCGATTGAAACAAAAAATTAAGAAAACCTTTAAAATGATAGAATCAAAACAATACAATTTATCCTACTAAAGAATTAAAAACTTACGTAAACTTGCTGAAAAATTGACAACGCTATAAAACTAGAGTCAAAATTATTTTATTATTAAGTCAATATTTGTACACAGGGAACAAAAGTCGAAACATTTTCTTTTCCTTTGCAATACGACGATCCCGAATAGTTTCTTTTTCTTGCATTACAGGAAATATGAGAGCAAATCTATTTCACAGTCTTTTTTCTCATGGCCAAATTCTTAAGCTTGGGTTTGACACCCTTCAGCCGGGCTATCTTGACTTTCTTTGCAACCCTCTTGGCAAAATGCTTTTTGATTCGTAATTGAGCCGCTTTCTCTGGACGTACTACGCTATCCGCCTTGCGAACTGCTTGCCTATCTCTTCGGCGTACAGCCAAAACGCGGTTAGCAGCCACCACGGCTTCGCTATACATTTCAGTACCGACCAATCCTTAAAATTTAATTGATTTTCATGGTTAGCAAAGTAAAAAGAGAAATAAAAAAATATATATATTTATGTACCTTTAATAAGCTCTGATACTTCCTGCGCCAAGTCTTTTACTTCTTTAGGGGATCCATCGTCGTTGATGTCACGGGTAAGTGGCGAAACAAAAAACTTTAAGACCGTCCCAAGTCCTTCTTTTCCTGCAACTTGATTCAAATCGACAGCTACGGCCGCTATCCACTTGAACACGGCAAGACGCTAAAACAATAAAGTTGAAGGATAAAGTATGCATTAAAACCTTACGTCAACTATCACAATTTTAGTCAATGGGAGTAGAAAAACAATACCTTAATAGGACATGTGGGTCGAAGAACAACTTCAGCATTAACTTCTCGTCTCAACTTGCTGGTCAGCCAAGCAAGCGTTGGAGCCTTGATTTTGGATGCTTCCTCACATTCCTCTGATACTGGAATGCGGTTTGCAACTTTGCCGATAAATACCAAGTTTTTGATGACTTGATCAGCTAATTGATTATCAAGCAAATCGGATTGCATTTGTGCAACTAAATCTCTAGCCAATGACCGTAAACGTTTGGATATTTCGTCACAGTAAAAATAACCTCGAGTCACTTCTCCAGAAGGTTTTGCTACGTAAGCGGCTAATTCTTCAGGTTTATGCCATCCGAGTAAAGTGCCTACAAGTCGTGAGCTCAGCGTGCGGATCCAAAGATGAGGATGTACTAAATGGTGAATGATCTTTCCCCACATTTTCTCTGAAATATCACTATTGTCTTCATTTTGGAAGCCGGCAGGGCAGTGTTGAGTCATTTTAATAATTGTATAGAGCGTTTGGATGAGGAGTAGATCTGATTCACGATCCTCCCGGCCGTCAGAATCGCTATGGGTCTGATCCAACAGTTCAACAATATCTGGTAGGAGTACTTTCATGCGGAACTCAAAGGCAGATTTTTCAGCAGCTACAAAGATCCCACAAAGTTGAACAGCCAAGCGTTTGTGCGAAAGGTTTTCTTCTTTTAGCCAAGCTAGACCAATCTAAAAATAGGCTTAATTATTAAAAATTGTCTAATGAATAAGCAATAGGAGCAATCAATACCTCGAAGAGCGTGGTTGCTGTGGGAGTGTTGAGCCTCTCAATCAGAATCCTAATAGCGGCAGCCACAGCTTTAACACAACTCGTCGAAGTTTCGTTAATCAAGTATGGACTCATTGTTACTAAAAAGAAGGTGCTTTGTTGACTGAGGAAATTTTTGGGAAAAGTATTGAAGACGGAGACGAGGAACTCGATGGCAGATAATCTCCCAGATTCCTTTTCGTAGTCTAGTTGTTTGACGAAAAATTCCACATAACGGATCAATTTTTTACCAAGTGGGTAGTCAACCATGTACTGCAAAACAACCTAACAACGATAAAACGTTATTAAAAACTTGAAGATTATGTCGTCAAACTGGAGTATAAATAGGTAAAATTCAAAATAGAATTTAACGAAAATCAAAGTACAATTTGTCATGACAATTTACCACTCTTGCCAGCGATTACGTTTCTTAGCGAACATAATCGCCTGAATTCGTGGATTACCAACTATTAATAACTCAAGATTTGGGCACTTACTTTTCGACTTTGTACACGGACGGGTACGGCTTCAGCTTTGACGCTGAGTTCAGCGACTCGCAACATCACATCAGGTAACTCTTCTAGAGTCATTTTCCTTTTCACAATTGCTTTAAGCACACCAAAAGCAATCGACTGTTGCTTGGGGTCGAACAAAGCCTGCTCGGAATACATTAACAAGACTCTCAACTGATCGGTATCTATGGTGTGGGTTGCAACGTGTCGGACCAATATGGAAATTGCCTGAAATAGAAATGAAATTTTCAAAATAATAAATAATACTTAAACAAAAAATTCGTGCGATTGATAAAAATAATGAAAATATGTCGCCAAACACTCGACGTGAATCATAACCGAAAACGGTTTCGACCCATACATAAAATGCAATTGGCTATTTTAATTTCCCACTCTTGCCAGCGACAGAGCTTCTTAGCGAGCTGTATCGCCTGAATTTGTGGGTTATTGTCGAAAGTACTACAAAAATAAATGCACAATTTTTCTACCTTGAACGCTGTTTGCACCATTTCCAAATTTTCTCCTGCTGTACTACCGGCATACTTGTGTAGAAGACCGAAAATGGACGTAGAAATCTTGGGCGCGTACTCGTTGATGCTAGGTAATGGTACCCTGAGCAAAGTGCAGATACATCTCAAAGATAGTGCTACCAACTGGTAAAACATTAAGACAAAAGTTAAAAATATGTTTCCATAGTTAATTATTCTATGGATCACCTTGGAATGAGGATCATTAAGGTTATTGTAGACTATTGGTACGATGGGGTCAAGCATGGGTATGACACTAGTGCTGGCGTTTTCATGGCATTTTTCGCGCTTCAAAATGAGGCTAAAGATGAGAAGACCAAACTCAACCACAAAGTGACTGTTGATGATGTAAGCTGACTTTGACGCTGCAGTGACGGACGGCAATGCTGCAGCAGCAACTTTCCTTTTTGGAACGGGGGCAAGTATTAAAGAATCTGTTCTTAAAGGTCGACCCGAAGCCGTCATATTGGGATCTTGTTGAACACGTTGCACCGGCAGTCTCAACTCTGGGATCGATAATGAAATTACACCATGAATAAAAATTAACAATGGCGCTATCGACAGTCCGGAATTGGCAGCAAGTCCTAATGCAACGTTGTGAAGGCATTCCTCTACTTTTTTGGTCATTTTCGATGACTTCGTTGATGCTAAGATCTGCGAAGATACAAAAAAATTTTAATAACAGAAAAATGTATTTAATGTACGGTACTAACATCTTTGAAAGGAACAATCAACCGCAAAAGGTATGACTGTGAGACGTTCTTTGCAATGATTTGTAGTGTGTTAAAAGCTTTCACTCCTTTAGCCTCTTTAAGTTTGCTGACAATCTTGTCCACTTCTTTTTCATCTGCAGTGTCTCCATAGAGTTCTTTTTTACACAGCTGTGGAAGGAAACCAAACGAAATGTAATATTATTTTAGAAACATGAAAAACTTGGAAAAATAAATTTCAAATTACCTCTGTAAGCGGGTATACAACTGCATCCAGAGATCCAGGTTTCAACTGACCAATTTCACCCAACTTGGCCAGTAAAGCGTGCATCGTGAAAATATAGACGTGAACTTGATACCCCCGTTGAAGAATAGGGGAGGCAGCATCCATGAGTGCACTGAGGCATTCTGGACCAAGAGAAATCACCATCTCGATCAGAGTATCCCGGGCGGTTTCACGCACACTGTTGCAGCGTGACTTGAGGAACGTACACACTTTGGAAAACATGCTATCAAATAAAAATATATTACACATTTTTTAAAACTCAAATAGGGTATTAGATGAATTAATACCCAGGCAAACTACGTTCCAACGTTCCTGATGGAAGATTCTTCAGGAGATTAACGAGAGCCAATGCAATCGGAACTCGGAGGATTTCATCATCCTCTGGATAATGATCCTTGACCGCTTTGTGTTGCTTCTCTCGACTGGAGCGTGCAGTAAGAATGGCATTCAGTTCAGGAAGGAGTTGTTGTGAAATGATCGAATGAATTTTTGTTGCCATAGAGTCATTAAGCGTAGATTTATCTTCTGTTTCGGGAGCCATCTCCGGTAGTTCAGAACTAACATCTGGGAGATTTGCGCTCTCATCTTCAGTGGAAGGCGTCACACCGTCATCTACAGTAGGGACAACGGAAGATTCTTCTGAGATGACATTCGCTTCAGGCAAGGTGGGCACGGAAGGTTGAACTGTAGATTTGTCTGCAGCTACCGCTTTTGCAGCATAGTAGGATTTAAATTTTGAGTTCTTCAAGTCAAAATGAAACGCGTTCAGAATGGCCACAACTGCTTTAACAGCCTGTTTCTGGTATTCAATTTCGCGAGTCATGTTAGACAAATAAAAGCGTAAAAGTTTTTCATAGTTATGCCAGGATAGACACCGAGCTATGGCCTGCAGACATTCAAGTGCAGCATCAATCAAGTGATTATGCTTTGCATATTCTTCGTTGAACAGATAGCAGGAAGCCAGCGGAAGAAGGTACTGAGTAATAGTCTCCCCATTGATGCACGTTTTATCTTGTTTTAAAAGACCTGACAATCTAATAAAACCAGTATCAAATTACTAAATTAGATTCTATTAACTTACGGGATAACAAAAGAAATGTACCTCAGTAAAGCACGCGAACGTCGATGAGTTTGCAAATGTCGACAGTTTTCGAAAAAATCCACTTCAACATCTCCCTCTTTCCTAATTTTTCGCAAACTATTAAGAGATGTATTCATTGAGCCGCAATTTGAGACCGCCTTGCTTAGGATTGAGACACCTTCGTGTCGCACTGTTTCTTTTGGAGAGCGGATGAGTAGACGCAGTTGAGGTATGAAATGATCATTCAGCATATTCTTGCCAAATTTCCAACGTTCGAAGGCACTGGTCATCATTTGGAGAGTCAACGAAGCATTGTCTATCAACGAAGAATCAGCTTCCTATAAATTAAATGATTAGATATATTAGCTTTTTGCTGTAAATTAAAGAGAAATTTGAGTAGCTAATAAGTTATGTTAGTTGCTTAACAAAGAGTGGAAGCTATTTAAGTTTTACACTCGAATTTGAAATCCAACTATTAATGTACCACTAATGCCAGCGATCTCGCTGATGAAAAAGCAGAGACCGCCTGAATTTCGTGATAAAGAAAAAACCATTTTCTAAAAAAAAGTACATACCGTTCTGATGAAGATGAAGGAATTATACAATGTCAAGGCAGCCCACTCGAACGAGGGTGTTCCAGTCTCAAGAACAACATTGATCTCCTTGTGGGTTTTCAGGCGATGCGTGTAATCGGGCTCTTCGAGGCGTTGCGGATCCCATCGATTCATCGAAGACACCAATTCGCCGAGTGGGCCTTGGGAAGAATCTCGTTCACAGATGGTTTCCATAACTTTACACAAACCCTGTCGGACATTTCTTCCTTCAATAGTGCCAAAAAGCGTAGATAACGCACTAAATAAAAAGAAACGCATTGTTAGCATTTTTGGTCGAGTAAAGGACGTAAATTTCAGTTACCCAATAAACTCCCGGGGGTTGATGGCAGTCTGTACTAAATTTGCTAATGTGCTCAGATATCTAAGGAGTTTCTCTTCAAGATTCGAACTGCTACGATTGCGATTAACGGCTACTTTGATGGCTGGAATGATCATCCGGGCCAGTTCAGTGCTTAGTTCAGGCTCTTTGACGTATTCGGATATTCGCATAAGTACATTTAAATCTCTTCCATTCAATCCAAGAGTGATAAACTTGCGAAGATAAACCAGAACCGCGGACATGTGAGGAATAAGAAGCTGAGAACCGTAATTAGGTTTGGACTCTTCATCGACATCGTTCACTTGCATCGCATTCGATTGTTCCGGTTTCACTGAAAAGGCAGGTTTAATAAAGATTGGTTCTTCTTTTTCGTCGTCTTCCTCATCACCCACTGTGCCATAATCAGCTGACGTGACCAACTTGTCCACTATGTCCATGAGAAATGAGCAGACCACGGTCACCGCTTTGCCACCAGAAAGTAAGGCTAGCATTGGTTGTAGAACAGTAAGTTCGGGACGTTCTGGGTGAGCTTTTCCGAAGAGAACAAAGTATCTATACAAGGTATCAATTAATGAAATGCCAAAAATATTGTTCAAATAATATGAATGCAAACCTCGGATTTTCAGACCACACTTGAAACAGACGAAGCATTGGAGTAGGACCAGAAAACGCTTGATCGGATAACATTTCCAATTGAGGCCAAATGTAGACGTGAAAGACGGCTTCAATTTCGGCTGATGTCCAAGGATACCGTTCAAACTTCTTGAAAAACTGTGTGATTCGCTGCCAGCCAATCGTTCGTAGATTTTTTAACTGTGTTATGTGCCTCGCTTCTACTTCATTCCGTTTGTCGAGCATTCCCATAATATGATGCACTGATGTTCAATAACATATGCAGCAGCTTCGGCAAAGTAGAATTCATAATATTTCCTAATTTGGAGAAAATGGTTCCCATTAGAACTAGGGCTCCTTGAATTCGTTTTAGTGGTAGCGCAAGTTTGGGATCAGCTTCTTTCATCGTTCGGACGACGTGCTGATGGATGTTTTCCGTTCGTGTGAATTCACTGAACAGTTGAAATGCCAAATCGAGAAAAACATCGATTTCAGAATCGGCGAGGCCCGCAATGTAGCGAAGAATAACAGCTTGTCTGAGTTGGATGTTGTCTTTACCAGTTGATCCGGATCCAGCCTTGAACATCATTTTACCGTACAAAATCCTGATGAGAATGGATGTCAAACCGGCACGATGTTCTGTCTTGATTGATGAACTCAGGGTGTCGATAGAGAAAGAAGTGATTTCATTTCGAAATGATTTGTCGTCAAGCACACGATATAAATTATCCTTGTACGGCATCAAATATGGATATCCATACGCCACCAAACAATCCAAAGCTTGCTTCTGAATATCACCTGAACGATGAGAAAGTAAACGGAGAAGAATTTTCGTTACTTCCGGCTCACTGGTCATTTTTTGAGGTTGCTGGAATGAGGCCAAAACCGATAGATACGACGACAGCAGTTTGATAATGTTGCCTTTTTCTCCTTTAGTTGATTCCACCTGAACTTCACCAGTTAAATCTTGGGTTTGGGCGATGTTCCCGTCGTTGGCACAATATTCATTGTTCCAAAAGTGCAAGAACAAAGGGACGATTATCCCGTGTTCCTTTTCGGCCACGTTTCCAATTCTTGAAAGACCAGACCATGAAAGCGATCGAGTATTGGTAAAATCGATTCTCTCAACAGTAACTGCAAGATTCAAATATTCCATTTGAGCCGAAGGATCACGAATGTCTTCTGTCTGACATCGACGGACTCGCTCCAAGAACGGTAAATACACAGACCAAAACTTAGGCGCATCCATGTTGAAGGCGTGAGACTCAATGAGTTTAAGGACAGGCTCCCAGAGTGGTCGGAAGTTGATGTAAAGTTGGCTCAACAAGTATTGTAAGGGAGCTTTAGAGAAGTGACCACCAGCAGGTAGACTGTAAATCACACGTTCAGCCTCCAGATTTTGAAGATGTACAAGTTTCTCCCGTTGTTCTCGCACGCCAACAGAAATCAATTCTGCATTTAGACAGATTTGGAAAACCGGCATGGGATTTACGTTTTCTGGGGCAACTGGCATTGGCGGCGAAAAAGCGACAAGATGTGAAGTGTCAGCAACCTAAACCTGTAATATTTAAACAAATTTAATAGTAAAAGAAAGAACGATTTCAATTAGTGAAAATATCCCTTACTTCATGGTAGGGAGATCCAAGGTTCTGCCCAATGACGTCATAGACCTGGCATAGGACTTGCAACGAAAATGTATCTTCGTTACCGGTTTCATGAAGGCTTGTTAAATAAAAATCTGCAGCGCGTAGATAAAATAAACTGGTTGACATAGTTTCGTTGAGGAAGGCGGATTTGATCATCTGCCAGGGGACATCTTTCTCCAGATTTGACGAGAAGTGTCGGATACCTAGAATGGCTAGACTCAATGCCAGACCCAATCTTTCGGAAAAATCTATGGAGCGATCAGTTTTCGCCCGTTTAGGATGAGGTTCTTCAGCATTTGTTTCAACCGTATCTGCTATTTCTTGTATTATCTTTTTTAAGACTTTGATAGCTTTGACGGAATCAATCGGTCGAATGTGAGGAAGACAGACTAGCGCATTAACAAACGTTTGAAAATCTTCATTAATCATTGTTTCTAAATTTCGCTCTAAAATCGATTGAATCAGATGGGGCACACTTTCCGAGTCTGATGATTTTCTCATGGCAAAAGTAAATTCGAGGGGATAGATCTTAAAGTTTTCCATATCATTCCCACTTTTAGGGAGAGAAGCTTTAAACGGAGATAAGGCTTGCTAGATTTTTTCAATAGATGAGAACGTAGGTCTTGATCTTTCTTGCTAAGTGAGTGGCAAAAAGTGATGTAGTGCGGAAGTAAATGTGATTCGAAGAAGCCGTACGTCGACACTTGCAAAGTAAATTCCAAAACAATTTCGGGTTTCCAATGGTAAGCATAAATCAGATGACCAAGTTTGGATGTCCTGTTCAATGGGCAAGCTGACCTTAGTTGACTTCATCAGCATTGCAACAGTTACTGACACACTTTTTTGCTCTTTTTCATCCAGATCTTGTTCGTTCAGGAGAGAAATCAGTGTTTTTGACACAGAAATTGTGTCTGTAACGAGTTCCCCTTCTCTATAATCTACCCATTGTTGAAAGAGAAGTAACAAGCCCAGAACTCCTGGCCTCTTGCAATTATCGATAGCTGCCTGCAATGTCGACAATAGATAATGACATAACGAGGTTTTAATGAAAGAAAAAACAATTTTACCAAAAGCAGAATCCAGACTCTGGAACAGTGTTGCGGGGAAGTGTGTCTTGCCATGAGAAGGAAGCAATGATTGATAGCAATGAAAACAGGGTCATTGCTAACATTTTGTTCAATAGAACTTAGATATTTGAAGTAAATGGGAAGGAACAATTCCAATGAAGTATGGAATTGATTTTTAATACCCTTCACAATTTGGAACAACAGTTGGCCAACACCCAAGCTGTCACCAGTATTTTCTTGTAGCTTTGTGAAAATCAATTCAACAAATCCTGAGCGGTCCCCAACTTTTCGCCCGATAAATGCGAAGCTTTCGGTAGCGAACTGCTGAACATGCTCTGGCTGATTGGACGCCAAAAGGGGAAGAAGGAGCCCGTATACATTTTGAATGTCTTTAATCAACAATCGCCATAAGTTCTTGTACAAATAAGCTAGAGTAGTAAAAGTCCACTCAGTTATTTCTGGTTCTCGTACTTGAAGAAGATCAACCAACTTAATGAAAAACTTTGGAAACTTAGGATAGAAATCTGATTGTAGATCTTTTGCAACAGTAACCACCAATCTAAAATAACACATATTCATTAAAATTATACTTTGCTAAGAAATCTCTAAGTGAATTACTCTAAAATTGGCTCCAGATATAGAACATTTTCTTTGTCAATATGCTCCAATAGCAAATTTAGTATTCTATCTTCATTTAAAAGAAGTTGACCTAAGCTTTGAACCTCTCTTCCAACACTCTTACAGAAGAAAGTAAAACCCTTCTGTACAGTTAAGATCAGTCCATTTTTTCTAAGGCCTCAAAGAAGAATGTCTCTGTTTCATCGGGAATGACATTTCGTTTGAGATTGACTTGGTGGACAACATCAACATTCACAGAAGACAGTCGCTCAGCAAAGGTTTTGAACTGATAATAGAAAAGAAATAAATATTAGTATCATGGATGTTAATTTTAGCTACAGTTAAATTCAAATTTAAAACAACATTTTTATAAACTATACCTAACCTTGAACGTATTATCGTCCTTATGCTTTGTAGGTTTTGTTTTCACCATTTTCAATAGCTAATTTTTCCAGAAAGAAATGGAGAATGCATTTACTTGTGAAAAAAGAAAAATTCTCGAATCTAAATGAATATTTAACTAGTGATCCAGCACGTGAAACGCCGAGTACTTATGGTACTAGCCGTGGCATACACGAGGTAAGCAGACGAAAATCCTTGTGTTGCCAGATTGTTTTGGACATTTTCATGAATTAATTATTATTTGTATTTTTTTTTAAATCGCGCATCGCCGTGAGTTCGGATTCGTGAGCTCCATTCAAATAAGTTGATATTATTGGAATTTATCGAATAACAAATTTTATGTCAGTAAAATATGAAGACGGGTAAAGGAAAGGGTAATAATTTTAATTAAAAAGAGTTAATACCCATAAATACGTCAAGAGAGCAAATTTTTTTGCTGGTTAGTGATTTCCAAGAGTTAAAAAAAGTAGACGGAAATGAGAATAAAATGATTAATCCGATTACATTTCTACTTTTCTAGTAAAGAAGAGACGCCTTAGCCTTAGTTACCGATGTTTACAGTTTTAGACCCTCTGTTTAGACCCAAACAACGTAGAAATTAAATTTGAAGTTTCATCATTTCATGATCTAATGTCAAAAGTTCATGAGTGCTCTCGCGGTCTCGTCTCTTGTTTTTATTTCATACCAAATTAATTCCAATGAAGTGATTCAGTGTAAACTGCAAACTGTGAGTCCTATAGTATCTGAAAACCCTAATGACTGTTAACGCTGTGTCAGCGCTGTGTGTCCCTTTGAATTCTGACAATTTCCGTTTTTTGAACAAATCGATTTCAAATTTGCATTAGGTTTTTATCTATTGAAATTTTTTTTTGCAAATTTCTGTAGATATTAGAATATATTTAGTCTAATGGGCTAAAGGCTTTTTACTTCTCCAGATTTCCCGAGAAAAAGAAGATTATTCGTCATTCCCCACATTTAAAACGTTAAAAACTGCTTCTACAACTATTTCCAATCAATTCTCTATCCGACTGCTCTACGCAGTTGGAAGAAGCACTCGCGCGTCGACAGCGTCGTGAGCTTTATTCAAATATTCGTATTAGTTAATACGAGTGTCAGCCAGCAGTGCAACCTGTGATACAATTTAGTGCTGAGTGTATCTGAAAACGACTGTTTGTGCCTCTTTAAATTATTCAGATTTTCTTACGAGATGGAAATAATCGTCCGGAACTGTTATCTCGGATGACTATATCTCGTGGGCTACTGGATTCAGAAAAGAACTTCACAAACTGAATAAGTAAATAACCATCAGCAAAAGGTAAGACAACTGTTAACAATGCTCATATATTCCGCATATTAGTAAGTTCAACCACAGACTAAGAGGGTCCCTCTTAGTCTGTGGTTTAACCTAGCAAAGACCGGCAAAGACAACGTTTTTTTTTTTGTTAGGAAGTTCACTTTTGAAAAAGGTTTCAAGTGCTTTTCATTTATTGATCTCATGAACTTCCTAATAAGACGTAGGACGACGTAGCCTTTTATTCCTTGTCATCAGACAGCCAAACGATAAGAACCTGATGCTCGAATTACTATCATACGATCGATCTTCTTCTTGATGTGATTTTTTTGGCCATGACAACGTTATAGAATATAGTGATGACCACAAAAGCAATCATCCAAAGTGTTTGACCCGTTAAACAAACGAGTGTGGTGCATGCAAAGGACTTTGGGTTGTCATAGGGAGGGATTCCAACAATCTGATTGATGAACTTTGGTCTTGGATGGTCGTCGATCCATGTACACACTGCTCCAATTCAACAAACAAAGACATTTGTGTAGGACTTCTCCGACTCGCACTGGTACCTTCTCTCGTCTATAAGGAACAGTTGGTGAAAGACTCGGACTATAAATCTTTACCGCTCCGTGCCGGTGTTTTGCCCCCAACGGGAATTTTCTTTTCTTTATTATTATTATTTATTTTTTTTATTTTTGCTTTTGGCTCTTACAACAACAGTGGCTCGTTTGTAGTTGTTTCTGCGACACCCGTAACGAGGCCAGCGCCCGAGGACGAAGAGAGTCCTCCAGCGCACTTTTGCTGGCCTCCTGGCCAATGTGTGTGTGTGTGTATATATTCGCCTGCGAGAAAACACACTCGGTGTCTGTGTGATTCACTCAATTGCCTGGCTGGTCGTCGTCGTCTATATATGCACGGCGTTTCTCTTCTGCAGCAGTGACAGAGTTGGGTTATTGTCTAATCAATTTACATGGAGCAACAAATCTCCACAGGGGTTGCTGCATCCCCCTAGATTGATGAGCTACCGTATTTGCTCCAACAGAACAGAGAGAGAGAAGAAATGCGCTGCTAAATTGCCAATTAAAAGGTTTCCTTGGTTTTTTATTTATTTTTTTCTTAAATTATACTTTCTCGTGTTGCACGCGTTAAAACCTTTAGCCGATCTCGGATAGATTGGTGATGCAATCGATAGATTTTCAGATTAGTTAGAATAGAAAAGTAGAAAACGGACTCTTGAAGTAGCTCTTCTGATATTAAGATAACCAAAATTGACTTTATGTGGTTGTCTAATAAACTAAAAAGAACGATGATGATGAGAAAGCCTTCAGTCCATTATTTTTTCTTTTTATTTATTTTTTTGGAAATATTTAAATGACGATATTCAGCAGAGCCGGATACAAGACGATGACGGTCTATAATATACATAAGAGAAGGCAGAAGGGACTTGTGAGTCAATCAGTGCTTTACAGGAAAGAGTTCCCTCCTTTTTTTCTCTTCTTCTTAGCATATAAAGTATAGGATCGTCCATATATAGAGAACTGGAATCTATTGAAATGAAAAGAGAAGAAAAAGAAAAATATAACCTCGTCGATTTATCAGGATTCGAGTAGGCTGTTTGAATATAAGTTGGTGGGAGGCAGAGCATGGAGTATCCACAGCAGTAGCTTGAAATCATATTTCTTGTCAGACAACTCTTTCCACGTCTGGACGGCGGATGAAGAGACTCAACTGCTGCTGCTGCCGGTTTGGAGGGGTTTTTTTTCTAGCTCTCACGACCAAAAAAGGAGTTGGCACGTATACTATTTGTAAGAGAGCGTCTCTTATTCAACCGAGAGCTTCACTTGACTATAGTACCCACGAATGGCTATCAATTTCTGATTCTTTGGACTGTTGTTGAAGCTCCTGTGTATATTCTTTGCTATTACGATGTCGCCCTATACCATCATCATAGCGCCAGCAGTTTGGCGTTTGCTCTATATATGTATTAAGCTCTCCGGCATGAAAAACCGTTTCTCTCTTATATACAACTCTTCGGCCAATGTGCTGAGTCCTATATGTACACGCACACATACATATATAGGACTTGCGTATTATAGTTGCTGATGCTGAGTCTATCGACCCAAAAGTGTATATAGAGAAACGAAGCTCCTGCATGTTTCATCTCTGTCTGGCCAAGTATATAGTGAGTGCTACTCGTAATATGCTCTATATACATATATACGTTACACAAAGGACTTGGTACTCGATGATGAACTTTTTGTATATTATTTTCTTTAATGATCCTCTCAAATGTCATGTAGAAAGTTGCCATACGACCTGCGCTGATAGATTTAGTTAAGTTAAACCACTCTATGTTCAGTCAAGTTTGAAATCAAATGATTTCGTCTCATTCAATATTTAAAAAAAAAAAATTATTTATTGCTGAACTATACATCACTGCGCATTTTGACTTTAATTTCTTTTTTTCAAATAGATTCGCTAATTCAATATAATTAAGTCCTTTTTTAAATATTATGTACTACGCGCGTCTTATTTAAGTAGTTTTTGCGTGTTTTTGTGTTCGTTACCGAGATCAATATCCCCCTGTACGAAATGACGGTAGTTGAAGCTGCATCATACATGTATTGACCGACCAGCATGAAAAACGTTTCTTGTTTGATTCATGAACTTTTTCTTTTCCGTTTTTTTTGAGGGGGGCAATTTGAAAGATCGTTCCACTTAACGACCATTTTTTTATTGTGATGACATATATACTTATTACCAACGCTTATGTTTATTATATTTCTCCTTCGCATGCGTATATATATATTTACCAGGTTTCATCTTTTATATTTTATTTCGTTTTCTTTGGGAAATTGTATACGCTATACATCCGCATTCTATTAAGATATATACGTCGTTACAAATTGACTTCGGTAAATGGCAAGTCGTAGGTTGAAACCAAAAAGAAACTATATTATATTGGTACACCTCCAACTTTCATGTAGTACCCAACATGCTGGACGTGTAATGCAGCATTTTGACATTCTAAACGTCATCAACTGCAGCAACGTTTAGAATTTTTTATATGGTTTTCTCAAGTCCTTGCCTGGATTATTTATAAAGACAAAAGAAATCCTGCTCTTTCTCTCTGATGACGGACATTTGTTTAGTTATGCACTTCTATAATATAGTTTAATAGAGTCTATAAGAACACTTGACTTTTATCTCGTCCCCATGCATCCCGTTATTCGAGTATGAATTCAACAAAATCTCTTCAATATGAACGAAAGTCTCTTCCCTAATACCAAATGTGATGTGTATTTCTCAGAATTTTGCATGTGACTCGCAAAGGAATTATTTGCTGCTGGGCATCACTTGAGACGTCGTTGAAATAAATGCAAATACTTAATTATATGTTGCGTATATTTCAGCATAATACAGGACAAATACGCATCATTTCATGACTCGATTTTTCTTGCTTTTTGGCATCATTATTGACAGGATAGCCTCTTGTGTGTAATATTAATTAAGCGCGTACTACAAGTAGCCCATTTATCCTCGTTCACGACCTTTTCTATTCTGCGTTGCTTCGTTTCTTTTTTGTTTCGTTATATACTTTATGAAAATCTGCGCAGCACTTGCCTATATGTGAGAGGCTAAATGAATGATCGGGCGGATTGTAACGAGCCATAAATAACACGTCACTGCCTTATATATAAGACACTCAAGCAACACTACATCGAATAAAAGGAACATTAGTGTAGATCATTTATTGATGAGATGCTGTGTTTTCTGATTCTCTATTGTTTTCCAGAAGAATCTCGTTCTCCCCTTCCAGCAGCACAGCGTTTTTATAATCAAATCAAACTAACGATGTTTGTGTATGTATAGCAGCATAAGACGGGAATGATTCAACTTACAGATTACAAGAGAATAATATTATTTAAGTAGTATGTATATATAGAGTTGACGTATTAAAAGATTAATAGTTCCCTATATACAGCGCTATTAATAAACATGATGTGTGATGTAGTGCGCAGGGCAATTGCCGTAATCCGTCAATCATCACTCGCAGTAGATATTAATCTATATATTGAGCGGCACATAGCGAGTTAAGAGATGTATACTATACTATTAGCCTAGTTGAATAGAATCATTTGGATTATTTCTTTCATTATTTTTATAGCCGATTTCTCGTCTATAGTAAATAGCTCTTTTTAATGATAAGATTATGTACACCCACCCATTATGATTTTTGTTGTATATTTATACAGAAGTGAAGAAATGAATAACGCCCAGCAGAAAAACAAAACAGCGATGCGTGTATGCCGAGCGACGTCTATTATTTATTGCCATAGCACAACACAAACATCATTCCATCATTCTTTCAGTCCCGCACTTGTGAGAGAAAAATCTTCTCGACTTGTGTTGTTGTTTCATTTTTTTTTTTTTTCAAAAATAAAGGCTTCTATATAACCTCAAACTGTTGGAAATGATTGGCTGCTGCTGCTGGGATATCAAGAGAATTATGTTTTGATAGTAAATAATATAAACACGCACGCAGATAATAACTGACATTGAGAAACAACCGACGAGATAAAAAAAAAAGGATCGTTATTTATATCGTCGTATTTCTTGTTAAACAACAGAAAACAAAACAAAGAGATGAGTGACTTGAAATCTTCAATTAACATCATATCAGCACTGATGCGAATTGTGTTGAGAGTTGCTGTGTGCGGACGGTATAACGCATCACATTTTGTGTGTTGCCATTTTTTGCAAAAAAAAAATTTTGTTTTTCCTCTTATTGGCAACAAGGCGAGTGAAAAAAGAAAAGAAAATGTCACGTCATATTTCTCTTTTTATAATATTGCCATTCTTTTCCTCTTGACTGATGCCGTGTTTCCGTTTGCTGGCGGTCTGAGATTCTTATTGCATTGCTCTGGCAGCACAGTTCTATATCCATCTATCTATAGTATATGAGATGCTGTGCTGGATGCTGCTGCTGCCCGTATCGCTATTACACATGACGAAAGATGGATGACGACCTCGGCAGGCAGGCAGTCGATCCCTGTGGCAAGAAGCTCTCGACTATAAATATCTAATTGAAAGGCCCTTGCAATACGACGATGATTTCTCTCCTTTTTTTTTTTTTTTGCTCCAGTAGCTGCACATTCGCTTTTATTATATAGAATAGCTCTGTATATATAATAAATAACCGAGATGTAAAATATTTAAAAATTGAAAAAAACATGTTGGCAAATTCTCTGCTGAACAGCTAAAAGAATAAGAGGGACACTATATACTAATACGTCCATTTGTTCATTAGTTTCATTAGTTTATGATATGACGACTCATTTGCGCAGTCAAATATAAATTATAAAAGCCAGCAGACGATCATTTCTTATTACGGGTTCAATATTTTTCTTGGATCCATTCCATATAGTTCTCGAAGCAGACACAGAAATTGTTTCGCTATATACATGACATTTGAACGTGCCCAAGCACAGCCCACCGACGTCATAGTTTAGTATACAGTTATGTCGTCCGCTGCTGCTGCTGCTCTTATTAGATGGCAGCATCTAATAGAATTTTTGTTTTTTTTGCGAGGAGCAAATAAGTCGTCGAGCGCTTGCGAAAATGATGGGGCGACCGTCGTCGTGAGTTCTGCATGGATGGCCATAACACACACGCACGCGTTTCACTGCTGCGTTGATTTATTGACCAGCATCCGCGTGTATAGTCAACTATATAGTACACTTGCCCGCTGCTTTTTCTTTATAATATGAATCTCTGTCAGCATAGATGAATGAATTCAACTCTCTGCTCTTGACGTTTTCTTATGGCCAACGAGGTTCAAGTTCAAGGTTCCTGACCATATAGCACAAGTGAAATTTCGCCTAAAAAGATTATAGACTTTTGCCATGAAATCTCAACATCGTGGTATATAGTGGCTATATATACATATACTAGATAACATTTGATGGCATCGTCGTCGTTTTATTTGTCCAGCATATCAGAAAAAAAAAAAAAGAGTCAAGACGAAAAGTCCATCAGGAGAGAGTGCGGATATATAGAAGACGGAAAGATATTCGTCCATCAGGGTTGACATCCCAGAATCGAAAAGAACTGTTCAATGCTCGCTTGAATTGTCCATGTGCACGAGTGATAAATCCGTTTTACTTGACGTTTAGTACATAGACAACAATTGCATTTCGCTCCCTCTGTTACTGTCGTTTGTTTATAAACTTGTTTCAACTGCTGTCCTTGTAGTATACAGATCAAGAAAGAAACTGGTATAACTGATGGCGACCAGACTCTTAAAAAACAGTAGCGTTTGAAGCACATCATCTGGATGTATATTCAATTCACGTTGATAGCAGCACATGTCGATGTCACTGTGATGATGGCGACTCGGTCCATAATGTGTGTCTTTGCTATAGTTTCGCTTGGTCGCCCATCTCAAAATCCCCCTTCGTCAAGTGTATAGAAGAAGTTCTCACGACGAGGAAACTTCTTCTTCTTCTTCTCATCCCAGCACTTGTCAGTTGCTGAGGAGAAGAGCTATATCCATTCGGTTGGCTAAACAGTCGAGATAGATCCTTGTACTGGATGGATGGATGGTCTAGCTTATTCTTTTTCTAGTGCAAACTGCACAAACCAATCAAATACTTCCATACTCTGCACGCGGATATACTGGAAGGGGGGCATATGTTTGTTCTAGCCTTTGGCTCTGGGCACGTCAGCCCATGTGTACACACACACACAGCAAGAGCTTTTGATAGATGTCCACATACCCCTCAAGATATTATTATCTGATGAAAACAATATGGATTCTGCATTGTGGAATATCAATGGAAATGCTGTTTAAATAGTATTGCTTTACATTAACGATATAGATATATATAATTTACAGTCTGCGGGATTTCTTTAATGGTTTAGCCGCGAAACTCGTTGTGTGAAAAAAACGGAACAAGTCCCGATGGAGTCGTTATATATTTCCCCGTAGCAATTTCCTTTTTTTTTGTATTTTTCAACCAATATAAATGCTGCTTCTGTGAACTATAGTAACACCAACAACAAGAATAGGCTTCGTCTTCGTCTTTTTGTTGTTGTGCGATCTGCATAGTGTAATGCGTTAACACGTCTAGGCCATTATAATAACACATACACTTCGCATCGATTGTTGTATATTGTGTCGCGATTGGCCCACTCTAAAACGGGTGCGGTTTCTCAACTTGTAACATGAAAAAGAGATGCTGCGCATCGTGTTATTTATTTCTCTTTTTTATTTTCCATTTGCTGTAATAGACGTGAATATATAATAATATCGTTTAAAAGACGTTTTAACCTTCTTATAGTCTTGTATTGTATACGTACACATTTTGGATAGAGAAAGAGCCATCAAAGAACATTTTGATGTGTATACAGTGCACTGAGCTCGAGTACCGTAGTAGTTAGTGTATAATATTCTCTGTTTTGTGTGTGTGTATCTATATATTCCCCGGCAGCTAGCAGCAGCAGTGTGTATCTATTCTTAAAACGTTTCTTCTTTTTGTCATCGTCGTGAAAGTTTCCCGAGCACCGCAACTCTACACACTGTGGTATTCTCTCTCTGTTCACAGCAGCCAGACGAGTCGTATACAGCAGAATATTCTAAAACCCCCTGGCCAGCTAAGCAGAGAGAACGAACAAGAAGAGGGAAAACTTTCGAGAGAAACAAATAGATAACAATATAGTTAAAATTACCTCTCTCTCTGCAACAGCAGCAGCGTAGTAGTATAAGGAGAGTTCAGTAAAACTATTGACATATACTGAGACTTGGACTGCATGTATAGAAAACAGAAGTGCTGAGATCTGTTAGCTCATATAGAAAAGCAGCCGCGACATTAGAAGTCAACAACAAATTGAGGCAGCCGTGTGGATGCAGGATCGTAACAGCCGGACGCGGGAGGTCTGGTATGTGGCCGTGAAACTATTGGGGGGGGACGGGCCATAAGGAGACATTCAGAAAACAAAAAAAAAAAAAAATTCTTCTTCTTCTTTTACAGCCCTCCCCCTCCCCTGGCTGTTGTTTGAACTTTTTCAAAGAAGATGAAAGAAAAAGAACAAAAAACTATTCCAGGCATTGACTGTGTATTCTCTTCCTGTTAGGAAATGTGAAGAAGAAGAATAAGAAGAAGAAAAGAGAATTTTTTTTGTTCAAAAATCTTCCCACGTTTCCAACAAATTCAAAAAAATGATATAGTTGACAATAAATCGATAAGTTGTTTGATATTATTTTGCGGACCCAATATACACACTAGTATTATGGTGGACCCAGAAGACACATTTCAAGTGTTGGATCTATACAAACGCGATACATTTTTTAAGATTCAGCCTTTATTTATTATTTATTAGAAGACTAAGAGGAGCTAGTCCCAGCAGTTTGAATGGCCTTTTATCACTCAGCAGCGGACGAACGGTCTTCAATAATGTATATTTCCTTTGCCATTTGCAAAATAACAAGATCGCGAGAAAACGCATCGCAGGATCATCAAAGTTAAATAAGAATTTGACCGCAAATAACGAGAGAGAAATAGAAGGTGCTGCTGCTGGTGTCTGTCGAGTGTGTAGAGCGGAACGATGAAAAGATGCGCAGACATGCATATGAAACCCAATCAAAACAAAACGTACGTACCGTACTGTGTGTGATAGAAAACAAGAAATTTAAAATAAGGCGATAGGCAAAAAAAGGTTTCGACTGAGGGGTGTGCGCGGTGGAGAGAGTCAAGTCAGACAGTGTAGGGACGGTAGGCGTCAGTGCCGTCGTCGACGTCGAGCCAAACAGTCGCTCTCTTTCTCTCTCTCTCCATCGTCTTGTTTTTCTTGTTTGAAATTTTGCGCCAAAAAAAAAAAAGAAAGAAAGATAAAGTAGTTTGGATTTTTTTAAAAAAATCGTCCTAATGTTTTGAAATTTCAGTGAACAACGAAATTACTTTTCATATTACATTAGGCCAAACTTGTTTGCAGTTTTTGAAGAAAAAGACACATCATCATCGTCGTCAGTTTGGTTATTTAATAACGAGACGGATGCGCCCGTGACGGATCATCATGTAAAAGGACTTTTTGCCAGACGCCCATCGATTGACAACAGGTCAGAATGAAAAAACGAATAATTCTTAGTATAATCAACTGCTGCTTATATTAATAGACAGACCTTATAATATAATGTTGTGTCATCATACGGACAATGACGTCGTATGAGACGTTTAATAATCTGAGGTTGACCATTAGATATAAATATGATGTACTGGATGTAGTGGTTTTTCATCCATTTCCTTGTGGTGACTATATTACAAACTGATAGCTGCGATCTGCAAGTTTTATTAGTTCGACGCCTTCTTCCTATTTTGTATTTTTGTCGCCTTTTGGGGTGATTCATTTGTTTTGTTTTTCGGGGGGGTTTCCAGTAGAGGAACTTTATGGACGTAACATTTTGTATTATCGTCCACGTTCACACACACATCACAAGCAAAGTCCTTGTCCCTTTTGTTTTCATGATAGATATCAAGTCTCTTCTAGCTCGCAGCACGTATATATATATGCAGTCTGTGGCTTCTTTACGATCTCTTTTTTTTATTATTCTTTTTTTGCGCTCTAGAAAAGGAAACAAAAATTTAGTTTCATGGTTCATTCTGTTATGTTGCAACATCAGTTCGCGGGTCGTTTGAGTTGTTGGCCGGCGAGTATAAAAACGTTCCCGGGATATCACCTTTCTTTTTACTCTTATACACAATAATACGTGGGGGGTTTTTGTGTGTTTGCGCATTTTCTTTTGTTTTGATTTATTTGTTCCTTTCTTGTGATTTCTGTCCGTTCCGTATATTATTATTATTAGAGAGAGTCACATCAGCTGTGCAATTTCTCTCTCTTTTTTCCCCCTATTTATTTATTATTTTATTCACAACAAAGAAGAAAATAAGGAAAATTCTTCATTTTGAAGTTGTCGTTCATGTTACACGTAAATTTCTTGCCGTCGAAAAATTTAAAGAAATGTAAGAAAAAAAAAAACGCGCACTCGCACGAAATTGGATTTGGATTTTATTTTTCTTCTTCTTGTATTTTGTGGCAGCTTTTTAGATATTGGATGGGAAATTTTCTCTCTCACTCCGCGTGTGTTGTATATATGTGTGCAAGTGTAATATCGGCTGTCGGTTGAGTTGTTGTTCACGTCACGCCAGCTACCCCTGACGTTGATGTGTCGTGATTTTCGGCAAATTCAAAGATGATGTATACATATAGAGATTGGATTTATATATTTTCTTGACAGATATTAGACCGATTCAAATCAAAGATTTTGGAAAAAATAATATCAACATTTTTTTAAAGATTTGTTTATTTTTGTTCGGAACCACCGTGTGTTGGACAATATGTTGATGTGGAACAATTTTCCATCTTGTGGTGAAAGGTCGTCGACGGGATAACCTGATCCTCTTCTCGCGATGTGCCATGGAATCAAAATATTAAGAATCGAATTTGATTGAGCGCACAGGAGCGTGTTGATAAACAAATATTTCAGCGTGAGATTCGAAATGACGTTGTCTGTGGATCTTTTTCTTATCGTCAATCCGCAATTTTTGTTGTTGACAAGCCGATCGATACGTCCAACACTCGAGGCTTTAAATAATCAAAGAGAAAAATAAAGAACAGTATCATCAAATATATACAGATGCAGGCATCAATCAATTAAAAGATATACATAAAGAATATAAGAAAGAGCTGAAATGTCGATTTCATTTCGTTTGATCGAATTAGACAAAACACTCGTAATAACTGTGGTCGCTGATGACGTTGCAATAACAAACGATAACATCAACTTGTCTCATCTCACAAAATGCGAAAGAAATACATTTTGAAAAATGTGCTGCGCGCATATTACCAAGTCTAGAGAGCTCTACGTGTCATGGAATGTAAACATTCCAGGAATTCTTGTTTGATATTGGATGTTATTTATTCATTCCTACCGAAAAGTTAAAAAGAAAATATATATCACTTTGAAGTGAATAGCCAAAGACAGCATGTTTACAGCATGATAATAGATTTACCATGTTGTGTCGTCTTTGAATCGTACAATTTTTCATTGCCCCCAATAGTAAATATGAAAGAGAGAAAAAATCGACGAGAATCTATAAAAGAGCGTTGACAGACTCTATCCCTCAATGTTGATAATGAAAGGATGAAAATCTATATACGCTACGCTGGATCGGGGATCTCTTGTCAGACGTTTTTCCTTGCACAAGAAGAGGATAGAAAAAAAAGAAAGGGGTGTTGTTCATCGTGGAGGATGTGTGCGTGGATCATGTCTTTCAGTTGTCTTCAGCTATAGAATATATAGCATCGTCCATCCGTCATTGTTTTGTTTATTTTTTTTTCTTTGATATATATTTTCGTGTGTTGCGGTCCCTTCTGTTCTTCCGGATGCTTCATCTTTCCCTGTTTTTCCTCTTATGGTCATACCCGCTGTCATGGCAATTCCTTTCGGACATTTGTTTGATCTTCTTCTTCTTCTTCTTCTTTTTGGTTTGATGATGCCGTCGCTTATAATCTCATCGTACATTCTTCTTTTTCTGATGATCTATCTAGTACCAGCAAACTAAAATAGGCCTAGATGGACATTTGCCTTTGTCTTTTCATCCAGCATTTTCCGGTGATATTCCGAATTGATTTCCTCTTATCGATTCCGTCTGTCTATACGAGAGAGAGAGATGATATCATTTATATCAAGATTTTATATATATTTCCCATTTTTTTTCGACAATAATAATAGATAGCAACAGCAGTTTCACTTGTTGCCAAGCGGCACATTTCAAGGACGCTAAGGCATTTCTAAAAATCACGGCAATTTTGCTACTGCAGAGAGAGAGAGATGTTTGTTCATTTCTTGATTGTCTTTGTTTTGTTTTCTTCTTCTTCTTTTTATATATTGAAAAGAAAGAAAAAGAAAAAAGTTTGACTTTCCCGTAACTATAGACGCCGTTTGCTTGAATGAAGTTAATCATGGCTGACCGGGCAAGAGTCCCGACGACGACGGGATATATACAAGGGGAAGCCATTTTCTAATCAAGACACACGAAGAAGAAACATCATCTGATTGGTGAGATGCTTCATCTTCTTTGCCAGCCGTGATCTGCTATACGTAGGGGCCAACCCGATTCGTCTGTTAATATATTACGTCATCCAGACAGTCGACGAAATTCTACTCCGTTAAGAAACGTTGATTGATGTAATACAACATTACGATGAGATAGAAAAGACTTTATATAGAAAAGACGCGGAGATGTTTGTGATGATCTCATATGATTTCACGTTTCCATCGCAACGGAAATCTAAACATAAAGACACACACTTGCAATAAGCAAAAGAAATGGCCATGTAATAGTAAATGATTCTCTCTCAACTTGTATTATTCTTATTTCCTTTTGTTACGCCTGGACACATCACAATGAAAACTCGTAGTGTATACGTAGAACGACAAGAAGTGATAAAAGAATATAAGAAAAACGTTATAAACTGACACAGCAGCAGTAGCGTAAAATAGTTTTGTTCTCTTATTATTTAAGAAGAAAAAGAATGCGTGTCCAATCTCTTTTTGGTGACCGTTGCGTGTCTCTTCTATAAGCCCATGAGAACGACGGATTTTTTTCTCCTTCTTCTTCTTTCCCTCTGCTGGCTATATATACTATATAGTGAATGTATATAGACCCGTTGTGAGTATATTTAGCTCTGCCTTGATCTTTAACCAAAGTTTTTTCCTTTTTGTTTTCCTCAGCTCTACTATTATGAAAATCGGTTTGGCTTATTTCTCTCTCGACCCGCCGCATATATAATCAAAGATGGAACCGAAATATTGAATCAAGTTGAAACGGTTGAGAGTGTCTATATGCCAACAGAATAAATCTATAGACACACACTGGTGTGGGATGAAAAGATCAATGCTGTGGACATCCAGTCGACCAACATGTTGTCAGTTTCCATCACATCGAAAAGATAATTCAACCCGAAATGCATTCGATTTGGAGACACGGCGACGACCACCAGCACCAAAGTTTCAGTTGATTGCTATAATGTTGGTCGTATACGCACGCCTACTCACCTTATTATATAACTGAGGGCGTGATTATCTCTCTACCACATTCAGCATCTAACGGTTCCATCTTTTCTGCGGTGGCAGGCATTCAATCGCCGTTATTATTAACACATGCAGTACAGAAAATGATTAAGTTTGCTCTAAATAAACTTGGGTGTTGGGTTTGTGTGGCGAAATTCATCGAGGGGAACCACCACCATCATCACAATCAGCTCTCGCACGACTGGAGAGCTAATTACACGACGCACGCAGTGCTGCGTGCTAGAACTGCTATATATATTAGTGCGGCAGACCAGCAGCGAAGGTAATACGGTTCTGGAGGCGTCCAGTCGTGTTGGTTTATAACCCGCTGGTTTCGCATGCTGGACTGTTACGTGTGTGTAGGACTGTTTATAAAACTCTTTTCATTTCTAAGCTAACTCTCGTCGTCTCTCTGACTGGTAGAAAAACCCCCGGGCAGGCGTCAAATATTTACCCAACGACTGATGTGAGTATATATGTATAGTGGGTGGTGGTGGGTGGGTGGAGCTCATTATTAAGAACTTTGTATGAAGACACAGCACACACACACACACATTCGTGTGCCTTGAGGAGGCATCAGAGTGATGCTGAATGCAAATTCAATTAGTGAGCACTGCTGTGTCTGTGCATATAGGTTTCTCTTTCGTGTTCTCCGATGATGATGGGGCGTTTTTAAAGGAAATATTCCAAGTCTCAACCCGAATTCTTTTCATCTCCAACCGACTTTGTGTCTCTTGTTTCTTTTTAAAAGTTTCCCGGAAAAAGAAAAAAAAAACTAATAATAATTTGAAAATTCCTTTCTTTTTTATTTGTTCAAAGAGACTAAATAGAAAAGACAAACTTTTTATTTTATTCTTGAATTGATAAAACCGAGAAGAATAAAGCTAATAGGTTCAAGTTGTCCTCAGGGATATTAATAATTGTAGTAGTATTAAGACTGCCATAAGTCCGCATATACGAATAATATAAAAGACATATCATATTTTATCCGTCTGCTGTGGATGTGGTATTACAACTGTCATTCATTTTCTTGATTATTATTTTTATTTTTTTAGATATATCCTCTTTATATAGTAGCAGAAGAAGCTATACTCTACTCTCGACTTTATATAGAAAGACTTTTCTAATCAATTTGGCCAATGATTTCCAATCAGCCAAGAAATGGCGGATGGCGGAATGGCGGATTATTACAAAGAGAATAATAATGAGATGCTCGTATATACACGAATCGATATGACAATGGATAAATAAAGTTTTCCAAGGAACTGATTTTTTTGTTCTTTTTTTTTTTTTTTGGTCGGGTCTCATTCCTATACATTTCCATATCTTAATCAGAAAGACTCGAGGAAACGTCTACTCGAATAATGTTGTTGCGTTGCTGTTTGTGCTGCTGTGCATTTGGCATACGACCAGAGTTGTTGTTATTCTACGATTCAATCGATCCTAATTTTCGTGTTTGTGTTTTGTTTCGGGGTTTTGCGTGACTCTCTTTCACAAATGCGCGTGACTGTCGTTAGGTTATCACTTTGTTGTTGTTGTTGTTGTTGTTGTTTGTGATCCTGTCGGTGACAATGAGCCCGTCAGCAGTCGGTTGATGATGAAAGGGACAGAACAAAAACCTAACCGAATGGGCGTTAACAAAGACATACAAAGAATATATGTAGAAATAGCGAAACATAACAAAAACAAATTGTTTGTTTTTCTTTTTCTTTGCTGTTGTTGTTGTTGTATATTTGCATGTTTCTGCTGATGACTTGTGGCGGGGGACATGAACAGAAAGTCTGTCTCGTTTCGTTTTTTTTTTTTTACCGCGCCAGGTTCAAATGTGTTGTACTAACACGACGTACTCGTGTTGAAGCCACAAACGAACAGCGGTGACGAGATTATATCCATCAGATGACTTTCGTCGTCGCGGCTTTTGTCATCTTCCTTTTGTTGTGAAAAAGAAGAAGAAGAAGCCGCCACATTTTTTTCTTTCTTTCTTCTCTTTTTCTTCTTCTGTCGTGTAACAAGTGAACGCGGATTTTTCATTTCTTTCATGACATTATACAACAAGATGTTGATAGGAGGAGGCGTGTGTTGCTCTCTCTTCAATCAATATGCGACATCGCACAGCGCACGCAAGTCATTTGATTTCGACTCGGAATCTAAACATTACACGAGAATCCCCAACGACTTTTACGTATTTCTACTTTTGCTTTTTTCCATAACACAGCGCCATAGCAATTGATGGAATAATATAAGAGTGATTGTGTGATATATATGGTAACCGAGCTGTGCGCTTATTATCGATCCGTGTCTTCATCGTCGAGGTTCGGAATTTGGCATCAAGTTTTACCTCGATGTCAAATGGAGGTGGGAAATTCAAGTGAAAATCACAATAATAAATATATATTTTTTGTAAAAACCAACTTTTGCTTTATATAGTCAAACATAAATAAGAGGATTGACGCAAGCACAGGACTTATTGTCCGTCAAACAGGGAAAAGGTGAAAAAAGAGAAAAAAATAAAAAATAAAAAATCCTTTTTTTCATGACATTCCACCTGACTGAAGAATTGCCCATCCGTCGGATCGTATAAACTTTGATTCCAGAACGACAAAATATATTTTTAAAAAATAAAAGGGATTTTCTTCTTCTTTCCGCCTTATTTCTCTGTCCCTTTTTTCTGCATCTATATATCTATCTATATATAATAATAAATAGCCTACATCATAGACACTATAACAAAGTATATATATACAACGCAAAAGTTTTATAGTGCCTAGGATCGAAAATCCTTGGTAGAAAGGGCTGCTCTGTTGCCGCCTTGATATAAAGCTTTAGTGATGATGTGAGTGCGGAGCGGTCGAGTGTATAGACACACACACTAGCCAAAGAAGATTCCGCCATCACCCCCGTAAAGTGAAAAAGATGGCACCTTAAAAGAGTGAAAAGGATTATCGACTACTGTGCAGCACTTTCCATCATCATCACACAGTTTTGTTCTTTTGAAAAAAAAAGAAAAAAAAAATGGATGGGAAATGATTTCCAGATAAAAGACGTTTGTTGCATTGAATGTCCGAAAGTGAACTTTGTACCAGTCATCGGCCACAGGGACTAACCCGCCGCTGGTTTGATAATATGAAGACGAGTCCCATCGTGTGAGCTTCAGGAAATGAAACGTTCCGCCATTCAATGCTGCTGCTGTGTATATCCATTTGGCTTTTGTTTTGCTGCTGCTGGTGGGAATTGCTTTAGCAACGGTCGTATCTTTTGGCTAACACGGTCAGACCACCCACCGACACTCTGCTGTATATATATATATATAGAGAGAGAGAATGTTATTTCGTGGCACAGTTCGTGTATACTAAAATACAGCACACACAATATTATATAGTGTCCCGCTCTCATATAGCGTCGCCTATATAGGGTCCAATCAAAGTTGGACCCTGCTTTGCCCACTTGGGAGTATATAGAGGCCATACATACAGTAATATTACAGTGTCTCTCTCTCTCTATATAGTATAAACCAAAAAGAAAAGATGACAAGTTAACAAACTTGTGACAGCCTTTGAACTTTGCTGGTTGTCTGTTGGGGGTCATTTCAATCACAACAACTGAAAACACATATAATCCCCCTCCCCCCCCGGCCAGCCATCGGATGATTGCATATAGGCGAAAGTTTTGTTGATTATTAGTCGCTATCTCTATGATATTTATTGTTTGAGTTGTTTATAATACAAATAGGCATGAAATGAAACAGTTACTATATAGACATATAGACTATAATATACTATATAAGTTGTACTGGGCGCAAAAAACCCACTAGCGCTAGATACGTACACGAGTTTGTCTCGTCTCTATATCATTTTGTTTGTGTGTTGATACTGCGTGTCTAGCGAATATTATACACACAGAGAGTTTGCTTTTAGTCATGTAATATTATGAGAGGCCCTTTTGGCGCTGCTAGCCGCCTCGTTTTTGGGCGCCGAGATTGTTCAAAATGTTTGCAATGTGCTCTCTCTCTCTCGTCGTCAGTTTCCATAGTGAAAGAAAGAAAAAAAAAAAAAGAATATAGTATAAACTCAACCTAGTTATAATATACTCTACCCATATCTACCCGTTGTGTATATAGAGAGAGAGATGAAAGCCTCCAGCAGATAAATAGACGAGGACAGAGCGCAGTTGCCATTGTTGCTGTTGGATAATATAAACCGAACTCAAGTTCTATCTCGTCTCTATATCCTTTTTAGATTCTAACATGATGATGATGCTGCATCACAACAAAACAAAACAAAAAAGTTTTGGGTTTTTTTTTTGCTTTTTTCTCGCCGTTGCTGGGCCATTAAGTGGGTTCCATTCCAGCCCTGTCAGCCCATATAGTGATGTGTGTTTGTATATACTTATTTTCTTTTTTTTTTGTTCTGATTACTATCATCTGTAGAGTTACACACACGACTTGTGTGTGTGTATTTACGTATAGCCAATACCCTTGAGAACTTTAAAAAAAAAAGGATTTTTTGTTTTGTAATATACGGATGGGACGCGGAAACTTTTTTTTGGGTTTGACCGTTCACTTTTTCCCTGCTGTATATCCAGACAGGAAGAGAAATTGGCGACGTTTTCTGTTGATTTTGGAGGAAATAAAGAACAAAAAAGTCAAGTGGGGAAAAACTCTTCAATAATCGTCACGGTTCAATTCTCTCTATACTTGACTCGGACAGCACAAGGCAATATCAGATTTTTCTTTAGTCTATCTCTCTATAGTAGGATAGTATAGACCTTGTATATAAAGTATCAACGACGCCAGCCAAAAGAAGTAAAAAACCAACGAAATATAAACAGACACATCAAATAAATACAATGGGGGGATCCAAAGATTTCTTGTGTGTGTCCCTCTGCTCAAATGGCGATAGAGAGAGAGAGAGAACTTATAAAGAGCTATCTATTCAGTCGATCTCTCTATTTATATTACGTAGTACATATAAAATAAAGGGCAAAAGAATTTATACGGACATCAGCTGGCAGGAGGGCCGTCTATTTATTTACAGGGAAATCGGAAACAAAAAAAACAAAGAGGGCAAATGTCATTCTATTATATACGTTTCCTATACAATGCTATATAGCCCAGCAGTGACTTTTGTTTGGATACTCATTTGAGTATATTTGCGTTAAGTGGGATAGTTCATTCACATCATGAATTCAATATCACCAACTGGGGTTTTAAAAAAAAAAAAAAGTATTTATCTGGCAGTCTGGCACGTCGGTGCTGTTTCTGACATTATTGCGGGACATTTGAAACCGACAAAAATCCAATTCTACCTCTAAGGGGTTTGTTATATATATATTATAGAAGAGTCTTAACAAAGTGGGGAGGACATTTTGTAGTACCGTTGAGCATTTTATATTTATACAAGCCAAAAAAATAAAATAAAATAAAGTAGGATAGAATAAGGACAGTGCGCCACTGTTACATCGATATCGCGTAGGATATAAGAAGAATTCCTCGAGTTCTTTTGTGTGCTGTGTGGCCTTGCCTTTGTCGCTGTGCCAAAACATCAAAACTTTGTTGGGATTTCTTGTCAATTGCTGGAGACGAGCCCAGCCTAGAAAAGAGAAATTCTATACAATACGTACGTGATGTGTAGAGTACTTGACTACTATATAGTTTGACTGGTTCTGGTCTCTCTATTTTCTTTCATCGCCCTTGTTTCTAATTCTCCTGTACACTGGCCTATGTATACACGAATGAATAATCAGCTACTATTTTTCCATATTTTTTTTTTAAATCGTTTGAAATGAAACAAAATCCAAACATGAAAGAAAAAAACGTTTCGAGTGCCATTTTCCAGTTTCATTTTCGGCTAGAGGGGGGACGAAGCGTTAATTACCGTCATGGTAATTACAACAAGAAATAACGGAAGTAACAACGTGAAACAGAGCGAGCAGCACAGAAAAGAAGAAAGATGTTAATGTATAGATTTGACTGTTTGCGGTAAATATACGTGCGGACCTTTTGGCTGGCTGAGTTCTACTATTTTTGGCACAGACAAGGGAAAAAGATTTTTAAAAACAAAACAAAACAAAACAAACATGCTGCAAGTTATTCCCTCCCTTATGTTGAACTGGAAACACCAGCAGCCGTTTTCTAATAATAATATGAACAACGAAACTAGAGAGCAGAGGTTAGCTCCTATACTATCTACAAGTATTTCTTCGTCTTCTATTTATTCTTTTTGTTTCTTTTGACGTCACCAAAAGTTCTTGGAGAGTTGGAAATAGCTGCTATGCAGCAGCACAAACAACTACATACGGTAGCCAGAGAGCGTCCCTTTACAGTTTCTCCCGAGTTTGAATGAGTTATTGTTACCGTTTTTTTGAATGCATCCGTGGGTGCCGTACCGTATACACCGTGAGTGTCTTATGTTTGGCCAGACGTACATTTAAAAAAAACTGGCTCTCTCTCTCTATATAGAATCTCTTTTTGGTTTTACTGTTTTAGTATATGGTTTTGCGGAGGTTACATTAAATAATGAATCATGTGGATGATTGAGATAATTACAAGGTTCGTTTGGTTGGCCATATTTTATTATCTTTTTTAAAAGCGCCAGTTTCTACACGTTATGATGATGGCGCACACACACACCCCTTTTATTTTAAAAGAAAAGAAATAAAATGACCGTGTTATTATCTAATAAATCTTTTTCCTTGTTTTTTTTCTCTATATATTTGCAGATTGTTGCTGCTTTTTTAAAAAATAATCGAGACTTGATCTCACCGGTGAACTTATTAACGACGAGAAAAAAAAAAACGCACCCAAATAAAAAAAAATTGAATTAAAAAAACGACATGAAGAAAATGAGGAAGACGACGGGCGGGCGGGACGAGATGAATCTACTGGCGCCTCTGTGCGTTTGTTTCGTTCTTATGCAGACCTGTCTTTTAAGAGGTAAGACACTTCTTTTACAGTTATATATCATCTGCGTGTACGTTTTATCGATCCGTTCGTCACTGTCACAACTTTCCCTTTTGTGTGTTATTGTTTTGCTTTTTTTTTTCATATATATTCCAAAGATAAATTGTCCGTTTCGTGTTTTTCAATTTTTTCTTAAATATTTATACAATACTAGGCGAGTAGAGAGAGAGAGAGAGAGAGAGAGAGACAAACTTTTCTCTTTATTCCTGTGTACTCTTAGGGCATTGGTTGAATTGGAATAGCGCCATATTAGAAAAGACGGAATCGATCGCCATTGATTTCTCCTTTTTTTCCCTTCTTTTATTATTATAATATTCTGCTTGCGGTGGTATAGATGTTTATATATTTATACGCCCACGCCTATATATTTTTCACGATTTATTTGTTTGTATTTCTTTGTTTTGATCGTATACCGTGTGCGTGTGCGTGTGAAAGAAAGTGAAAGGCGTTGGCCGGCCGTTATAATGAAAATGAACGAACGCGTCCGAGACGATGCGCCTCATTGGAGTCATCCGATTGATTGACTATTGTCCGCTGATGCGGAACACTTTTGCCAACTGCAGGATGCCCAGTCTATAATCCAAACTTATTGCTGTTTGATATCTGACGAAATGGTCATCACAATGATGATGACGTACGTCTAGTAGGTCCCGCTAATGAACTGGCAAACTAAATAGGCCGAGATGACCTTTAAAGTTGATATTGTGTGTCACCATATACAATATAGGACGAGGAGTTTATGAAGTCTAATACGCGTAAACACACAATAACTCGGATGCTGTGTACTACAGCATTCATATTGTTTGATGGAAGAGCAGCACGTTATATAATATATACGTACTAGACTATTATTTACATTTGTGATAAGTTTATATGCGCGCAGATAGCTTTTATGTTTCCATGATATTTCCTTGGATGATGAGAGAACTTAGCCAGGACCCGGTCTGTCCCGGCTCTGCATCACTTTCTAATTCTAAACGCACACATAGTATATAGTAGAAGGGACAGAATCAAGTCGACTTGACAACGAGTTTCCGTGGTGGATTTCATACTATACGCATAACACAAAACTGTCATCCAAAACTCACTGCGTCCATATACCAGTTTGGTGTGTATACATCTCAGCAAACAACGTCTTTCTCTCTTGATGACGACGATAGATGAGCTCGTCCGTTCGTCCAACAGCAGTCTATTACCATAATAATAATAAGCGTGACCGTATAATATCTTGCACCATATAGCGCACTATTGATGATTTGAGTGTAGCAGCAGAGTACTATATACATTCAAATAATTTATAGAAAAGAGTTATTATTCAACGTCGTCTGTCGAATCGACTGTCGAAGACGAAAATCATTTTTCGGATATGGATTTCAATTTTATACTTTGATGTATGCCGAGATAGTTCAATATCAAATATAGGCGTAGGAGTTACGTAATTCGAGTTATACGGAGACTATAAATATAGCAAAAAGGGCACTCTGATCATCATTAAGATTTGTAAGAAAATGATATCCGCCGATATTAGTGGTATTATTGAATAACGAAAATAATAAAATGTCGAATAATTTCCAGTCGAAAGATTACGAGTCATGAGGCAGCTGCTGCAGGTATTATACACAGTGAATATATTGGACCTTTACAGGCACCGTCCTGTATCATTTTACCAATTAACCAGACCTTGAACAAAAACTCTATACACTGTTATATAATAATGAGATGAAAAAGATAGTTGATAATAACAGTGAAAGTTGGCTTTTCCTCTGAATAATATTGATTTTTCTTTTTTTTAAAAAAAAATAGAAACTTTTCTTTTCATAACTCTGCGACTCGCTGCGACATACATAAAGAGATCAAATGTCTCTGGAGAAGGAAAAAAAAAACTTGTTTGTATATTTTTTAGCAATTTTTGTGGATCAATTATATATATATGACTGTAAAGACGTTTATATCAAAGTGATGGAGGGAATAGAAAAGGCTGCCTGGCTGCGTGAATGAAAGGTGCGGTCAAGAGATAAAAGATTTCGACTCTTTGCAGCACGCAATATCCAACTGTCACCCAAACTGTCTGAGAGCGTGTCACGATGGTAGAGTAGAAAGAAAAGAAACTTGGAGTTGCTGATTCGTTTGTCGGAGCAACGAGACAAAATAATGTAATAAAAGTGATGAAAATGCCCTTTTCTGTTTTCTATCTATGCTGTGCGGCCCGGCACGTGACGAAAAAAAGAAATGAAAAGTTACCAAAAACTTGGAAGAGAATATATCCGTGGGCATCTTTTATTGATAACTAAAGTACTCGTCTAATACTATATAAGATCATATATCTCAGACTACGTATTTAATGTAATGGGGCCTTCCACATATATATATAGCTGCTGCCCTCTCTATATCTCTTTGGACGTAACTTAATACCGTACGTGAAACTGTACATTCAAAAGCTTTTAGCAGCTATATACATATTGACATATAATATACAAAATCATTTCTGATTATTAATACAAATTTTGTTCCGCATCATCAGACATTTAAGGCCGAGGATGAAAGTGTGAGAGAGCCGGGCAGCAGCAGCGTAGTCCATAAGAATTGAATCAACTCGTCGTCGTGACACATCGAAAGTGTTAGGACGACCTCTTGGATGACATACATATAACACAAAAGTCCCACAAATTCAATTGACGATTCCTTATTTAAGATGTTCTCTCTTTGAGCTGTGATGCCCAACCAAATTCGATGTACGTCTAAGAGCATTAAGACGAGCGACGGAACGAGTGTTAAAAGTCTTCTTGTTCATGAGTCCACAAAGTCAAAGGGCTCCCAGTTATCGGGCATCCTTTTTTAGACACAATTATTTCAAGCCTTTTTTCTTGAGACTGCACTTGTCGAGATTCAGTCGACTTGTTATTTTGTACGCGATGTAGTCTGCAGTGCTCAGTGGTTCTATTTTTTTTTTTGTTTTGTTTTCAATTGTCAAAATAATTTGCTGTCGTACGGTAGATTTGAATTGCAAATATATATATTTGGATGATTATCAATATATAGGAGCTGTTGCAGCGTCAATGTCTATCGAGAAAATAATGGAATCCAGCATGGAATCTTCTTCTTCGTCTTCTTTATTCTCTTCTTCGTCGTTGGCTTCAGAGATTCAGGGTGACGAGCCTTGGAATAACAACAACAATCAACTGAACAGCGGCGGTGACGTGGCCACTCCGTCACTGATGGACCTATCAACTGGATTGATGGGATTGGATTCTGGACTGGTCGGCGGCAGCACGGACGATCAATTGCAATCTGGTGGTGGTAGTAGTCTAGCGGGAAGTGAATCTGGTCCGCTTTTCGATTCAACTACTGAACGCAATGTCACCGTTCTGGTTGGTAGAACCGCCAATTTGCATTGCCGCGTCCGTTACCTTGGCAACCGAACAGTGAGTTAACATACTTCTTATATTAACTACTTCTATATAAAAGAAAGTCAATCCTTGCCACCGCGGAGTTACTTTTTCTCTTCTGGCCGACTATTTGTTACACACACATTTTACTTTTGTTTTCATCGATTTATCTTGCGTGAACCTATCGAATCCGTGACCATAATTTACTACCCGTAATACCCGCGCTCTCTCTCTCTCTCTGTCAGCGGAGTCTGAGAGAGCGATAAGACCATCCTTTCTATATGTTGTATAGGATCGATCGTAACTTTGATTGATTGCCGGCAAGTCCTCGACTCCTTTGACTCTTTGTGTGTGATCGTCTTCTTCTTCTTTTTCTTCTTGTTATTTCTCAAGAAGTTGCCATCAGTCGATCGTATATAGAACACTCTCGAACGCATAATGTGGATCCGTATAACTCTCCACTGGTATATTTTATATATAAAAATGTATAGGAAAAAAAACCCTCCAAACTATCTATCGACACGTTCCCTTGTTTCTACAAGAGGGCGGATCATGTTCGATCCAATTAAGAAACGAGAGACCTTTGCGCTCCTCGAGGCACACTGTGAAATCTTTTAGTGGTTTATTATATGTACTACGCGTATAGGTTCTTCTTTTTCTCTATTTCTTGAACATTAGACCATAATAACCCCAATCTGATTTGATTATTATTATTATTATATCCTTTGGGCTTTTCTTGCGTATATTACACCTGGTTGGTTTCAACGTAAAAAAAAAAAACAACTCACGCATCAACGGTTATCCATGCTGCCCGTTACCCCATCGTCTTATTCGTCTATACTATTGATGTATGTACGAGATTCTCTATCCGACCCTGTGGGGAGTATCCATTTCTACCGCTACACAGCACAGCACATGAAAAAGTCAAGAGTTTGGCATTTGAAAATGGCGGCCAATATACCAAGATGGGCGCGCGCAAACAATGTGCCCAGCAGTGTATCCAACAGACATTTCTCGCCCGAGTGGAACCCAACAACATGTCCCACTTTATACGTATAGGACCAACAATAAAGCTGTTGACGATCGAGCGGCACATCCGAGTTATAGATCCGATTCCAAGTCACTTGAAACTCCCGCCAACATACGCACAACAGCAGCAGCCCAAACACTTTTAAAAAAAGTGACGATGTAAGGAAACGAGGAATAAGAAGTTGATGTGTATTTAAAAGATGAATGATTCTATAATCGTCAATAGAGTTCGCTAACGAGTATACAGATTTTCATTGCGTCCTTTGCTGGCCATCATTTCGTTCCAGTATCCCCCTTTTTAAAAAATTCAAAAGGGGACCATCTGTGTATATAGTGAGTCTATATTATATAAGAAGAGATGATAATATATGCACTGCACATGCAAGACGAGTCAAATGATGTATTAAGTGTCGGATGGATGGCGAGTGGAGAATCGTTTCTTTTTGATATTGTAGCCGTCGCTATACTTCTGAGAGACGACGCGTCTTGTGTTATGAATAATGAAGGCACTTTATAAAACGCGGCTGATGTTTTTCTTATTTTCTTTTTTTTTTTAAAAAAAGGTGAGCTGGATCCGGCATCGTGACGTCCACATCTTGACTGTGGGTCGATACACGTACGCATCCGACCAGCGATTCACCATCGTCAAGTCACGACCGACTGAAGACTGGACGCTGCAGATCAAATTCACGCAAGCCAGAGACGCTGGATTGTACGAGTGTCAAGTCTCCACTCAGCCGCATCGCAGTCAATTCATCCGCCTCAATGTCGTCGGTTAGTTAATTTCTCTTTTTTCTCTTTTTTTATTATTTTTAATGACTTTGTCTGGTCTGCTGCTGCTTATGGCCCGCGTTCAATCGATTATTGCGTCAGTCTATGTGTAGAAGTTTGAACGGGAAGCCGATGCTGGGGGCGTTCCTGATAATTAAGTCTCGTCCCTTCCTTTTCCTCCAAAGGCAAAGAAAAAAAAGAAGAAATGGGTGGGTGGGTGGGTGCTAGAGAGAATTGTGTGTGTGTCTATAATATCCTTTCCTTTCCGTCAACTGAAAGAAACAAAGAACACTCACGAAAACTGTCTCGTTCGTCTGTCGCCCCTTCGCATTTCATCGCCTCACGTTATTCCTTGTTTCGTGTGTGTTCGTGACGCTCACATTTACGTCACGCCCAGCATCGGAGCCACACTCCTGATGTTGGCAGCAATGTCTTTAACTCGTACAGCCTTTAGTTGTTTAATAAAAGAACAATGTTATATACCTACGGCGGGGACATTTTGAACGGGTGCCGTATTGCGGATGGCCAAATTCCGCACGGCAATGACCACAACTTTTTATATATAGACTATGTTTGTCCTCACTTTTTGACTATATGGGCGTATATATACTATGATATTGCGTGTCGTCATTCGTCTTGGGAGACCAAAAAAACTTTTTTCCTCTTTTTTATTCGTCGCAGGACTTGGATTATTATTTTCACTCAAAAATGACGCGAATAGTTTTTGAAAATATTTTTTGTATTTACTCTACGCGGAGAAAAATTGACGCGCCATACAATAGCCGACGACCATTTGGATATTCCTGTAAATAAATATTAAAGAGCTAGACTAGCTATAGAAAAGAAAGAAAAATCCATAGAAACAGCAGCTGACTGTAATATTTATAAATTTAGAAAAAAAAAAAAGAAAAGTCTTCCTTTTTGCTGCTGGGTATATTATTTTTCTCCTTTGCAATATTCTTTTTATTTTTATTTTGTTTATTATTTATGTTTATAGCTCGGTCGTTATATGGTCCTGTTAATGTCGCCCTTTTTTCTCTACGAGTGTGCGAAGTTTATCTCTTTTTATTTATTTTCCGTTTCCTTTTTTTTTTCGAAGACCGAGCTGCTCGTTATTTCCGTTTTCTTAGTATTACTGTTATTATTATCATTTTATATATTTTTTTCCTTATTATTTTTCTCTGTTTGCTGTGTCAATTTATTGTTTTCTTTCTTTTTGGTTATTTGTTTTTTTATTTTTTTTTTTTCACTCGTCCTCGTGCAGATGACAGTCCTGTCGGTGATCAGGGTCACGCGGCCACCGGATCAAAGTCATCCAAACTAGGCAAAAAGAATCTCGCCCAGTACCGTAATTTGAGTTCATTGAGTTCCATTTTGTTATTATCGCTACTCCTGTTGTTGATGAATTGAATTATTATTATTTAATTCCTTGTTTCTCCTTATTATTATACAAATATCATCGAATTGATTGAAGTACATCATCATTATACTTCTCTCATTATATAATTCTTCTTTTAATTGATTCATTTACGTATTTTGGATAAAATATGAAAAAATTGATTTAAATCTGACACGTTTGTATTTTGGAATTTCGTCTTGTTCTTCCTTTTTTTCTTCTTTGAATTTGTTTGTTTTTTTTTTCTTTATAAAAAACCAAAAAAATTGTGTGTGTGTCGTTGTGAAAAAAATCAAATCTTCTGAACGCTTCCAGCTCCCAAGGCGGTGATTTTGGGCGGTCCCGAGTTCCACGTCGACGTGGGCAGTCACGTCAATCTGACTTGTATCGTCCAGTTCAGTCCCGAACCTCCAGAGTACGTCTTTTGGCATCATCACGATCAAGTAAGAAACAAAAACAAAATCTAACTCTTTTTTTTTCTTGTGTAAACCTTCAATCATCATCAAGAAAAACAAAAAAAACTTTTGATTTGTGGCGCCACTAGAAAGAAAAAATTGTACTACATTTTTCGAATTTTGTGTCAAATTTTTCGCGTTATGTCGACATTTTTTTTTTTTTTGGTTAGGGTAGGAGGGGCTAATTCAAAACAAAGACCGGATGCTTTGAATAGCGGACGGTACTCGCTCATTTTCACTCGACTCCGACGTGCGACTCTCCGTCGCATGGCCGAAAAATTGAAATTTCAAAAATGTCGATCTTAAATTCTAGAGCTTCTTATTTTTCGTGTCCTACTTTTGTGTTGTCGTTTGCACACTTTAATATTTAAATTTCAAAAAATAAGACAGAAAATATTTGATATCACACGGTTGAATGTTATCTGTCTTGCATGTGCATTCACTTTACACGGACATAACGGATGAGAGAAATAGGCCAGTGCAGTTTTGCTCATATCTTTTTCTTTTCTTATTTCTTTAAAAACAAAACAAAAAAATGAAATAAAAAGGAGCTGAGACATGATTCGTCACGAGGCGGTGTCGCCATCGTGACGGATAAGACAAATCCAGTGACGTCGACTTCCCTCCTACTCCGCCAAGTGCGGCTCTCTGATTCCGGTAAATACTCTTGCACACCGTCCAACGCTGATCCGGCATCTGTCACCCTTCACGTCCTCCAAGGTTTTTAAACATTTTTCATTTCATTTAAAAAAAAAAAAAAAAAAAATTTACAAAAATTTAATTTTTAAATATATACAATTAATTGAAAAAAATCAAATCAAATCAAATAATCATCAGGTGAAAGACCAGCTGCTATGCAGAGCAACGGAGGCATATCATCTCATTATTATTCGATCCATTCGATTCTACTTTCGCTCTACTTCTTCCTATCCAGCTGGTTTGATCATCGTCTCGTCTCTTGGATCACGTGATCATTCCACCACCAACCGGCGGTGTGACCATTTTCTTCAACTTTGGTGGTAGAAATTCAGTCAAAGGAAAAAAAGAGAGAAAATGATTGCTGGAGTCCCGGCTACTAGAGATATTACATTTTGTTTTTTCTTTTTTTAAAAACTATATTTCATTTCAATTCAATGTGACAGCAGAAACCAATCATTTTTTTGTTTTTTTTTTCGTTCCCTCACCGTTTTCTATAGAATTGGTTATACAACTAAGAGATGGAGGTCAATAGGGAACGGGATACGATTTTGTGCGTGTGGGAGGAATGAAAAGAAAATCAACCAAAAAAAAAACAAAATTCAATTTTTATTTTTTATCTTTATAGTCCAATATACTATACAAAATGATATTCAATTACCAACCATTCATTCATGTCTGACCCAGTTTACTCCCCACACCACCACCACTATATACATATTTATATATTCAATGACTAGTACACACGCGTTTAGACCGCGTTTTTCATGCGTGAAACTATCGTGTATTCCCGCCGTGTATTCCCCCCCCCCCCCGTACTTATTATCGTGACACACAAAACACAATCATTGCGTTTGATGTGAAACTCTCATCCAGCGGCAACAGTTGATGCGTGTTGTGTTTGATTTGCTGTCAAGCATCCATTTTTGTTTTTCATTTTGAAAATGAAATTGATTGTCCCCTAATGAAAAAAAAATCACGCGATCATTAATTAGTCGTTATTTTTTTTGTTGGATCTTTGAATTCTTTTATTTTGATTTCATTTTCGACGAATTAAAAAAAAAATTGTCTTTTATTTTACGAATGGGTGATGAAAAAAAGGGCGTGGCTATGCAGGAAGATACCGGTACCCCGGTACCGCCGAGCGTGATTCTAGAGACGTAGTGCTTTAGAAGAACATTTTGCATCATCTTTCTTTTGCAAAACAAAATCAATCAAGATGTGGCCATTTTTTTTAAATGTGGGGAGGGAAATTGACTTTGTGATTCCATTTGATCCACCGATGGAAAAATGAATCAATTTTTTTTTCGTTCGAAATATTTCTAGAAAATAATTGAAGAAAAGAAGATGAAACAAAAAAAAAATATTGATTACATGTCATGTTTTTTTTTTCAATTCATTGTTTCACACCTTTTCGATATTCAATTATATAAAAATAAGAAATTTCCGACTGCATTTTAAATATCAAAGGCCCCACACCTCACCAATTATCATTTTCTCGTGTAAATACGTTATGATTGTCACAGGTGACACCCCACCAAGACGAACCCGCATATTTAAAAAGAAAACAAAAATTTGACAGTCTCATTATTATTATGTTCGATTCCAATATTAATATTATCAAAATACTACCGCGCCCTCCATGTTTGATTTCTCCCGATCCACACACCTCCCCTCAAAACCATTTGTCTCAGATTTTGTCGAATAATATAACTCCTCCAAAACGATGATGACATTTATATATGAATGATGTCGTGTTCTTCAATACATACCATTTCGAATCGAATTTGTTTTATTTACGTTTATTTTTGACAAAATAATTTGAATCGCAACACCAGGTGGCAGTGAAAAAGAAAAAAAATGTTTTGTAAACATCTTCCAGTTCGACTGAGCTGCCATTAGAAGATTGTTGTTGCTGTTATTGTGTAAGAGATTGCTATTGTTTTAGAAATGTAAGACTAGAGTCAGCAGTGACAATCCAGCAACTTGCCACTTCAAAACAAACTGTGTGGCAAAGAAAGTTGGCATAGCCACTACTACTATATAGCCCCAATGGAAATGGGTAAGTTAGATAAACTTTCATATTCTCTCTTTTTGTCGTTTGACAAAGAAAACTACTACTACCGAGACAACTTTGTTCTAGATTCTATATTAGTAGCGTGCTCTAGCATGTCTTTGTGTCGTTACTTTATATATATTTCTTTGCCGATTTGCTGTGCAATCCTTTTCCGAAAATCGATAGATATACTGTCACAAAAATTCACGTGGCTCGTTCAATCCCAATTTTGTACTTGGGTGACATATTCAGTTGTGAATATGTTCTCCCAAGTCTCTTGTCTCATAGCGTAGTAAGAGAATCTTCATGCTCGAATAATCTCATTCTGTTCAGTGTTTTTTAGTTCCCCTAGTTTCTCTCGAGAGTTTTGTGGAACTGATTAGTGAAAGGGTAAAAGTTGAAACGAAATCTCTTTTCACTTAAACAGACAAAATTCTACCAGAGTCTTCTCCATACATTTTTCTTGCATAGTTCATTAATTTTTTGTTTTTTAATCCCTGGGTTAAGTTTGTGCAAACGTTTTGTAAGAAGATCGTTGCCGCTTGTCGTCAGAGAAAAGCTTGAAAAGAAAAAAACAAAACAAAAATGAAACAGGTGAACTTTAGAGCCGACAACGTTATAACCCGAAACTTCTGGCCTTGTATAATTCTACTGTAAATGTCAAACTTGAACGAACTTGATATTGACAGAAACTCGCTCCTATGCTGTATATGTGAAACTGAAACGTATTTTACTTTAAATAACAAACTCGGGGGTGGAGTTTCTATTCTCAAAATCGATACTGTTCTCGTCTGTGTGATGTCGAACGATTGTTCATCTAAAGATCTCATTTTTTTGTTTTTCTCCCTTGGTTGTACACATGAAATAATATGGCAATTTGCTATTGCTTCAGTCGATTTCACCCTTCTTGTTTCCTCATCCTGAATGGGATTCCCAGTCGATACATTCATGGATGCTGGGCGGTAACGATCTAAACGGTTGGGTGCCATATAGGAGGAATATTCCATCATCATGGATAGATTCCTTTCTTATTGTCTTCCTTAAAATTGGAGAGATTTGGCGGGGGGGGGGGGGAGGAGGGCGGAGTGTACAGTTGTTTTGTCCCTATGCTGCTGCTGCTGCTCCTGGGTGATGTCGACGTGCACAGCACTCTGTAATAATCGCATTAACCCCCTTCCACATCCGTTGCACTCGACCTCCCACATTGTTTAGTAGAATACGTCACCAATTATCGACTTATTTCGGGTCGAAAGAGCCGGACTTTCTTTTAAGATCCGCTAATATCATAGCAAATAAAAAATTCTCTTTTACTCCTTTTTTTTTTAAATATATCTTATAGTACTTAATATAGACTTTCCCAGCTAGAAAACTGACCATCCATTGATTGCTATGGACAGTGTACTATGTAAAGAGAGATTGGTAGTCCTGAACCGAATTTAGAAGAAAACCAACGCCAGCACAGAAAGTAGAAAGAGGACACAAAAGTAAAATTTAATCTTAAACTTGATAAGTATATACTACGTATACTATCTACAGGGCGGCAATTACTTAAAAAGAGAGGCGGCAGCAAAGGTTTCGTGCGTGAGCTGAATGACTTTTTCAAACGCGTGGAACTGACCAGACGTCTCAGCTCCTGGCTTCCCCATACATCAACGACCTAATGAGTTGACATGTCGTCCTTTTTTCTTTCGAGACTTTAGCTTCTTTTTCTTTTTTACTATACGTACCAAGTCCACACGATAAAGAAAAAGAGTCTGAACGATATATAAAGGAAGCTGTTGTTTTATTGATTTCTCTTTTCGGTTCGTGACTGAGCGGGAGTAGCGCGACAGCAAAACAATCAACTGTTTTTGTTTTTTTTTTGTTGTTGTTGTCTTCCAACGGGTATAGGAAGGCTCCTATAATATTATATAGCTATTGGCAGAGTGAAGCCAATTTAGTTGGAGGCTTTTTTCCGTCGTCTTTGATGCTTTTGAGACAATCGAGCAAAAGGGAATTTTATTTCAGATGCGTACAAAAAGTTCCCTTTTTATTTTTATTTTTAAGAGAAGGTTGAATCGAATTAGATAACGAAGGTGTAGATTGGCAATATGATGAGAGGCAGTATATAAGATCTTATATATACTAATGAAGAATATAGTATTTGAAATAGAGAGAGAAAGAGGAGCAGGCAACTTTTTGTCTGATTACTTGGTTGGCCTCCAGGAGGAGTGCATTCACTTTGAACGATGTGTAGCACAAGTCTCTGGCCTAAATGAAGGACTGGATTAGATTGGCTTGATTCATTTAACATGGAAGTACGCCTCTCTATCTCTCATTTGGCGTAAGCTTTGCGACGTTGTGGCCCCACCTTTCATTTCAAATGGCTTTTGTACAAAAAAAAAAAAAAAAAGATGTATAAACTGGGTGATTGCCCGGACATTTACATGAGCACGAAATCTTATAATTTGCTACTTTTTTCTCGAGTTTCTTATATATATTTGCTATCATCAAAGAGATTCAAATAAGAATTTTATTTCTACTTTTTCGATTCGTGCTGGTTATTTACCATTTATTCCGGCCAGGAAGAAGAGAAGAAACACAAATTCAATTGGATGGATGTTGCTCCTATTTCTGCATGCGAGGTCTTCCTTCTCCCTCACGCGCTCATAAATAAACTGCTGCTGTAAGACGAGTGGAAGGCAAGTAGCAAAGAGCTTTCATAACGAACTGAGACAAGTCTCTAGCTAGTAGCGACTTCTTTTTCCCTCTCATCTTTCATTAGCCAGGTCATGGAAGTATATACCAGAATTTGAAAATGATTTTTTTTTTTTCAGCGTATACTATGTGTAGGGTGTTTCTTTTTATTCTTTTCATTCGAGAAAACTCACAGAAAACGGGACTTTTTGAGCTGTCCGTTTTTATTTTCAAGTCTCCTTCCTTCCTTCCTTCTAGTGTAGTTTGTTGACACTTAATACGTCGGCTGGGCTCAGTCTCTCTGTGTTGTTCTTCGTCGTCTCTCTGGTGGTGTCTAACAACTCGATGGATGGGTTGTGTGTATGCGTTTCGCTCATTAAACCTCCATTATATATACCGACGCTCTGTCCTCTCTCTCTGTGCATGCCATTAAGATGGCAAAGAGAGAGAAAGTGGAATCATGGAAACGAGATTTTCTGCGAACGAGATCACTTCAGCAGAATGACAGTTTTTGCTTCCCCCCTTTCTCATCCGCTTTCTTACTACATTTATTTGTGTGTGTACTTTGGCGTTTTCTTTCTCGGAACCATATACCCACTGTGACTCACACACACACACTATCCGGATGGTGCTGGGGGTCACTGTGTGTGTTCAAAAGCGTGTTGTATATCAAGAGAGTGGAAAAGAGCTCAAGTCCGAAATTGGAAAAGAGACGAAATGTTTTGTAGTGTGTCATGCATTGCAAACAGACAGCGCCAGAGCGGACGGACAAGAAAGGCAGAGAACAATTTGCAAAGCAATAGACCAACACATAGCATCCAGCAGCTGGAAAACGAGACGAGAAAGCAATAGCAAGTAGTGAATTCACACATCTCGCAAAGATGCTGGACGGGTATTTATATCAAAAGAAGTTGTTTGATGACTTTGCCACTGGTGGCTCCCTAGTCTTCCCTTTGTTTGTACCGTCGCTAAAAATGACTTGAATCTCAATATTTTGATGTAGTTTATTGAAAAGTATTCGCTATTTTAATCACTCGTCCTACAAAGTTCTTTTGACTAATATTTATTAGGCGTCGTGTCATTAGTTTATAATGCTGATTTTTGTTTTCTTTTTCCACTTTCCACTCCATTGCGTACTGCGTTACATTTCACGGACGCTCTATTATATAGGGAGAGAGCGCCATCTTCCTTGTGCGCTGCCGCGCTGCAAATGGACCTTGCATGAATTACACATGTAATATTTACATAAAGGCCGAAGAGGAGAGAGAGAGAGAGAGCAATGAAGATTCGTTTTTATTCTTTGTGTTGGCCGCATCGTCGATGAAGAGTAGAGACTCGGAAGGCAGATGATTCGATTACAGTTGGAGGCCCATCATCGCAAATGCAAAAAAAAACAGAGGAAGAGAAAAGAGATATGATATAGCATGGGAGGAAGCCTCGTTCGGGGATAAATGGTGGGACCATTTCTTCTTCTTCTGCTAGAGGCCCCAGTAGTCGTGAATAATTCACGAAGCCGCGCGGAATCGTCTTCTTTTGGACGTCCGCACAACACAACAGAGAATCCTTTTCTCTCTCGTTATATTGGAGGATAGCCTACATGTTGCCTAGAGACAGCTTTGCGTGATGCGTTTCGTGCGGGGGTTTGAGTTTTGTATTGTTCGAACGAAAGACACAGATGTCGTTGAGTGTTGCGCAGGGAAAATCATTCGGCTCCTCTTTCTTTTTTTTTAGTTGCGAATATAAAGTAGTCTGAGAGAAATCAAAATATGGGACGAGTCAAACGATTTACGAATGTAAATTTTAAATTGATTAAGTTGCGATTCCTCTTCCTTGCGTTTTCATTGCAAATTCAGAAGATTGAACACATTTTTACCATTTTCGTTGGGACAAAAGGAAGTGCCGGAGCAATTCCGGTTAACTCTGAACGAATCAGCGTACTAATAATTGATCAAACAGAGTATGCCGACCCCACACTCAACAACATTTTGTGCACGTGAATCATCGCAACCCGTTTCATTTCGTTCAATTTTTTTTTTCACCTTTTTTATTTCTTGATTTAATAATAATAAGTCCACGTGATTTCTTCCGTTTAAACAAGAAATGGAGTATACAGGCCAGCAGCTATAGCAGCCATGACCGGAAGTACTAGGAACAATTATAGGCTTGTGTGGGCATCCGTTGAATAGATGAAACTTAATTATTCCGTTTAGCGGAAGTGTACAAAACGTTAGAAGCGCAGAAACTCGATATATTTAGTTTGGGATTCTAATGCTGCTATAGGGGGAGGGGAGTTATGTTCCTTTTTAATTGAAATGCGGAAATATAGGAAAAGTTTTACATATAAAATATTTTTGTTTCACTTGCCCTGGTGATGTTGGAAAAGCGGGAAAAAAAAATCGAAAAGTTTACGGCGTAGCGAGTCGAGACTATATAACAGAACGACGACGGCGAGCTGGTGAGGAATAAATGCTGGAAATTGGGGCGGCGTTGGAACTAATTGGGCAAACTATAAATAGCCCTATCCGAGAGAGAGATAGAGAGAGAGAGAGAGAGAGAGCGGAACGATAGGGCGGGCCAAGAATTCATTGTTAACTCGTCGGACGCGTTGATTGCTCTTCTTCTCTGTGCTCTGTGTGTTTCGCTCATCCTATTTACTGTTGTGGCCTAGCAGCTACACTTTGGATTGTGTGGGACCAAAAGGAAATGGCTAATCGTTGCGCTATTTTGTACGGAAAATAGAAGAAAAGGCGGGCGAGACGATCGATCGACATGTTCTTCTCTCTTTTTTTAACCACGAATCAAACCCCCGGTACCGACTAGACTACTTTACAACGACCAGTTCCACATTACTATAAGCCAGGCGGTGTGGAAATAAAAGAGAAAACACACTAACAGCATCGCTTGGTTGAGTCGAGCTGCGCTTACTAGCAGATCGATGGCTGCCAATTCAGCAGCAGCGGCGTCTTTTTCTTTTATTTTTTCTTTAAAAACGAAATGGGGCAGATTGGCCATGGATTGAAGATTTGTAGAGAATAAGGCGGTAGTGGGTGGGGTGCTGGTCGCGGTTGTATATGGCAGGAGCACGGTACTCACGGGATGGCCCGGTGAATGATGTTATATTGTTCCAATTCGATGATTTGGCGCTAGGGAAAGAACGAAAGAAGGTCAAGAGAATAAATAGAAGAGACAGACAGCAGCACTACGTTTATATCGCATTGAGCTGCTGCTGCTGCTGCTGCCCTCAATATCTATAATATACGAGCCTCTTTTCCGCTGTGCTATTATATGAAAGACGACGGTTGAGGAATAGCCAAAACCCTCTTTTTTCTTTTTGATGATATTCCTGTTTTTATATATCTATTCTTTTTTATCGTTGATTTTTATTTCGCGTATTGTCTTTTGTGCCCTGAACAAAAGAACGTCGTACGCGTCCAGCAGCAGCAAGTCCCTTTTTTGTTCCGTTTTCATTAGCTCTCTAAATAATATACGACGATTTTAAACTGCCTCTTATCAAGGGCTCCTCTTTTCTTCATCCTATAAAGAAACTAATAATGATCACCGTGGTCTCTGCCCTCGGTTGTTGTTGCTGCTCCTCCGGCACACACTATATTATTATATATTTTTTTTTCTGCAGGGAATTCCGCATTCCTGGATGCAAGTCCGCTTGTCCAATTTCTTGATGTCGTTTCACGTTGCGATTCGTTAGCGATTCAAAGCTCGTAGTCTCATCTTTCGATCGTCGTTTTTTTCTCTTATATTTCGCTCTTTTGATACGACGGCGGCCTAACGCATCTCCATCATCAACCACGAGCAGATCCGCCTTGTGGAATCCTGCGTGAATTCGTACCAACTCAGTTGGGATGTGTGTGTTATATGGATGGATAAACATAGATTCGTGATCCTTTTTTTTTCCATATTTCTTGAAAAACCTATCCATCACCATTTCACTCACTAAGATATGATGCAGCTCTATAAATGATTGTACAGTTAGCAGAAACTTTCATCTCTAATATGTGTGTGCACTCGAATATTAAGAGTTCAAACATCTTCTTTCTATATCGTGAGTTGCAGGCGCACGTCGGCCCACAGTAAATAATTTCTCTCCTTTCTCTTTGCTCATTCCTTTCTGTCTGCGCACACATTGGTTAGATCGTATATAAGCCTATTCATCATCACTTTCTATACACACACACAACTCGGTGGCAACATGCTGATTTATTTTTTAAAAACATTTTTTTTTCTTCTTTTTTTTTACTGTATATAAGAAAATCATGAAACTCTTGGGCACAACGACCTATAGAATTATCCGGGTTTCTTTTCATTGCTTTGTCGAGCCTGTATAGAAAATTTTATTTTTAGGAGACAATATTGGCAGATCGAAAGGATTAGCAACAATCCAATTACTGCCAATCTGCCAATAACTGCGAAAATATTTTTTCCCTTTTGACCTGATGGAAATCTCTAATTGTCGCCGTTATACACTTTTATTCTTCCCTTTGTTTTGAATGACATGCTGTGTCAACGAAAGGAGGTCTATCATTTCCAGAAGTGAATGAAGTCATAAAAGAACACTCCATAAGCTTTCTTTATTATTATTATTATTATTATTAAGTATATCATATGTATTCTCTGCTATAGATAGTTCAACTAAACTACTACTACTATCCATCCTTTGCTTCCGGCAATACAAGGAAATGATACGCTTGGTCTATCGTCAAGAGAGAGAGAGAGAGAGTGCAGCACACGTAACCGCCTGTATATAGGCTCTATGAAATGCATTTGAAGTTTGGAAATAATCGAATGTTGCAATGCTCAGCCGAGCGAAGGCTAATGTTGTAGAACTGTTGTTTGACTTCAATGGCAAAAGAAAATGCAATTTTCCAAAGGGATCGCTACAGAGAAAAGGGACCAGCCCCTAACCCCTCAAACAGCATCAGGCACATTATGGATATGTACTGTAGGACTAGAACGTAATGCTATCAAGGAAACGTAGGACGCAACTCATGCACAAAAATGTGTATACCCTTCCGCGAAGCGCGCATAACGTGGATAGCGACGACTAACAATTCTCATACACGGAGAGAGATGCCAACCCAAGAAAAAAACAATTTTTCTGATGTATTTCTTTTTTATTTTGCTTTTTATTTTCAAAATGAGCAGAGCCATCTTCTTTTCTAGCCGTTGCTCTTCTCTTAGTTAGGCCTCTTGTTCTTTTAAAAAAATGAAATTCCAGGCAGAAAGATCAAATAGCCTTTTGATAGTTTGATGAACCTATTCACCAGCCACAACTTAAACAGCCACAAAATATAGTCGTGTCGTATTATTATGGAAGCTGAATCGTAAAGTTTACAAATCCCAAACAGTTGGAGAATTTGATGGCCCTTTTTTTTTATCGTTGACAATTTCACGTCGACAATCATCGTGTCTTTGGTGTGTACGAAGATGAGGTATTCCGAGAAGAACTGCAGAATGACGTACTTGACTGACGCCATAATCAAAGTCAGTATAATAGTGCTATGTCTTTTCAAAAGCAAAGAGAGATAGAGAGAGAGTTGGGATCCAATCAGACACCTCCATCCTTTTCTCGTGTTGGGAACTGCACAACTTAATAGCACACGCCATTTCCGACGAAACAGATCAGCTTGGCTTCATATTGTATACGGATGTGTACTGTGTAAATTATAACGATCTTGTTATGTTCGTAATATTCAAAAGACATTTATTTTACGTCACGTTTTGGAAGGATTTCGATCCTTTTGCTGTGCGTGTAGGTGTCGGAACTTTTGTGTTATTACCCAGTCAAACTTGTATAGTTGAGACTGATCTTTGCCATTTTTAAAAACTTTCCCCTTTTTAACATTTCACAGCTCAGTAAAATGATGAAAGTGTTCTTGGGCGCTCGTTTCCTATCAAATATTGCAAGATATGTGTATTATAGGGTTATTGCAGCTTATACAAATTTGTGTGAAAAAAAAGACATTGCTCATAAGCCTATTCCGTCGTCATTATTTTCAAATTTGTGCTGTCTGCTGAGACAAAACAGTTCAAGGCAAACACGGAATTGCACTCTCTACGTTCGCTCATTTATATCAGTTGTCTATATTTTATTCAAGTGTGTCAGACGCTGAATAGTTAATGCTTGGACTCTTGGTTCAACACGAATATATTCTCGGATTTCGGATATACCAACCATTGCGTGCACGATGTGTAGGAGGGTAATACCCTTTTCTCATTACCTGATCTTATGGAATTTGTATCAGATCCGATTATAAGACGTGCTTAAAAGCTAAAAGGCATCCACCAAGTCACACTGATGTCAGACACAAAACGTTGAAGGGTGTGAATCTCTTGGGCGACGACGCTCGCCCGCTTTTCAATTGCAGTTAGAATGTCTTTGATTATTCACGACACTGACTCCCAGCAGCAGCTAGAATTCGATATTCATTTATAGCCAAGCTAGAAGAAGATTATTGGTTGAGCAAGTATGTATACGACTAGATAGTGACTGTGGTGGGTGTGGTCATCAATATAAGAGAACCAGCAGCTACATACAGACAGTTTCCCTTCTGTAATAAGAAAGGGATGACGTCTTTGACGTAGCTTTTCAGCTGGGTTTGTTGCAAATTATTGAATTACTGTGCACACACTGAGGGAAACTGCTCGAATCATTGTATTCTTAACGATTTATTGGTTTTCCTCTCAAACATGCCGTGTAATTCAAGTAGACTGCAGTATAGTCTTTTTGTTTTCGTAGTCTATAAAAGATCAATATGATTGATCATTTCTGAAATGAAATGTAGAGTGATGCGCTTGCATTGAAAGGCCATCGAGTGCCTGTCGTGGTGTAGTTACGGTACTCAATATTTATATCCTATTGGTTTTGAGTAAAAAAAAAATAACGCGGAAGGAAGAATCGAATCAGTTTTTTATCGGCTGTGATTTATTGAATAATTTTCTAGGAACAATCGAAATTGCCTTCGCTCACGTCCACAATTATAGTTGAAGGACTTACACTCGACTGTTTTACTCTTATTTTGTTTGTTTTTTTTTACCTTAGGGAAAATAAGACGACAGTCCCGTTACGGTTGTTACGCAAAATCGATCGAACAGAAGTAGAGCCTCGTGTATCACTTGACAGGTTTTATTTTTCCGAAAATCGAGTGACATGCTCAATATTATACGAATGCCAAATATACTACAATACGGTAGCCTATTTTTTTTTGTTTGTCATTGAAATAGACTTTAGCTTAGCAACAGATTCTAATTAAAATACGTGGAACTCTCACAACAATAAGTATGTATGTACGGTACCTCTTGCACTAGCTATGAGCTCTTAGAGCCAACAGCAGTAAGTTTGAGACCATTATAGTTGAATTTGGTAAAAACATATTATTGATTAATTAAAATCTTAAGAGGAAAGTCGTTGGAAAATGAATAATTCTCACTAAAACACGTAGGATCTTAGCGCCGGGTTTACGTTCAATAATTAAGCTCTTTATCGCGAATGGTATAGCGAAATAATGAGGAGCAACATTATTATTCAATTCGAAGTAGCATATTACACATTTCTTGCTACGTTGTGATATAACAAGATCCTACTGTAGTAATTCAAACAAATTGCCGGGATAAAATACATGATAATATTTTGGTCTACTGTAAAAGAGGTGGGACGTAGTATAAGATCCATTTTACATGTGATTTTAGAATAAGGTAGTAATTTTTCCAGGTAGTAATATTCAATTTATCAGGAGTAGAACATTTCTCACTCGATTACTTTAAACATGTTAATTCAGGAATTAGCGTGCAGTACTTCGTTTCGTCTCCGGAGAATTCTCTGGCTGAAAATGTTTGTAAATTCACTGTTGTTTTCCTTTCCAGCTGTTGCTACCTTCTATTTTGTAGGGAAAATAAGTTTGCAGTTAGCGCGATAACTGATTTTCATTTCAAGCTGGCACTCGACATTTTACCCAATAATTGCTTTTTGTACCAAAAGTAAACAAATTGTACTTGCAACTAGAACTGACTCTGGATTCAAACTTGCCTTTTCGATTTCTCAGGTTTTGTTGCATATTCACTGTTTTCCTAATGAGTGATCGAACATGCTCTGTGATTGCGAAATAACAGTTGAAACAATTTCGTTCACAAACACAAGTTTGTCTTGTCGGTCGCCATGGTTAGACACATACTTGAGGTTTTATGTAATTCTTCTTTTCCGTTTTTGTAGTTATTTTTATTTTTAGCAAAGAAGATAAAAATCTTATGAAGTTGTTAAAATTAAACATGCAAGTTTGATTTGATTTTCGTTTGATTAAATTAAATGAAATAACTATGATATTGAAATAAAAAGATTAAAATGAATGAAAAGGTCCAGAAGAGAAACTAATTTGTGCGTTCTGGAATAATTAAAAATACTAGTAATCAACTGAGAAATACGAATACGTTGCATGGAATATTTCTTTAGGTGCAGCCCTTGTACTTGTGACTCCTTGTAGTAAGTCTGTAAAGTATAAACTTTCACGATTTCTCTACCGCACTCGTACGGCCTGTAATACATTTGAACGATTAACGCGGGAGCGGCCTTCAATTGTTTAGCAGTTTCAGTGGCATCTGTTGGAGTATTTATGCACTCTTCATAGCTATTTAGTTGTGAAAATATTTAGTTGTGAAAACTAAAAGAGAGAGAAAAAAAGATGGATGCTCATTGTAAACTCGTTGCTCCTTGGTGAATTATTTTTTTACAAATTTTCTCTATTTTAATTAATAGCAATCTACATTTTTATAGGTTAGTGTTGCTTGCTTTGTTCTATATAATAATTTTATTTGAATGTAGTCGGCATGAACAAAACCTTTTCATTTCACTAGTCTGCAGACTCCAGCCTTCAGAAAGCTGGATCATATTATATTGCTGTTTGATTCTGCTTTGTCAAAATTGCTAAGGGAATTGTTGCTCATCACATGAAAAATGTGGTAATTTGTTTGTTTTTTTCTAATTAAGATTGATACAATGTACATAGGAATGTGTATTTAATGTTTTTACAGAACAGTAACTTTTTGTTTATAAAAATGTATTATAGTGGGTTTCTTCATTTTGTGTATTAAAACTCAATTGAGTACCATTCTTAACTGTAATTTTTTTTCCATTCCGGCATTCCCAGTCATGTTTTCTGTATGTGGCAGGTTGCATGGAAGAGGTGTGGTGACTACTCTATGACAAAAGGCAACATCACATGTATCTCGTGTGTGATTGCTGGTGTCAGTAAGCTTTCCAGATTTTATTGATAGCTGCAATCTGACAAGTAATTTCGTTTTCTTTTAAAAATATTAAACTCGATGCATGTATCACTTATCTACCAACTATTTAAATTATATTTTTCTTATTTAGGTTAGTTACATTTTGCCAATGGTGTGAGTATTTGTGAAGCATTTGAAGTGCTTTTCATCACCCAATAATTTTTCAAATGTCAGGTATCAACATTGGATATATGGAAATCATTGCAACCCTTGCTCCCTATATATTCCTCTGTAGAGAATATGCTATCCACCCAGGGGCATCATCATCAACGCTGTATCAAAGATGGTAATGCTGAATCTGCATCTGCTCTCACCATCATTGAATCAAACATCTGTTGTGTCCAAAGCTGTTGTGTTTGATGGATTCATTTCTTTGTTGGGCTCACCTTATCCAGTTGTGGCCAAAAAATTGTTTTGGCCCTCGGTAATATTGCCGGTGACGGGCCGGAGCTAAGAAATGACGTAATTGAGCAAGGCATTATTAAGCCTCTGCTCCAATTGATCTTACCTGATACTTCGGTAAATTTGATTCATTTCTTTATTGAATAATGTGAATATTTCGGTAGTTTGTTTCTTTTTTATGTCTTTGTTAGGCAACGTTTCCATAACCTTACTTGGAACCTCTGTGATGTAACAAGAATCTCCCTCCCAGTCTCACTGCAGTCCAGCAGCTTCTTCCCGCTTTCCAGCTACCGCACAATTTCTGGTCCTGATGCCTCAATTTTGATTCTGGAATCTGATGCATCTGCTAACTATCGTGATTCGTGAAGCAGAATTTACTTTCCTGCCATTCCACCTAGCGGGAAAATTCGTGTAAGTAAGTTAGTCACAATATGACAAGCGGTCCGCCGGTGCGGTCGTCTGCTAACTTCTGTTTTACTATTCCACTATTCCAGCTCCAACACCTGTACTACTCTTTCTCTACTGAAATAGCTCACTGCACATTTCCTTAAGGTCATGGTTATTGTTATCTGTTGAAGTTGGTGAACTGAATCGCTAACTCCAGTTGAATAACTACTGTGTTTAACATATTTTCTTGTTGCATACTTCTTTTCTTCATTTGAATATGTATGATATGATGATGTATGACACCCTGTGACTCTAATTAACAGTCAATTCAACTCTGTTTGAGTTGTTGCTTGTTTCAGTGGCATCTGGTCGGGATTTTGGGACTGTTTATTGCTGTTTCCTTGGTTTTTAAGAAGGAAAGATGGATGACAAATTGTCAACTGCTCTAAACTTTTGGGAAATTTTGACTCTTTACCTTTTATTTTAACAGCTTATCTCAAAATTTGCTATGAGAGTAATTTCTTTTCCTTCTTGTTTAAAACTTAAACTGTTATAATTTTTGTTTATTGGTGTTGCTTCATTTTTTATTTCCTCTCTATTTCTGAAGCATCTTTCAAAAGATAAATTTAGAATAAGTACCTTGCCAACCATATAAGAATGTTTTCAATCCCGATTTCCTTGTTTTTTAATGATATTTATTTGTTTCTCATTTTTAACAGGACACCAGCTTGATGGGGTCAGGGTAGATCGTGTACTATTACCGGCTTACCGCGCATTTTCCATTCATAACTCGGCCAGAGTCTATAGCTCTGACTCGGCCTAGGAGACGCAGATTGAGAGTGAACGTCAAATCTGGCAACGATGAAACAACCCCACACCCTTAATTCGTTTCCATGACGCTAAGACGTAAGACGGCAGCATTTTTGTTGAACGTGTTCTTTCTTAAACGGCAGCCAACCTACAGTCACCATGCTACAGTGAGTTAATCAACTTTATACCGTCGAAAGTGATAGTGATGCAATGCATTCAAAATAAGTGAAGTGTTGTTTCTCAACTTCAATTCCATTCAAGGGGAATTCTTCACCTTTTGCCTCTTCACTTCTCGTCTGGGATTCAACTGCTAGTGCTATCATTCAGCCACTAAAGGTAAATCATTTTTCCCGTTATATTGAGTAGGCTTGGATTGCAAGAATTTTAAAACTAATTCTATTTGCAATTGGATTCTGCATGGGCAATCATCAGAATTGCATCAGGCACATTTGACCAGACCAAGTGCTGCAGCTGTTGCTGGATTTTTATCTTTGTTGGGCTCACCTCATCCCGTTGTGGCTGAACAAGATAACACCTGATACTTGGGTAAATTTTGCTGTTTTCTTAATGGAATGATGTGACAATTTGGTAATTTTTTGTTTTTGATATAGTTGGACCTGTGTTTTGTTTTAAGTATCTTCCTAGTGTCACTGCAGTGAGTCTGGCTACTGCTCCTAGTGAGCCACTACAGGTAAAACTCATATTTGTTCAAGCATGATTAGTAAGCATGGATTTGAAAACATTTTTCTTTCCTTTTCAGATCAGAGCCAGCAATACTGATATTGTACCTTGATTCTTCATTATATATTGAAGTAAGATGTCTTATTTATGACCCTCCAAAAGATATCATTGAATCATGAAGCTTGCAAGTCCCCGTTCGACCAGTGCACTCCCAACCACAAGCTGCTGATCACAGTGGAAGAATGACCAACCACGGGCACATGTATGCAAGGGGAAACGGGGCCACAGAAAGAGGGAGCCCAAATATGCACTCAATTTTAAAATATATTAAATTAAGTCGCCGCCAGTCTTGATTCGTCATCTTCTTCCATTCAGTTCCATTGAAGGCGAATTTGTTAACACCAGGGTTGACTGTAGTTAAGAGAAACCGAAGAAGTGATACTCCGAAAGCCATTATTTGACCATGAAGAACCTCCATGTTCCAGTTCTGAGTTCTCCATGTCTCTCCATTTCAATTTATGATGCAACATTCTGTAGATCACAGTAACAATCAGTTGTGCATTCCAATATGTAAATTGCACAAATGCAAATGAAATATTAAATACCTTTTCATTGTTGAAAAGTTTAAAGAACTGGAGCAACACTAGGTTCATCAATAGCTGATACCATGAAACATCCTGAAAGTGGCAGAGATAAAATGTCACAGAAAATGTTGAAGATTGGCAATCCTATTTTCAAATAACAAAACATTTATAAGGAAGAATCACTCACCTTTAACTGCGTCAAAACCGTAATGCCAGATCACTAACTCCTTTCTCGCGTCCATTGAAGTTTACTTGTCGGAGAAAATCAAAAATGTTGCATGCTTTGTTCTGTCACCACATGTCTTTAAGATAGTCTTTTCCCTGAAAATAATCAAAATACAATCATGAGTAAAAAATAATTAAGTTGTTAAATTGATGATAAATTACTAAATTATTAATACGAGAGAAGTAAATGTAAATCACGTTAACTTGAACAACCATTTTCAAACAAACAAGAGTGAGTGACATCTAGCGTTTAGTAAAGGATATTCACATCAAAACAGTTACTTCCGGTTTCTAAATTGGCTAATAACTCAAATAACGATTAAGCTGACGCGTGACGCCCAAAAGAACTTGGTTTGAATGATCCTCGACAAAATTGGGCTCGATATCATAAGTAGGTGAAAAATATCAGAAAATCGATCGAAATCGAGATTCTTCCCAAAGTAGTTTAGGGAAATTTTGTGAAAATGTGTGATTTCGACCAAAATACGGATTTCGTTTCAAAATATCAATTAGAAATATCAATTGTGTTTGTTTTGTTTATAGCTCAACAGTTAAGGAGCTATTGCATACTTCCGGTACACTTCAGGAAAGTTTACACAAAATTAAAAAGTGAGCTTTGATGTTTTGATAGTCTTTAGACTTCGAGCTAAAGTTAAAGTCCATGTTTTGTGAGTATCCGAGTTTTCAACTAGCAGCTTTGTTTTCAAGTTTCGACCACCATCAATTCATGACGAGACATTATCAACTCAATCGAGATATCGCCGGGAAAACCAGAATCAGGCTGAAACTGTCAATATTAAAATCACAGCTATTTCAAAAAAGACGCACGATTGAGACAAATGATCCGTTTCAATATTAATATAAATATTAAACGCTCGCGATTTAGTTGTGCAGAATATAAATCCAGAGAACCGGATTACATTGGAGTTGATGGACAATTCCAACAAAAATAACGTAAGGTTTAACTACATCATGAACATGCAATAGAATATTAATCGTAGACTCAAGCGACTCCGCACGTGCAACAACTCCTACTGTGCAAGAGAAACGAAATCAGTTGTTTACACTATGTGTCGCGAACGGTGAAAGAAACGGAAACGAAAGAATATTTTAGTGGGATAAATCTTAAGTTTGGTCACAGAGAAGTCAACTGTGTCAGTAAAAGAGGATTGACATCACTCCTATATCACGCGGAATAGAAAAAGAAACAACTTTTTATGGACAAAGGAACTGAGGTAAAAAAAAAATTCTCAATACTAAAGCATTAAGTCGAAATTATGAAAAAGAAAATTTGACTAAAAATGGAATACTGCAACCACATTACGTAAGTTAGTATTCTAAAAATAAGAATACCGTAATCAAATCGTTTAACTTCTGATTTCTAAACCAGCACTAACCAAAGAGAATGATGTTTCAGGAAGACTTATTATATAAATTGAATGATGAATGAAATTGTTAATATTTTTCTCATTTATTTGTCACTGTTGTCACGTGACACGAGAAACACAAAATAGTCTGAAGTCGAAAAGTTATCAAAAAGAAACTTAAGAAAAAATCTTAGTCAGTTGTCTCTTTGGAATAGAAACACTAGTAAAAGTGATACCTCACACTACAATGCATAGTTCTGTAATAACCCATTTAACAATTTTAAGCATCTCAAAAGATGTTGATGTTATCTTAATTTTTTTTTTACATTTAAATATACGCTAAATGTAGGCTCCCTTTATTCCTATACAAGTAACAGAATGAGTTGTAATTACTTGAAAATCTGGGCTTCGTAACAAACTGAGAATCTCTCCATACTTTTATATAGTCACTATATGAAAGTATAGGATGTAGAATTTAAGTACATTTATTAACTCTAGTTTATGAAGTAACGCTCTACGTTTACTTACTTGCGAAATTATGGTGGAATTTATCCCGAATACAACAAATAAATTGAAAAAATAACATAACACACATAGGAAAAAAGACATTTTCCAAAGACCAGGACAACAGTAGCGAAGGACATCTAGCGTCAGTCATTAGACACTCATCGTAAGACTTGATTGCCAGCAATTCTTTACAATTCTTTACACACGAATAAATCTTAAATAATTCTTTACTTAAACTTAAACTATGCTTTAATTGATAGAAAATGTGGAGAGAACAAAGTTCACTTTTTACTTTGAGGAAATTAGAAAGAAAACTCAAATTTACCGGAAGTTTACCGGAAATACACCGATAGCTCAACTATTGAGCTGTGATCCAAACTCACAGATTCGTGATCCCCACAAATTTCAGGTGGTACAGTTGTATTTTAAACAAAATCCATGACATAGCCCAAAAATGTTACTGATTCCTGAACTTCCAGCTTTTTTTTTGCGATTTTCGGGTATTTTCTATGGAAACATGAAATGTACCCATTTTGCACGAGGATCACGAAAATCGAGTTCTTTTTTGCGTCATCTTAATGGTTATTGAGCTATGGCCACATTTAGAAACCGGAAATAATAGCAATCCTATGGATATAACGGTTCGGGTTTTTGCCAATCTAAAAAAGGAACTTTCTTTCCATACTAATAAAAACCAATTGACTCAAGAAACTCACTTGAAAATTCTAGTCTGAAGTTGTCTTCGAGGTAATTTATGATTTTAGAATCACTTTCGTATGTACTTCACCAAAAGTAAAAGTCGCAAATTTAAATGTAAAACACAACAAGTCGAAAAGTAACTAAATAATCGTCAAATAAAACTAATTTACAAATCAAAACAGTTCTTAACTGAGAGAAACGGCCAACATGGTCACAAGTCAACAAGCACAACACGAATCAACTACAACCAGCAGACTACAAAACCCCATGCTATAACCACAGACCAAGAATAGAAAGACTGTCATCGGCCTATGCCTGCTGAGAGGATGCTAAAAAATCATGCTCGTGCCTGCCGCAAGTTGGCGCTGCCTCTGCAACCGTACGTTTTTGATGATTTTTTCCGTTTCCCTACTGATTAGATGCTTCACACACCCGGGATTTGTGAATAAACTAAGATAACCAATTTCTTGATTTTTATCTCTTAATTATAAGCAAAAATTCTTTATATCTCCTTATTCATTTTAACTGTATTGGCTCAGCCTTATATATGCATAAAAATTTAGGTACAAAACCCCATTTTCCTCTCGTTTTCTTGGTTGTTTACTTCTATCGTGAAACGCTGTACCAATGAAGAAAACGAGGGAAAAATGAGGTTTTGTACAGAAATTTTTATGCATATATAAGGTTGGGCCAATACAGTTCAAATAAATAAGGGGATATAAAGAATTTTTTCTTATAATTAAGAAACAAAAATTAAAAAATTGGCTATCTTAGTTTCTTCACAAATCCCGGGTGTGTGAAGCATCTAATCAGTAGGGAAACGGAAAAAATCATCAAAAAAGTACGGTTGCAGAGGCAGCGCTAATTGCGGCAGGCACGAGCATCATTTATGGGGACGTATGGGTCGATGACAGTCTTTCTCTTCTTGGTCTGTGCTATAACTTCGCCATCTATTTGAGTTATTTGAATTTGAAACTCGATAGGTAACAAACGAAAAATGAAGGAATTAAAAAAAAAAATATCTTATTTTTTTAAAGCCACGAACTCATGAAGTTGAAGAACTGAAGTATTGACATCAAATATTTTTGTTATTTATATTGATGCATAAAAATATACAAGCTCAGTGAGTTGATAATTTTTAAACAACAATCACAAAGTCACATAGAGCCTTACATGAAAAATTCCAGGGTTATTAAACATAAGAAAACATTCAAAGAGGAAGAAGTTCTTTTTCAGGTTCTATTCGGGAACAAGGCTCTTCAGCTTCCGTGCATTTAGGTGTTGCCTGACTGAAAAATTTGCTTATCTCTTCCAAAGTTTTCCCTTTCGTTTCTGGGAGGAAAATTGCAACAAAAACGACGGCGATCAAGCAGCAAGCTGCATAGAGACCATAAACACCAGCAAGTCCCATAGAACCGGCCATCAGAGGAAAGGTTCGCACTACAAAAAAAGTACATAAGACATTGAAGGAAGATGAAATGGTACTTAGTCGATGACGATATTCCAACGGAAAGAGTTCCCCCATCACCAACTGAGGTACAGCACCAAAACCGGCGGAATAGGATATGATGAAAGACATGAGGCAGAGCAAAGGGAGCCAGCCCAGTTCAGCCAGTAAAGTCTGTTCTTGCACTGTACTTTCATCCAAAGCAGACAAATCCTCCCAGGTTTTTTTTGCGTAAACAAAGGCACCTAATCCAGAGAGTGATGCTGCCATAAATGTTCCTGAAATCATCAGTAATGCACGGCGTCCAAATCGATCAACCTAATGACAGAAATAATAAGAAACCATATTTCAAGTGAATTGCAAAGTAGCTACTAAACCAGTTGTAGTCATACCAATAAAGCCGATATTCCGGTGAAAATTAATTGCACAACTCCGATCATAATGCTGGATAAAAATCGATCTATAGTGCTCCCAGCTTCCTGGAAAATACTGGCCGAGTAAAATATGATAGCATTAATGCCGCTAAATTGCTGAAAAAACATTAACGCCATGGAGATGAGCAGGGGTTTCATTAAATGAGAGCTGGTCAATATTTTGATGTAGCGTGTGTTGGTGGCTTGCGAGCTGTCATTGATTTTTATTCGCTCAAACTCCGGCTCAATATCGGTGTACCTGAAAAGGTATTAAAATTGTAATTGGCAATAGTAAAATTGTGTTCTTTGAATTTATTTTTGATTGCCAACAAACGTATAGAATTTATAGATCTAACTCACTTGCCACGAAGCTGCTGAAGTGCAACCTTGGCTTGAGGTTCCTGGTGGTGGGCAACGAGCCAGGAAGGTGTCTCCGGCATAAATATCTAGAATGAATCATAGAATATCAACAGATAACACAATCGGGAGTAAATTAGAAAAAAAGGGTTGGATTACCATAACCCTATTAAAAGAATTTGGTATGAAATAAGAAGATTATTGTTTACCATTGCCAAACCTAAACAAATTGGCATTGATCCAATTACGAAACACAGAATTTGCCATTCGACAAAAGCCCCGATAATGTAGGCAATTAGGATACCCAATGAAAGAAACGTAGCTGTAAAAGAACCTAAAGTTCCGCGTATTCTTGGGGAAGCGCATTCACTCACCTATTTGACATTGAAGTAATAACATTATTTAGGTATAATCCGCAATTGCGCTATTATCCAAAAAAGTGGGAAACAAAAAGCGGAAAACAAAAAGTGGAATTACATAAATCTGTGAAGTAGGTGCAGAAGCTCCGGTTAAAACTCCGGTGATGACACGACCGATGAAGAGAAGCGGTGTCCAATTTACGTAATATGACAATCCCATTAGATAAAAACCGAGGATGTAGGGGATTGAGATGGTCGCAAGGGTCAGGCGTCTACCAAACAATTCCATAGGAAATGCAATCATCAAACTGCCAAAAATGGCACAAAGTGGAGGCAAAGATGCTGTGAAAAGTAAATTGCAAGAGTTGCGCAAGAGTTTATTACTCAGTAATGTTAGCAGGCTAAGGATATTCATACTTATCCAAGCAGCTTCTTCTTGTTCCAGATGCAGCGTATCATTTTTCGTCGTCGTTAACTGCGGGATGGCAGACGAACTCCTACATTATCGCGTTAAATAAATAACAAACATTAGCTTGTAAAAGAAATAAGATAAGATTATTCAAATAGACAATTAGAAATCGAAAGCGAGAAGGGGATTTTACCATCCACGAACGAGACCGGTACAAAGCATGGCCCAAGAGGCTGAAGTCGCGCAAACAATCTAAATTTTAAACAATAATAAAGAAAATATTAACCAATTTGTAAAGAATGGGGTTGACAAACCCTCGCAACTTTCTTTTCTTTTTCAAGAATATTTTCTTTACCCCCCTCTTCTATATCGTTTCATGTTTCTTTCTCTTACGGACTTTGTATAATCGAAAAATCTATTTTCACTTCTTTGTCTCTCACGTTTCAACTACCCACAATATTTAAAAAGGTTGTAATTCAATAGAATATCGCCGTCGGCTTATCTTTATTCCCCCCTCATCAAAATGATATTTAAGAGCAATTTCGCCTAAGGCTATATCTTTGAACCCTATGTTCATAGAATCATAGGAAATCTCAAACAACTTTAAATGAGAGCCTGCACAATCACACAAAGAGTAATAGAACATAAATAAATAGATAACTTGGTGTGTTTTATGCATAATATTAAATCACTTACTTGCGGGGCAACTTTCTGCCAATTTTTGAACGGGGGAATATTCTTGCGAGTCTTCATAGTTGTCTAGTCAAACAACCCTACTTTGTTTGCTGTAGAGAATAATAAGGTACGCACAAGTTTTACCGCTCTTCTCGAAGTCCCAAGAGTGAATGATTTTTCGAACGTCAGAGACTGGTCACTTTTATCGCCTCCCAACGACTCTTGCATAGGTAACGTGATCCTAATGACTCCCCCATAAGGAACTTCATTTTACTTGCTTTCCGCTTTTGTTGTTCTTTCAATTTCTTGCTTTTGCATCATTCCCGAAGCTCATCCTTGAAAAATAGGAAACGGGAAGGATATTACACATTTATCGATGAGAACTTGGGGAAATTTCCAATACTCTCGGTAGAGCGCATCATACCATGTAAGTCAGTAGATAGATTAAAAAACCTTCAGGGTTGAAAGGAGATACCATTACATAACAGGACTAGCGTGAGTAGCATCCGTACTGTAGTGGCTGGCTGACTGCTAGCGGAATGTACAATTCTTGTTAGATGACAACATTTCTCCTTGTGGAATCAGTGGATCATCTCTCACATTTCGAGCACTCATCAAAAATCCTTTGCATGTGTTATATCCTTACACAACAACTAGTTTAATGGAAGTGTAAAGAAAAACTTTTAATCTGATAAGTGGCAGCAAATAATAAGTGTATAACCACTTTAACATCAATCCTTGGTACCTGATCTTTTTCATTGGTTTCTCCACCCTAAAGAAATACATATACATACAGTATACATTCCAATTTTTAGAACATCGAAATCAACTGAAGTTTTCGGAATTATTATTTTTATTTTACTACTTAACAATGAAAAATTTCACTTATGTTGGCATCATGGTTTTCATGTAATGGAATATTTCATTACAAATAGAATATCAAAATCAAATGGAACGTAAAAAAACGAAAGAGCGAGTACAAACTGAACGAAGACAATTTTTTAGTCTTTTGCGGCTTTGCGCATAACTTTTTAAATTCGCAAACAGTTAATTATCAAGAATAAAATAAAATCAAAGTTATAAGCTATTTCATATCTAGTGAATATAGACACTTACACTTGGGAATTGAAATCTATAAAGTTGTAACGATCACAGGACAATTAAGTAGAAAAACTGAAATATGACGCAGTTTTTAAAAAGGGTCGAAATTTTAGAAGAGACAAAATATTTCAAATACTTTCGACTGCCACCTTCGCAACGGCTAGAGGTTCCTTTTCTGGTTTAGACTGAATGCCAGCGGCAACACTTTTCGGTGTTGGCTGTCCAAAAAATTTGCTTATCTCTTCCAAAGTTTTCCCTTTCGTTTCGGGGAGGAAAATTGCAACAAAAACGACGGCGATCAAGCAGCAAGCTGCATAGAGACCATAAACACCAGCAAGTCCCATAGAATTTGCCATCAGTGGAAAGGTTCGCACCACCAAAAAAGTACAGCCTAAACTAAAAGAAGCGGAAATGGTACCCAGTCGATGACGATATTCCAACGGAAAGAGTTCCCCCATCACCAACTGAGGTACAGCACCAAAACCGACGGAATAGGATATTATAAAAGACATGAGGCAAAGTAAAGGAAGCCAGCCCAGTTCAGCCAGTAAAGTCTGTTCTTGCACTGTACTTTCATCTAGGACGGATAACTCCTCCCAGGCTTTTTTCACATAAACAAAGGCACCCAATCCAGTTAGTGATATCGCCATAAACGTTCCAGAAATCATAAGTAATGCACGGCGTCCAAATCGATCAACCTGTAAAAGAAAACATAATCATTACTGTAATTGTACTAGAAAATTAAAAGAAGATGCTTACCAAGAGAACAGAAATCATAGTGAACACCATTTGCACAATACCAATAATGATGCTAGATATAAAACTATCCAAGCTGCTACCGGCATCTTGGAAAACGCTGGCCGAATAAAAGACGATAGCATTAATGCCACTAAATTGTTGAAAGAACATTAACGCCATGGAGATGAGCAGAGGTTTTATCAAATATTTGTTAGTCAGTATTTTGGCGTAGCTTGAATTTGGTAATTGAGCGCTGGCGTTGGTTTTGATGCGCTGAAATTCAGTTTCAACGTTAGTGTACCTAAAAACGTTGGCAATAAAAACCATGAAGTCAAGGTGAATTAGAACATCAAGGGAGGAGACTTCTAAACTGTCAATATGACTCACTTGCCGCGAAGTTGTTGAAGCGCGTCCTTGGCCTGAGGTTCCTGGTGGTGTGCAACAAGCCAGGAAGGTGTTTCCGGCATCAAAAGCTATAATCATAATTGGTGAAGCAAAAAAATCCACAAGGTTACAATGAGGGTTAGCACAAAGATGAATTTCTTTCCCTTGAGCATTAGTCTCTAGGATGCATCCTTTGTTTACCATTGATAAGCCCAAGACGATGGGCAGAGATCCAATGACAAAGCACATAACTTGCCACTCGACGACAGCTCCAATAATGTAGGCAATTAAGATACCAAACGACATAAAGGTGGATGTAAATGAACCTAGGGCTCCTCTTACCCTTGGAGAAGAGCATTCACTCACCTATATTGAATTAAATAGGTAAATATCAATGGGTGATTGAATCAAAGTTTTAGCGAGAATGGTGATTACATAAATCTGAGAAGTAGGTGCAGATGCACCTGTAATCAAGCCCGTAATGATTCGACCGATAAAAAGTAGTGGCGCCCAATCCACGTAATACGACAATCCCATCAGATAAAATCCTAGAACGTAGGGGATTGAAATGGTTGCCAGGGTCATGCGGCGGCCATACATTTCCATAGGAAATGCAATCATCAAACTGCCAAAAATGGCACAAAGTGGAGGCAAAGATGCTGTAAATTGATTCATCATTTAACTCGTGTGAATTTCCGTGTTTATCTTGGCTTTATGTTGAGTCATACTTATCCAAGCGGCTTCTACTAGTTCAAGATGCAGTGTTTCATTGTTCGCAGACGTCAATTGTGGGACGGCTGACGAACTCCTGTTTATTATGCGTTAGAGTAAAATATTCAGTTTTAGGATAACATAGACAAGTAAAAAAAATAGAAATCGAATTGCATATTACCATCCGCGAACGAGACCGGTACAGAGCATGGCCCATGATGCAGAAGACGCACAAATAATCTGAATGTCAAAAGACAAAAGAAAAGAAAACTGTCATTTGGGTTTATGGACTTAAGGTTAACAACTCTCTCCACTTTCTTTCCTTTCATTTGGACCACTTTTATTTCTAGAAGAAAGGAAAAATTCAATTGTCCTTTCTGACCCACGTTTCTCTTTTTCTTGGGTTTCCCAATTTTTCATTGACTATTTTAATTCCAAAGCAATGGATCGGTTTCTCACGCTTAAACCAACCACAAAAAGTAATAATAATAAGACTTTTTTATTTTTAAAATACACCATATCGTAGACCTACTTTTTAATCTATCAAAGGCATTTTTCTGTTGATGAGTAAAATCAGTTTAAACACAACAAACAACACAAGAATTATTACTTTTAGACGCAAGCGATACTTTTCGTTTTAAATATTGAAAAAAGTTTTACCTGTGGAGCCACTTTAGGCCAGTTTTTGAACGGCGGTATAGTTTTGCGAGTCTTCGTGATGGAATGGTCATCCATGGCAGAGGAAAAGTGAAGCGAGAAACTGACGTGAGTGCCGCTGATCTCGAAGCTGAGAGTAGAGCGAATGAATTCCGGGCCGTCATTGGCGGTTACTTATATCACCTTTGTCGGTTCAGTACATGGTAGATGGATAATGACCCTAATGACTGGATTCTTTTGCCTCAAGCGGTAAAAGCAAGTAGGTGGATTTCCACCTTTCTCTTTACAATTCTCTTCTCCACGCAACACGGCCGTATTTATCCTTGGAAACTTCACCGTGGACAAATAAGAAACTCGTTTACTAGTTTAACATTATGATGTTTCGTGAAATATGAACATTAATTTTCAAGGATAAATGATACCTTACATTCACGTATTCACCTTGACCGCATAGACGATTTTCTAGAAGAAGCATCTTTTGGTTGACATTGGGCTCATTTTTTAAAGTTTATGCATGCGTTATTAACATAAAACTCAGTCCATTTCAAATGACTTTAAGTAAAATATTAAACAAAAATTTACAATACAATATAAAAATGTACCCCCATTTCTTGCTGATGGGTCCCGTATACTTATGTTGGGCGGAAAAGTCATTCAAAGTCAGCCAATTTGCTTAGTCACTCTCTACTTTCATTATTTATGATTTTTCCAAGGTTATGTAGGTAGACATTCCATCAAATTTGCCCGGGTTACTATGGTATTATTCTTCCCAGATCCGCTTTTCCAGCAGTGGATAGAAAATTTTCAACTAGCAACCAGCCAGCTTTCTATGAAAACATCAGAGTAATTCTTGAAATTAGACGTCATCACTATGTGAAGCATTCTTCGTCATCACTATATTTAGCTACATTGTTGTCCTTGGTTTTTTTGCAACGAGGAACCGTTCCGAGAAGGGAAAATCGGGCTCATTTACTCAGAGATAATTCATTTGAAAAAGAAACACTTTTCCCTTTTTAAATAGATAAGCTAGTTAAACGGATGATAAAAATTACCTGATTTAAGATGATAAAAAAAAAATGAAGAATTAAGTTTCGGAAAACGGCCTTAAGTTTTTATCCTTTAAATATCTAATTTTGTCCCAGTCTCCCAGTCCCAGAGAGTCAGAGACTCCGGACTCGACGAGGTCTGGACCGGTTTCAATTTCAGATAGATGGCAACGTCGTATGAGACAGGCAAAAAAGTAAACAAATGATGGCGTCTGATCACTCAAATCATGGTCTCTTGGCTAATAATACAAACCTCGTTGACGATTTTGAAGAAGCTTTCCAGGTATTAATTGGTGTTTCTAAAAGACATAAAAGGTTTTTCAATCCAGTACACTTTAAAAATATACTTGACCTAGGGTATTATAAGTGGTTTCACCAAAGAGGATGGCTTGTCACACACTCAAGATAACAAGGAAGAACTGCGAACAGATGCCGAGCAGAATGTTGCAAAATTCATTGAAGTAGCTAAGCAAATGGAAACATTTTTCTTACAAAGACGTTTACAAATTTCTGTGTTGAAACCTGAACAACTTATTAAAGAGGTAATGTCATTATTTCGTAACAATTATGAGAATACTCACTTGGCCATATTATTAAACAGGATTGCTCTGATCTCAAACAAGAATTAGCCAGAAAAGATGAACTCATAAAAAAGCATTATGAAAAAATTTCAATATGGTTAAATATGTTGGGAGAACCTCAACCTGCACCTGTGGCCAATGGTATACCTATTGTTGAAGGAACATCAGCATCCCAACAACAGCAACCAAATCCAAATATTCCATTTCAACACAGATAATTTTGAATGTAAAGAATGTGTTTATTTCCTGAACACTGTATAAAAGTCCATTCAAAACATGTTTTGGAGATCTTCACTCTGACTAATACGACTTAAAACTTCAATTAGAGTACGAGTCGGCCTGCCGGTCATTCCTAAAACAATAAAATAAATTTTGCTGCTCGTTTCTTTTTCACTCAAAAACATCCTCATACCTTTAGCCAAGTAAGGCACATCAGAGCCGTTAACTACTCCACCAACGCCTGCGATATCTAGATGCATCCAGTGAGGCGCATCTGTAAATTCCTATTCAAACAACATGGACATTTTTACATCTTGTTTTGTTGTTGTTTTCTATGATTTACAATTTTCATGTTACCTTTAAGAAAGCTGCAGCACTGCACGAACCTCCAGCTCCTGTTTTTCCGACATTATTTAAGTCCGCTAATTGGGATTCTGTTCAAATAGAAATCAGGGAATACGTTCGAAACAGTTTAAATTATTTACTTGTTTTATTTTTAAAGAATTGGTTGTCGTAAGTTACCTAAGGCAGATTGAAAGTGCTTCCACAAAGGCATTCGCCATACTCGGTCACCGGTGGTGAAGGACGACTGGTGAACGAGGTGCCATAAGGCGTTCGAGTTAGTGAAAACCCCAGCCGCCGAACTACCAAGAGCAACATTTATGGCACCTTCAAACGAAACCAATCAATTTCAACGTTGTTAGAAGAATTTTTTTTTTTAAATATACCAGTCAATGTAGCGATGTCCAGGACGAGATTTGGTTTATATATTTGTTGAGCATAAGCAAGAGCGTCAGCCAGGATGAGCCGACCCTCCGCATCCGTGTTATCGATTTGGATTGTCTTACCGTTCATAGCTTTCACAACATCGCCGGGTTTAATTGCTTTTCCGTCGGGCATATTTTCGCACAGTGGAATTAAGCCTTCAAAAAAGTGTAAGTAGGTCTTGGTAAGAATTTTTCGTTGATAAAAAAAAATAACCTGTTATGTGCAGAGGCAATTTTAGGCGAGCAGCAGTTAGGATAGTGGCTAAAGTGCAAGCAGCTCCGCCCATATCTCCACGCATTTTATCCATGTTAGCTGATGGTTTGATGCTGATACCTCCTGAATCAAAGGTGATTCCTTTTCCTATGACCCTCACCAAAAAAAGTTTGAATGTCTAGTAACTTGAATATTAAAGAATGAAGATACTACCAACTATGACAATGGGCTTCTCTTTGTTCGGTAAATTGTTGTACACGATTTCCAGGAAAACGGGTGGCTCTCTAGATCCTTGAGCTACAGCCAAAAACGAATTCATTCCTTGATTAAAAGCCCACGCTTCGTCGTGAGCTTCGACTTTGATTGATAGTCCGTTGCCACCTGCTCGACCCAACAAATCAACCGCATGACGAGCGAATATCGTTGGTGTCATATGATTTGAGGGCATTTCCGTCAACCATCTGGCCAAGTTCTGCCCAGCCGCTTTCGTCAAACCCCTCTCCCACTCGGCCTCCCTTCAATAGGAAAGACAGATTAAGGTCGAGAAAGAAAAACAAAATTAAACTGGATTTTTCTATCTAACCCAATTTCATCGCTTCCGTGTAAAACCAATTCTACTTCGGGTTTACGTTTGGCGACACTTTTCAAATCTTGAAACTGCCAGCGAGTAAGAGAGGCACTTTCGGCAGCGCATTCGGCGTCAGAACAAGGATCAACTGAAACAATTTCAACTCCAACCTCTTGCAAGGCTGTCACACCAGCTGCAAGGAATAATTGATTGTTATTTTAAAAAGAAAACAAGATTTTAGAAAAAAAAAAGAAAGAAAACTATCAAGTGCCTGCAATTCCGCATCTTAGATTCTCCCTGGCTGTGTCTCTCTCCTCCAAGATATTTTCTTTTTGAAAAATGCCGGAATCATCCAAAGGATTTGGACCCAAATTTACGACGGCAACAGCCGGGAACTCACGATCTAGTCCGTACAGCACTCGAGCTTTGCCTTTCTTCGGAAATCCACTCCTGCATTGGGATCGGGAGAGGACACGGGACAAGGGAAAATATTCACGGGGACAACAACGACACAAAAATAAAATGGAAAAATATAGTCAATGAAATTCACAACTGTATTGCAAGATAAAAATTTTCAATGAAGATTAGGCACAGCAGGGAAATCACGTTTTGGCAGAACACATCAATCAATTCATTGGGTTCATTTGGGAAATGACAAAAATCAGAACAAAGACGAAAAATGGATGATGATGCATTCACAATAAAGCTGACCCTAAACCAGTTCGAGAATTTTTATAGTTCCCTGGCTATTGGCAGCGACAATAACGTTGGAATCGGGTTTCCAACAAACGGCAGAAACAAACTCGGCGCTCTCCTCTTGCTCGGCCCGCTCCTTATCCAACAGCAAAGCGCTTTTGACAACATCAAAACGGTAGTGAAGTAAAGGCTGGCTTAGTCCTTTTGAATAGAGGTAAAGAGCATTGTTTTCCGAGCCGCATGCAATCAAATCACGTCGATCATCTTGGCTCCCGTCCGTCGTCGATAGGCCCACAAAGTTCTTCTCGTTCGTGTGTCCGCGGAAAGAACGACAGGAAACATTGTCTTCAACTGTCCACAATTTTAATTGGCTATCCGTGCTGGCCGAAACGAGTTCCCGATCACTAAGAAACTTGACATAGGAGACAGCCTTGCGATGACCTTTAAAGACCCTTAGTGGCTCCTTGGGTTGACGTAAGTCGACATAATGGACGCAATGATCTGCGGCACCGTAAGCCAGGCAATAACGCGAGTAAGGATTGAATTTAACGCAGCAAACATTGGCTTTAGCCTCCAATGTGGCCACAGAATGTTCGGCGTTGAGACTCCAGATTTTGACTCGGGAATCATCGCTGCCACTGGCCATCAGGTGACTGTCCATACGATTGAAATCAACACTCCAGCACCGTTTTTCATGCTCTTGAAAGACTCTCAAACGAGTCCCCACGGAAGCATCCCAAACGGATACGCTGCCTTCGTAGTCGGAGCTTGCCAGAACCGATTTGTGGTAAGCACTCCAAGAAATGCAAGATATCTTCGAGCCGGCCACCATCTCCATAACGGGGTAGTGAAGATCAACCGTATCCCGTACAACTACTGCGTAATCGTAAACTTTGATGCGTTTGGTCACGCCGGCAATTGCGAAAAAGTCAGCATCTCGATCAAATTCAATCGAACTGACAATGTGAGCCGTGTTGAGAAGTTCGCTTCCGTAGCTTAAGTTAGCCAAAGGCCTTAGTCTACTCCATCGTGTTAGCTGGTTCAAGTTGGACTGAAAGTCGAGTAAACTTTTTTTCTCTTCTTCTTCCCCACCGATACAACTGTTACGAAGCGCCCAATATTTACCCTCTAAATCTTCAAAATGTTGGTGCATTCTCACACGACGTTGGCCGATGCTTAACGGAGTAGACGAAACGGATGAATTGAAAGCTGTCTCGTTGAAATCACTATTTTCAATTTTCTTCGCAGTAGATTCGGTGACAGAATTTAGGACCTGCGCTGTGTTTAAATCCTTGTCGAGCACTTCAAGCTCTTGTTGGACATTTCTTAACTCGTTTTTCTTCTTAGTTTTGAGTTGCTGGAGGAACTCATTAAGTAATTGGGCCTCGGTCAGTTTTCGTTCTCCATCAAGATCACTTTGTTTCCGAAGCAAAACTTCTTGCATACGAACTAATTCTGATGGGTGCCACTCTCGATTATCCAATAAGCTTGTAAAATCTCTCATCAAAACATTTCCATCTTGAATGTCCATTGATTTCTTCTTCTCTTTGGTTATAAGGGCGTTAAGAGTTACGTTGGGGAAAACGGATGGGTTGCGACCACTATTGTCGAGAGGACCGCTGCACTTGGGACATTTGCTAGCCAATTCCAGACTTCTGACAATACATCCATGGCAAAAACTATGTCCACATGTAGTGACGTAAGGTTCTGACATCATATCCAAGCAGACTGGGCAGAGAAGATCACTATCTCTGTCTTCATAAGTGTCCTTTACACCCCCAAACAAAAGGGACTGGGGACCTCTCTTAACCCCACGGCCTGCCATCTTCAGGCTTTCTATTTCCGTTTGTCACATTTACAGATGATCTGACCTGAAACACATCACAAACAAGTCAGACTTTTCTGTTTGTTTTCTATCATAATAAAGAATTTCAGGTCAGATTAGCTGTCCAATGCACAACTTATGTCTGACATCAAACCCTAATCCTGATTGAACCAAGATTTATTGGATGGGCTTACCAGTTCAAGGCTTCGTTCAAACGATTGGCCACTTGATCATTGAAACCTTTAGCCGCCTGAGTCCAAATGAAATCTTTCGTGGAGTCGACGTCTGTTTCGGTCTTCTTAGAAGAATAACCTCCCAAAATCAGGCCTTTACCTTTCTAAGATGGGAAAAGATCTACGTGTTATTGATATGCAAAATTCGATGGCGAAACTTCATTGTTATTCACCTTAAGATTTGTGGCCTGTGTAGAGTATGATGCGAAAGCGACCTTGGAAAGACGATTACGGTACAATAGCCGAGAGTTGACACGAAACACTTGCGTTATGGATGCCGCCATATTGGAAGAACAAACTGAGCTCTCTGCTGGTTGCCGTTTAATATAAACAAAATGAACAACTATGAATATTTTTTCATTTTAAAAAATCACAAGATTTTGTATTATAATAATATGATTCATAATAAATTGAAAAAAAACAAATAATTCTTACTTTTTTCATTCATCGAAATTATTACTAGAAGGCAACCTTGTTGTCTTAGAACGTATATCGATATTTTAGCGAAATTTTTATATGGCCGTCTGGTAAGGAAAAACATCAATTTTATTCTGTTGTTATGATAGTCTAATTTTATTTAGAATATTTAACTTGGTACGAGTAGATTAATAGAGCATTGATTCAATTTATAGTCGTGTCTCGGGAACGGGTTTGTCATTGTTAACGAATTTCACTTATTTCCCCTGTTTGCTTCTCACCTAGCTTATAACTAATGTTAGATTTTGTCCTGTGGTGTGAAAATTGTGCAAATTGGTTTACAACTACCCGTAAAGTAAAATTGTGTTTTTTATATTTTTCAGGGTTTATCCAGCTTGTTAACCAATAGTTTGCTTCATTAAGAGAAAAGATGGTCTTCTTCAGCAGAGTCTCTTCACCAAAGCTATATGGAAGTGTTATCATCATAGCAAGAAAGCAACAACAATGTGTAATTACAGTAGGGCAGCGTTCCATCTCAGGAAAAGTAATGCGCCAAGGGTTGCCTCCTGTTCAGAAACCAGCTCCATTTCCTTATAAGGAAAAAAGATATAACTATATACGGGCTGTGTTTGATCGCACCACAAGCAGGTTGGATGAGAATTCCAAACTGATTGTTGTAGAAGGCCCTCCTGCAGCTGGGAAAAGGGCTTTAGCCAAAGAGTTGGCTGAAGAATTGGAGATGGCTTATTTTCCATCGCCAAATGTAGCAGAAACATATTTCAATGATTATGGTTATGATCTTAGACAAATAGATCACAAACTGCCAACATCTTGTCAGAGTTATGACGAGAACGATTTCATAAAAGATCCCATGCGGGAAAATAGTTCTAAGGCTGCGCGTTTCCAAATATCAAAGTTTGCTCTTCGTTATCGACGTTATTTGGAGGCTTTAGCTCATATTTTGAATACAGGGCAGGGAGTTGTCATGGATCGCTCTCCATTCAGTGATTTAGCTTACATGACTGCCATGACGGAAACCGGCATAATCAGCAAAAACGGTAGGATTTTTCAATTTATCAGTATACTTCTTATCAAAATGCTAAAAATATTAAATTACAATTTTCAAATAGTTTACAACTACTACCACGCAGTGAGAAACAATTCACTTTTTGCTCTTTGGCGGCCTCATTTGGTCATCTATCTGGACGTTCCTATTGAAGAAACACGCCGCCGCATTGAGGCTAGAAACCATCCAAACGAAAAGGATTCAATAGTTTCCAGTCCGACTTACCTGCAGGCTCTTGTCAATTCCTACAAGAATGACTATTTGAAGAATATTAGGTATTGCAAAACAAAAAAAGGAAACCAACGGTGTTTCTGTTGTAGTCATGTTTTAATGTAGCCTGTTTCATTTATGTTGACAGCATCCATGCCGAAGTTCTAATTTACGATTGGTCGAAAGTGGGAGATCCTGAAATCCTCGTCGAGGACATTGAACGCATAGATTTCGATCAATACACCGTCTATGATAAAAAGCTGAGAGACTGGAGGAGGGACAACTTGTGGGATTGGAATTCTTTCAGATTTTTTTTTACACACTCGCAAGATTATTTCATGGGTCATCTAAACGTGCCACCCATCCAATGTAATGAGATCGTGATTAATTCATCGGATCGAAGGCTTTACGAAGCTATATTGGATGAGGTATTAAACGAAAATTTTCGTGCATTAATGCATAAACTTAATGAGAAATGTAAAATTGTGTTTATCTCATTTAGACACCTGGCTGCAAGTTTGCCAAGGGATTCAATGAAGAAATGGGAGACAAAGGAATTCTTTTCAAATTGTCTTAAATATAGACTTTGGTGACTCTACTTTTGTAGGAATCACTTTGTGGATAGTTGAAATATATAAGCGATGGAGTTAAAATTTGATTTCATTTTATTGTGCACGTGCTACACTTCTGTATCAAACGGGGTTGAAAATTAGAGTTTGTTCCGAAGATAAAAGGGAGAAAAAAGATCAGTCGTTTTTGCTGCAATACCGCTGTTGATGCTGAAGGATTTCGGTCCGCACGACATGCCTTTGTTTGTGTTGCAATTGAAGGCGGGGTGAAGCCAATGAAGGGCGGTTAACATCACCAAAAGGAACTCGAGGTCGAGCCGAATTTCCTCCGTTCACTGGACTGTTGCTCTTACCGAAGCTATTTTCATCGATAACGACATTGTTGGTGACCGTACGTCTAGATTTGCTAAAAGTTTTGACTGGACTTGACGTCGGTGTGCTCGACGCTGCGATGACGAGGGAAGAAAAGTCCAAAGTTTCCTCAATGAATTGGGCAGGAAATTCATCAGTGATCACTGAAGCAGGTGGCTCTTTGGTGATCAATGGAATAGGAAGCTCTTCAGTAAATACTGAATCATCTTCTTCTATGTTAGAGAGAGAGAGGCAGTCCAAATCAGCAAAATTCAAAACTTGGATCAAGCCTTCTTGTTCTTTTTCATTATTGACTTCAACAAATGGAACTTGATAAACAGTTGGGTTTACTGGTGTACGTGTTATCCCAAATGATGGAGATCTTGGGTCCACTGGCCCTTCATCTTCCACTTCAAACTGCAACAAAGAGCGTACACATTTTGAACACATTATAACAATACAGATATATTAAGACTCACCACAATAGGCGTACGATCGATATCAAAAGTTGGTGATCTTGGATCAAATAACTGATTTGCTGACATAGGTTTGCCAAAACGTGTTGGTGTATGATGGCTGCCATTGACGATTTTTTCATCAGTTGGACCGATAATAAACTCCTCTAACGACTCTTTGCCGGAAAAATAACTTGTTATGTTTCCCATTATTAAACGCTATTTCAGTTAACACACAAAATGATAATAGACAACTTTTTAATGTGGCTAAAGAAAATTCAGTAATGTTACCCAACTCAACTGTCGGCCGTTTGGTTTTTAAAATTCTTTCATAAGTTAAAATAAAACATGGTTGCCATATTGTAAATTTTTTATCGTCACTATTCACTTTCGTTTTCATTTAAATCGGTTGTAGCCTTGTAGGCCCTCTCGACTATCTTTTTCGTAAAATTGTAAATACTTCATTTAAAACTTATAAATTATATTTAAAAAATGAATGTTTCTATAAAAAACAAACAACAAGACACAAGTAGACAACGTTACAGTTGTACCACAAAAGCGCCACCTGTGATTTCACATCCCTTGAAAGAGAACTCGAGATAAATAAACAACAACACAAAACAACTACGTCTGTAATGTCGGACGACTCTGCTCCATCAGTTTTTCCATTATCGAATTCATCAGAAGACGAATTGTTGGATAAAAACGAAATAGCTGATAGATGTCCACTGTGTCGCAGTGCTAAAAAATATTTCTTTTGCTCCGACTGTATTCGAAATGGAGATTTTTACTCCTCACACTGTGTGCAGAGAGAAAGCTCACAAAGGTTTGATCCCTTCTTCAAAACATCACAGGATTCTCCTATTCTTGATAGATCTTAAACTGTTTTGTTTCTTAGGTTTGTTGAAAAGAAAATGGCTTTACTTAAGGTTAAAGGTGAAATTCAAGAGCTTTTGAGTATCTCTAAAAAAGCTTTGAGTGAAAAAAATAGGATTGAAGCAATGGTAATAATGTCAGATCTCTACACATCATTCTGTTCAGCCGATTTATTTGATATAAATTTATCTTTTATTTTTAGAAACGAGATCTGAGGACAACTAAGGAAAGGATCCAGCTGCTCAAAAAATGGAAAGAGGAAGTTCAGAATTCTTTAGAATCCAGTAATTAATGTTCATATATAGCTAGGCTACTCTATGCTACTATGTATTGAATTCACAGGTCAACCAATTTTGAATGAACTAAGAGCAAAAAAACTGGATACCCAAAAAATGATCTCTTTGAATTGTGCTGCTCAGGAGTTGCCACCAAATCCAATATGTGGTTTAACTTCAATAAGGCAAGAGCTTGAGGTTGATAAAACTTTGCTCAAAGCAAACATTCAAGAAAATGTAAGACTGTTGTTGAAGACTATATTTCCAATCACTTGTGAAGGCCTGAATGTGACTGGGTAATTTTTCTTCTTCTTCATTTCAAATATTGGCATTCAACTAATTGGCAACAATTCTTTATTAGAGAAGAGGACAGTGAGAGCCTAGCGACTGTGAAAAACGAATTAGACGACGCTAGTCATGTAACCTATGTTCGCGGCCAATGGATTTACGCAGATACGGGGCACAACGGTCGTTACAAGATCGCCGGGGCTGATTTACCCGGGACAGGAGATATGGCCGCCTACTTGTTGTGTGGTATGAATACGTGCAAACGAGCCTTTAGATTCTCTCGGCCATTTCATAACGCGCTGTTTGTTGTCTCAGTTGAGCAAGCCAACAAGGATGGCAACATAGAACCACTCCGCCAGTTTAAAGTAGCCTTGTCGCACGTCACCCAACTCTGCAACCTCCTGGCCTTTTTTCTTGGTGTGGGATTGCCTAAGAGAGTTGCACATTCTGATTTCATCAGTAGCGATTTGGATGCCAGACTTTTCGCTGGACGAATCACTCGTCTACATGCAAATGTCCTTTACCTTTGCACGTCTCAAGGAGTGGCTCCTATTCATCTACGACATGGGAATCCACTGGCACGACTCTCCACCCTTCTGGAACCCAACATTTGTGACCTGGGGAGGTAAGAAATTACTGCTGGGCTGCTTTAGATGTCGATCAACGATTATTTAACATTTTTGTTCTTGGCTTGAAATAGATCAGGCCCTTTTGAGTTCCACTCGGAATTGTGGGGTTTTGAGGAGGCCGGCGATGAAGAAGGTGGTCAGATTTCAGCCTCTTCTTCTGACGGTGAAGACGATATCAATGCAGATTGGGAAGCGGTTAGTATTTCGTATTCCCTTCTTGTAATAAGGTGTCTACCAAGTTTTGCCAAACAGCAATCTTCATTGACTTTCGTTAGGTGGGCCATCTCGCAGTTGATTCGACGGATGAGAGTAATAAGCAGAGAATCAGTCCGACTCCCCCTATTTCCGCGAGGGGCGTCGACAATCCAGTCACCAACAGTGTTGTTAGCGTCGTCAGTGGCGTCACCTCACTTTGGAAAGCTTTCCCGTGGGGCAAATGACCAACAATTTCTCTAGCGCACTACCCCCACACAATTTTACTTGCCCCTTTTACCCGTCCTTTTTTACTTTTTAAAAAAATATCCAAATGACATGCATTTTTAGGGGAGATCATTTCGAGAAAATGAATAAAATGTATAAATTGCCAATTATTTTCTGTCGATTTCTTTTTTTTTATTAAAGTGGGAAAGTAATCGAGGACTTGTTTTTATTTCAAAATTAAAAGGGAGAGCACTACAACACCTGGGGGCCATTCCATCTTCATCGATTAGGCCTTTACTTTAAGAATTGTGTACCAGTGTGTTGCACTTCGATCATCACCATCTCAATGTCTTTTCTCTTTCAAAACGGATAAGTCAGCGTCACGTCTTGTCTGGCCAATTCAAGCAGCATGGGATCGTCGAAGAATTTGTTGATCGACACATCCTCACTGAGACCCTTGCGACGCCTCGTTTTCACCATAAACTCTCGAGCCAAATGCGTCGCCGGTTGAGGCTCCAACGGCCTCAAGAGGATACTCTTGTCCAATGGATCGCCAGGAACGATCTGCCAGTGATGAAAGACGGACAGACAGAAAGCCTGTCCTTGGGTGTGGGTTCGTAAATCCGTTTCGAAACCAAAAGAATCGATTGCAGGTATGAAAGCCTAAAACAAATACGAAAACAAGGAGATTAAATTGACGATCAATGAGAGAGCCGAAGACGAAGTAGGAGAACCTTGATAATGTAGAGAGGTGAACCGGGAACTGGGGCGTCTTGAGTGACGTGACCTCTTCTCCTGGCCAAGACGCTGTAAACGGCAGAAACGCAGTCAGCCGGTGCTTGTACTTCCACAAAAAGATAAGGTTCCATTAATCGAGGCGTGGCCATCAGGAAAGCTGAATAAGCGACACGTCGCGACGTCGGGATGATTTGACCACCTCCTCGGTGAACCGGTTCATCGGCAATTACAGCGTCTAGAATCTTAAACTTCGCATTCCTGATTTGTTAATATATTCAAATATTACAAAGCAATCCATCAAAACCTTTTTTTAAATAATATTTTGTACCTAATGGGTTCTTCGCACAACGGACCTTCTCGTGTTCCCCATTGGAATCCTTGAACGATGGAATCTTTGACCGTGTTGAGCAAACTCTTGTTGACTTCAGACGGAAGTGTGTCGTCTACGAGGATGTTGGGTCCCGTGGAATCGGGGCCAAACGCCCAAATGGATCTAGCAGCCAACAAATCCCAATCGTATTTGCTCTGGAAAAACTCGCTCAACTTTTTTCTGCGTTTTAAAAATGGAAAAATAATTATTCGATCAAACTTTGAAAGAAATTCAAAATCTCTTACTTGTTCCAGTTGATTTGAACGACCCCGTTTTCAATGTCCTCGGCTAATCCTTTCTCAAGGGGTTCGGCAATCATCGTGATTTTGTTCTTCTTGTTTGGAGTTTCGGCAAAACATTTCAGTGACGAGGTTTCCACGACCGTTTCACAAAAAGATACTACAGGATCAGCAACTAAAAACGTAACGTGGGTTAAGATGGATCGACGGAATAGTTAAGACAATTCAAATACGGACCTTTGATATCGATTTCAGAATACATTTTCCTGAGGTCGTGCATCACGCAGTCGAGGTAAAGTTCGCCTGTTCCAAGGATCACGTGCTCACCCGACTCCTCCACTCGCGTTGAAAGCAAAGGATACGATTTGTTAACCTTTCGAAGACCGTCCAACATTTTGGGCAACTCGCTGGGATTCACCGGCTCAACGGCAATTTTTATAATGGATTGTGTGTTGAATTTCAGTGGCCGGCAAATGTACAAGTCCTCATCAACGTGAACCTGGACGATGGTCGACGTCTTGACCACTGAAGCATCGATCCCTTCAATCAGGACCCAACTACCGGCCGTGACTCTATTGACCTCGATCTTGTAACGAGCCTCGTATATCCAAAGCCGCCCAATCGTCAGTACACGAGAATCTTCTTCGTCGTTGAGCGAATAGTTTTCGCCCAGAAGTCGGACGCTCTGGTGAGCGTGGAGGGTCCCACTCAGAACACGACCCAGGACATAGAATCCCGTGCAGTCCTCTGTGGGATACTGTTTGGTTGTATGGACGACCAGTTGGCCGTTGGGATCACAGTTGACCATGTCTTCGCCCAGGATCGATTCCAGGGGGCCTGTGTAAATGTGTTCCACTTTAGTGCGAGCAGCCATCACCGGCGACGGGACGTGCTTTACGCACATTTCCACGAACCCTACAAACATAAGTAGAATATTTAATGGCAATGCCTTCAGCGGATGAAACGTTTTATCGGCATACCACTAAAAGTGCCCAGGTAGCGAGCACAGACCAGTCTCAACAAGGGCCGAGTGTTTAGTCGTTGTTCCTCGACAGTCAGGCGAATGCCAAGCTCATCCAGCAACTGCGGAAGGCTCGAATCCAAATCTCCAACAACCTGAATAAGAAAAACATTTCAAAATAAATGAACCGTTCAAAATTTATCATAGTTCTTCGTTCATGCCTGGGCAAAGATTTTGTACAACGGCTCGAGAATGAACTCGATGAAACTTCGCTGAGCTGAACTGTGTGGCGGTTTTTTGGTGAACTTTCTGGTCTTGCTGTTGAAGTATATGTCACCCCATAGACGACGTGCTAACTCGTTGTCGTTAATATCAGAGCCGTATCTGATTATTTGGGAATGAAAGAGAATGAAATGAAGTAAAAAAAGAACAATAACCATTACAAGTCTGGGTCATGCACTTACGTGTCACTGTAAAGTTTGGCGAAGGATTTAAGGGTGAAACAAACGGAGAACTGTGCAGATGCGAAGCAGACGTTGCCCAACAAGGGCGAGACAATCTTTGGATTCTCTTCGTCGCTGTACAGGCCTAAAAGACCGTTGATCTCTTCAATGATGTAGCGCAACTTGTAATATGCGTCCTGAGGCGGCAATTTAAGCTCCAAAATGAGTCGATCGATTTTGTTGATGCACACTGTTATGGCCATTTTTTCCTATGAATTGGAAAAGGGTAAAAAGAGATGTATGGAAATGAAGTAGATTTTTTGTGTTACTTGGACGGCGTGCTTCAAGATTCGCTCCGTATTGAGCATGACACCCTCGACAGCGTCAACAAAGAGGACGATACCATCGCAAAGTCTCAGAGCAGCCGTAACTTCGTCTGAGAAGTTGACGTGACCTTATTAACAGCATCAAAATCGATTAAATTATTCTCATTTTCATTCTACCAAATTCGAGAAAGGCATTTTACCAGGTGTGTCGAACATGTTGAGAAGGAATGATTTCTCATTCAGGTCGGGCATGACTACCGTAATGGGCGTCGCTTTGATGGAAACACCTCTCTCTTGTTCAGTAAAGAGAGTGTCTGTGTATCTGACAGGTTTCTCCTCTCCACTGCCAGGTTTACCTGTTTGGAGGTCTGGGTGTGTTTGCATGAGCAGGCAATCCATAAAGGAAGTCTTGCCATGGTGTAAATGACCCACAAGGGCCACTGAACGAATCAGTTCTGCAGAGTCCATGAGATCAGCCAAAAATTCCATATTGTATGTGGTTTCAGGAAGTTCTTGCTCAGCAACCTGAAAATTAGAGGGGGAAAACAGGTTAATCGTGAAACACACAGTAAAGTAATTTCCCCTACCTGAAACTTCCTGCGCTTGACAGGTGCAATGATGGGCTCAGTCAGTGGCTGGGCATCTTCTTCCTGCACCAACGTCTCTACACCAGGCCCGTAGACTTCCAGAGCTGATGGATAGTATTTCTTGTCTTCATGCAAAACAATGGCCATCTGTGCGTCACCATCAGCCACCGTTTGATCCATGGCCTCTTCGGAATCATTGTCACCATAATCTTCAGCTTCATCGTGATCAGCTTCGTCACCTTCCTCATTTTCGTCTTCGTCTGACTCGAGCTCGGGTCCAATGTAATTGCCGAATTCGTCGTAGAGATCGGCGTCCATTCTTGACAGTCAACTGACTCGTTTAGTGTCTGTAAATTAGGCAGGTACTTTTGATGTTGTCAATCGGTATTCGCCTCACCCAACACTTCAAGAACTCAAAAGGCAGTATCGTATCGGAAAAGAATTTCAGAAAAGCCGGGACTTTCAAGAAAATGCGTTTACTATGCGTACACGTATAGTTTGCACGCGCTCAAAACGGCACACTAGAGACATCTAGCGGACGACTACAGAACCAATCATCAACGCCATCTATCAATCAGCGGAGCAGAACTGAGGGCAAAATGAAATCACCATCGTCTCACGGCAATATGCAAATGGGAATCCCGAAAAGGGTGGGGTTTTCCCTATCCTAATAAGGAAGAATGCGTTTTTTTTTTTGGCATTCTTCACTGTTTGCATTAGTCTATATATATTTGCGTACGCATTTCTGTGTCAGTCTGCTATCACTTGCGTGTATACGTGACGAAGGACATTTTGTGGTAGAAACAATGTCGGTTGAACAGGAGGCGATATCAATTAATCAGAAAACGAGGTGAAATAAAAAATGATTCCGTCATGTTTTTTGAATTGACATGGTCGAATGAATCAAAATGGGACCAAAAGAAAACTGGAATAAATCAGTCTGCACGCATGCAGCAATGACGATATTGAACGCCGGACTGCCTTTACATAAGAAGTCTTGGTCTTTTCTCCTCCTGGATAAACTACTGGGCACACAAGTGCCCGTTGCATGATTTATTGCTGCCAACTTGAAATGGAAAGATATATTAGACGTCTTTATCTGCAGACGAGTCTAGAGACGAAGTAAGAGCCAGCGACCCCGATTTAATATTTCTATTCGCTTATTTGTTATTTGTTTGTTGCCAAAAAGGAAAAAATAAATAAAATAAAACCCTTTTTTTTTTTTTTGTTCTTCGGGAGGATGATGTGGGCAGATCGACAAAATCAATGCTGGCCGTTCGGTGATGGACTGTGGATCTATACTAGACCAACCCATTCTGTCCATGTTTTGGTTGTTTTCTGGTCTATCTTTCTTCTTTTTGTTTTGTTTTTTGTTTTTAGTCTGTATTGCATTATTATTATTGGCGGTGCTGCGCGGCGATTTCTTGTTTCTGTCTTTGATTTGCTATTTTTTTGTTTTTCCCGTTCAATCTCTCATCTATTGTGTAGGAGGAAAGAATGTAGGAACAATTCCCGGTTGAATGTGTTGTAGACTTGGCGCTGACCAGCCAACTTCCTCTTTTCCTCGTGCGTGAATTTTCGAGAGAATTTCATGTTTTTGTGTCTGCGATGGACGACGTTGTCCACAATCAATAGATTGTGGACAACGGTAAGACGGTTGGGGTAAGAACGGTTGTAACGCAACGGTGGTAGAAAATATCAATAGATTGGATATTTTTTTTGAAATTTCCGTGTCCATTATCTTTTTTTGTCTGATTTTGTAGACTACCACCGTCCGAATAGGAGCCACAGTATACTACTGTACTACGTCGAGAGTTAATGGATCGGAATGAGTGTGTACACACACAATACCCTTGGAAAAATTAATGGATCGGGCGAGCTTATGATTATTCAGTTCATTGGACTCCTCGTCTCGTAACACATTAGCCAAAATTCAATGATTGATTGTTAAATAATTTCAGATCGCTAATGAATACCTACAAGTTATGAGTTGTTGGTGAAATCTTGTTGAATATTGAATTACTAATTTTTTTCAATTAAAAATAAATGACGGAGGAGTAAAATAAAACACTCAGACAGTCGTTGAGCGCCATCATTTCGCCAGACGCCAAAAAAACTATAAAAAGAAAAAAATCCCCGAAAATTTTGGACATTGGCCGAAGGAAGGGAGAAAACAAATCCTGACAAAAAAAAAACAGCGTGAAGACGCAATAAAAATAAGTTAAGGAGTCGAAAAGATCAAAGATTGAGATTATTCTGAATCGAAAGAAGAAGAAGAGGAAGAAGAAAAAAAGAAACTAGCTGACTGGGCAGGGCTCTTGGGCTGGGCGAGGTTGTTTTTTTTCTTCTTCTTCTTCTTCTTCTCTCTCTTTTTTTGTTTGGCTTTTCTATTTTCCTTATAGGGCCACAATATATATCGCCACAGAATAGTCTCTCTTGTATAGTAGATACACACAGACGATAGACACAGAGATATAAACATGCATGTAGTCTCTCTCTCTCTCTCTCTCTCTTATATTCTTTTTCTTTCTATTCTTTATAAGAATGCGTGTTGTTGTTTGTAACGGGGTTGCTGGTTGCATGCGCACACGAGAGTCTGTGCTGGTGCCGACGATGTAAAAGGAAACCCGAAAAGAAGGAAGAAGAAGAAAAAGAAGAGAGAGGGAGGAGAGAGAGAGAGAGAGAGAGAGAGAGAGAGTCTGAGCAGGAGAAGACCAGCCCAGCCCAGCCAGCAAGTGTAGTCCAACACGGGGCTAGCAGGAGGAGGCCAGCATCAGTGTCGGTGGTGGCCTTCGCGAGACAGTCGACTGTCTCGATTTGACTCGACTCGACTTGCGAGTTATTAGCCGTGACACAGTCGACTAACCGCCGTCCCTTCGTCCGTCCGCACGACCACCAAAACCGCACCAACACCTTTCGTTCAATTTTTGATTAATTCTTGATTTTATTTTAAAAAGAAAGAAAAGATCACGCGAGACATTCATTTCTTTTGAATAAGACATCAAACAAAATAAATGGTCACCTTTTCAAAAATGGATTGAAGAAAACGGGGGGAAAAAAAAAATACACCGAAAAGTGTGTGCGTGTGTGTTCTGATGTGATTGTGTGAGTGTGTTTGTGTGTGTGTGTGGATTTCTATTTTTTCTACATATTTTCTCTTTAAGAGAGAACTGGTTTTATCGTGGTCGGATGTCGGTTCACTCATCGATCCATCAGTATCGTCTAGCGTTCAAGGAAGAAGCAGACGACGGCCAAGAAGGAGGAGGAAGCCGGCCGGCCGGCTCATCATCACACTGCAATGATATGAGTGGAATTCAATTCAATTGTTATTTCCATCTCAAATCAATCAAGTGAACAAGAAGGAAGAAGAAAAGAAAATAATTTGACGATGAGGTTTGTGATTGTTCAATGGTTTAGTGGTTGCTGCCGTGGCTGGCCGGCATTGCGAGCTTACAAGAGGACAAAGGCCAGCAACAGTTTGATCATTTTGGCCGCTTTGTTGATGATGTTGTGCAGTTCACAGTTGATTGTCGTGTCGGAGGTGCGTTTCAACAGCACTAGTGATGAACGTCAAGTCACTGATGGTGCCCTGATGGGGCACAACTCTTCTTCTGTCTCTTCCATCGCCGGCCAGACTCTTTTAACGCATCGAAGGAATCGCCGGCATTGCCCATCGTGCCGTTTGCCTTTGACGCCCATCATTCCGCACGTTCATCGGGAGACGGAAGGTGAAGACGTACAAGAAGATGAACAAAAATCAACCGATTCTGTCGTCACTCATCAAGCCATTGGCGAATCGGCCCGTCTCGAGTCCATCAAACGTCAAATTCTCATCAAATTGGGACTCAATGCCAAACCCAATTTACTTTCATCCGTCATTCCGCCAAGGGATTTCATATTGGAGACGCTGTTGAGAGCGGAAGAATCTTCGGTCGTATCGTCGTCGTCGTCGTCCCGTCCACATCACGGCAAACAGCGGGAACAAATGCAACATCATCCGCATCATTCTCAAGCCGACGGCAGCAACGTGGACAACGTCATCGTCGACGACGATTTCTACGGCAAGACATCGGAGATTATCGCATTCGGCGAACCAGGTGACTAATAATGTCCCATTTCAGAGCCAATATAACGGGACGAACGAGTTTATTTTTATTCGAATAAATACTATTAATACAAGTCAAGTGTATAGTGATGTTTATCAGGATCGAAATGATAGTTTAATGATGGAAGGACCCAACGACCGGAGGAACTTCTCTATCCATCTCTTTGCGTGTTTATTTCATCCTATACGAAACGGAATATGGAAGGCAACGATGAGAGAACCAAGGGCAAATCAAACTATATCCATCGAGAGCGCTGCCAGTTCTCTTATTCCAGAGAGTCGGGCTAAATGCCAATAAAAAATGGTAGAAGAAGAAGAAGAAGCAAGTTTTTTTTTTCTCTCGTTCTTTTTATGTTCAGCCGAGACGATGCTCTTGGCTGCCGATGGAAAAAAAGAAAGGGCCAGCAGCAGACACAAGAAGAAGAAGAGAGGAGGAACTTGCTGTGCGCGGTTCATGGGCGCGGTGGCTGTCGTTGGCTTTGGCTGGTCCCTTTCTTTTTTCTTTTTTTTTTAAATCTTCGACGTGAAGTTTTTCTTTCTTTTTATTCCCCACCCGTCTTGGCCTTTATAGCCCAGTATTCTTGTCTATCTCGGCTATATTTATATTCTCTTGTCTAGTCCGAGAACTTTACCGCGACCCCCACAACAACAACAACAACACGGGTGTGAATCCCTACCCACCCAACAACATCTATAGAAGAATAAACATGGACATTTATGCGTTGACTATAAAAACGGGCGATCGATCCATCGATTTCCTATACAGGGTACTACATCCAGCAACTAAATATGTACATGGACGCCAGATCAATTCACCATCATCAATGATGGGGACACCAATAATCAAACCTTTGACCGCCATCTGCCAACGGTCACGGGAAAAGAGCGACCCCGAAAGTATTTAGATCATTTGGTCCCGAGGGAAATTCTTCCTTCAAATAATTCCTGCATATGCATTAGGACTTTCCTTGTAATAGTAAACATTTCTTTTCTCTTTTTCTTTCGTGCTGTTTGGAATACGAACGTCCCAGACGTGCTGTCTGACAACTGACGACTTTCTCTTCTTTTTTTCTCACATCACTTGGTCGTCAGCAGAGAAGACACTTGTATTTTATATATGTACAAGTGCACACAGTCGTTGTTCTGTCTAGACTGGGGCTAGACTCTTCTTTTCTTTTTAATATTATTATAAAGGCCGACATGTTTTTCTTTTTTTTTTCTTTTTCTTTTTGTCTGTGTGAGCGCATTAGATGTATGAGTTTATATTTTCCTATTTTTAGGGTTATCCCGCGTCGTCATGGTTTCTTATATTATTCAAAATGGGCGAGTGCCTGGTTGTGCTATGTGGGCCTCGTCAAATATGGGAGGCCCCTCGATATTTTTGGATTATTGAAACATTTTTTGACTTTGTTGGTTTGGTTCCCCACTGCTTTTCGATGCTTATATATGTGGTGATCAAATACTACGATCGAAAAAAAAAGAATGAAAATAGATAATCATTTATAGCCGGCAGTGTCTATATATAGATATGGAAGATTTATAAGAAAAGGTTCTTGTTGTTGTTGTTGTTCTGTTCAAAAAATGAATATTAACAACGCCGACGTAAATGGAAGGCGACGAGACAGTACAAGGCGTCCAGCACACAATTATGGACTGAAAAACTGGGAAAAACACGACACGCCTCGATAATATTCCCAATAACCTTTTGCACAAAAACACGCCAGCAGCCTCAGTTCACTTGATCACATATCGATTGAATTATTTGAATTCATTTTTATTAGGTCCTCGACTCAACGGCCAGGTGTTGGCCGAGTTCTCACGGGTCCAGGAAACAGCGCCGGAGCCAAGTCTCCGTGTCAAATCGGCCACTTTATGGATTTACGTCCAATTGAACGGCAGCAGCACTTTGTTATCGCAACAACAGCACGTACACCAACAACAACAGCAGCAAAGGACGAGTAGGTCACCGACGCTCTACGTCTTCAGGCTCCTTTCCTCGCAAGAACCGTTCAACAACGCCAGCAGCGACAATAATAAGGTTTTTTCATCCCATTTAATCATCACATTTTTAAAAATATGACCTTCATTTTAAAAATGATGTTTTTGAAAATATATAGAACTGGAACGAGTTGTTGTTGGCCTCTCAGAAAGTGACGATCCAGCACAGCGGCTGGATGAAGATCAACATCACCGAAGGCGTTCAGAAATGGTTCAGCACTTCATCCAACAACAATCAACACAAATTGCGTTTACTCGTCGACTGTTCCGGATGCGGTTCCAACGTTCAACCGGTGCTCTTTGTCGTCCCTCAGTCAACGGATCCATCGTCATCCGACGATGAGGACGACGATCAGAAGAAAAAGAAGAAAAAGAAGAAGCGAAAGAAGAGGAAGAAGAGGAGGAGACGATTGGTCGAGGATGAAGAACAAGATAAGAAAAATAAAGAACAACAACAACAAGTTGTTCAACACCGGCCGTTCATTGTTATCCACACGGATTCCAGCAGTTCGCGACGTCTTCGACGTAGGACTCCGCTGGATTGCAGTCCAACAACATCGGCCTGTTGCAAGCAGAGATTCTTCGTGAGTTTCAGGGCGCTCGGATGGGACGATTGGATCATCGCACCTAGCGGATATTATGCCAATTATTGCCGAGGTGATTGCGGAAGCGGCGGCGGTAGAGCGCCAGAGTCGTTTCTCAGTTACCATTCGCACGTCATCGATCAGGTGCGCAAACAATTGCCGTTGGCGTTGAACAACGTCAACAAAAAGAATAAGAGCAAAAAGAAGAAATTGTTAACGGAACAACAACAACAGCAACAACAAATGTTCGCCAATTACCTGCAGCCGTGTTGCGCTCCGACTAAATTTTCGAGCATGTCGCTCATTTATTTCGGTCCAGACATGAACATCATCAAACGGGACCTGCCCAAAATGGTCGTCGACGAATGCGGTTGCCCTTGAGCCATGGCCATCAACTATGAATAAATAATAGAGAGAGGCTATTTTAAAAAAATAAAAATCTTTTTCCCGCGCTTCTTCTTCTATCCGTTTTTTAAACAAATTCAACATCAATTTTTTTTTTTTTTTTTAAATTTGGCTATTTAGGAAAAACCTCGTCATCAGCACCACACTGCCACATTTTACCACGATATTATATGTCATAAATATGTATGAGATTGTCCGCTTTCATCCGTGCTGATGATTTTGTTTCCACCGCATATTTTCCTTACCCTTTTTATGTGAACCATGTTTTCGCCCAATTCGTATTTTTTATTTTTTTTTTTCCTATTTAAAACAGAAATTCAATTACATAATAGGAGAGGCTCTTGCCTATTTGCTGTGTCGTCATAAGAAACAAGGAAGAGGAGGAATAAGATGAAGCCAATATTACATAAGAAGAGTGATAATTCTATACGATATGTTGTATAACAAGTTGTATTTCAGTGTTGTTGCGCATATTTCCTTTGATATTATTATTGATTATTAATTGGCACATTCCAATCGTGAGATGAACATTGTCGGCAGCTAATGAATTCCATTTGTCCGACATTTTGCATGAAGACGGAAGAAAAAACCAAACGATCCGTTTCCCTTTTTGATACACACAATTTTGATATCATCATTTTGATTTTGCGTATAAATAAATCAATAAATCTTTTTGTGAGTCGAATGGCTGTGGCATATTGGTCAACGGGCTTTTTGTAATGCGCTGTGCTGTACTATATTGCATATAGGTGATGCCAAATTGTGCGTGTCCGTTACATATAATTATCGTTCATTTTTTTTTTAATTTTCAATTGAAGGAGATTGCAGGCAGCAATTGGATAAATTAGATTCCATATTTCTATTATATTATTATTATTATTATTATATAAACTGCGCTCTGTGTAATGACCATACGGTGTTCCATTTTACATTATAAATAAATCTACATGCTACAATGTGTCTATACATTATGCAATGCTTATAGACGTATACGCCTTCGTCTACTTTTTGATTGATAATAATAATTTAAAAATAACTACCGGCCGGATTTTTTTTATTAATTTGAATGCGTGAAATTTCCGTGGCGCTATCTAACGGCTAGCGCTTCATCTAAGTCTCTGGTTTGTGGAATTTGGTTAAGAAAACAACAACTACGACTCGGCAAAGTTCATCGTCAGTCCATGTCATAATAATAGAGCCAACAAATTATAATACGTAATATTTAAGTTATATAAATCAAGTCTATATGGTTAGCTCACTTATTTACCTGTTATGTGTATAAGTGACAGCCTTGGCCTTATAAGTGACGTCGGCCGTCACAATACGATTTAGTTTTCGAAGGTCTAGTTTCAATTTATAACTTGACCAGTTGACCATGAAAATGAGTCGTAACCGCTCCTATATGTAATACTTTTACAATTCACCTGTTTGCTATATTATTATTTTAGAACATTTGAAATTGATTAGAGTATATTTTTTAATAGCCTTGTAACTCAATCATAGAGCGTTTGGTCTAATATTTAATCTTATAAACAAATCAATTGCGCGGCCAACCTGTTCTTCGTATAGAATAACATTTTTTGCGTTGTTATACATCATCACATTCTGACGAATTTGTATAGCAACAAGAATAAAAGAGAGAGAGAGCTATGTTTTTTGAAAATTTCAGCTGATGTTTTAATTTTGATGTCAAAACCGAAAATAGAAAAGCCCCGTGTTGTTCTCTCGAAATCATTTCTATATGTACGCGATGGAATAGATATGATAACATTCCAAGCCGGTCTGCTGATCTGCTATACATGTCCATTCAGCGCACTATGTATCTAATACATAGTATACTATATAACAAAATATACTAGGCTTTCAAGTAGGTACGATTTGCCAAATTGTGAATAATAATCGATCGATCAAAAATCCACACCCAGAATGACAAAGTTCGAGAGAGAAAGAGAGAAAGAAAGAAAAGTTGTGTGCTGGTGTCCATATTATTGTATTACAATTGATGCCAGAATAAGGCGCGAATTTTAATATCATGTATTTAAAAAATATATATCATTCATCGGGTTGGCCATCTAAGGGTCAGTGTCGCGTGTGGCTGCGCTCTATAGCGACGACGACGATAGAGAGAATGGAGCGATGGTTGCCAAACGATAAGATTCTATGTACATTTATTATTCTATTTACATTACGGAATGAATAAGAATTCCTGTATATGCCCCTATTAGATGGACGAGAGAGAGAGAGAGAGAAAATGTGTGTAACCGCGCGAAACTTTGTCAAGCGAGCGAAATTCAAGTCAACAAAAACAACTTGAAGAACAAACAAAAAAACAAAAAAAACCAGTTATTGATGTTGAGCGTCTATATATATTTCATTCCAAGCAGCCGCAGCAGCGATGGACGACATCAAATAACGTGGCCGTATGTAGCCTATATATGTCTCTCTCTTCATTTATTTTTATGCGCGTATATAAATATAAAAATAGAAATTTGAAATTTTTTTTTTTTTTTTTTTTTGCGATGGTTGTCATTGATTATTGCCCAGCAGCTGCCACAACCACCAACGATCGATCCATCATTACTATTTCATAGACCGGCGAGTGAACGCCATCGAACGAGGAGAACAAGAAAAAATGACGTTGCGCGATGGCGAAACGAGTTTTATTATATTCTGCTGTTTTGTTGTTTATATATTCACACAAGAGACACAAGAATCACGCGCGCTATATTTATATCACATTTTTAAGAAAAGACTTTTTGGACTTGTGTGTTTGCCCTAGACGAGAAAGATAGTCGATCATCGTCGGTCGTCGTTTCCTTTTTTAGACAATCGCAAAAGACGATCGTCGCAGCAGCAGGTGACACATAGCCAACAATAAACACAACCAGTACAGAAAAAAAGAGGTGCTGCTGATCTCGTTTTTTCTTTTCTTTTCTTTTTTTGGTATATTTTTGCAGAAAATAATTAAAACAAGTTGGAACATAGAAAATGATATTTCTTCTTTCTTGATCTTATTCACGCTGATATTTTTGTGTTCATTTTTTTTATCAACTTTTTTCACATATTCAGTGTTTGTTGCCCATTCAATGCTGCAGCACCTTCACCAATTGACACGTAGCGCGTTACGTCATCCTGTTTGATATATTTCATGTATCAAGTTATAAATTCAGCATTGACTTGACAACAAATTAGAATGTGTGCAATAACTAATATAGCGAATAAGGAAACTGATTTTTCCTGTTGTTATTCTATTCTCGTTTCTTTTGGGTAGACTAGATTCATTGCTGGCCGACCTTTCATTTTTTTCCTGTATTTGCATAAAATATAAATAAAAAATAACAGAAGAATAGTATAACGAAGAGTCTGATTCATTTTCCTTGTTCTCTTTCGTCTATTTTAAGACCTTTGGTTCAAGTTTTTTGGGTTTTTGTTTTTTTATTTGGCCAGCCGTCCATTTATGGATTGATGACAAAATCAGCAACACAAATCACAGAGAGAGTTGTGTGGTGTGCGTCAATCATTTGAATAACAAATGGGCGATAGCAACGAGAAAAAATCTAAAAATAACTATACGTGAATTAAGATGATGCAGATGATTGAGCAGACAGCAGCGATTCAGTCAACTGAAGAAATTCTAGGTAAAGATGTGACACAGCAGAACCGAACCAAATAACACGATCAACAGGTGTTTGTCGTTTCATTTTACATTTGCTAATTTCATTCTATAAATAAACTGGGCGACATTGCCAAAACAGGTGAAGAGAAAGAGACGTCAAGTCAATCAGGTTTTTTGTGTCGCTGATGCCCTTTCACCCGCTCTTAATCTTCGGTAATAATTCACATTTTTTAAAAGTGGCTGTTTCTATATACATTTCATCATATAAATAAATGACTGTATGTTATTCTTTTGCCTATACTGACCTTAGTCAACCGATACCCTTGGACTTGTTTTTTCTCCTTATATTTTTCCCTATAAGAAAATACATATAAAGCAGACGATAATATCACGGCAAACCGTTTTTTTCTCCTCTTCCCGGCCCGAGCAGCGACAAGAAGAGGATCGACGACCAACACGGATCCTACACAACACCCCAACAGACGGCCACGTCTAAAAATAGAGCGCATAAGCACAAAGTGACATCGAGAATGTTATGTTGTAATATGCAAATGAGGAATCAACCAAAAAAAAACACGAGAGACTATAATATATTACCATCATGACAGTATAAAAATAACTTTTTTTTGTGTTGTTAGAGGTGTTGCTGCCTTTTCTTGGGTGGGGGGCAGGCTGTGAGACTGGCCTTATTGTTGGCCAAGGTTGTGTCGCAGGTGAGAGACAATCTTTGATTTCAATCAAATTTAAAAGAATTTCTTTTTCTTATTTTTTTTTTTTGGCTGAATTTGACACTATTCTCTTTCTCTCTGTCGTCTCTTAACTTTACGCAATCTTTCTATATAACCAAGAACAGCTGCCACTCGCTTATATAACACGCGCATAATCGCTAGCATCACCCTATGCTAATTCAAACTTGTTTCTTTTCTTTTTTGGGTTTTTTTTCTTGATATTTTCGCGTTGAAATTTTAAGAGCCATACCCAATCGAAATTTTGTTAACTCTTTTACCATCCAAATACTTTGATTAGCCAATTAATAAAATAGGAAAATCGTCCTTGATGTACAGTACGTCAAACGACAACGAACGATGATGATATCGACGAATTGTAGGGGCCAGCAACTAAGAAGGAAAAACGAAGGATATACAAATATCAATATGATAGCCTTGGGGGTGCGCGTGCACCGTCCTTCTATAAACCGCCTAGCAATAACATCAGAGTCCAGTCCAGTACTATATAACCTCTATACAAGCCTCTCTATAACGGATGCTGCTCGTTTCTAGCCCGAGACGAGAGCTGGCCCAGTATAATAATATGGTGGAGGAGCTGTAGAATTTTTTTTTCCCTTGGCAACAAGACGAGAACGGGCAGCTCAACAGTACAAAAGTTGATGGTGATGGTGGTGTGACGTTGGCTGCATGGGGAAAACAAAAAAACTATATAGAAAATGTATTTCGTCTTTTTCATCATTGGTTGCTACCATGCCAGCCGCCCAAATTATCTTCTTCTTCGTCGCCCTAAATAAATAATAACCAAATTCAATCCCCCCGTCCATGACTCAACACATAGTCTTATACTATCTACTACCTATAGCTTCTCTTACATGATTGCCTGTAGCTTAAATTATTATAATTATTATCATTCGGGGAGCCTTCAAGGCACGCAGCCGTTAAAATGATGATACTACCTGATTCCTTGAGAGAATTTCAATTCGAGATTATTCATGTGATTTGCGATTTTAGATTTCTATTGCAATCGAAAATAAATAAGATTTTTTTAAAAAAGGAAATTTGGAAAAAATTCTCTTAAAAAAAAATAAAAAAATCTAAAAGGAAAGGCATACACAGGTGATGACCTTTAAATGACCCAGCAACAGCAGCAAACCATCTTCTTCTTAGGTCTATTCTTGAGATGATTTTTGGGCCTATAGGTTATACTGTTGGTAGGCGCCCTGTATATATCCTCCTCATCTTCCCATTGGTGGACGATGATTGGCTCCATTCTTCTTTATTCTATTATTACTAGAGCTCTAGCTGTTCCTGCTCTCTAAACAGGAATATTTATATATAAAGAATAGAAGAAGAAACCAGGGGAGAGCTCAACAAAGGAAAAGAAATATTCCTCTTGCTGCTGTGTACACACTACACAGCATACATTCAGCAGCCAAAAAGGAAATTGTTTCTCTAGCTGCTGCTGTTGTTGTGCATGATGTGCACTTATAATATACACACAGTGGTGGTGGTGGTGCTTCAAACAAGTTCAACAGCATGCAGCAGCAAAATGCACGTATAAAAAGGAAAAAAGAGATAAGATAAAACAGAAAAGATAACATAAAAATAAGAAAAAAGGGGGCTGACGTTTTTTTGTTATTTTTTTGTGTTTTTTGGGCTTTCTCTTCTTTCTTTTCGTGGGCCTCTTGATTTCATTATCTTTTATAATTTGACCCCTGCTGGCCTGCTCAGGGAATACCTGTGTACTGAATTGTTGCTCTAAGCGCCCGTCTACTTCCAGCACCAGACAACATAAAAAACAAACTCCGCTTATAGAAATTCTCTCGCCCACTCTATACGTCGTCTCTCTACATATGGCGATAAACGTTTGTTTATTGTTACCAAAAATAGAATAGAGAAAGAGAGGAAACATTTGTTTTTCTTATATATAAAGGCCCAGCGTGTCATCGCGTCTACTACATATGAAATCATTTCTCTTTCTTTTAACTAACCTAACGTTAGTTTTAGGCCAGTAGAATAATATTACATTCGAGTTGCTGGAAAGAGGAAGGACGAATAGAAAGAGCTCAGAGTCTATACACAACAACAACAGAAGGATAGGGATAGGGATGCGGATGAGAAGGGGGCAGTAAGTTTTCAGTCTCTACCAGCAACAGCAGTTCCAGGCTCTAGGCAAACTGTTGTCTGGAGAAGACAATTTAGTTGGTCTGGAAATCGGCTGGTGGACGGACGGACGCGACGGTCAAGCTCATTTCCCAGCACTTGAAACAATAGAGAGAACATCCCCCCCCCCTAAAAAAAACACAAAAAAAATTATTAAACTCCTCATTATCACCAGTGCTGTCTCGTAATTTTTGTTGTTTGTACTTGAAATTCTCAAAGTGTTGATGAAAAGATTTCGATTTCATTATCAAATTATTGAAATTTAATTGTAACAGGTTACAGTGACTTTTCATTCGATTCATTTTTGGGTTGTTGAGATCCTCATATCCGGTCCACACATCCCGAAACAATCGATCCTTTTATTACATGTCATTCGAAAAAATTTTTAGCGACGTGCTGTGCTGTTGACTTTGTGTTCATGTAGTTGTAGTGATCCCGAAAAAAAAGAAAGAAACAAACAAAATCCACGACCGGTTATTATGATGAAACTGCCGCGTGATTTTTGCTGACCGCTCACATCTGCTGGATGAAGCTGCTGCTCATCAGATCATTCTGCCTCAAGTTTCTTCCTTCATTTTTGTTACTTCCTTCTTCCGGACGTCACACAGGAAACAATTCAACCAACAAGGAGGCAGTGAAACATCAGGAGCGCTCTATAATAGTGGGTAAGTTGTCCAAATAAAATTTTTATTTTCACTTTTTTTTTTTTCATTTTGTTTGATTTGGTGAAGAGACGTGACAAGACTTTTATTACAACCTCCCCCCCCCCCCCCCATCATTTGATCAATTGAATTTTCTTATAATAATAATATGCTAATTTGTTGTTGATAGTACAATCCCGTCCCATATAAGCCCAAGCTCGTCTAACATTTGTGTCGATGGGCTTATAGGGGGAAAACTGATGAAAGGAAATTTGATCGCACAGCTGTTGCCTTCTTGTGCATATTTCACTCTGTCCGTCCGTCTGTCTATCTGTCTGATGTGTCTAGTTCGGTCTAGAATGTCGTCCTGCTGACTCGCACTCCGTGACTGTCTGAAAAAAGAAAAAACACAGACAGTTATCGCACATTACTATTATATCGACTTCTAACTCAGCCGCTGCGAATTAGCCTATAAGATTGAATTCGATCTAAGGGATGTAACTGACATTGATTCCTATACAACACCAATCGTGAAACGATCTGATTTCTCGCTCATCGGATCAATGTGTCCATGTCTAACAGGTGGTTATCCTATATAGAACTCTATCCCCATTTAATAGAATCAAAGTATTCATCGACTGGATTTCATAGTCTCTTATTATTATTATTATTGGTCGTCAACAACAACATCTTTTTAGTGTATGCTGTTCAATGAAGTTCATCGACTATTTACGATGATTAGACTATACTACATAACCCTTAGCTGCATAACTGCATCTGCCGTCAGCTGTTTACTAATGTAATATTATCTCTCGTCGGCGATATCTCGGAGAAATATAGAAAAATAAAATACTTCAGCAGTCTACACAGTAGATGACGATTATAATATGATTATAGTATATATATATGAACTGATAGCTCAGCATTGAACCGCGTATCGAATGCCCTCAGAGCCTATTGACTCTACTCTTTTTCTACATGTGTATAGCGCGTAATAATTGCCTCGGATACTGTAGTATATACGGCTAATAACATTTCAAATATTATCCGCCCATCACAATTTTGATGGATCTATTTGAATCGTGGAGCGCCACGTGCATGCAGTAATGCCAGCAGCAATATCCGCGATATCTTATCAATATTTCCTTTATGGATGTTATTTTTCTATTTCTTCATCGTCTTTTTCTTCTTTGACTTATTGACACATTGCTGCTGCTGACACATCTCCCACTCTATGTGTACTACATAACCTAGAAAGAGAGATGAAGCTGTTGATGTGTAACAAAATCATCTGGGGTCCAGCAGCAGCTCATCAGCCGGCCGCCGCACTTTGTTTCGTTTCAAACTGATAACAGCCCCCCCCCCTTCACCCAAAAAAAAGGAAAAGAGCCTTTTAGTAGTACCCTATAGAATACTGTCTGTCAGTATATACATACATGTTGTTTGTATTTATCTAATCTACGGAACGTGCATGGTCATGTGCTGGAACGCCATACATAAAGGAAATTGAGAGAGAATAAGAAAAGGAATTCCAACAATTCGCCCCAATCTCGTCGTCAACTAAATGGGGAGCGGGGGGGAAAATGTTTGTTTTTTTTCAATATTAGCGCGGAATTTGATTGATTCGTCTTTTTTTTTATTTTCAAAATCTATTGGCAGTCAAGCAACACGTGATCATTCAAAATGTTCAAACTTTCTGGAAAAAAAATGTCTAAAATTCACTTGGGTTGATGCTGCTGCGATTTGAAAATGATTTGACCCGAGATCAATCGTCTTGCCCTTTTGCCTCCCACTATAGAAAACAAATTTAAAAAAATCATTTTTAGAGAATAAATTTGATAAATTTCAACACGTTTGTATGGACATGAGACGATAGCCGGACTATGCACGATGTCCGTGAATGAATGAAAACGAATAATACAATTCCGGGGACACGGGTGCGTGGGCGATGAGGACGATCCAAACGTTTAATAACAAAATTAATGTCGTCTCTCTATATAGTACAACATTCTCTCCAACTCTCTTTTTCTCTATATATATAATATGAAGTCGTCCATGTCCATGTCTATCCGCTCTATACAATTTTCCAATTTTCTTTTCTTCGCATGGAATGAATGAGTGATGCTGTCCTTCTACAGCGTCTGGACATCAAAGTCAGACATTGAAAGTAGGATGAAGAAAAAACTGAGAGAGACAGGGAAACATCTTCTTCTTTCTCTTTTAAGATCTCTTGGAAAAATAAAATAAAAAATATAAATAAGAAAAAAAGAGGATTGTGTGGGCGTCGGCTGGGCGTGGGCAGCATCAGCAGAACCGAGAGAGCCAAAAAAAAAAAACAATTTATATAGTAGCAAAATATAGCCACGTCAATTCTCTTGTGGATATAATTCGACATCAGACTTGTCTACACTGCTTCTGTGATCCTACGTCAGAAGCTCTTAGTAGTGGCTCTATACGTCCTATAATTGATCTATAATCCATGGATGTACTCGGGTGTTCACATATTTCGTTTGACTTTGTGCGCGCCTAGATGTAATTAAAAGCTCCATATGGGCCCCCTATACTGATGAAAGTGAATCATGTCTTTCTTAGCTATTGCTGCTGCTGCTAAGAGAGTTCCCCCAGTCTTTTGGCCATGCCCCTGCCTATTGGTGGGCAGTCATAGTGTGTCTGTGTGTGTATGCACTACAGGCGAGTACTAGTCCCTGTGTGTTAGTATATAAGTGACGACGAGAGACGGACAGTCGGCCAGTCCAGTCTTGAATCCGTTGAGTTGCAGACGCAGTCTCTCCTCTCTCATCTTGTTCTTTATATATTCTTTTCCCCACATATTTTTCTTTTTCTCTCGATTTTCCACCGTTTTTTGAACACCATTTTTTCTCAACTGGAACATCGCATTCGTTTTGATCGTCGCAATCATCAAATCGATAAGGGCGAAATTGTAGAGAAATAAAAAAAATAAAAAGTGCTGCACCATCATCATAGTCTCTTCTTTAAATTCTCGTTCGTCTCTCGCCAGACATTCAGACAGACAGACATTTTGACCTTTCCAAATTGATTTTGTTTTGTTTTTCATTTTTTCGCTATTGCTCCCTTTTTTTTGATTTCACGGGTGTCGATTATCCCATTCATTTTCTTCTTACTCCGTCTAAACGTTTCATATCCTGTCGTTTCGTTTCACGACTTGATGGTTTTTCTAGTGTGTTCGTCCATTCGATTATTGAATCTTTCTACTGCTGATTGACCTACATCATCAACGTCATCTTCTTATTGTTCCATTAGAAAAATTTCGCCAGGGAAAACGAAAATGATGATCAAAGTGAAATATTCGTCACACAGCAGAGAACCAACGAGAAACAACAACAACACAATGTTGTATTACAGTAGCCGTTTCTTATTTGTCACCTTGTTGATGGGCGTTTGTTGGCCGGAAGACGTTGCCGGCGCTCAACTTCATCACTCGCAATCAACCGGAGCAGCGGCGGCGGCAGCTTATCCTTCGTATAACAACAAGAATTTCAACGAGAAATACAATCAGCATCCACATCGACATCATCACGTTGCCGATCGACACCAACACCAAACGGCCGCACCATCCACCAGCACGACAGACTATCCATCCGATGCTATGGCCGACGGCCTGGATTATGAAAATGAAGACAATTCAGATCACATCCATCATCCATCATCAGTCAACGATGCATCCAGTGTCGATGGTGGTTCATCGTCTTCCGGTTCGCCACCTTTGATGGGTTTGTTACCGGAGCCGGGCACTTATATCCCGTCCAATTGCACGTCGTGCATCCAACGTGAAGAATTGCGTCGACGCAATTTAGAAGTCATCAAAGACCAGATCCTTAGCAAATTGGGAATGCAAAGGGCACCCAATATGACGGGACGTTTACCACCTCGTATCCCTCCGCTGGATCATCTCCTGGATCTTTACGGGATGCAGGGAGACGCTCCGCCTGGACACGGACGTGGAAATCACGGCAATCACGGCAATCATCATCACCATCAGCAAAGCGACCAGGCCTTTCAAACGGGACCCGTTTACGATGAAGAAGAAGATGATTTTCACTGCCCGCACTGAAAAGGTCATCGCCTTCTCTCAACACTGTAAGTGTCCAACAGGTCAATTATTTTCTTATTTAAATTTTAAAAATAGATAATATTTTTATCATTTTGGAGATTCGTGAGAGTGGAGTCGGCGGCATATCAATCCGTCAAAGTAATAAGCTTTTTTCAGAATATGTTTTGTTGATAGTTTGAAAGTTATTACGGGTCACTTGATGGGGGATATCAAATCGCCGCTGAATTTGAAATTTCGATCGTGCGCCGGGGTTTATTTGGGTTAAACAAACAAATCTGATGATCGAGAATTGTATACAAAACAAAATAGTATATGGAATAGGCTATTAAGCTTTTGTGTTTGATTTGTTTTTATTATTTATTGTCGGTAAATAAGTTTGACGTTGGCAAGGGCAAATTTCAATCAAAATCCGGACGGATCTAATAATAACTCACATAGGATCGATCCGGCGACGGCAATCCAACGGTTACCGCATACGCTTCTAGTGTAACGAGGAAATGGTCAATCGACCAATAAATAAATATATTTAAAAAGTAAAAAAAAACATAAGAGCTATTTTTAGATTGACTTTATCTTTTTTCTTAGCTATCGCAATTCTAATATATAAAAGAGTCGCGTCAATCAGAGCTTATTTGGCCGTATATTTATATAAATTCACGTGTCTCTGATTGCAGTGCCGCACGTGAGACAGGCCCTGAAGCGAACCGAATCAACGACCACCAAAGGCATGGAATCGATTTACTTCAAATTCTCCGACAAGGTGACCCGAAGCAGCAAAGTGGATAAAGCCCACTTGTGGCTCTATATCCAGAACCAGCAACCCACACCGTCTCAACCAATTCAACAGCCTAGCGGCAATCATCATCATCAACAAGCTCAGGTCATCAGTAAATCGGCCAACGCTAATGCCAGCACCGTCTGGATTCACATTTATAAAGTTGTCCGCGTACCTGACGGCGAATCGCCCATATTGAACCCGGTCCGTATGACACGCGTAGCTTTACCGCCTCTACTCGAATTGATCGAGAAAGTACCGGCCTCATCCTCGTCCGGCAGTAAACACAATCAACAAAGTGGCGGTTGGGTTTCCTTCGAAGTCCGTAAAGTCGTCGCCGATTGGTTCAGATGGCCGGAAGATAATCTGGGACTTGTCGTTCACGCCGTTCATGGTGACCACCACGGTCCACCACCTTCGTTCACCGTCGGTGGTGGTCCAGCACCTGCACCCACTCCGTCACCACCACCGTCCAGCAGCAGCAGCAATAGCAAATCTGTTCCGTTTATCGTCAACGATTATTCACACGCCGATGGAGCATTGGTGAGCATTGTTTGAATATTATTTAATCGACATTGTTTAGGGGGTTTGATTTTTTAAAATTCAATGTGTGTGTTTGGAATATAGATGCCATTTGTTGAAGTGGTGACGACGGACGGACGTAAACACCGGACGAAACGGACAATCGGTTTGAATTGCGACGAGACTTCGTCTGAAACGCGTTGCTGTCGTTATCCATTGACGGTTGATTTCGTGGAATTCGGTTGGGATTGGATCATCGCTCCTAAAAAGTACGAGGCCAATTATTGTTCGGGCGAATGCCCTTACGTCTTCCTACAGAAATATCCGCACACGCACATTGTGCAACAGGCAAATCCGGCTGGCACGGCCGGTCCGTGTTGCGCCCCGCGTAAAATGTCGCCTATTTCAATGCTCTACTTTGACAACGAATTCAACATTATTCACGGCAATTTGCCTGGAATGGTCGTCGATCGATGCGGCTGCTCTTAAAGAATTCAATTCAATTCAACAACAACAGCAGAGAAAAAGGACGACAAGTTTATAAAATTGTGTTTTTTTTTTGGTTAGTTTGATGATTTTTCCGCTGACGTCCTTTCAGCCAAGGAGCTCCTTTCAATTCAGGAGCAATTTTGTCTCAAACTCCGCCATCAATTTGTTTGTACATAGCAACCGAACCTGTTTTTTTTTTGGCCACGACGAAATGATGTGGTGACCCGTTAAACTTTCTTTTTCAAAAAAACAGAAAATTTTTGAAAATTCAGTTTTTTTTTTGTCTTGATTTTGTCAAACGCGCACGCAAAGTCGTCGACACCTTCGACACCTTCGTCTCTCGCGTCTCCCATAATTTGGAAATGTTTTCTATTTTAAGTTTTCTCCGTTTGACATCGTCTCCTTTTAAAAAAGAAGAAGAAGAAGAGGAAACTGGTTATTATTATTATATTTCTATGCACGCACGACATGGAAAATCAGAATTGAATATCAAATTCGTCAATCGACAAATTTGACAAGAAGAAAACAAAAAACCAGTTGGGGATATTTTAAAACAAACAAACAAGAAGAAGAAGAAGAACGGTGTTTTGTTTTATTTTAAATTTTTTTGTCTTTTTCGAATAAAACACAACACACACACCCCTTTCCCGTCAGCGACGAATAAGGACACGATATAATGAAAGATATTTCTCTTGTGTGATGGGCAACTCATCCACCCAACAAACAACAAAAAACAAATTTTTACATACGAACGACAAGGGAAGTCGGAGAGAGGAATAACCTTTTCTTCCATCAAGAAGAAGAAGAAGAAGAAGAAAAATTTTATTATTATTTGATTTTATTTTGACCCAGCAGCTCCAGGCAAGGACGTCTGCATAATCTTCCTTGTACATTCTAGCTCTTTATATACATAAATATATAAATAACTGCTGCTGCTGCTGAGCTGCTGGTATTTGTGTATACACACCAAAATCCTTTGTAGTTATAATTTTTCTCGCAATATTATTTGTCATCGCTGGAAAAAACAAAACAACAAAATATATTGCCGATTGTTGTCACATTTTTCAATCCATTTCTTGTTTCCCGCTTTCATTTTTGTTTTCCCTTTTTTTGAAAAATTCATACATATTGTTGTTCGCCAAAATTTGTATCCCCCACCCCTACTATCATTTGTCATTTATCGGCCCAGCAAATTTCGCTTGGTAACACACTGTGAACATTTTTCGCGCTTTCAAAATGATTTTTTTCATTTTCCTCCCGATGGTCGATTGTTGAACTTTGATTTTCTTTAAAAAAAAATGTTGTGTGTGTATTGTCGTTGTTTGTTTCCGGGTTGACATAATGCGGATGTGATAACAAGACTGTGAATTATGTTCATCTCTTACTGAGTATAGAGAAAAGAAAAGTGATTGTAAGAAGGCAGCAAGAGAAGAAGCTAAAGGAGCTGGTCCGACGAGGATAAGGAAAAGAGAAAAGAACCAAGTTTGTATGCAGTGTGCACCACCTGCGCGTCTTTGACGTCATCGCATCGACCGTTTTTTCATCATCATCGTTATTACATCATCGTCAGCTAATAATGAAATATGCAAAAGTAAAAATAAAAAAAAAAACAAAACAAAAAAAGACAAAAATTTACGACATGGACATGATGAAGAAAAGTGAAAAGACGCGCACATCCTTGTTTTACTGCATTGTGATACCCAGTAATTGATTTTGATTTGATTCTATAATTATTCACCATTTTATAAATTTTCTTATTGGAATTATATTTACGTATAGAGCAGCACTCTATTCGAGCGTCTATGATTTTAAATAGATATTCATCAAAAAAGTGCTTAGCCGTGATTCATGATTTTGTAGAGAGCTCTCTGATTTCGAAATTCGACCATCATCTTATATTCATTTTCGTTTGATTGTTTAAAAATTTTTTTTTTTTCAATGTTTAACCCAAAAAATGTTTCTTATATTCGCCACATGATGTACAGTTTTGTCCTAATTTGACTTCCCACTTCATTAATAACGTTTTCACACACACACACACACACACACATAACACGCAGACATTTACGTTTGTTTTTTAGTGCCAATGATGCCATTGAATTGCCAATTATTTGATTGCCAACGACGAGCAAACAAAATTTTCAAGAAGAAGAGAAACGTTTTCGCAGATGATGATGATGGGGATATCAATTTCCGAGTCGCTTTTGTTGTTGTCGTGTCAGTGCATTTATTTACTCTGTCAAACAACTTGATGAAATGATGGACAAAAAGAAAGAAATAAAGAATTAAAAATAAAATACAGAGAATCATTGAATATTTATTATAATTTGAAATAAAAATTTAAATAGTTTAAAAAAAAAAGAAAATAAATAGCCATCACACGATGGACTCTGGGACGGGGCCAATAGAAAATGCGACTCTACTGGCCGCATCGCAATTTCCGTTTTTGCGCAATGTGACACGCTCAGTGCTAATATGGTAAACAACAATAGTTCAACCAGAACAAGGGTACGTCCTTTATTTCTTTTCTGTGAACTGCCAAGTTCACATTGAGATCTTCGCTGTGACGACCAAAAGTTACCCAAAAGTCTTCCCCAACAAATGAAAATTTTATTTAAAAAAAAAACAAAACAGAAAAAAAAATACTTTTGGCTTTCCATTTGGCCGGTTGCCTGTTGAGCATGCCACCCTTTTGGTGATTTTTGGACTATCCGGATGAAGAAATCGCCTAGGCACGGCCAACAATGTCGAAACAGAGTCAAGGGAAAACCAGCAATTGTTTAGGAAATTATCATATTTATATCTAAGAGAGGAGAAGAGATGCCAAAAATGAATACGTCAAGAAGACGCTTAAAAAAAAAACAAGTCTCGGGGTGTTTGTGTGGAATTCCATCCATCGGCAAGGTCGGTCATGTAACTCTCTCATCCCTCCCCTGCTGCCGAAAGAGAGTCCTCAACTCCGCATTTTACTAAAATGAAAAAAATAAATAAATAAAATAACCGGCAAGGTCGTCCGTTCCCGTGATCGGCATTTCTTCGCTGTGGCGCTTTTGGCAATGAAAAATAAGCCAAACAATCAAAAATCCATTTAGGGGGTGTTCTAATAATAAATAATCAAAAGACACACACACAATTGTCGCCCTGACATGCGTACCCAAGAGCAGCAGCAGCAAAATGTTGAGCGATGCCATCGTCGAGATAACGGCAGCAGATCACGCAAGGCAACACAATTTCAATCCACGTCAGCGTTCACCTCGATGACTGACGAATTACAACAGTAAATTTATTCTTGGAAATTTAAATCGATGTATATATATATAATTATATGTATATACAGTTGGTTACAGTTGTGGAATATTTTGATCAGGCACGTGAAAGAATGTCATCTTGATCAAAGGGTGTGGTAGAAATTTGACAAGGACTTATTTTTATCTCATGTTTCCAAATAAACGACGATGACTAACACATTTCCAATGTCGTTTACAAATAATTCCTATTCCATTCTACGTTCAGATTTTTTTCCCATTTGTTTATTGACACAACATCGCAAACAAATTGCAGAGAAATATACCGTTTAGATCAGAAAAACAAATAATCGACTTTCGAGCTATTTGATTCTTTAATTCAATCTCCCGTCCAATGCAGAGCATTTTTTCAGACAAATTATTAAGAAGATTTCATGAAAGACCATAGACAGTAGCCCCTCCAAAATATGAGCAACGCTCTGCTAATATTACAAAATCTAAATAACTCAAGAGAAATGAAATACCATCGAAAAAACTGGCCGCCAGTCAAAACAGATTCTCTACATAGTCACATTAATCAGACAATAAGACTTGACTGAACATGTGCTGCATCGAAATCGAAGAAGATGGGACAGAAAAAAAGGGTCAAGGCTGAGCGATTATACATGATTCAGTAATCATCATAGAAAAAATTATTATTATTTAACGAAGAAGAAGAAAAACAAGTGGAACGTTCTAGTCAGAGGCTGGTGGTGATTTCGGTTTCAAACTGCAAACATCTTCATCGCACGTTGGCTGAGAAGTCGGTCGCGGCTCGGCAGTTGATTTGTCGAGCCCACTCAAATTCAAGGCCTGTTATTTGAAAAAGAATAACTCAAAAGTTTTAAATAAGAACAGAAAACAATTACACGCGCAACGGAAATTGAAAACCCAAGTTGTTTGTGTTTACTTTATGGTTGTTACTTCCAAGAAACGACCCACATTGAGATTGAATGAACATTAGGCCATCTAAAAATAAATATCCGATGATGGTGAAACGGTATCTCCATGAGATTGGCCAGCAAATTTTATATTTTATATAAGAGAGAAGAAGAATCTGGACGACGACGTTCTGTTTTGCCGATGCGGGAGTTATCGGTTCCCACCGCCATCAACGAGGCAATCAAAGACGCAGAATCTCGGACACTCGGATATTTGATCCTCCATCGCTACTATTCGTTCTAATAAACGGACTCGGTCAATCGGTTCACGACATTCCCTCCTAATACTCTAAAGAAACGCAATATGACGAGACTAGACGAGTCGGTCGGCAGACAAACGAACGGCAGTCCGAACACAGGATTAACATGATAAATGTTTAAAAAAAAAGACCAGTGCACTTGAGAATCTAAAACATGAGATATCACTAGATGAGGCCCCCCTCACGCACACCTAACCCCATCTACCAAATGATGATCAATTATATTTTTCTAAGAAACCAATTTTCTTTTCTCTTGATAATCATTTTGAAGATGATTTTATAATTCCTTTCTCAGAACTCAGTTTTCTTGGCATTTAGTTGCATTTCTTTAGGTTAAAAACAAATTCCCATCAAATTCTTTACATTTTTCCAATGCGCTGCTGGGTTAGTTAAATGCATTTCCCGTTAAAAAAGAAAGGCACTCGACCATTAGAATTCAAATGATATTTGGTTTCGTCTTTCGACTTGCGGCACTTGTTCATTACGATCCCCCCATCCAATAAGCAAGCGGGTCGACAAGTTCTAATGCGGTTGAAACGGGAAACTCAAATCAGATGCACAGTCACTGAGTTGGCCAATTCATTTAAAAAATCAATGTCCAAATTCAAATCAAATTTTCGTCGAACCAAGACAATATTCGATAAAAAAAAAGACTAGACAGAACATTGGGCGCCACCTAGTTCAAGTTCGTTTTACTCTACGCTGAGTTCAAAAATAATAAAACCAATTCAAAAACTAACCTTGAGGATATCTTCATTACTGGCGTGATCTGCAGGATTCTCTTGAACGAACGAATACAGCAACTTGCCTCCCTTGCCAACAACTAATAAACCACCATTCTGGAAACCATCTCCGCGTAAATCTCCTCCTACACCTCTCTCTTTACCCTATAAATAGAATTACAATGATATATGTTGACTACATGATTACTTGTTTGAATTAAGGTACCAGTGCTGTTTGGGTACGAGCGATTCGACTCAACAGAAGCCCAGGTAAGCTCCAAATGGAAAAACGTTTGTATCCGAGGTCATTAAAGGATTTCTTCTTGTCATCTATGTACAACTCTGTAGTGGAAAACAAAACAATCAAATACAAGTCAAAATTGTTTCATTCATCAAAGCAATAAGTAAATAAATGATCATACCTCCAGCCCAAAACTTCTTTTCTACAAACTCTTCTACTCCCAACTCTTCCAGTCCGATACCCACGAGACGAACATTCTCTTGGCTGAGGCGAGGAGCGAGTAAACTCAATTCCTGCGCTGCCAGCCGACAGAACATTCATCCGAATCTTCTCATAAAGAAAATGACACTAGTTTGCTCTTGCCAGAAAGAACCCAGTGTCACTTGCTGCAATTAATAGTTAAAAATGAGTAAGATATTAGGCAATATCACAAAAGCAAAAAGTTTAAACTATTAAACAATATCTAAAGCTATCTTCTTGAAGGGTCTAACAAGAACTTACATAACAACGAAAGTCAATAAGTGTTGTTTAATATCAGTCAGCAACAGAAAACAATGCAAATTTGGTAATTATGTGCTTGAACACACTAAGTTTCTATTAGATAATATAAATACAATTATTTATTGTTCTTACCTGTTTTGATGGCCATTTTGAGACCAAGTTGACAGCTATTTTCCCCACGTCCATGATTTGATTCGTCTCTTTAGGCATTTCGTAAAAAAAGGATAAGAATAAAAGAACTGTTCCGACTACTCCCACGAACATGGAAATATGGAAACGATTCCCGTTCAAGTACAATCTTACCTAATCAACACTTTTGTCTTATCAAGTCTTCAAGAAGAACCAATATACAAGGCAGCGGAGCTAAATGTAACCTCGAAATCGCTTATCAACGTTACGATTTTGACAACAACGTTTACGTAATGAATTGTCGTCTGATCGGTGGTTACCATTGGCAACGTGTTTTTAAGACAATAAACATAAACGATGAATTTGAGATTACACCAATATGAATTACACTTTAAAATATTATTTTAAATCAATCAAAAAATAATTTGTAATATGTAATATGATTTATCAAAAACGTTATAAAAGAATGTAGAATATTCTCGAAGAAGGAAAATTGACCGCTAGATGGTGTCGAGTTCCATGTTTTGGACTGTATAATTTGACAATACAAATACAACCATATAAAACCGCTCGTTGCATGGAAATTCTTTCTACTCGTTTGCCGGCTTCTACAGCGTGAAGGTCAGTTATATGGATAAAGGACTGGGTGTAGCGGTCCTTGATACTTTGTCAACAATTTAGTCAACAGGTCGTGGTGACAACAACAGGTTGAGAGAAATGAAACCAAAAATCGATTACAACTCGGACGGTGGTATGTGCAGTAGCTCTGCTAGTGTTTCAGGAGAAGACACCCCCAATGAGAGATGTCAAAGCCCCACGGATTTCGACTACACTTCCGGCAACAAATCTTTGGCAGAAAAGATTCGTTTAAGAATTGAAAGTGGCGAAAAGTTTTTCTCCCTTGAATTCTTCCCTCCTAGAACAAAGGAAGGTGCTGTCAACCTCTTGGCCAGGTATGTTGCTTTAATATTTGTATATTAGCAGTTCTTATACTAATGTCTCATTATTGTTTTGTTTCTCCCTCCACCTAAAGATTTGAACGATTGAGATTAGCTTGCCCACTGTTCTGTGATGTCACTTGGCATCCAGCAGGCAACCCCGGTGGCGATACCGAAACGTCATCGATGACAATTGCTAGCGCTGCGCTCAACTACTGTGGCCTTGAAACCATGCTGCATTTGACATGCTGTAATCTGAGTCGTGAGGATGTTACCAAGCACCTCAACAGGGCAAGAGAGATGGGAGTCAGGAGTATTTTAGCCCTGAGGGGAGGTTAGTAGTTTTGTTATTGTGTTGTCGTTCTTTGTCTTCTTACGTGGCAACGCTAGATGGCGTATGTTTACTAAAAATAGATTTTCTGAAATTATTATTTTAAATAGATCCACCGATCGGCCAGGATTGGCAACCACCCGAAAATGGACTTCCATATGCCGTCGATTTGGTGCGGCTCATTCGCGATCTCTTTGGCGATGATTTTACTATTTGCGTGGCCGGTTACCCAACTGGCCACCCTGACGCTTCTTCCTATGAAGACGATTTACTACACCTCAAAGAAAAGGTATATAATTTAAAATTCATTTTTTCATGTCAATCCTTCATTTTCATACTTTCTAACTGACAGGTTGACGCTGGAGCGGATTTTATCATTACGCAGCTCTTTTTCCGTGCCGAAACGTTCATCAAATTTGTCCGTGACTGCCGAGCCTTGGGCATTGAGGTGCCCATCATCCCAGGAGTTATGCCGATTCAATCATATGATTCACTCCGTCAGATAGCCAAACTCTCAAAATTGGAAGTCCCACAGGAGATCACTGATATTTTGGCTCCTATTAAAGACAACGACGAAGCCATTCGCAATTACGGCGTCCAGCAAGCTGTCACTCTTATTCGTGAACTGTTCAATGCCGGAGTGGCTCCAGGCATTCATTTCTACACTTTGAATCGAGAAGTGGCCGACTACGGCCATTTTGAAACAATTGGGACTTTGGATCACTGATCCTAGACGTCCTTTACCGTGGAGAAGAGCTGCCAACGCCAAACGATCCACCGAAACTGTCCGTCCCATTTTCTGGTCGTCAAGACCTAAAGCTTACATTTATCGGACTCGTCATTGGGACGAGTTTCCAAATGGTCGTTGGGGAAAATCTGATTCGCCCGCATTCGGAGAGCTTAAGGACTATTATCTTTTTTACTTGAAGGTAATCGAAATGCTAACTTTTAGCTTTGATAACAAATGATAACCTAGTTCCCCATTTTGAATGAAATAAAAACAGAGTAAGAGCTCCAAGGACGACCTGTTACGAATGTGGGGCGAGGAATTGTGTTCAGAGCAAGACGTCTGGGATGTTTTCCATTGCTATCTGTCAGGTCAACCCAACAAATCCGGTTGTAAAATCACCAAAAATTGCATGGAACGATGAGGAAGCTCAGCTCAGAAACTTCGCTCCTTCAAGAAAAACTCTCAGAGTTCAACAAAAAAGGAGTGCTTACTATTAATTCTCAGGTATGTCCATATTTGTTTTTTTTGTTGAATTTGTGACCTTTGATTGACTTGTCAATTATCAATTTAGCCCAATGTCAACGGAGCTCCTAGTGAAGATCCTGTTGTCGGGTGGGGACCACGAGGCGGCTACGTCTATCAAAAAGCTTATCTCGAATTCTTCACGTGCCAAGCCAATGTTCAGGCCCTTTTGAAAGTATTGCCAAGTTTCCCTCGAGTCAATTTCCATATCATCAACAGTAGCGTAAGTTCATTTTTTTAAAGAAATGAGTCCAAAAAGTAACTCCAGTTATTATTATTTGAAAACAGGGTACAGCAGATTACTACCAACTGTCACCGACACAGGCCAGGTGGCTGTGACTTGGGGCGTTTTCCCTGGACGAGAAGTCCTACAACCTACCGTGGTCGATCCTGTTTCATTCAAAGTGTGGAAAGATGAAGCTTTTGCTCTTTGGCGTGAGCAGTGGGGTAAATTGTACCCCGAAGGATCGCCATCCCGCGATCTTTTAACTCGAATCTCGGAGACGTACTACCTCGTCAATTTAGTAGACAATGATTTCCCGCGTGAGAGTTGCCTATGGGATCTTCTCAACGCCATGTTTGCCCAGCGTCAACTGGACAATATGAGCGACTTTATCCAGCAGGACTCTGACGTCCACCTCAGCGATGGTTTCGACGACCTCCTGAATATGATGAAACGCCAAAACTCAAGGGGCGACACGAGTTACACTCATTACACGATGGAAGAATTGGTGGAAGCGGCGCATCGTCAGGAAGTTCATTCTGATGAGATCGTTGCAGCCAACGAAGGACACCAGTGAATCTTTCAATTCCCTTGTTTTTTTTCTCTATGCAAGAATCTTTTTTTTTTTTTTTGCCTTTTTTGGTGCTAAATCGACACAAAGTTTTTCAATCAGTTGAAATTTTGCTATTGAAATTTTTTTAAATTTTGTGTCTTTGATTTTTATTCGGTGCCAGCAAAGAAAACAAATGAATTTAGGACTGGCACACATTTTCTCTTGATGAATGCATTTAATTTAAAAAAAAAATACGAAAATCTGAAAATGTGGTCGTGATATTTGTCAATTTGTCAAAAAAATTTCGAGTCGTTTTCAGACATGCAATCTAACAACAAATGAGTTGCAAAATAAGTGAAATTCCAATTAGGGATGAATTTATGAAGCGGCTTTTGATTATTCTAGTAATAAGGATAGAGTTAGAATGTTTATTTGCACGATTTGGAAAGGACCAATTACGCTCAAATAACGCCAGCCAAAGTAAGAAGCAGAAGAAACGTGATCGTGTCCCGACTCAAACTTAAATAGAATTGTGTGCCGCTGCTCCTGTCTCTATGCGGTTTTCTGTTATTCTGCTACATAGTGATACTGGTAAAGTTGTAACTTTTCATCAATAAGACGAAGAAAAAAAAAAGCATGTGGCGAATTCATTATCGGCTGTTCGTGACATCTGTTTCGTCATACCTTCAACTGAAATTGATTGGTGCGAACTAAGCGACTTGATATTCCCACGTCAAATTTTTTTGTTAAAAGGAAGGGCAAAGGTTTCGCTCAGTGATTGAAGGGTAAGACATTGTTTTGTCATCAATGTTGTAGCAAACAGATTTGTAATGTGACCTCATCATTTTGGGACTTTATTCGCTACACAAGAATAAATATGTCAATAGATGTTTTGCACACGACCTTGTCGTAAACAGAACATGAAAGGCGTGATGAAAGGCCAAACATGTGTTTCTATTTCTTTTTTTAAATAATAATAGAAGACGTCGTGTTTGCATCTTTTTGAGAGTGCGCAAATAAAAAGGTTGAAACGTCATATTATATAGGAATATGAAACAGCACGACGACGCTACAAGAATGACGTCATGATTTTTACTATGTCGTTTCGTTTGATTGCTCAGACATGTGTATCTCGGTGTGCACGTTTGGTTGACTGCCTGTTTTTCTTATGTATCTTCTTAATTCCCAAGTAAATTCTTCTTCTACTGCCCCATGAAATAAATTTTTAAAAAAATCAATAAATCACAAGAGATATGCAAAAATTTACTTTCCCTTGTTAAAATTGAAATGTTTTCTTCGTGAGCAAATGTGATAAGTGATTACGATGGAACAAATCGACGTTCGTAATAGAATATAGCGCATTATATTTTGTGTCGTGTCATCTTTGAAATGTCCAGCAGTTTAACGACTTAATAATGTGATGCTGGACCAGCATCATCTTGAACGGTAATTCTACCGGAACATCAATATCACATATTCATTTGATTTGTTGGACCTCCGCTATTCACAAAAGATGAAGGTTGTTCTACTTTTGAAGCTTCAATTCGGCTGCAGACGATATATATTTCACGGTCAGTTTAATAGTACATAAACGATTCATTCACGCAAAATCGACAGCACGAAATAATGACGATGCACATCTTTCTATCAGCACCAGCTCAGTTGTTTATGATCGATATGTCAAGTCATCATCGCTGCTCTTATGATGACATCATCATCTATAACCTTAGCTGTGTTTTCTTTTCATCAAAACTTCAGCCAAAAATGATTCATCACCGCCTTCAATATTCAAATTTCGACTTACTTTGACGTGCTGATATAGGGGAAAAAAACGTTCGATAATAGGAGAATGAAGAACATATTATATATTTGAGAAAACGATGTGGGTTCCGGCTGTTTGAAAAAATAAATTTTAGAATCATCCCAAACAACGACGACGTTCGACCTAGATCTCTGAAGCTTATTATATCACTTTCACTGTCTGTTGCTGCTGCTGCTGTTTGGGTCTTTTTCACGACCTCCGGTTTTGTTTCGTGGTCGTCGGTAGTGAGGATTTACGCATCGCTAACCCACGCCATAATAATATCGGGCGACAGATATTATCAAACGTAAATTACGTTCACAAAAATTAGGAAAGACGAGAGCAAAAAAAAAAAAGTGAATGGGATTCTTCATGGTCTTTTTCCATTTACGTAATACTTAAATGCTAGTATGTTTAAGAAGGAAATAATGATTTTAAAAAAAATTGTATCCTTCACGATGCGCTTTAATTTTCTTTCAACCACGTAAAGTTGAAAAAGTGAAAATCAATGAATCTGATCTGGGCTATTGTCTGCCATATATTTTTGTTTCCCGTGAAAGACATGGGAGAAAAGGACCCGTCACTCTCTCTTTCTCTGTTGAGCTTCTTCTATACGACACAGCGCAGTCGATTGTGAGCGGGCCGTTTTTTAGAGCATTCTTCTCTTCCTTGCAGATGATTCATTTCTGAAAGTCTATACAGTCGCGTGTAAAGTCAATTTTTGTACATACAAGAGAGAAAACGTGATGTCGGACCCATACGACGCGATGGACTTTCTCTCTCTCTGCTGTTTCATTCGCGTCAATCTCTTCAACTTTTTCTCTGTTGCAAAAAGTCTCTAACGAAATAATGTCACAACAGCTCGCGACCACAAAAGCAGCTGTCTTTTTATTTTTTTTAAGGTGGGTATCATAACAAAAATATATCCGTCGCAAGAAACAACCGGAATTTATATACACGTCCTTGCCAACAGTTCCGCTTATGGACTGATATTAAATGTATGGATGATTATTTTATTAATAATTTAGCTTTATATAGTAAACTCGAGGTGATCGTATAAAAAGTAATTATTAATAATACGGGAAGGACGACGCGGATCACTTGGCCAAGTGTGACGCGGAAGGTCGGAAGTGAAATTAAACGCAATCAATCGACCTTTACTATATATACAAGAAGACTCTTGGTTGAAATTCCATCACTTATTGTTCTTCATCCGTTCATCGTGGAACTCTTTCATATATTACTTAAACTAAGAAACTACTACGACTAAGTCACCATGAAGGTATTTTGCAAATTAATAAAATAATGTCGAATTAATTGTTTATATTACAGCATTTCATTGTGATATTGAATAGATGATGTTGTTGGTTTTATCGCTAATGGTATCATTGGCCCATTGTCATTTCAACTATAACCAAATTGCAGCCGGTAGTCATCAAGCGAGCGATCCTTCGTCTTACTACAATAATCAGCCAATAAGAAAACCGATGTATCATTATTATCCAATGACTTTCTTTTCGCAATCACCTTATTCTTACCAAACGACCAACAAACCTTATTATGCTACTCCTTCATCGCCATCAGCGGTCGCGCAAAGTCCCAACAACAATAATCCTCCTCGGATAACTCCGTTCTGGTATCGTCAACCAGTCTCGAAACACTTTCATCATCCGGGTATAAATTTCGAGGATGAATTTTTTGGTCCTCCTCCATCATCATCTGTTGCCCAGGATCGTTCTTTGTATAATCCTGAACTCATTTCACCTGTGGTTCCACCAGTCGAACCAGTAATTCAACAAGTTGAAAACTTGGATCCATCAGTGATGGAAGTCACTGATTCTACTCATTTGATTGAAAGTGGATGAAGCATCCGGAGATGGAATAATTCAATCTACTATTGATGTAACAGTAGAAGTTTCGACGGAATCTGATATTCAAGACGCGACGACGAGTTCACTTGACGATGAAGGTTTATCTCCACGATCGACTACATCAGTAATCGAGGACGTCACTATTACGCCAGAAGAAACAATCACTGAAATTGAAGATGAATCTACAACTGTTTTGAATGACATCACAACAATTTCAGAAACTGAGTCGCCAATAATTGCAGAGCGTTTTCAATCGATAATTCCATTTTATTTGAAACCTTCTACTTGGCGATCGTGATCCCTTGTCTAATAATCATGTTCAGCGAATAATAATGAATACACGAAACTCCGATCTTTAATTTGGAAAAATGCTGAGCACTTACAAGTGTATTATTTCAAAAATATTTGATAGTTATTCAATACGTATACATATAAATTGAATGGGGATGAAACAGCAGCATCGGAAAATAGAATCAGACAATGATTATTATTATGAATATTATTATTAAGTTATGGAATAATAATAATGTAAATATTATTATCTAGCAATCAAGTCGAACTAATAAGCCATTGAATTGTGTTATTAGAGAAATGAATGTAAGCTTATTATAAAATAAAATATAAAAGGGTTGTTAGTCCCCGAATGGCGATTGGCTTTCTACTTTTTATATCTATTGTTAGGCATTTTAAAATAAACGCCATCCTACAGGAGAATAGACAACAGATCGGGCTCTGTTGTAACTATTGGTGCTGGCCCCGAGAGCGTTATTCGCTGGATAATTGGCGTTAGAAGAAGGAGCCCCGTAGTTGTTGGTTTCAGATGAAGCAGATCCTTGATTGTAGAAAGTGGACGCCGCTTCACCATACGACGCTGTTGTAGACGATGACGCTACTTTCTGGTGGTAATCGCCGTGAAATAACTGGCCATCGATAACACTTTTGCTGTAAGATTCAGCAGTCGTAGTTTCTGTGGACAATCCTTGTCTGTTGCTGTAACCGTTTCCTTGCTGTTGGTTATAGCTTTGCTGCTGGCCAGCACCATACGATCCTGATGAAATAGCGCCGGCATTTGATTGTTGGAAAACGGCAGTTGGTGGCAGGTAACTATCAGACGGTATCGGATCTTTGATTGAAGCACCTTCGTAACCAGGTTGTTGGGCGGCACCGTAATTGGAAGCCGCTGCAGTTGCGGCTGATTGATAGGTTGGAGTGGGTGGCAGGTAAGTATCTGCGGGTGTTTGGGCACTTTTGCTTTGATACGCCGGCGTTACTTGAGGAGACTGGGCAACAGAAGAGGAATAAGTAGTAGGAGGTGGTGGCAAGTAACTGTTGCTGGGTTGTTCGTATGATGAAGAGGTGGAAGGTGATCCGTATCCCGAAGATTGAGACTGGGCAGAAGCTCCATAATTGGATCCAGTTGACGAGGCAGCAACAGGTGGAGGTAAATAGCTATCGCTGGGTTTTTCATATGAAGCTGGTGCTGCAGATTGGGTTGAAGATTGTTGTGCTGCTCCATAGTTGTTGGCAGATCCTGATGGATAGGTGGAAGCAGCTGCAGGTAAAGATTGTTGTGCTGCTCCGTAGTTGTTGGCAGATCCCGATGGATAGGCGGAAGCGGCTGCAGGTGGTGGTGGAGGCAAGTAACTGTCGCTGGGTTTGTTCTGTTCGTAAGATGATCCTTGCTGTGAAGATGCCCCGTAATTGGATGAAGACTGTTGTCCTCCATAGTTATTAGCCGATGATCCTTGTCCAGAAGAATAAGCAGCAGCAGTTGGGGCAGGTGGAGGAGGTAAGTAACTGTCGGAAGGCTTCTGGACATTACCAGCACCATCATAAGCCGATCCTTGCTGAGATGAACCGTAATTATTCTGACCGTTTGAAACAGCAGCTCCGTAGTTATTTGCTGATGGTTGTTGTTTCTGTTGGTTGTCGTATCCGGTTGATTGACTGGGAGAACCATACCCATCAGCAGCAGCCGCTGATTGTCCATAGTTGTTGTTGTTGGATTGTTGTTGCGCAGTTGGAGGAACGTAGACGCTTGTTGTGGGTTTCTGTACGTTGCTGTCGTAGGATCCCTGAGAAGATGAACCGTATCCAGCACCGGCTGCTGATTGCTGGACAGGTCCTCCATACGAAGCTGAGGCTGTTCCTGGCTGTTGTTGCTGATTGCCGTAGCCGGAAGAACTGCCAGCACCTTGACTACCTGCTCCATAAGAAGATCCGCTGGATGCCGATCCTTGTTGTTGGTAACCACCGGATGAAGAAGAAGACGAGCCAACAGAATCGTAGCTGTTGCTTTTGGCTGGAGGAACGTAAGGTTTGGCTTCACCTTCGTATTTAACTTCAGCCACGAATCCGCTGTCTCCCTGAACTCGATACGTAACAATTTGGGTACGTCCGTCCGGAAGCAAAACTCTGTAAGATCCGGTGACAACTTCACCGTCGCTCTTTTCTTGATGGGCGTAGTCGTTGTTACTCGGTTCGTCTTTCACGGCCCAAGAGAAATCGTACGGCATTCCCTTTTCCTTATTTCAACAATAAATTAATCGATAATAATCGAATAATCACCATCAACAAACAAGTTCTATTATTATATTTAAAAATAAATAATTTATAAATTTACCTTTGTGTCGTAAGAGCTTGCGTTGCTGGCTCCGTTGTCCTTACCGTAAGCTGCTGATGCTGCAGGTTTCTCATTTTGGTAAGATGTTGCTGTTGTTTTCTGATTCTCTTGTTGGTATCCGGAATTGGCTGCTGGTTGTTGATAACCTCCTGCAGGAGACTGTTGTTGAGGTTGTTGTTGATAACTTGCAGTTGCTGGGGGTGCCTGTTGCTGCTGGTAACCTCCGCCGTTCTGTTGCTGCTGTCCGTAATTTCCCTGTTGTTGCTGTTGTTGGTTGTAGCCTGAATTCGTTGGCTGTTGTTGTTGTTGTTGGTAGCCAGTGGAACGTTGAAATTTCTTGGACAATTTACGGAGACCGTAGTCGCCGGCCAGTTCGTCGTAGTCGATGAATTGAGATTTGACAACGGCCACCAAACAAATGGCCAAAACGAGTCCGGAAACCTTTAGATTTCGAAAGAAATTCTTGTAAAAAAGAAACAAAAATGAATTTTAAGAAAAATTAAATTTCACCTTCATCTTTTAGTCAAAAAATGTCTCAAATTGTGAAATGAAATTTTTTCTAAAGTAAAAAAATAGAGACGATATTGTGCTGCGAATGGCTGAATGTTGGTTCTGTGCAAAAGTTACGTTACATTGGCAGGTTTATATACTAGCGGAGAGAGTAGAGTGCGCGTTGGCTCATCTGTTGTATCACCTAGAACGAGCAGCAGCAGTGGGTGGGCGGGCGTCTATACACACATTACCCGCCTCTCACTTATTTTCTATCTATGCAAGCGTCGAATTCAACGTGTGGCACAAAGTGTGAGAGACGCTCTCTTCACTTTGAAATGAGTGCAAAGGGAAAGTAAGGTCACGATAATGATCGCGCATCCATAGTCTAATAGAAGCGCAAACTTTATTATTTTTGTTTTTCATCTCTCTCTCCTCTCTCTCTGCTGGGCCACCACCTATCAGCATCACAGTTTGTAATATACGTGAGGTTGATAATGCGGGAGAGAGAAGGTACGGTATATTATGTGTGTACAACTGCTGGCAGAAAACAGCAGCACGATGTGTCGTAGGAGATCACAGCAAAAATGTTCTTTTTTAGAAGAGAAATTCGTTCGTTCAAACAATTTGGCCGGGTTACCTACAAAGAAGATGATGCTGGCCTTCATTTGAGTGCCAAAATTGCGCGCATGTTGAATAATATAACAAGAGGAGGATGGACCTGATTCACTTTCATCCGCGTGATTATCTTAATTAGTCTCGATTCTTTTAATCAGGCTCCTAGCTGAAATTCTTCTTCTGTACAGGATGCGTTATTAGACATTGTTTGCTTTGGAATTTATAATGATAATCATCGTGAACAAAGATGACATCATACGGACGAAATTGTTATGTAGGGGCTACCGACGAAGAAGTAAAAGTGACTTAAACTTTTGATCAAAATCCAAAACGAGAGTGAAAGGAGCCATACATGCCATTGGTTAGACATAATTGAAATTATATTCTTCATCTATTTATGAATTTCACGATTTCTTGAGTCTGTCAACTGAATTCTTGATTGTTGTTTCATCACTCAATACAGAACAACTTTCGAATCGAATTGCATCCGTCCGTATAGATATTTCCGCTTGGAAGGCTTTTTTCGATCTTGTGACTGCATCATCACATGAAGTGAGAGAGAAACTTGTTATTGGTGTAATTCTGTTTGGTGTGTGTGTGTTTTACAATCATCATTTCATGTATTAATTTCATGTATCGTTTGCGGGTCCGCCTCTTTCCTCGCTACATCCAAACTTTTATCGTCAGGGAGTTATATAACAATAACCCCCATTCGCTCGTTTGATTCACTCCATATGTATACACAACGAAGTAAGCCATTACACTATTATGTCGGTTTATATCGGTCGTTATATAGTATATATATATTTGCAGTGCTGCGCCTTTCGAGTATAATCGTCTCACGCGAACAATATTCAACTTATTCTCTTGGCTATTTTTGGTTCTTCTTCTTTCGACGTACGCAACTTTTGGCTGAGCTGCTATACTATTTTATATCGATTGTTTTTCCTTTCCGCCAAGAGAGAAAGAAGAGAAAACTTTCGTTTGAGATGATCAACTTTTGTTGTGTGCACACATCACATCACAGCCGGTCTTGAACAATAGACGCGGAGCGACGAGTTTGACTTGTGTGATGGAGAATCTCACACAAAAAGAGGCCTTTGGTATTACGGCAGCATGCGATCGTTTTGCTCTACATTGTGCTGGCCCAGCTCAGCAGTGACTATATGGTGGCTTATAGAGAGCGTGTGCTTCGTGATTTTTGACTGAGTATCGTGACTTTCACGTTCGTGAGTCAAGAATATATACAGTTGTGTAGTATATAGACTCTTGAGCTGTTGGAGGACACCAATTCTATATGTTTTTCTATTTTTTTATCTACTGCTGTACCTTGGACGCATATTTCCATCGCAAATATAATGCGACGCGTGTCGGATGATTATCATCGGCGTTGAACAGGCGATGCTGCCGTTTCTACCCCCGGACTGTGTCGTATATTTGAATATCAGATGAAGTTATTGTTCAAACAGATAGTTCTCAAATCTCTATTTGGTTTTTTACCTTTTTTGGAGTCAAAACTGTTGATTGACTCGACTCATTTATAATACACAGCATCGATTGCTTTAATTGCTGGTACAGTTAAGGGCCTCTTGTCACTTTCTTAAAATAATTTATCGATGATGAAAGAGTCACAATATCCGCTTGCTCCTGTAAGAGACCCAAAAAAAAACTAATGATTTAAATGGTGCGTGCCAATTGGAGGAGGAGGTTACACAGTCTATTACACAAAAGACTGTAATTACACGTGAGATGAGGAAAAGGATGAGCTGTTTCCAGCTCTGATCGTGTCGTATTTTACCTACTAATTGTATAAATCTCCTTCGGCCACTTTCACATCCGCTGACGTGCGGATTCTTGCGATGCTGCGACGATGCTGGCGCTTTATTTTTTTAATCGATAACAAAACCACATTCAAGCCAGCAGCAGCCCAGCTACTACTTTATTCAACAAGAGTTTTTATGTTGTCTGATGACGAGGTTAAAAGAGACGAGGTTAACTGTATGACCTTTCCAGATTGTATACAACTTGCGAGTTCGAGAGATAATTGCGACGACTAACTTGGCTGCTGACTGGCAACGTTCAGAGAGAAAGGCCATTCGAGAAAGGAATTTCGGTAATTTCTTTTTTTCACTAACTTTACTGCTATATGTGCCGCTGCTGATTATTAGTGACCGTAATAATTAAGTTGAATTTAATAATGGCAGCCAACTCTCGAATTTCGACTCTTTCTTCGGCGAGGTAACGAGACTCCTCGTGTAATTGATACGAGGCATTCGCTCTACAATTATCATTAGTTTGATTTCTTTTCATTCTCTGAACTGTTCTCAACTGTAGTCTGTGTCTCTGTGTTAGTCTCCTCCCAATCAATTACGCGCCTAATTTACGGGTCGTAACCATTAGCAAACGTTTAATCTATTGGCGCTATCATAAATAACGGAAAAAATTGAATCTCTTCAGAATATGGGGCAAAAGCTACTTGGTGAGAGTTATAGGTGAGAGCGTCCGATCAGGTGGTCTACTTTTTAATTGCTCTATTGTCATGAACTTCCAAATCGTATACTGTATTTACAGGCTTGAAAAGAATTGTAATGAAGAACCCGCAAGGATGCGTTTCCATAAACAATCAGAGCTTTGTCGTGTCAAGCTTTATTTGCTGCGTTTTCTTTTTCTTTTAGAGAGAAGAGGAGTAAAAGTAAAAAAAAAAATTATTGACGTCAATTGTTTCAAAACAATGATCCACCGAATTATGTAATGTAATCGCGTTTGATTCATTCATTTTCTCAGAAAATTGAAATCGTTTTATCTCAAACCCGGCAACGATGTTGTTTCACCGATTGTTGTCAGCAGTTTAGAAACGTCTGCTTCTCCTTAAAAAACCAGTAGGATTTGATGTCAGAAAAATTTCTAATTAAACCAAGGAAATCTTGTCTAATTAACCATGGCGTTTACTTTTGCGGCCTTTTCTTACATTTGTGCTCTCGTCCTAGACGCTTTCCTCATCTTTTTCTCCATATTTCACGTGAGTATTCATCTGAAGTTCTACAGGCATTTCGTGTCAGACCGCTCTGTTCGCCGGATTTTTTCACTCTTTTTCCTCATTATTATTAAATCACGGATTTTCTTATTTGGTGTTTCTATCGTTGCAGATTATCGCTTTTGACGAGCTTAAGACGGATTACAAAAATCCAATTGATCAGTGCAGCAGCTTGAATCCGGTGAGAATAACACTGAGAATGCCTCCCAGTGTGTCTAAACAATCACTTAATGTTTTTAATCATTTTCTCTTCTTCAACTATTCAGCTAGTTCTACCTGAATACTTTATTCACATATTCTTCAACTTAATGTTTCTAATTGCGGGAGAATGGTTTACACTCATGTTCAATATTCCACTAATTGCTTATCACATTCATAGGTAAATTATTTTGCATGGTATGTGACAAAACAAACATGCTAACAAATAAATTTTTTCAGATATTTGAACAGACCTGTAATGAGTGGAGCTGGCCTTTATGATCCTACAAACATCATGAATCAAGATGTCTTGAATAAATGCCAAAGAGAAGGATGGATCAAGCTGGCTTTCTATCTCCTATCTTTTTTCTTCTATCTCTATGGGTAAAACATATTAATATCCTGTTTTGGGACAGTTTATTTCATTAACTTTTTCTTTTCATTCAATTCAGGATGATTCGTTCACTCATTTCGTCATGATTCGTCAAAAATGATGGCTTATTCATTAAACTCTAGAAGTCTTAAGTTTATTGGTTGCAATCTAGCATGAGTGACTTGATATACGTTTGAGTTTTGGAACAAATTTCTCCCTGCTTAGGTTCTTTTCGATTTTGTTACGCCATATGCTGGCGTGAAAGAGATTTGGTTTTCATTTTCTAATCAAGTTTGATACACTATTTTCTCGTATTTCACACGACTAAAATAAACCTCATTTGACAAATGAAATAATTTTATTGATTTCCCAAATAGGCATCTAATAATCAATTAATTCAAATTTCACACAAGTTCCTATCAAGGTTGTAACCGACATGGTCACCCCACATCTGCAAAATCATTCGGTCCCCGTAAGAGGTAGGTACAAGCTTAGTTATCAGCATAAACATTCGAAATCCAAAGTTAATGTTTGAATAGTAATGACGGGGACTTTCCATCAAAAGTGCAGATTCCAACATTTGATTTAGTTTAGGATCGTTCAGCGGCTGATCCTACAGCAAAGGTGATGAAACGGTAATATGTCTGTATCTTTCTTGTTCCTTTAAACGCATTACCTGATTAAGATTTGTAGGTGAAAAGTTAGACTGTAGGTGCTTTTGAAATAGATCAAAATATTCTCCGTAAACTTTGTTTTCTTCCGGGCTAAAATTTTCCTGCATAGCTTTGGCGTGTTGCTCCTGGGCAGCTAAAATTTTAGTACTTCCAGGCAGATTCCCTAATTATTCAAATATAGAAACAATTCAAGAACTAGCTCTATTGTATGAAAAAACAACAATAAAAACTATATTTACGCCTTTAGGCTTCACGCACCAGGGTTAATAAGTATGACTTTGACGTTCCAAGGTCTCATCTCAATACGAAGTGTATTTGAAAATCCATCCAGGGCATGTTTCGTGCCACAATAGACAGATAATCCAGGCAAACACCAGCTGCCATTGGCACTTGTGATGTTGATGAACCTGCCTGTTGAATAGAATCAATTCTAGGAATTAATTATAGCTACAGGGGAGCTTATTTACATAGTTGTTATATGGGACTATTTTTTATTAGAGTTCTATGAATCAGTATATTTCAAATATTTATTCATTTAATATTTGGGAATTATTACTAATGTTAATAATGAATGTTGTGTTAATCATTGATTAGTATGGTTTATTAAAAGAAACCCTCACCAGCACCCAGCATGATTTCTTGCCTTTTGCTCTTCGAATAAGAGGTTGAAATGCCTTTGTTACTCTTAAAACACCCAGGAAATTAACTTGCACTTGCAATTCTGCTTGATAATCTAATTGCCAGTCAAAATGTCCATAGATTAAGACACCTGCATTATTTATCAAGGCCCAGAGAATTGTTTTAGTCTCTTGTAGATGATCTTTGACTATTTGCAGGGCATTTTTAATATCTATGGGGTTGGTAACATCCATGGGGACGACGACAATATCCGGAAAATTTTCTCGCATGTAGTTTGCTCCATACCCGTTGTTATCCAGACAAGTTGCAAAGACATGAAAACCTAACTTTTGCGCGGTGATGGCTAGAGATAATCCTATTCCTGAATCACAGCCAGTTATCAAAACACTTTTCCCGGATGAGGAGAACTTTCTGCGTCCCTCATATACGAATAACTTGAAAATAACAAAAGTAACGACAGCTATAAGAAACCAGAAATATTGATACATCTTTCGTCGTGAACGTGAATCAAACGTTTGATTAGAGCAAGCAAAATATTTAGACACTAAAATCGAGCGCTAGAGCGGCTAGAACTAGACCCGATGCCGCAGGCAAGTTTTCAACAAAGAACAAACTAAAAACTATTAACATAACAATCCAAGAAAAAATTTAAGAATTTATAAAAAAATATGAATTATATTTATGAAAATAGTTTTGTTTGTAAAATTGTAATTAAACTTTCCATTTATTACGACAAATGAATTTCGGAATTTGACAGATTATGACAACGTCTGCTAGCAGACGAATGTTATTATCTAATTTTAACCCGGTCAGAACTCAGAAGTCAGTTTGCACTTTGCATTCTACCAGGACTTTCAAGGCAATCATGGCTTTCTCAGTGCAAAATTTTGCACGTATTATGCAGTTCTCAGTTCCTTTTTCTAGATCATTTCATCAATGTCAGCCATTGAATCAAATACAGTTGCTTACAAGACTTCGTGTGGTTGATAATAGCCCGATAGGCAAGGAAGCTATGATCGAAGGGAGACCTCCAAAGTGTATTCATGTTTACAACCCGACCTCGCATTGGAAGAATTGGTAAACAAGTGCCTGTAATAATTCATTCACTGAACTTCAAATATTGTTTTTGTCTTTAGGAGACAAAGTTTTAGTGGCTATCAAGGGCCAAAAGAAAAAGGCTGTTATTGTTGGCTTAAAACAAAAGCAAAGCCCATTTATTCCAAAATTCGACAGCAACAATATTGTCTTGATAGAGGACAATGGTAAATTTAAAAAAAAGTTGTTCTTATAATTTATACAATAATATTCAATCAATATTTAAAGGCTCCCCAATTGGAACAAGAATACATGTGCCAGTGCCATCCATCCTCAGGAAAATTCTCAAAGAAAGAAGTGTAGCTAAAAAGATTGATTTTACCAAACTTTTGTCAATATGTACCAAATTTGTGTAAAAACACATCTCATTCATTTCATAGTATAAGTCTGAATTAAATATCATGAATAAAACAAAACCCCTACATTTTCATCCTTTTACAGGATAATTGTAATTGTTATATTTGAGAGAATCCAAAACGCGCACTACCAGACTTAACTTAACTGTCCTTTTAAAAAGTAATTTGTAGGCTACATCTATCTTAGTAGTAATCTAGAAAACATATTTCACTGTTAAAAATTAATTTTAAGTTATTGATTTTCTATGAAAAATCAGCCTTTAACCACAGTCATGTAAAAAGCTCTGCTTTAACTACTTGTCTACTTTGAAGTTATGGACTTATGGAAAACTTTAGAATTTAGATTTATTTCCATAAAATAGTCACATTAAAATATTATTGGTAGTAGGCTTACTTTAACAACGTGTTGCTAATTTTTTACTGTCGTCTGCTGAACTTGTTCTCGCGAAGACCTGAAAGTCGCGCGCTTTGTTAATCGAATCTGCCAATCCAATTCAAGTCTGTCTTTGATAACGAATTTACCATGGCTGAAACTGGAGTTCTGGAACTAACTTCACAGGAGCACTTCGAGAATATTGTGTAAATTATTTAGTACTGTCAAAGTCGAATTTGAATTCATAATCGTTAATTATACAGAAAAACCCCTAAACTTGTGGTGATTCATTTCTTTGCTGAATGGGCTTCAGAATGCCAACCGATGAACGAGGTTCTCGAAACTTTGTCAAAAGAAGAAGAATTAAAGGTTTATAATTCCAAATCTCTAACTTAATTGCACTCAAGTTATAACTTACAGGTTAAATTTATATTACAGGGAGTGTTATTTACTAAAATTCCAGCTGAAAATTTTCCCAAGATTTCTATGCAGTGCAAAATATCTGCAGTCCCCACTTTTCTTTTCTACTTGGCAGGGAAGCAAGTTGACCGTTTAGATGGTGCTAATGCAGCAAAGCTCACCCAAATGGTCAAAAACAATGTAAACTTAACTTTCTGTAGCAGTCACATATTTCCAATTTACTAATGTTTTTAAAATGTTTTTCTAAGAATGCCAAAGCTCAAACTCTTGAAGCTGCCTCTGCCCCTATTTTGCCTGGAGATGTGAAGCCTATTGAAACGTTTATAAGTGCCAATTCAACTACTGGAAGTTCAGATGAAATGCTGAAGAAATTAATTAATCAAGCACCTGTTATGCTATTTATGAAAGGAAATGCTGAAAATCCACAATGTGGTAATAACAGTTGAAATCCAACCAAGGTAGTGCTGTTGTGTGTAACTTCCTTCTTTTATTATCAGGATTCAGCAGACAAGCTGTAGCCATTTTGAAAGAACTGAAAACAGAATTTGGTACTTTTGACATCTTTACAGATGAGAAAGTAAGGCAAGACTTGAAGGTCTACTCCAAGTGGCCAACATATCCACAGGTATAAGCCTTATTTTAAGAGGATTTCATGAATATTTAAACATGATTATTATCCACAGCTGTACATCAATGGAGAACTTATTGGTGGGCTAGATATCATGAAAGAAATGGTTGAAAGTGGAGATTTGGCTGAAATGTTACCCAAGACTGGTACTTTGGAGGAACGGTAATTTATGCAAAAATATTTTAAGTTTTTGTTCGTAAAATGAATAGCTGGCCGTTTTAATTGCAGCTTGAAAAAGCTGACAAACAAGGCTGCGCTGATGGCCTTCATTAAAGGAGACCGTAATGTTCCTAAATGTGGATTCACCCGCCAGTTGATTGAAATTCTCAACGATACCAAGTAGGTTCCTTAAAAAATATTTCTTTTTGTGGCTCTCGAATATACCAACCGTCTGTGGTGTATGGAAAATAGGTTGTCCTATGAAACTTTTGACATCTTGACTGACGAAGAGGTGAGGCAGGGCTTAAAATCGTTTTCCAACTGGCCTACGTATCCTCAAGTCTACGTTAAGGGCAATCTCGTCGGTGGCTTGGATATTATCAAAGAATTGCGGGAGGGTGGCGAACTTCTTTCAACTTTAAAGGGAGAGTAGAATTTTTCTTTGCCACTTTAAATGGCATTTTTTGATGGTTTGTTTCGTTCTTTATTTCTCAATATAAATTTTTTTTGGCGAACGTTTTTTGTATTGTTGATTGTTTTTAATTGAAAGTGTAATCGAACAGCTAAGTGGTTCGAATACATTTCCGGTCATCTCGGATAGGCTTTTTGACAACACAAATATTTTCAAAGTTGGTGAGTCTTTTTTTTTACATCTTTAAACACTTTGATACATCCGGTTTCTATTGATCGAAGTAAGCGACTCCAAAATACAATTCGAAAATTTCTTGTATTGGATACTAAATAATAATGGATTCCAATTAGACAATCTGGTTTCTAATCTTTCCCAAATTTTCAATTTCGCATTCTACGACGTCTCCTTCCTGTAAGGTTCGTTTCGTTCAAAGTAAGTCTTAGCAATTATTTTTGCAAAGGTAACACACATAAAAAAATACCTTTAAGAACTGAGGAGGTTTTGCAAATCCACCAGATCCTGGAGGTGTTCCAGTTAAAACGATGTCACCAGGAAGCAGTGTGCAAAATCTGTTGCGTTATCAATTTTTTTACATGTTGGAAACGAAGTTAATAATTTTATTACTTGGATAAAAAGGAAATGCAATTGTAAACTCCGTGAATGAGTTGATTAGTGTTGCTTGTTTGTTTGATCTGACCATTGACACTGCACGAAATGGCCAAATTGTGTGGGTTTGGAACTTTGTCAGCTGTAAGAATGTTTGGCCCGATGGGACAAAAGCCATCCATTGTTTTCCCGAGTAACCATTGTCCACCGTTTTTCTTGTGCCAGTCGAGTGCAGTCAAATCGTTCGCAACTGTATAGCCAAAAACGTAATCTTTTGCTTCGCTAGCCTCAATATTCTTCGCGTTTTTTCCAATTACGACGGCTAGTTCAGCTTCCCAAAATACCTCCTGTTAAGATGCACACAAATTTTAATTATTCTAACGCTCGAAAGGTTGGGTAACATAAATATGTGTACATTTTGACCTTAGAAATGTCAGGATGTATTATTTTGTCAAATGGGCCAGTAATTGAACTAGAAAACTTTGAGAAAACAAGAGGCTCTTCTGGTGGTGCAAATCCCAGTTCTTTACAAGTGTCCCTGTAATTTAGCCCAATACAAAAAATTTTGTCTGGGGATGTTATGGGAGGTAGTAGTTGAACTTTGCTACTATTGGTTTCTTTATTTGCCAAACTGTAAAACATTTAAAAAATACTGAGTACCCTTTGATATAACAAATTAATTTAGATGAAAAGATTGAAAACATACTTTGTTTGAGCTATTTTAATAAGTCCATTTCCCCCTAATTTAATCAGGGCTTCAACCATTGAGTGGCAATTTGGTAAGGCATCACTGAGGTCAACAATACCTCCACTCTTTTTTTGAAGTCCAATTCGTGTGATCTTGTCCTTGAGTAGTTTGAACTGAACGAAGCGCATTTTTACAAGCCTTGCGTGATTCAAAGCCTTTGAACGGTTCGTTTTAGCTGAGACCTACTTCAAGTTAAAAAATGCCTTTTTTTTAATTACGTTGTTAATTACAATTTACAAACTCCTTTCTTGTTTTGATTCAATTTTTTTCCTACTGCAGACCGCAGAGGCGCAGACGATGATGCGTTTGTTTTCCTTTGTATTTGATTTTATGGATAATAGATGGCGTGTATTTTCCATAATTTCAAATTAAAAATTTTTATCATTTAGCTACTTATTTCGTTTAGATTGACATGGAATAATAATGCTTCATTATTATTATCTAATTTTCTAAATTTTCTAAAATTGCGATAATAGTTTTAAATCGGATCTAAAGGCATTTATTTCATTTTTTGCTTTTTTACAATAGAATAAAAATCATACGATTTGGTTGCGAATGATTCCAATTTTTTCCACTTCACATTCCACTACGTCACCTTTCTGGGGGAAAAAAATGAAAAATTTTAATTGGCAAATTGAATTTTTAGTTTTTATGTATAGCTAGTAAGAGAAACCTTGAGAAACAGAGGGGGCTTGGCAAAAGCGCCAACTCCAGGTGGGGTTCCAGTTAGAATAATATCACCAGGCAGCAATGTACAAAACCTTGAAAAGATAAGAATTGTCTAGTGAAATAGTTTTTTTTTGCGTGTGATGGATGTGAGTATTTATACTTTGATAGCCAAGAGACACAATCGTAGACTCCGTGAACAAGTTGAGATGTCGAGCTGTTCTGTTTGAGCTCCCCATTGACACGGCATGAAATTGCGAGTTTGTGAGGATCCGGGATCTCGTCAGCTGTTACGATGCAAGGCCCGATAGGACAAAAGCCATCCATGGCTTTTCCAAGAATCCATTGCCCACCATTTTTGTTGAACTGCCAATCTCGAGCTGTCACGTCATGCGCCACTGTGAACCCGAATATGTGAGATTTTGCCTCCTCAGGATCGATGTTTTTGCATCTTTTTCCAATGACGACAGCCAGTTCAGCTTCCCAGTCTAGTTCCTTTTGTTTTATAGCACAAGCAAAATTTTAATTACAAGTAAAAGACAATTGGCATTTTTAATGGAAACTGGAGCTTACTTTGGTCAAGCCTGTAGGGTAAGGGATTCCATCAAAAGGTCCAATTACACAGCTAGGGAACTTGCTAAAGAAAATGGGTTCAAGAGGCACAGGTTTCCCTGTTTCTTCACAGTGATCTCTGTAATTCAATCCAACACAAGCCACTTTACTGGGTGATGTGATTGGAGCCATTATCTCACATTGACCATTTTCTCTTTCTTCACTGGAGACACTTGAAAAGCAAATGGTTAACATTTTAAAAAATTGCTAATTGCATTAAATGTTAATAATAATATTTGTTATAGTTGGTTACTATTGCGTAGCTCTGTCTACCAAGCCCTTGGATCCCAATTTGGTCAATGCGTCGATCAGAGAACGACTACTTGGTAGGGCTTTGCTGAGGTCCATTATTTTTCCGTTCGGTTTTTGCAGTCCAATGCGGATCACTTTAGTCAAATCGTTCAACAGTCTAAACTGTATAAACCGCATTTTATTTCTTGTTTAAAGACACTAAAGAAAAGCTTTTGTTTCTCTACAATTGAAGCGGTTTTTTTGTACGTTTTTCTCGGTAATTGCGGTATATATTTTGGAGTTTATTGACACACAGTGCTCAGCAGACGAAAAATGGAAGGAATGTTTTGATCGACTCTTTTTATCTCAACCGGAAGATGGAAGCACTGTGACTTGATTACAACGATTCCATTCATTTTTTTGTTTTTATTCCAGCGGAAGTGTGGCAGTATCGTTCGACAGTAATCAATCGACAGTCAAGAATCGTTAACACATATATATTTTATTTCCCGTACTTTATGAAAAACCCAAATGCGTTTCCGGTGCTAAACAGTTTTTTTTATTATATTATTATTGTTTATATCTATCAAGAATGTTGCGCACGTCCTTTTCATATCACTGCGTTTCGGATGATTCCAATACTTTCCACTTCGCACTCGACCACGTCGCCTCTCTGTGGAGTCAAGTTTTAGGTTTTTACGGATTTACTGTCGACAAATAAAAGAAAAGGGACAAATGTGTACATACTTTTAGGAATTGAGGAGGTTTGGCGAACACTCCAACACCGGGCGGCGTACCAGTTAGAATGATATCACCGGGCAGTAACGTGCAAAACCTTTTAAAATAATAGAATTTGCTTTATTGTTTTATCAGGGAATCTATTGCTAAGCAGAAAATACTTTGAGAGCCAAGCGACACAATCGTAGACCCCATGAATAATTTGCGATGTCGAGCTGCTTTGTTTGACCTCTCCATTGACACGACATGAAATTGCAAGTTTGTGAGGATCGATGATTTCGTCAGCTGTTACGATGCAAGGCCCGATTGGACAAAAGCCATCCATGGCTTTTCCCAGGAGCCATTGCCCACCATTTTTCTTGAGTTGCCAATCTCTAGCCGTCACATCGTGTGCCACTGTGAACCCGAATATGTAGTCCTTTGCCAAGGAGGCTTGAATGTTTTTGCCTTTCTTTCCAATGACGACAGCCAGTTCAGCTTCCCAATCCAGCTCCTATTTGGATGTAAATAACAATAAATATGTCACCACTGGGCTTTGCGCTTTGTTATCGATTTGCAGTATCTTCACAAATTATATACTTATACCGTAGAGATATCCGTTGGGTAAGGAATGCTGTCAAAAGGTCCAATAATGCAACTGGGGAATTTGCAGAAAACGAGCGGCTCCAGAGGTATCGGCGCCCCTTGTTCCTCGCAATGGTCTTTGTAATTCATTCCAATACAAGCGACCTTATCTGGAGACGTGATGGGAGCCAGAAGTTGATATTTTGACTGGTCCAACTCTTTTCGATTCTGCATATCCAAACTGGGTAATGGCATTCGTTCGTGTTTTTATTATTATTATTATACAGTAGTCGAAATTATCGTTTCAAACCGAGTAGAAAAACTTTTGTCTTAAACAAAAATGTTGATAATACCTGGCTGTAGCTGCTGCATCAATGACACCCTGACTGCCCAATTTGGCCAAAGCATTCACCAAGTTGATGGGCTGCTCCAATGCGTTTGTGAGGTCCAGCACGCTGCCATTGTCTGAGTTTTGAATGCCAACTCGAATTGTTTCTTGTGATGACTCATCCAGCCGACGAAATTGAACGAACCGCATTCTTTCTTTCTTCTTCTTTTCTCTGCTACTGCTCAAATCACTCGTCGAATGATGATGGCCAGTTGCGAAACGAAAAAAGTGTCTCGAGAGACGAAAGAAAGAAGCACCTCACTGACTGTGGAAAATGTTGATGACTCCTCACTCGATTGAGGTCACTGGATACTCTTTCGTGTCTAATGGTAATATTCAGAACAACACGACGAAATCAAGGTATTTTTGTTGACTGCTAACCAAAGTTTGTTACGTGACGTGAATTGTGGGCGTGTTTATCACGATTTTTTTTCATCGTTGGCGACTAGATGGCACTTTGAATTGAATTTTGGACCGATAGACTTGTTCACGTAGTCCCGAATAGTCCAATTTGGACAGATCAAATGAATGCCCTTTTGCTACGGTTTACAGATTACCAAAGTCGAAAACAGTTTTGTCTTGAGCCATTCAAACAGAAAGTTATGGGCCGTTGGGTTCATCCGCACCGGGAGCTGTTGATCGTTGGTTCCGTTTAACTGCCCTTTGCGCGCTCTCAACATTTGTAAACGACAAGTTTGACTCATCCAGTCTAGTCTAGTCGTTTGCGTTCACCGTTAGACATTCAACAGCCAACTCGTGTAGTTTTCAACCATTTTTATTTTTTTTCTTTGCCCTTTTTTTTTTTTTACAGAAATAGCTTAGATATTATCCATGTCTTAACTGTAAGGATAAAGGCCCAACTCGTTATTTAGACTTAACATTTCCAACAAGTCAAATCATAAAACATGTGTTTGCGTGTACAGCTTATGTATATAAATAGGAAGCATCAAGAGAACTTATATATATATATCATGGAATAGGTAACTTATGTTATTATTTCCTGGATTCCCATTTTTTTCTTCTTCTTTTTCCTGTTGGTATTGTTGGTAATATTCGTGTTACTGTTGACGATGTCGCGAAAACGACGTCGCCACGGCAACCAGGGAAACTTCTTGGCCAGAGAGTCACTCATGTCTCGCCAGGCTCTGCGGAACATGAGATTGCCGTCGACGTAGCCCATTTCGCTGTAAAGGGTCTGCTGGTCTTGTTGGACTTTGTGAATCAAACGCTCCAGTAGACCGTTGGTCTTTAAAGAAGATCGGCCAAAACTTGTTTTGCCCACCGTCAACGGGATCAGGAAGATAAAAGCCAGGTAGATGGTTCCGCCCGGTGTTAACGGGTTGAACGTGCTGAGACCCCGTCCGACTGAACCTTGGCGATGTTGGTGGTGGCGGCGACTGAGCTTTTCAGGCTGCGACCTCGAGATCAATTCATTACTCTCTTCGTCGTCGTCATCAATCCTGGACATGATTGGTTTCATGATTAACAGACACACAAGACAACACGCAAAACGTATTACAGCAAGAAACTAGAGAAAAACTACAGCAACAACGGTATTAATATGATTTTGATTGAGCGTCGGCGTCGAAGTGGACCGTTAAATGAAGATTGAGCAGACAAGGAAGTGTCACTAGTGTGTAGCGTCGTTAAGTTATCAGGGATGGTAACTCTCGTTGAAGACTAGTGCACAGCACAGTTCTAGGAAAAAGAAATGCGCATCCATCACAACGGAATCAATCAAACAACCCATCAGACTGGAAACGGATTTTCATATAACTATTACGTATAGTTATTGACGTAGGAACAAGTGTGTAGGTGTTTCTTTTCTATTAGAATTTCTTCTCCTTTTTGGAAATGGCAACAGACTGTATAGGCTGTCGCAATTAAGGACTGGTGCTGGCTGGGTTTTTTTTTCTGATGATGGGGTAAGCGCCATCTTCATGCGGCGAGAGGTTAATCCAAGTGGCAAATACCGCATCAGTGGAAGGATGTGTATCTGTCTGGTATTATGATGCAAGGAGCTATGGGGAAAAAAATTGGATCCCAAACTGAATGTCGGTCAAGGATGTTGTGGTGTTCTCTCTTTGATGGCGTGTGTTTGCATGCGGTTTTTATTCAAGGGGGGCCGAAGAGAAAAAAGTAAGATAGATCCTCTTCAAATGTGTCGACCAAAAAAAAAAACGATTCGTCACATTCGCGCTCATCTTTTTTATTTTCAAAATCGACTTTGAACGGAATTTTATTGAATAACCCGAAATGATGACATGAAACTTTTATATTTATTTATTTTTTCTTTGATCGTGTCCATTCCATTTCCACAAACAGAATAAATTTGTTTTGATAAAAAAAAATTCTTTGGATAGACTATTCGTGTCGACACATTTTTTTTTTTCGTCCCTTGGTCACCAACTACTTGATGGCGTTTTGATGTTTCGCTTTTCTTTTGCCTTTCTCTGACCAACTCAAGAAATAAAAAAAGAAGCGAAAAAAAAATGTTTTTTGACTTACCCTCCACCGCTGTTTAGGTTGTTGCTGTTTTGATGAAATACTGGATTGCTTTCTTTGACTGTATTCCGACTGGAATAATCCGCAAACGTTTGATATTCTCCTACATAGAATTCTGCGGCGACCCCTTTGAGGATGAAAGGCTTTGAAATGATGAATGTTAAGAGCACTAAGGCCGTCACCATCAATGGATGGGAATATCGAATCATCTTCATGATTATCCATCCATTAGGCTGAAGCTGTTGCAAACTTGCTGCGGCGAATTTCAATGAGCGACAACAGGCTTGCACGATGAAAAATATCGAAAACAAAAAAAAAAGGTCTAGATGATTCTTTGTCTGAACGTCGACTGCAACTGGTTACACATTTCCATTCGGTTTCTATTGGATCATCCGACCGATGAGTGCGGTGGGCGGTGGTGGTAGTACTCCCAGCACCTGCTCTTCCGTCTTTCTTGCCTTTTTTTTTTTTAATATTTTTGATTCAGTCGTCGTTTCCATCCGATTGCCATTTGACGAATAGAATTTCCATTCAATGAACTTTATTATTCGTCGTATCATCTCGGAGAATTGTTCAACGATTCAAGTTGCTCTTTATTGCTTTTACATGATTAAATTATGTAAATTTCTTCTTGCGTTATCGATTTTTGTGTTCTTCCTCTTTTCGGGTCTTATGGCCGTTTCCAAGACGACAAGAAAAAATAAAGAAACCACCCCCTTTCCCCCCTCGATGATGTGGTGGTGGTTGGTAAAGAGAAGGAGGTTGAGCTCGAGTGATCACCGCCAAGCTCATCGTCGTGTAGAGTCGAGTGCTAGTGTTGTAGAATTGTCCATGTCGGTTAAATCGGGCAAGAGATAGGACACAGAAGAAAGAAAAGAAGGTTCGGTGTGGCTGACGTTCGTTCCCGGCCACTGATCGGCCTAATAGTAAGTCACACAGCAGCGTGCGGTTAGAGGAATCCTAACGGGAAACTCTTCACGGGCACAAGAAGTGAATAAAAAGTTAGTAAATATATTTAAAAAAAAGAGAATAATAAAAGATGATGATGATAGGCCATCCAGAAAAGACAGTCACAGTATGTACAAAAAGATAATATACAAAGAAAGTCTCAGAAGAAAGAACGACGACGGTGAATGATGGACCTTTTCCTGAGAGATTGAGAGGAGGTAAAAAGGGAACAACTATGTAACTGTGATCACATCTTTACCGAATACTGTACACCCTATAGAAAGATGAGTATCGTGCTGTGTTTGCTATCAATTGCGCAACCAAGATGACACACACACAAAAGATGGTGGTCCTCTTATATCGCCCCACTTGTTTCATTTCCCTCTTTTTTTTTTCTTTTCTCTGGGATAATTCTTACAAATAAGAATTTCCGCTTCATATCTTTTTGTCTTGTTTGGATACTAGACCAATCACTTAGGGGGCTAAATGTCATCAACGACAAAACGACTGTTGTATATGTAGTATCTTCTATCTCTTTACATACGTAACCCTGAAAATGGAGAGCAACGGGGTAAAATGTTCAGCTAGCGGGAGGAACGGGACAGTACAATAGTTTCATTATGCTAAAAGAAGCTATCCGTTTCCGGCTTTGGCTTGGCTCTCTCTTTTAATACTAAAATTCTATGGATGGTTGAATAGAGAAAAAGAGACTTTTATTATTATTATTATGTGAATTTCGTTGCCGGAGATGGCCAATCTCCGTCAAATATTGTTATTCTCCAAGGTTTATCTTACTTGAAATTGATTGAATTTTCTTTAAAAATGTTGAAAGTTTTCATTTTTTTTTTTTTCAAGCAATGATAAATTGTTGTGGCTACTGCTGGCTAGTACGTCTATATTTTTATCGTTTCAATTGTTTTCCAACTTTTTTTTTTCAATGAAAATCAAGTTGGATCGTCGACAAATGGTTCATTGGTCTCAAGCCATTTATTTCAGTTGACGGTGCCAAGTGTGTTTGCGTTATTATTTTTCGACGTCTAAATAAATATATGGCAGCCTGGGAGGAGTTTGGGGAGAAGTGGGGTGGTGTCATTTCCTCCATTTGCCAGTTCGGGCAAACGGCTGCTGCCGGATGATAAGGTTCTTGTTCTTTTTCTTGTTTTTTTTTTTGTTTTTTCCTTTTTTGTCTTTTTGCTTTTGATGTTTGATGAAATGTAAGCAATAACTCGCTGGCTATCATCTCCCAGGCGTTAGACTCTTTTGTTTTCTGCCTTGTTTATTTGAGGGAAAGAGTCGAAACCCATTCGGATTGGAGGGGTTGGGGTTGGGGGGAGAGATCAAATGACACGGCAATTCATCAATTGCAATCCAGCGGCCAATCCTATAAAAGAGTGTTGTCGTCTTTTCTTATTCTATACTTCTTTTTTGGCCGATAATGGCGAATTGTGCCATTTCCGAATCGATTTCAATGGAAACTACCAAATGGTTATATATCCTCGGACCGATGATTGTTTTTTCTTTCTTTTTTTGCCAGTAGGAACAGCACAAAGAGGGCTCTTTATTCTTGTTGCGTACCACCCAACGCGTCTCTCATATCGCCACAGTCATCCATCACGTTTGTCTTTCGCCAAAAAAGCTTTAAGCTTCTACTATATATACGAACTCGCTGGAGATAGCCAGCGCGTGCGGGACACAGTGGTTCATGTGCCCTTTTACTTTTGGCACAAAACTATTTTTATTATTTGCTTCGTATTGAGGGTCGAGACGATTATGTGGTGACGGGGCAATATTCGCTGTGCTCCCTTTTCTCGCCGATAAACCGAAAAGTGCCACTCGCACACACACAATTTGTACACGTTAATAGAAGACAAACAATTGACGTAATAGAGAGAAAAAGAGAGACCAATTATCTTGCAGCAGTGTGTTGTCCCTTTATCTGTGTGTTTGTGTCTATTATGTACAACGGCAGATGGAGTTGTTCCTTTTTTATATGTTTTTGTTATATTTTGTCGTGATGGCGCCCCTTGTCAATCGATCACATCAGGCTATATCGAGATGATGATGACAACGTGACAAATGGATTCCTATTTGCCTTCTGTCTGTAAATTCCTTCCTTCCTTGCCCCGGTTTTTTTTGGGGGGGCCTTCTTTCAACCCGTCCGTTCATCCATCAAAAAAAAAAAAGAATACAGGAGATGGGAGGGAAGAACCAGTAATAAAGAGGCCTAGAACACAAGATAAAAGATGGCTTGCTGCTGTATATAGGAATTGTGTTGTTTCTATTAGACCATCAGCCTCCACTCAGCAGCACCGGATGTGCTGCGCTATTTTTTTTTGTCTTCCCTACGCCCTTCTATTCGCCTTTAAAGCCGAGTCGGACAGAGAGACACAACTTTATGTGTTATATTCTACCGCTGCTGGGATGGATAGATAGTAGGGGGGACTAAGGAATAGAAAGAAGGAGGAGGAAAGAGTCTTATAAGATTGATATTCATATTAAAAAAAAAGAAAGAAGTAGAAGTTGCTGGGGTTGTGTGTGTGTGTGTGTCGTAAGCTATATATATGAACTTTAATAACTTGCTGCGTGCTGTGCGCTGTTTCTTATGTGTGCGGGTACATATAAAGGACGATGAATCACGCGCGTCGGGGGAATTTGAATCCGTTGAGCTTATTTGATGTATGCAAACACACGCAGAGTTAAGTGGTGTGCTACGATGGCAGTAGCAGCAGCCAGAAGAAGAAGCCAGTGGCTATTACCACTAGCAAAGTGCCTTACTGCTGTCCTATATACCACGTCAGAAAAATTTTTCTTTCCCTTTGTCGCAGCATCACGGGAGCGATGTCTATAGCAGCACACTCCCTCAGTGGTCGTTTTCTTGTCCGCCGACAATCAAACATAAGGAGAGAAAGAAAGAGACTCTCTCTGTGGGTGTGTGGCAGCTGGGTCAATAATTTACAAACTCTTTTTTCTTTTTTTCTTTCCTCCTAACATCACACACACACACACTGTGTGTGTATCTAATATTTGCTTAATACATCTCTCCTTGCCTGTACTATTTTTTTGTTTTTTCATCCTGCCTTGATGTAACCCATATTTTAATAATAGAAGCAAATCTCACGCAACCGGCAGCAGATGTTACGTGGCACACGTGTTGTAGGCTACACTGAAATTGTCATTCCGGTGTGTGTCGTCCTCACGTTTGTTGTCAGAGCTCGTTTGTAATGTAGTCATTGCGTCAGATCGTTTTTTATTTTTTTTATTTTAACATGTTGTGTGATTTTAGACTTTGATTGAGGCAAGATGTTTAGGGTGTTTGAGAGTATTGCGCAGTGAATATAAGAAGAATCTACCGGATCAGACGGGCCATTGGGAAATGAGTGAAATACGCAATGAGACAAGAGTCCACAAGTCCGTCCGTCCGGACGGCGGCGGCGACGTCGACTGGCGCCCCTTTTAATCAAAATGGCCATTGCTGGAAGAAGAAAAGCGAACATGAACTTGATGGTTTCGACAATGGCTAGCTCGGTCGAACCACTGCTGATAAGCAACAACGCGCAGAAATCTTTTTTTGGGTTGTGTTGTGTTGTTGTTGTTTTCCTATATAACACGACTCCAAAATAGTGTGGCGTCTCTTTTGGGAATAGGAGAAAAACAAGTGGAGCGGATTTCTTTTTATACGTTCTATCCGCAGAGGTTTTGACAGGAAAAAAAGGATCGATTGCACAATCAGATTCACTTTAATGGATTTGAGAGGATCCAGCTACTTAGCGATTCTCTCTCTCTCTCTCTCTCTTTCTGTTTTCTTCCAAAGTACCACCAGCAGAAGCAAAGCAGAGAGGATAGAACACATCCGTTTCAGGATGAATAATAATAACTCTCTCTTTTCACTCTGTTTGGTTGCATCATATCATCCAATATCGTATTGGCATTTGCAGTTTGCACTGCTGCTTTCTGTTGGCTGCCATTATTATCAGAGACGCACACATCCGCTCCAAATCTCCGCAATGTATACTATACTCTGTATACTCTCTTTGTTGCCATTCGCTCGCCAATGTACCAAGCGCAGCGCCAACCAGCAAGAATATACAGGTAATTTTTCTTGTTTTTCCGTTGGCGCAGTTCTGCAAGCAGGAGGATACTCTCTTTCATATCCGATTGCCAGTCAGTGCTGTTGTTGAATATGGTCTTGTTCTTCCATCTCCATTCTATACAACTACGCGTTGCGAAAAGTATTTTTATGAATTTGACTCACAAAAGAGCCAAAATAAGAAAAGACTGTGTGTGTGTGTTATTCTCAATGCCAAAACGGATAGAAAACGGATCGAATATCGACAAAAAGGTGTATAGTATAACATCGAAAACAGTTTAGTGTCGATTTAAAAAAAAAATACAAAAAAAAAAAATTTAAAAGAAGAAGAAAAAGCCAAAGAAAAATGTGTTTTACGTGTGACCTTTTTCTTTACGAGTGTGTGTTGTATTTCGGTTGGTGTTTGGCTGAGAGTCGATGCGCAGCACAAAACTGCAGCCGACTTTCTCTTGGTCATCACTGATGCTCATTTATTATTTTGTTGTTTGGCTTCTTCTTATTTTGGGTGGAGGTGGTGCGACGGCGCTCGGCTGTGGTGTGTGTGGAGTAACTGGAGACGTTTTCATTTCTCTTTCGACTATTTTTCACAATCATCACAAGGATGTGCCATATAGTGTAGTGGAAAGAGTCCGACATTGAAATGTCGCGTCCGTCGCCCTATTGTGAAAATCCCCTGGAAAAGAGAATAATCGCCTGACCACTAAGAAGTTCCAACAAATCGAAAGATCTTGTCACTTTTCTTCTTTTGGTTTTTCTGGTTTTTTTGGTTTTTCAATGCACTCGATTCGATGTTGCCAATCGATTAGAGAGTGGCGTATCGTGGTCGAGTGCCTTTTCAGCTACTGGACTTTTTGCAATGACGACATAGTCCACATTTTTTATTTGAAATTCTAAAAGGGCAGAAACAAAAATGTCTTGTTTTGTTGCTTTTTCGATATTTTTGAATACAGTTGAAAGAGCCAAAATTTGTTGCGTAAGATAAAAAAAAAAACAAAAATTAGGCCAAGTCGTTTGCTGAGCCTGGAAAGCTTTGCGAATGCGGATGCTGCGGGGGGAATCCAGGGCAAACTTCTTCTTCTTTTTTGCAATTTTATTTTCCCTTTTGTTTTTTTTTTTGTTTTTCTCCTCTTTGACTATTGGTCCGTTCCCAGCGAACTTTTCTCGTATTGCACCAGTCCGGATGACATGATGTAAATGAGAATATATATGTCAAATCCAACAGCTGGCCACATTGGCTGGATACGCGGAACTGGATGTCCACTGTACAGCAGTTAGATCTCGTCTTTGTTACGGCCATCGCGGATATTTATGAAGAAATGTTGCGGAATTTTTCGTTCCAACTGGAATTAGGAAATAAATTTGCTGTCGCCAAATTGTGGCTGCGGGGTTTTTGGGGTCGAAATGCGTCCAGTTTTGCCATATTGTTTTTCTCTCGTTGAATTACACAGCCGGTCACTAGAGAGAGAGAGAAAAGGGAGAAGGTGACTCGACTGACTAAGTGTTTTGGCTTTATCGAGAGACAAGGCTCCATTCATCTCTTTTAACTGCGTCCCAGCACCAATTTTGTCGTCGTCTTCTTCTTCTTCTTCATTTCCAATTTATTTTTATTTGGGTTATTATAGTTGAAAAAAGGCATGCAATTGGACCACAGATTGTTTTCATTTTCTTTATTGGCGAATAGACGCGGGGGTGGTCAATCAATAAACGTCCAAAATGAGCGATGGCGCTGATGAATGAAATTTTTTTGAAATAATAATGGGGATGTACATATAGAGGTAATCAAAACGTGATTTATTGCTTCAATAGGTAAATAGAATGTGTGGGCAGGGAGGAAGACAATGACAGAGAATTGTTTTGTTGTTTCGCTCCACGATTGGCGATTTTAGAGGCGCCTTGGTGGCCGTCAAAACAAAAACAACAATGCGCTTGGTTGTTGCATTGTTATACAATCTCGAATGGCGACTCATTGAAAGAATGAAGGGGATGAGAAAAGAAATGAAATTGATGATGAAAAATGAGCGGCCATTGTCAAAGTTGGCATATCTTTTTCGTTTTGCGTTGGATTTTATTTACTTGTATTCCTTTTGCTCTTTCTGGACTCTCTCAAGACTTGGCGTGTCTGTCAAATTGGAAGTGACGGAGCCGAAACAAAAACGAACGTCTCTCCTTGCCATAAAATGATGATGAAACGATGTCAAACTGCCCGACCAATAGCAGCAGCAAACTCTAAAGTCTCTCTTCAAAAAGCGAACTGTTTCTTGTAATTTCGGGATGGGTGCGGATGTTTGCAATGGGCGACGGTTGGCGACGCCGAATTCTTTGGCAACGACAATCCCAACGACCGAACGACTTGTTGTTTGTGCTTTATTTCTTTAGCCATTTTGAATTGAAATTTGTTTAAAAAATTCAATAAAAAATTCAAATTTTGGCGACATGAGTCGACCCATTCGTGGAATGATGTGACGACGGACAAACGGACGGGAGAACATGATGTTCGAACTATTTCGGGTCTATAAGCTACAAACGCGTGGGCCACTTACTGTCCCGTTGGCTGTTGGTTTTTGCCATTTTGAAATGGCGTCGCTCGGTCGGGCCGTTCCATTTTTTTTCGTTCGATTCTTTTTCGCCGCCCCTTTTGTTGTCCACGGGAAGACGAAGCAACGACGACACAAACATTTTCTACTGATGGTTATGGCGTAACCTGTTTTATTTTCAGAACCGCGTGACTTTGCAAAGGGTCGCTAGAAACGGACGCAAGAAAGAAAGAAAAAAGATTATTTTCTATGTTGACGCGGCGGATTGAGAGAGAGAGAGAATCGGTGGCGCACGGTCGTCGCGGGTCGTTTCGCCTTCAGTCGCTTCAATCAAAGATGACGGCGACGCCATTATAGCGCTGATGTCTCAAGTTTTTTTCTTCTTTTTCTTTCTTTATACTGCTGATGCTGCGCTGCCCTTATGTATTTATGCGAATGGGAGGGCGGACGGGTTGGCGGGACGGCCCGGCTTCGACGTCGTCGGTTGTTATTTCTCTAAATTTGTTTGTTCACAACTTTTTTTCGTCTTTAAAAAGAAAAAGAAAACAAAAAAAAAATCTCTTTTTCTACCGAAAATGGGCATATCATTAATCGTTTTTCTTTTTCTTTCTTGGTGAGTCCGTCAGTCGTTAGCCGAGTCACAAACTGGCCGCGTGTTAAAAAAGAAAAAAAAAAGTATAGAAATTGCCGTCGAGCCGACGCCAAATGGCTCTTACTAGGTCGGGACTGGCTGGTGCCGATGAGATAGGCGTGAAAACAGAAAACAAAAAGAAGAGCCCCGGCAATTTGGTTCGTTTATAAACAACAAACAAACTAAAAACAAAAAAAAAAACAAAACAAAAAAACAATTTGAAAGAAAAGAAGGAGTAACTTGTATTCACGTCAAGTGCCACATCCGTGCGACGCTAATAGTTTGGACTTGAAAAGAAAAAGAAAAAACCGAAAGACTATTTTTTTCGATCTCTAAAGAATCTCGCCATGATGAAAGAAAAACGAATTGAGGGATATTCACTGTGACTGGTAGTATATAGGACCTATGTTTAGACTATAATCTATTAAGTATATATAAACACACACACACACAAGAAAAAAAAAGGACAACAAAAATGAAAATGCAAAGCGCGGATGGATGGCCAGCTAGTGGCGCCATTGTCTCTTTTCGGTTGGTGTGACGCTCTGTGCTGCTCCAACTGCCGGTTCTGGGCCCGTCATTTGAGAGAGCCACGCGGATTATTTATATCTTGTACACACGGTCGTCGTTTTTTTTCTTCTTCTTCTTCTTCTTCTTCTTCTTGTTCTGTGTGTTGTTGTTGTTGTGTATATTTTCCGCCGCTTAAAAATATAACCGCGCACGCGTGCCCAATAGCGGACTGTTCCGTTCGCTCGTCGTCGCATCTTTGGGTTCTTCTTCTTCTTTTTTTTACTTATTTGGTTCTTTCTTCAGCAGCGTCTTCTTAGAACTTGTCCGATGGGGGGGTTCGAGGTTGTTTTCCTTTTCGGTTTTTCTTTGTCCTTGTTTACTTTTTTATTTTCACGACTCCTACTGAACTGCCGAGAGACTCCTGTTGTCATATCCACCGTACTCTTTTCAATGTGAAACGACCTACGTAGTCGTCGTCCCTTTTTGTGATGACGGGCCCCCTGTCAAACGTCCAACACGAAGCTACGAAGAGAGAAGCTCTTTTGCTGCTGCTGCTGCTGCTGGACAATTTCGTAATTCCTCAGGTGAATTGCATTCTCCATCCTCTTTTGACTGATGGCACGAGGGGCTGTCCATCCGGAGGAGCACAGACACACGCGAAATGAATGAAGGATAACGTCTAAAAAAAGCATTCCTCAAAGTCTCGACGACTTTTTACATTTAATCACTTTGACGAGATATTTTCCTTCTTTTATTATTGAATTCCTCGGATGACGTCGAGTCAAATAAATATGTTTGCCACGCCATTCCACAACAACAACAACAACAGCAGCAGAAAACGACAACACTCTGTCGTAGTGTTTACTAGTTTCAGCTCACTGATAGTCGTCGTCGTAAAAAACCAACGAGCAAAGCGCAAAATTGCAAACTCAACCGGAATACAATCACGCGTCTAAAGATGCGAAACGTTTGATTTGAGTTCTTCTCTTATCAACGGAAAACAAAATATGAAAAGATGTGAAGCTACGTTGTTGTTTTATTTATTATTTTAAATATTATATTGTTTTTTTTAGCTATTTTCTCTTATGCCTTTTGCCGATGCCTGTAGAGGGCGCTCAACATCCACTCTATGGGCTTTTCTCTCTAGTGTGTGGGAGCCGCTGCAGCGTGCGTGCGTGAGTGTAGCGTAGAGTGGCTGTTCACTGCTATGGTTATAGCTGTTGTACAGAGAGAAAGGCAAGCTCAGTCAGCTCCGGCCAGTCTCCGACGTCTGACCTGTTCTCTCTCATTCTCCATCTATTTTTTCCTATTTCTCTCATCAACAAATTCTTTTCTTATTTCTTATTATTGATCATCTATTTTGAAGAAATCTCAGACACTATTTCTCAAAACATTTTCAATCGTCCATTTCTTTTTGGAACGTGGGTGACGATGATGTAACGAAATAATTCACCTTCAATTGAATTGAAAATTAACTCGAGAGAAACCGAAAAGTCGATTTTTCGTGTGTTTTTGCTGTTTGTGTAACGTGAAATATTTCGGCCTCTGTAAGAAGAAGAAGACAATTATTATTATTATTTTTATTATTATCATTGTCATTATCGCTACCTCAAGTTTGTGCCAGCAGCAACCAACTTGGTGGGCGGCAATGGATCAGACGCAGTGAAAGTTGATGATTGACCGAATGGTGATTGGGCACCGCAACGATTTGACAGACTTGATTTTTCTCTCTCGAGAGAGAGACCTTTTCCTTTTTTTTTTTTGTTTTTTTTTTTCATTTGAGCTGGAAAAATTGAAAAAGTCCCTCGGTGTGTGAGAAATCGACCAAACTAGTCGATAGATAGATAGATTCGGAGAAGAGATAGAAAAAGAAAAAAAAAGATTGATAGAACGATTGTGCGCTAGTGAGGCTATATAACTTTACCTTATATAGAAAATTTCTCGATTCGACTTTATCAGACCAGTGTCGTCCATCAAGAGCCAAAACAAACAAACGAAACACAACTCATTCCCCTTACCCATCCGCCGTCGTTCAAGTGTTTTTAATCGATTTTTAATGATTGTGTGACATTGTCATTGTCCGCATTTGGAGATTCTTCACAGTTCAACCATCAAACGGCCGGCTTTATAACAATCCTTACTGAATTTGACGCTCAATAATCCCAAGTCGTCGTCGTCGTCGCATTTCATCAATCGTTTTATTTTTCCTCGTTCTCTGTTGAATAGCCGTCGATTTTTATTTATCTCCGCCAACGAGCGACGAGCATCTTCAAGAGCAACTTGACTTTTGGTCTCATCTTCATTCCGTTTGAGTAAGTACAATATGCCAAATTCTTTTTAAATACTCGAATGACTTTTTTTGAAAATGTCAACTTGTCCTCTTTTTGGATGGTATATTGGCATGCTCATTCTAAATGTTTGAGGAGCATCACGCCATCGGTCCATCTATCCGTTCAATCCCGTTTTTATCGTCGACTCTTTTTATTATTATTATTATTATTTTTTATTTCAACTTTGAATTGAATCCCGATGATGATGATGGTCATTGCACCTTTACTCCCGTTTGGCTACTCTCTTTTTCTCTTAATATCTACGTGCGACGTGAATAAGTCACAAAAATGAAAACTTTTTGAATGAAATTGTGAGGGTTTTATAAAGTCTTTGCTGCACTTGTGCATCGATGGATCACCATGGATACGTCGTCGTCAGTATCTGGGTGGCAAGTCACGGATAGGATCGGATATCGTCGTCTAATCAAATATGAACAACTTGTTCTTCGTTCTATTGTTGTGGTGCGTTGTTCGCATAAAGAAGAGGACGGCCGTACAAACTATATTGACTCATCAAATTCGATCGCTGCTTTAACAGAGGAATAAATATAGCAAAGAGTTCAACATAATAAAATGTTTATCATTTTTTGTCACGGTGGTCGTCGTGACATTGTCTGCGTCCTTGTGGTTTGATTTCTCATCTTTTACTTCACACCCTTTTTTCTCTCTCTCTCTTACTCCCTACGTTTTTTTTCTTCTTTCATTTTGTCGTACAAGATGATGAAAGACGCGACTAGAGAATCTAGTGGCTTGCCGTGCATTACACGATCCTGTGATCTACTGATATGAAAAGAAATTTCTCCTTCCTCCTCTTTTTCGTACGTTTCTATCTTTTGCCGGGGGTGATGAACGATTCCCATATCTCATATCTTTTTTCATTAAAAAAAAAAATATATTGAACCTCGAGCCTGTTTTGCAAATCTCTTGATTTCATTACATTCATCATTGATTTCATTACATTCACCTTTTCTTTAAAAGAAGGATTTTGTTGAAAATAATATGAATTTAAAACATGTCGGCCGAATTCATAGAATGCTTTAAATCAATGATAATCAAAGAATTAAGGCAAAGTGTTGAGTTATTAGTGGAGCTCTTAGCGGTGCCAATCCATCTGTGCGTCCGCCAGAAATCGAAATATTTTTCTTTGATTTTTTTTTTTCTGAGAGGATGGATGACAGGAATGTGGAGATGCAATCAGTCATCCAATCCAGTCCGTTTGGACGCGCACGTTATTGGCTCCATCGATGCGAGTCTTGAAAAATGGTGGGATATGGAGAAGCTGAGAGATATTTCAAATGTGTCAATAATGACGTCATTCTCCTAAAGAAGTGTGTGTGGTTTCCCTTTTGGAAGAGATTTTTATCCTCTCTACATCCATATTCTTCATTTTTCTCTCTTTTTCTCTCTGTGTATGTTTGGCTTCTATTTGACCGGGATACAGAAGCAGTGAGAACACGTACAGTCGTACAGACGGTCGGTTTACATAGGATCCCGTTTCCGTCTGTGTTTGCCCATCGTTCCCCGGTTGATTCAACAAGAGCCAGCCAAGCCGGCCGGTGATGTGTTTGTGTACGCACCTACATATATATATAAGAGATAGGGCAACTCCTTTTTTTCTCTCTCTCTCTTTCTCGCTCACGTAATAAGTCTAAGGTAAAGGAACGAAGGGCCAATGCAAATATAAGGAGCGGCAAGGCAATACGGCAAGTCTATCTCTACATCCATCGGGCGGCCAGCAGCATGATGTGGATGGACAGAGTCTCTCTCTGTGTCCTCCTGACTGTCGGTAGACTGTCTGGCGCTCTCTCGAAACGCGCTTAAACTCTTTTTTTGGACTGCCAAAGAGAAATGGAGACCTGGTTAGTAGAATTTTTGTTGTTTTCTGTCTGGGACCCCCTCTTTTTTTGTCTGTTGTTGTTGCCTCTCTCTATATGGGTGGCTTATATCTTCTTTTTCTACGTGAAAACAAACAGAAAACAAACAGAAAACAAACAAAAAAATGGGTTGTGTGCTGGGATATTTCGTCTAGGAGCGTCTGAGTATAGATGAGAGAAGTAACATCTGGAGTAAGTAGACGGGGAGGACACGCATTACGTATAGTTTGGTGCAAGGCCATCCGGTTCTCGTCTGGCACCGTTAAATATCGGTCGTAAATGAAGAAGAAAAAGACGAGTCGATGTTCTACAGGCAGGATCTTATTGACATAACCCCGTGACCGAGATTTGCTTTCAAGAGGACAAAATGTCGACGCACGCGTCACTGCACATTTTGACGGGCCCCTTTTTTTAAAAAAAAAATATGTATGACAAGATGAACCATTTTTCTCTTGATAGCTTTTGATATGCGTTTTTCTTTTCCTTCAAATGTCATGTCGGCGGATATGCTAATGGTGGTAGTTTTCGGATGTATTATCGCGAGTACCGCTAGCACCAACAAGGCACCGCTCGGCATCAAGAAAGAAGGAGCCATCCGGTTTTGTTAAGGAGTTCTCTGATTGCGTCTATTACATCATAAAGAGGAGAAGTCAAGGCAGGAAATTTAATGAAAGAATAGAGAGAGAACAGCGCACGACACCCGTGATGGATGAACGGGTGTCACTTGCCATTGGCCCCTTGATTGGTCCGCCAATGTTCTTTGTGTATACGTATTCATCCGTCGAAGAAATAGCTATCAACCGGTCATTATCTCACGAATTATTAGTCATTCCTCGGTCCTCGTTTTTGTCCTTTTACAAGTCGACGCAACAGCTGCACTGTAGACAGACAGACAGACAGTTGAGAGTCTCTTTCGTTTCACTTTCTGGCTGTATGATCACATCAGCCTCACTTTTGAAATTGACAATCTCGTATCAACGTCACACACGTCAACTGACACATTGAAACTGAATAAAAAAAGAGAATTTTCGCAAATTTCTACTAAAACCTTTTTTGGAAGAGTTGGCGTCACTTGATACAATAATAATAATAATAATAATTCCTCCAATTTTCATATTTCAAACAAAAAAAAAGAAAAAGAAAATCGGTCGTCAGTCAGCCAAAGTGCAGCAGCTCTATAGTTTCCCATACACACACACACACACAGTCCCGGCAGTTGTCTGTTCCTCCTCTGCTGTGAGTATCGAATGTAAATGCGATAGATATTATTCCATCTCTGTCTGTCTCTTTCTCTCATGGAATCAAAGCGTTTCTGGTCCATTGCCAAATAGTCTCTCTCAAAGTCTCTCCTCTATCTTTCTCTCGTCTCTCTTTCTCTCTCTGATGGTCCCTGTGCTGAATGCGAGACAAGTTGCGAGACGTTTGCCCATAGAGAAAAGAAGCCAAACGTTCAAAGAAACGGAGCGATAGACGAACAACAGTGTGCCGAATAGAGAGAAAACGATCCAAGCGAATAAGAAAAGAAAAGAAGGTGCTAGTTTTAAATCTATATGGTAATCGGATTGAATGGATGGATCCACCAATATATACATCCGGACTCCCTATTCTCTACGTCTGCTACACGCGCTGTAGAAAGAGAGAAATATCTCCATCGTTTTATTTCTTGCATCTGACTTTGGGAGGGACTTGAACCATTTTTAAAACTTATTTTTTCGAAAATGTTTGGGTTATTAAGGTCAGATGGAGAGACGAGTCATTCGGGATGTTGTCGCTGATTCATCGATCCTTATACACACACACACACACACTGCGGCTGAAATTCGACGTCATCCACACTATCCCAAAGGTAGAGAGGCATCAGCACGTGCCTTAATAGGTTTTCCTTTTCGCATCACAGTTTTCTCCTTTTGATTCGTTAGTCTTCCTCGATGGTTGTTGTTTGTTGTATCTCGACAACTGATGCTGTGTGTGTGTGTTTTCTCTCCGGCTGCTGCTATTTTGTTTTTCCTAACATATAAATAATTCAGTCGAAGAAACAACAACAACAACAACAAGAGCCAAGAAGGAAAACGAAGCGAAACAACATCGGTGCTGGTGGTATACCGATATGGAACCTTTCGGGCTACTGTTTCCTTCCCGTGTATACGACTCGTAAAAATAAAAAAGAACAAGGAAGAAAGAGTGCTAGGCATTCCTATATAGCAACGAATAATAAGATAGGCCTAATAATAACAGTATCAAAAGGAATGAATATAAAAAAGTGCAACTGCCATATAGTAAAAAAAAAAAAAAGTCAAAGAAAACGAGGGCTCCCCTCTCTCTCATCAAGAAGAGACTCGGTGACTCGGTCTGCTCTCTCCTTTTTCGTTGTGGATTTTAATACTGTCGCTCCTGTTTTATATCGTCCCGCCGTATTTCTCCTCAGAGACTGTGAGACAAGATTGAAAACAAGTCTCGAGACCAAACATCCAGAGTCTTTTTTTCTTTCTTTCTATCTGTGTGTGGTTTTCATTCTGAAATTATATTCAGTCGAAGATCTTCTTCTTTTCGTACACACACACACACCAGCCAAGACGACTCGTTTCTTTCCTTTTCTCCTTTTTAGATTTTTTTTTGTTTTTTTGTTTTTAATCGCGTTGCAGTCGGTTCATCATCATCTCTTTTGACTTGACTTGACGTGATCTCATTTTTTATTTTTCCCTCGCTCCTCCTTCTTCTTTTCCTTTTGCGTTTTTGTTTGGGCCTGCTGTCATTCACAGGAGTTGTGGCTGCCAACTTTTTTCAGTTGGCGAATAGGAGGAAATGCGCCCAACAGAGGAGCTAGAGAGAGAGAGAGTTGAGTCAAAGAGCCAAAGAAACGAGTCCGTCCGTCCGTCCGTTTGGTCCGCGCCACCATCGGACAAATCTTTTCCTTGGCCATCCATCGCATGGCTCTCTGCTTTTCCTGCATTGTTTGGATTTTTTGCTTCGACAGAATGCGATTGCATCGAATTGTGTGTGTGTGCCGCGTGTTAATTTGTTGTTGTTTTCTGCCGGATGCTCTTTTTGTGTGTTTTTTTTGCAACATTAACCCAATATTACGACAAGAACCCCGAGAAAACATGACGAATGCGGTCGTCGGCTCGATGGGGAATTGCCTTTGTTGTAATTCTCTCTTTAATGTTTGTACACGAGATCTCGACACCCACTCATTTGTCTTTAATTTCCTTTCACGGAATCCTGTGAATGGATCATTTTTTTTTCCCCCCCGTACCTCCTCTTTTATATTTTTTCCCATCGCAATCTCAACCACCGACATGGACCGCATAGCCAATGTCATAAAATCAGAACTGAGTGGATAGTAGTAGTAGTAGTAGTAGTAGTAGCATGGTGGTATTGTTATATTGAGGTCAGTCCCGTCAATCGTTACTATTCAGTTTCTCACTCACTCGGCCAGTATTTTATTTTTTTGATTTATTTATTTCTTTTTTTGTTTGGCTTTTTTTTTATGTGTTTATTTAATTTATTATCCTTATAGGAAGTATAGTATAGTTTGAAGTCGACGTGTTTGTTTGTAAAATACATAAAAAGAATTGGAAAAGAAAATTTTTTGTTTTTTTTTTTTTTTTTTGAGAACCGAGAGAGAGAAAATGGCAATTTGGACATTTTTAGCAGCAGCCAAAAACAAAATTTGCATTTGAATTTGTCGTCGATTTATTTATTTATTTATTTTTTTGTTTCTTTTTCTGCTGTGGTTGAGCCGCACGCGCGTCTGCGTCTAGACTCTCGTTAGATTATGACGCGGCTCACAGCTGAGACTCTCCAACTCTCTTGTAAAATACCCTGCACCTCCTTCTGCGATATCCTTATTAAAAGCCTGCGGGACTTTTGGCTTTGGTGATGGCAAAGAAGAAAAAAGTGAGTGAGAAACAAAAAGGAGGTGCTGCCGAACGCAGGGGACGTGTTTGTGATCACGCATATATAGACAGGAGGACGGCTGTATACGCTCTCGGTGCGTTAATAACAATCGGGAGTCTCTTTTTATTACGTACGCTGTATGTGTTTTTGGGCTGTATGTCTCTACAAGCCGTCCGTGTTGGTGACTCTTTTGAAGTGAGAAGATTCCCCTTTAGACGCATGAACGTAGAGGTGGTACGTATATAACAGCTACTACTCGTGATTTATGATGATGGATTCTCCTTGTGTTTTGTGCCTTCCTCTGGTGGCCGTAAAAGACAATTCGTCCTCCTCCTATGGTGGTGGGTAGATGTTAAAACTGTGAACGAAGAACGAAGAACGAAGAACGAAAAAGTTATAAACGAGGGTGGTGCTAAGCATTCGCAACGCCGACACAAGAGTCCATTTCGTTTTTTCGTGAACCCTATAGCGCCGTTTGACTGTTATCTCTTTTGACTGACTTTTTCTTTCTTTGATATTTTTTTTTTTGTGTTTTTTTTTAATTATTTTCCAGCACTGACCGATCGCTCTCGACTCGCACTCGCATACCAATGACTTTTTTTTTTTAGCCTATCCTATTTTTTCTCTCTCTCTCTCTGTCGACTGGCTGTTTAACATTTGCCAGCGAAAGAGAAAAGCGACGTGAAATGTTTTCTCTCTATTCGAGAAAAAAAAAAAAAAAAGAGTAAGAAAGAAAGTCGGAATTCAAATTCGACACGGTAGCCGCACGCTATATCTTCTTTTCTATTCAAAACTGAAGAAGTTGTGTCTACATTTTATAGTCTGTATACGTGTTTTGTAATGATTTCAATTCTTTTGACAATTTTAAAGTTTAGTTTCAATTTTTTTGAGTTGATGATTCATAGTAGAGTATTGATCAATGTCGAGTGTTGCGGAAGGTCGACTGGATTGGCCCATTTTCGGTCTTTGGCGGCCCATAGATACAAAGCTGTGGCATCTGTCAAGGCGCTCCTCTTCGATTCCTATATAGAGATGTAATATAGACTCGTCTCACTATACAATAGATTTTTGGTTTTCTTTTGACTCGTTCATTCGATGCTGGCCTGCTGATACTGTTACGTATGGCCGTTGTTGTTGTTGTTGTTGTTGCCATTTGGTCTTGCCCAGCATTTGACCTTATTCAGAGAACATATATAAGAAAAAAAGAAAAAGAAAACTGGTCTCTCTCCGTATATAGGCTACCCTACCCTAACTCTTAACTCACTACCCAATCAGCTGATTGGAAGGAATGGCGAGGTTTAAGCAGCATTAGCATTAACATCACAGCTATAGTCTAGTTTATTAGACTGTTTTGGCCGCCTCTACACAAGTTGCTGCTGGCCTGCACTAATATAGGTATGAGGACCAGGACCCAGACTCGAATGAAATGAAACTAAATACCTTCTCAACCCAAAATAAAAATCTAAAAAAATAAGCTTTTGGCGAATAATCTAAGAAAACTAGACAACATTTCGTTAGCAACTCACGCGCGCGCGCGCTCGCTCTCGCCCTATGTACCGTCGTCCTGCGGCCACGTCAAAGATGGATGAGTTTGTGTCTGCTTCTTTTGGCCTTTAGTTGCTCCGTCTTCTTCGTGTTTTTTGTCTTTCAGAGAATTGTGACTCGCATTATATTTAGACTTGCAAAAAGGATAAAACGAAAGAAAACGAAAGAAAACAAACAAAAAGGGAAGAAAACATTATAGAAACATTTAAAAAAAAAAAAAAAAAGAGGAGATTTTTCTGTTTGTTGGTTTTAATAAGGTTGTTACTAAATATCCTGGCTAATAGCCTCAGAGTTGCTCCGACAGCTCACAGTTCATTTATCTACTACTATACTACTGCAACTGGCAGACACTGAGAAAACAGTTTAATTTTATAGTGTTTCTACTCTGCTGTCTTCTTCTTCCTTTTTCTCGTGTTATTTGGCTGATGTTATTATCGCCTTTGACCATCTTTTCTCATGCTTGAGCCTTTGAGCTATTTAGACTTTATTATTATGATTATTATAGCCCCTTTGGTAGAATATATTCTACAGGAAGAGAAGACTGTGTGTAATCGGTCACAATGATTATACAAGTTTGAGCTCGGCTGCAGAGTTTTTTTTTAATTTGTTTGTTTTCTCGGGATTTTTATTTTTATTTTTGTTTTTTTTCCCGAGATGATGTGTTTCTAATGCAACGATTTGCTCCAATAGGAACGTTGGCAGAGAGAGCGCAGCAGCAGCCAAACACGGTAGACGTGTTTTTCAGGTTATCTCATTCTTCTTGATTGGGTTTATTCCATTTTCCCTATTTTGGGATGTGGGCAGGGAATATTTTTTCCACGTTTATCTCGGACGTCCGACACCCGAGAAACAAGAGAGATGCAACGAGGCGCGAATCGTTGTGAAAATTTCACGAGACAAGATTTGAAAAGCGGAAAATCCGTCGCGCGATAATCTTCGGCACTTTGGCACCTTTTTTTTCTTTGTTTATCTAAAGACAGAAAACAAAGTGAATAACAAGATCCGATGCAAATCATCAGTCACAAACACAAACTATAAGGAACTGCCGCTCAATTTTTGTTTTTGTTTTTTTTTCTTTTCTTTTGGCCAATCTGAGAGAGAGAGAAAAAAGGAGTTGCGACGTCTCTTGAATTTTCTTTATTCTCTTTTTCGTCGTCTATTTTTTCCTTTTTTTTTATAACTGGCCAGGCGAAACAAGAAATGAGGAGAAGACGGGCAAAGAAAAACAATGGGCCATTTCATCTTGGGTTGTGTTGATTGCACAGAGTGGCTAGAAAAAAAGAAAAGAGAGATCCAATCAAACCCCGGCAGCAGCACAAGTTCCCCCGAAATTTTCTGTTTTTTTTTTTGTTTTTTTTTTTCCTCTTTAATTTGATATTATTCATACGGGCCCTCATTTCATCTTTTTTCTTGGCTTTTTTCTTAATTTGACGTTGCCAGTTTTTGTTTGTGTGTTGTTGCGTTGTTGCCCATTGTCAAAAACAAAAGAAATTTATGTCACATTTTTTTGGGGGTGGTTGGTGTGGCCCAGCAGAGCTCCTTGATTCGCTGCACGCACAATCTCGTCCTCTATTCTCGTGATGAAATCGGAAATGTCGTTATTAGTATTAAATATTTGAATGTAAAAGTTTGTGATTTTTGTGACATTTCGTTTGGCCTTTTCATCATCTTTTGTTGATTTCGTTTTCGTTGTCACATGAAACGTGCAAAAAAACAAGGCCACTCTCTCAACTCTTTGATTTTTTTGTCTGCACTGTCTCCAAGGGAAAGAAAGTTTATAGGATTCTATCGTCCATTCTTCTTCTTCTTTTATTTTGGTTTTTATTTTGGTTTTTCTCCAGGGTGGGAGGCATCACACATATCCTTTTGGCAACGATGATGAATGATCCACAGTCTGTCCAGTGTCTAGGTTGTTGTTGTTGGTGTTGTTGCCATATCGTGACCATGATGGTCACTTTTTTGATGATTGATCCATTTTTTCCAATATCGTTTGCTGCCTTTTCGGTTTGCTATTTTGAATAAAGAAATCGAGGAATAATGGGACGCCAACAACTTCGTCACCTTCCTATTTATAAATCTATTACATTTTACTACTCCGAATTTAGAATTGTTGTTTTTCATTTTCTTTTTTTTTTTTCCCCTTTTTCTTTACAGAGGTCATGCGTGATTGGTGATGGCCGCCGAATGGAAACTCTTGATGATGACGACGACGACGATCGTGTTGCCTCTGCCTCTCGTTTCGTCGTCATCACATCCGCCCTGGTCGTCGACGACTTGGTTTTCTTCACTTGAAACGACGTCGTTACCGACTTCCACTTCGTATCCACCTGATGATTACGACCTGCTCCTTTCAGCTCTCAACAACACCACCATTACGGCGTCGACGTACTACAACAACAACAACAACAACAGTAGTAATTCGTCGTCGTCGTCGTCATTTCTGGCGACGGCCTCGACTTTGTTGATGTCGACGACGACTGGCGGCGGCGTCGATTCTTTGGCTGACGTCATCGAGTCGGAGGAAGCCGAGCGTTTTCCGGCTTACGTCAGTTTGTTGATGATGTTGTCGTGCGGTTTGATTCTGGTGGTGGGACTTGTGGGCAACTGTCTGGTGCCCGTCGTCATCTGGAACAATCGCGACTTGCGCAACTCGACCAACCTGTTCCTGCTCAATTTGAGCCTGGCCGACATCCTCGTCCTTTGTGTCAGCATGCCCACCGTCCTCGTCGAGATTTACGAACGACGAGACACCTGGATCTTTGGCAAAATCATGTGTAAGTCCTTCATTCTTCATTCTATTCAATTAAAGATCTGTGCTGGCGCCTGCCACCCGCTGCTCTCTATCCATAGAAATAATGCAAAAAAAAGGGACTCTGTTGTTATTGAGGTCTCTCTTTAAGTGCTTCTCTCTCTCTCTCTCTTTTTATTTTTTAATTACAACACGGCGGTGCCATGAAATGATGCGAAAATATGACGTCTGTTTGGACGTCATTATATAGGGCGGATCTTTGTAAAAGAGAGAGACATCACCAACATGAATTTTGCGGTACAAATTTTCTTAAATAATCAAGTAACTATACTGCGATATTGACGCGAATAATAAGTCGAAGGAGGTTAATGGAGTGATGACGGCCCGTTTGAATTATACACGCCGACGTTCTATACTATGATGTTTTCTGTGAGACGGATATACTACTGTCTAATCATCATCATCATCATTCCGCCTTCCTCTTTTTTTTTTAAATATCTATCGTTGCTGTGGCCTTTATTCTTTTATATTTCCTTTGTCATGATACCCCTCTGACGGCTGCAACTCGCAAAGACGGCCCATTCTGTTGTTGTTGTTGTTGTTTTGTTGGCTCGTAAATAAAACGCGGCCGCACGACGAAATGAGCGTCCAAAAGAAACTCTAATGAAATTGTCTGATGGCAGCACTCATTCCGTCCAAACACAACAACAACAACAACAACATCAACTTATTTTCTTTTTTTTTTTTTTTGTTGTCCAGCTGTCTTACCTGTTTCTTCGCCTTCTTCTGTTATATTTTGATGCGCGATAGAGAAGAAAAAGTGTGGAGGAATGTCCTTTGCTGGTTTGAGTCGTCGATCGAATCTACCAGGAACACCCAAAAAAGCGGAAAGAAAATAAAACAAAATACGCACACACCTTTCAGCTTCTTTGAAAACAAAAACAAACTTGGACTCATTTGAGCTCCTTTTTCAATGACTTGACGTATGGGATGGTAGTCGACTAGTCGTCAATGGAGCCAAAAGGAAAATTGGTTTTTTTTTTTATGAAAAAATTTCAATTTTTTATTTTTTCGTCCTCAAAAAACTTTTTTTTTTTCCCCGTCGTGAATAAATCAAAGCGAAAAAAAGAAGAAGAAGAAGAAGAAGAGAGAAATTTCTGGCTCATGAGATTCACGTCGACCACACACAAAGTTGACAGATTTTCTCAACTTTCGTCGAGTTTGACTCTGCAACGCCGCGATCGTCAAGTCAAGTTATAATCGGACCATAAAATTGACGATAACAAGTCGATTTAAAAGAGAGAAAAAAAAAAGGGACAGAACTTTTGCCCTTCTCCTCTGTTGAACTGTTAACGATTGCCTTGTAAGAAACTTTATTGCAATATGCACAAGAGACACACGCAGGTGTGTGCCCGTGTGTGCTGGCCCGACACCTGGCAGCAGATTTCATCCTCGACTTGAAATCAATTTGATTTCCTCTTCTCTCTCTCTCTTTTTTTTTTCTTTCTTTCTTTCTGATGTTGACGCATTTTATCCGGTCGAAGAAAAGTCCAATTATTTTCTCCATCACTTCGTTAGATTTCTGTGTTTTATTTGTTGGTTTTTTCAATCATTCAGCAGACGTCTATAACTCGTTTACACTCCTGCTACATATACACTCCATTTCATCGTCCACCGTCTGGCTAGGATATTTCATCAACTATAACTTAATCAGTAAATGTACAAACAAGAGTAGAGAAATAGAAAGAGATTGCTGCTGCTGGCCCCCTCTGGCGCAGTGTACGTTCATCATCACGTAAATAACATTCGACAAACTTATTAAACATCGATTAGGGCTGCAACATCCATCCATCCATCCGTCTATCTATCTATCTATCTATCTATCTATCCAGCTTCAATAGCCAACGTTGGATAGGGTGGTGCTCTCCTTGTGTCTACTCAACAACGTCATATCCTGTGAACTGCAGTGTCTATGTATGCCGCGCTCTATTTGTTTACAGTGGACGTTGTAGGATTGTCGGTACACGCGGAACTTGGATGACGTGAGAGAAACAGAAGGGGGTGGAGTGAATCATGTTTATCCGGCGGCGTTCCCTTTTTTTTTTTGAATTTTATTTCACAGTAATTCTCATCTCGAAAAAGGAAGTTTTGAAGAAAGAAAGAAAATAAAACGTCGTGTCTTGTTTTGTTGTTATTTTGTGTCGACGTCACGATTGGCCATTGGTCGTTTGTTGGCGACCTCTTTCAAAAGACATTCACAAATTTCTTTTGTCGAAAAAAAAAAATAAAAGAGAAGAGAGAGAAAGAACAACTGTCATTTGTATTTGAATCGTTTTGGCATATGAAAATCAAGGAGGGATCCGAAAGAGAGAGAAAACGATTTTTGACTTTCTCGGGTTGTCGGTAAGATCATTGAGTTGATGGCGGATAGGATCGTCGTCTTACCATTTTGTCGAGTCACAACTCGACTCGACGTTCAATTGCACGTCGCGGGCATCGATGCTTAGAGCCTTAGAGGTTCGTGAACGAGCGATGAGACCCAAAAAGAAGTTGAAAACAAACGACGTGAAATTGAGAGAGAACCGCCGTCTCTTGTGTTGCTCCTGCCGTGGGTCACGTTCGGGTCACGCTGGAGCGTAATAATCCAGCCAAAAGAGCTTGTCTCTTGTTTTGTTTTCTTTCTTTCTTTCGACCACCAAAAGAAGCAAAAAGAAAAGAAAAAAAACAAAACAAAACAAAACAAAACCAAGTGGATTTATGACTAAAAGGAGAGAATTCTGTCCGATTTATCGTCGTCTTCTTATTTTTTCCCTTTTTTTTTTTACTGTGTATAGACATGGAGAGCGCACCGCTCGTTCCCCAGTCAAAAGTCATTTGTTTCTCTTGTTGTTTCTCTTGTTGTTTGTCGTTGTAAACGTATGAACAACAACACACGTATGACGGGCAAACTTACACAACTAACAAACGCTGACGCCTCTGCCCAAAAAGAAAACACAAAAAAAAGAAAACATTTGCGCGGAGACATTCGAGAAAACCAAACTAAAAAAAGGGCGCCAGGTGTGGCCCCATCGGTGTCGGCGTGACTTCAGTAGCCAAAAGAAGAGAGAAAAAAATAAATAAATAAATAAATAAAAAATAGTTGTGACTCGTGGAAAAAATCTTTTGACTCGAGACCGTAAAATGTCTCAAAGTAAAAATACAGAACGAGAAACAAGACAAATCTCTTTTGAATGTGTGTGACATTACGCAGATGTGAGAGAGAGAAAGAAAAAACTTGCTTGGTCGCCTTATAGCCAAATGGATAAAAACAACTGATTTTTTTTTTTTTTTTTTTTCTCGTCATACTCTAGACGATGCCTGACTCTGATAATTATTGTGTTGTTGCGAGACAACTGTCAAGGCTGGGTGGCGGCGGCACCGCCCGCTGAATTTATTTCATTTTTAAAATATATATAAAGTAGAAGAAAAGAGACCCAATAATACACCGAGTTAGGAGATTTTAAGATTTTATCTTTTATCTCTCATCTCTCATTTTTTTTTGGGGGGGAAGGGGGTTTATTTTTTTGCGTGCGAAATGATTCATCCATCATTGGCCATTCACGACATCCATTGTTGCTCTTTGCTCGTGTGCGTACCTCTCTCTGCTCTCTCTCTGCTTCGATAAATTGATGGAACGATTTTTGAATGTCGAATAGAGTCAAAAGTTCTCTCCTTTCGGGATGTTGTTGAGAAGGTGGTTGAACTTTGCCTTCACGTAAGTACAACAACAACAACACGCCAAGACGAGTGAACGCTATATGTAGACGGAGAAAAATTCCTTCTCAAACCGAGTGTTGCCTCCTCTTCTCTTTCCTAGTAGTTTGTGTGTAGTATCTTGTTTATTTGAATGATGAAATTTGAATGATAACTTGGATCCATCATCCGACCCGACGCCAGAGAAAAAAACGAATAGGCAACAACCAAAGGCGCACACACAGCACATTGAGCCTTGCAGTTGTACGCCATCATCGTCAGATATATAAACAACATAATACATAAGAGAGATAGAAAGCAAAAAAAAAAAGAGGGGAAAATCATGCATGAGATTTGTTGAAAACAAGAGAGAAACAAATCCGAAACATCAAAGGCGAAATATAAAAAAAATATTTAGAAAATACTTTTTGTTGTTGTTGTTGTTGTTGAGCGCTCTGCAGTAGCTCCTCTTTTGGTGTTTCTTCTTTACCACGATGAATATCTCATGAGTTTTGTCTAGCTGAGTATTCACCACTCAAGTCTTGAACTTGGAGTAACGACGTGTCGTTTATAGTTTGGGCCTCACGCATCCGAGAGTCGTTTTCTTGGGGGCGCTTGGCATCAATACGAATGGCCTAATAGAAAATAAAAACTCTTTGCCATCTTGACAAATCACGTTATTCCCTCTCACCTTATTAACTCCGACGTATATGTACTACATCATTGTTTCAACAATATGTTTGACTCTTTTTGTTTTACAACTTGCTGTACGTGCCAGTTTAGATGTTGTTGTTTTTATTTCAAGGCAATTCAAACGTAATCGCCATTTTCTTTAGGCGATGATATCAAAAGTTAACTTTGCATCACTCCCGCCATGCCAACCCCCTTCATTTTCTATTGCTAATGCCTATAACGTTCTATCTATAGTTTGGTTTTCTCTACATCTAACGTCTATACGTATAGTGTAGTAATGATGATAGTGTATATAGTGCAGGTTGTGCTAGTTGGTAAAAGGTGGAATCGCATTAAGCCATACCCCCCGGGATAATGGGTTGATACACACACACACACACGCACGGGAAAAAAAAAGAAATGAGAATAAGAACACAATAACAACAACAAAAACTGAAGTAAAGTAAGAAGAGTATATTGCAAAAACAAAAAAAAAAAAGAAAGAAAATAAGCGGCGGCATTGCGAGAGAGCCGTTGGAAATCGAATTAGATGGTACACGTAGTCACGTATATGTTTGTACGTATACGGTATACATACACTTAATACAATACACCTTAACTAATCCCCCCCCCCTGCTTGCGTTTTACCTATAGTTCTCTTTTACCTTATCGGGCGGCTATACCATCACGCCAGTCTGAAAGTAGAAAACAAAAACGTGAAATTTGTTAATTCTATTCTCATAAAGAGAGAGAGAGAGAGAGAAAGAGAGGGGGGACAATCATAATAATGTAGTCGTATTTGTCCGTGAGTGCAGCTCAGCTGGCCAATTGGGGAACGCGCCTTTAATTCGAGAAATTCCGCGAGCTTGACATTTTTGAGATTTCGTCAAAGTCAAAAAGCGACCAAGACACACAAACAATCAAAAAAGGAGTTACGTTTTTGTGTGTGTGTGTGTGATGGAAATGAGACGCATTCCATACGTGTTGCCTTTATTTGATCGAAACGTTTTCACCAATAAATGCAATGAATGTGACGTGCAATAGTCTCTTAAAAGTTGGTTATTAAGTCGCCCAGGATGGAATCCCCATGTTAATCAATTGTTATTTGGATGGGGGATTTTGATTTCACGATATGGGTCCGGATGTTGCCCATCCAATTCGACGGCCATGACGAATTGAATTCAAAGCCTTTCTGTTTTTGAGGACTCTATAATAACATAAGCAATCATTTCTGCTGCCGTCCCTTAGAGAGTCTCTGTCTTTGAAACGATTTGTGACAGGAAAAAGAAGAAATAAGGAAATGAATTTTTGTTTCTGCGTGTGTGCCAATTTGACAGGAATGTTTTTTTTTCGAAAAAAAAACAAAAAAAATTCCTCCACATCACTCTCCATCCGGGTCTTTCATTTCTCTGCTCACGCACGCACACACGCCGACTTTTATTATTTGTGCGAGGTGAAATCCTTCTTCTCTGTCGAATTTCTTAGCGAGGATGGAATTAGGAAATTAGCATTTTCGTGTCAGCAGCGTCGGTGCTCATTTCGTGAATCATAATAATACCAACTACACCAAAAAGAATGTGAGAGAGATCGTTACGTATACCACCACCAGGTCCAGCCCTACTACCATAACCTATGGACAAATATACAAGTGTAGTATAAGACACGATAAGAAAAATGTATCCGGATTTAGCTCTCGGCTATATTTGCTCATTTCCAAATCAATCACACACACACCTACGATCCAACGTCGCATTTCCATCAATTTTTTATATTTTTTTTTTCTAACTTTTTTTTTTTTAGAAAGTTTCATTTAAAAAGAAAAGGAAAAAAAAAATGGAATGGGTTTGCGTGAGTTTTGAAAGGGAAAAGGAAGGGGGGGTCAGTTGTGGCGTGCGTTATGCGGATGCGATAATAATAGAGAAGCGCATTTGTGTGTGTGTGTGTGTGTGTGTGTGAACTGAATGGAGGAGAGACTCTTTTTTCGGTTTTTCATTTTATTGCCGTGTTTTACAACGCGACGACACACAACAGTCCAACTTGCGAGTCATAAAAAACAACTTGGCGATAGTTTAAAAAAGAATAACGGAACGAATATGGCAACGGCTTTTTAATCAGAAAATAAATTCCCAATTGGAAAAATGAACCAGCCGCGGCGGAGGCCTGCGACTTGACTGCAATCATCAAACAAGTACTATTTAAAAAATAGATTTCATCTGCGCCATTTGGTTATATAGTGGCCCAACCATAAAATAGAGGGCACAATCTATTTGCATATCATTTCATCGGATCTATCTTTTTTTCAATATTTGATCAAACAACAACAACATGTTTATTAAAAATGATATTTATTTTTGATTTTTGGGTTTTTGTTTTAAAAAAGGTAAATTGGTGCCGTTCGTGGAATTGACGGTGGCCCACGCCTCGGTGTTGACTATCTTGGCCATCTCCTTCGAGCGATACTACGTCATCACCCGTCCGTTGAGGGCCGGCTACACTTGCACCCGCATGAGAGCCCTTTTCATCATCTTGGCCATTTGGATTCTTGGATGCATCACCTCCAGGTAACAAAACAAATTCACCAAACGACGCCGATGATGATGATGATGATGATGAGACTTTGTTTACATTCACGTACGTTACATGACGTCCTGGTTCACACCCCATTGGTCGGAACTTTATTAAAATGTGCGCCGGCCAAAGTATACAGGGATTTTTTAGTAAATAAATAAATGAGCTGATGGAGGAGAGATGATGATGACGACACGTCATTGCAATCAGAATCTTTCCCAATCAAAAGTCAAAATGTGGGTGGATGGGGTTTTAACGACCGATGCATCACCCAACGTAGATTTTCAATGTTTGTTTATGAAATAATATATATTTTTTTTTTAAATAAAAGAGAAAAGATGCCACAACAAGATGAGAGAAGGTCGTGAGTGAAATGGCCACAACCCTATAGAAAAAATTTCTCTCCTGTGAGTCTCCTTTTCTTTCGTTTTCAGCGTTTGCAAGTGGCGTAGGTGTTGATGACGGTTGCATTCATCATTTTAACCTAATGTAGTAGAGTACCATAGAATATCGTCTTTTTTCTTTCACTGATTTTACGGCCGCAGCCAAGAGCAGAAGCGCAGAACTCGAATCAGCACGTCGACCGAGTAATTTCACGTTGAGATAGGGACCGTCGGTCGAAACACATCATCATCATCATTATGTTGATGATGATGATCATCATTATCTGCGAACCATCGAGTTTCGTCTATGGGGAGAGACAACTCGTCATGACGTGCGTGCCACTTCGTCAACTTTTAACATCATCTTCCTCCCTTTTATACAATTTTTTCTTATTACAACGAATGGAAAAAGAGAAGATGATGCGGTTTCCCGACTGCTGGAGCGCCTCTTATTACACACGCACAAATTCTTTTTCATATATTTATTTCACTTGTGTCTCTCGTCAAACAGTTTGATAGATGTGGCCTTTGGGTTTGCGACCACGCCCAAAAAAGGCGGAAAATGATTGACGTCCTGTCGATATCATACCGGTACATGTCGAAAATAAATGAAATAAAATAAAAGAAAAAAAGATGAAGATGAAGGTTGGTCGTATAATAACCGGCAGAGAATTCGGCAATTGTTTGGTGGATGGACATGTGCAATGACGTCAAACGTTTTTAGAATAGGAAATGAGATGGAAGCGTCGCGCTCGGGTTGGTTCGTTTCAACTTCTTATCTGCTCTTATGGTGTACTCAACTACTTCGTTTCTCTTTCTGTGTACGTGTGTATAAAAGAAGAAGGACACGACCTTGATTCGTAAATCACTTTACAGTCTATCCATCCATCGTGAGTCTGCAGATGCCGCAGTGCAACGTGACACTCAACCATTTGAATATAGTAGTTGACGTGCATCAAAGTGCCAAACTGCCCACCCGTTTTTCTTCTTCTTTTATTTTTCTTTTTTTTTTAACTTTTGTTTAAATGCGCAGTGAATGACCCGGGTCCCGCAAAGGAGCCAATTTTTTTGACGATTTCGATCTTTTTTTTTTTTCTTTTTCTTTTGACTTGGGGTGTCATCAGCGCGGCGCCAGATGGAACCCGTGAGACACTCCCGACGGTGTCTCTTACATTCTTCTTCTTATTATTCACCGGCAATCTTTTTTGATCAGAGAAAAGAAACAAGACACGCCAATAAAAAAATAAAATAAAATAAATCGCCATGACCATGTTGTTACTGTTGTTGTTGTTGTTGTCGTCTCCTCTTTTCTTGTCTTTGCGAAACTTCGGCGAGTCATGTTTCAGTCATGTGCATTACATTTGCTCGTGATTTATTCTTATTCAAATTGCCGTCTAGAAATAAGCACGACGACGACCTACGTAGTACATAACAACAGTAGCTGTGCTGCAATGATTCCTAGATCCGTTGAGCGTTAGAAGCGCTAGAGAGAAACTCAACGCAGTTGTTGTTGCAGCAACAGAATAAAAGAGTAGAAAAAGTTTACATTTCGTATAAATATTCCCTACCGGTTCTTTGCTATTCCCTTCCATGTCTAAATGCGTATATATATTTATATATAAACACACACTGGCACTCTCTCTCTCTTTTTTTCTGGTGTGTGTGTGTGGGCTTATATGGCGCTGCTATACATACAGCAGCAGGGGGGGTCATTCCGAGCGGAACGTGATGAAACTACTCCATGAGCCTATGAGCCACTAGCACGTCGTCGAATACGAGTACTTAACCGATTCCGAGGATTTTTCTTTTTTCCCTTTTTTTTGTTTTTAGAAATACGAAATGTGTGTGATTGCATCAAGTCTAATGGTTTTGCGGGTTTTATTTTTCTTTTAAAATACAGTCCCATGTTGTTCCTGGCCAACTATTTGGAAGCCGACGAGAACACGGCCGGATCGTCTGCCGGTTGCGTGACGCAAGCCAACACCTTCTGGTCCGTTTTCTATTACATCGCGGCCATCTGCCTGTTTTTCTTGTTTCCTTTGATCGTTCTCGTCCTCATCTACACCGTCATCGCTCGCCACTTGGTCGCCGATCCCTGTACAGCTTCCAATCATCGCATTCAGGTAAAAACGACAAAATCTGAACAAAAATACAAAAAAAGAGTCAGTCGGCTGTTGGGTTGTGATTGACGATAGATCGTTGAAATTCCTTCGTCCAAAACGGATGCCGACAAACAGCGTCGGCCGAATAACGGCCTGCTGCTGCTGTTTCAACATTCTTTTGTCAAAAAGTTCGACTAGTTTGGAACAGCGAAGCCGATTGCAAAGTGTTCAGACGTCCTGGAATTTCTTTGACAATTTCCCGATTTATTGATTGTGTTTTGTTTGTTTAATTCAAAAGGTTCAAACGTCGGCGTCGGTAGCGGCTGGAACGGATCACGTCAATCCCAACTTGCGCGCACGTCGTCAGGTCGTGTCGATGCTGGGCACAGTGGTCGTTTTCTTCTTCATTTGCCTCCTGCCCTTTAAAATCTTCACCTTGTGGTTCATCCTGACGTCGGACGAAGACATTCAGATGATGGGACCCGAGACGTACTATCACGTGCTCAACTTTTGTCGAGTCATGTTCTACCTCAATTCCGCCATCAATCCCATTCTGTACAACGTCATGTCATCCAAATTCCGTACGGCCTTTCTCAAAGCCTTGGGATTCACTTGGGCTGGACGTCGGAAGCGATTGTTGCGTCACCTCAGCCGCCAGAGTACATTCAACACGACCACCACGTCCGGTACTGCCTCCCAATCGGCCACGACGACCAGCAGCGAGCGCCAACTCATCAAACGGATGACCAAGGAGGATCTCCTGATAGCCGCCAACAGTCCAAGGCCCGTCCTGCAAAAATACGGACGACAAGGCAGTTGTACTGCTGCAAGCCGGGCGTCCAGCAAACCGCTACTGACGGCCACTCTCTCGACGACGTCCACCAGCGTCACGGCCGTCAACAATCCGCCGGAATCGTCTCACACCGACAGTCACGTCTGAACCACAAACAAGTAATAGAAACAAAAGAAAACAAACTGATGGATCTCAATTTTTAAAAAGTTTTTCTCTTCACGAAGAAAAGCTCCAAAACAAAAACAACAAAAAACAACAACAAAAAAAAACAACCGGAAAAAGTCGTGCACAATTTAGACATTCTTTTTTATTTTATTACCTTTCGTCTTATTATTATTACTTGATAATCTTCATAACCCTATATAAGATGTGCCGTTATGTCCTTATGTACCTCATCCATTAATCCTTCTACCCTCACAACAATTTACGATTCTAATGAACTCTTTGTGACATCAGTATATCATATCCCTCACTCTCTCTCTCTCTCATCCTCCCTATAATTATTATACCTTATAGGATAATAACAAAACAACAACATGCTGTTTACTTTTCGTTTAGAATCTTTTTCTTTCCTTTCACTGGGTTGGTTGAATTCAACCAGAAATCAATCAATTCAGGAGGCAGGTGCTTTTTTCTCCTCGTCGTCTCAAAAACAACTAAGGTACATATTTCAACGTCGTATACCATTACTAAATTTATCTATCTATATTATCCCATCCATAACAAACGTATATAACTATAAATTATCATCGTAATGGCCAGTAATAAAGAAAATTTAAAAAAAAAAAACTTGAAAAAAGAAGGGATAAATAATTGTACAGTAAGTTTTGCCAAGTGTTGCAACTGTGATGACGCCTGAGAACAAAACAAAAGAAAACAGACATGCTAAAATGATACAATAGGATGTGCTATGTATACAAATATGTGTATGTTACATTTTTTTTGTTTTTTAAATTTATCGTCTCTCTCTCTCTCTCTCTCCACAATCGTGTGTCTTACGTCATTACCCGATTTGTTAATGAATTGTCTTATTGTTTTCACCACCTTCCTCCCATTCTTCCTTTCCTCTCGTCGTTCATTCTTAATATTACCATTCAACAATCAAATATATTATATTATACAATTCCGATCGTCGTCGATTGTTTCACGGGTCTCTACTCGTTACGACGTTCAGCCCGCGGCCAGGTGAGATGTTTTTTTTTAATACGACAGTTTTCCAACGACTGTTTTATTTTATTTTTTTCAAAATTTGTTGTTTTTGTTTGTTTTTTTAATTATTATTTTCAAATTTATTTCATCCCGGGGATTTTTTTGACAAAAATTGTTTTTTAAGTATCACAGTCACGAAAGCTGTAAGAGAGACAGAAATGATTTTGTTTCCTGTTTTTCTTTTCTTCTTCTTCAATAGAGAAGAAGGAAAACAAAAAAACCGCAAAATTCAAAACAGATAAACAAACAAAAGGGTTAGGGTTATATGATAATCATCAACACTTGGAAATTATTTATAATAATCAAGTCGGTTGGAAAAATGCTTTATATCGTGTCGATTGTTTAGTTTTTTCTTCGTTGGGCAGGACAGACAGAAAGAGAAGACAATTAAAAGGAAAGTTGTTGCTTTATATTTTTCTTTCAGCGAATGTGATGTTGTTGTAGTGTGGTCTAGCCGAGTAGGTAATCCTTGTATCCCCGAATGCTCTTGATTTGTTTCTTGAGTAATTTGACGAATTCGGTCGGTTGGATGAGGATTGAAACGGCCTTGCCGACCGCATTGAGACGGTCTCGGGCCTCACCTTCCTTGGAGCAAAGATTCAGTGGGCGTCCGTTGATCTCGGTCAATGTCCACGAGCAGGGCATCGGGGACGAGGACGACGAGGCAGACGAAATGAGCGTTAACGGACTCATGGCCATGGGTGGCACGCCTTGCTGGGCAGCCAATCCACCGGCAACCACTTCGCGGATCTCTGCACCACCGCCGGCTTCTGTGACGATGCCCAAACTCTGGCCCTCGGCCTCGCGCCGCAGGTGGAACACGCGACCGAAAGGGATTCGTCGAACTATGAATTCAATCTGAAAATATGGCAGTCAGTATTAGATTAGTTGTTGTTGTCCCTCTTTATAAGATTTGTATAGATTCTTTTGAGAGGACATTTAGTCATTTACCTGACCGGATGATTCGTTTTTGATTAATCGATTCACATCGGCGGAAGAGGAAATGTTGCAATGACTGACGCGAATAATTTGATCTCCAATATGGAAGACGTTGTAAAGCAGAGGCTTCTCTTTCTGTCTCCATCCAGCCACCCTGTATGGGAAATTCCCAAAATAGAAGTAAACATTTGAATTTGAAAAACAAATGGGATGAAAATACCAAACAGCGCCGAGAGCGTCAATCAATGCTATCGTATTAAGACAGTCCCTTTTCTTGAGGATGATGCGGACGCCAGCTGGATGCTGCATCTCCATCCGCAGACGTGCCACTTGCCTCTCTTTCAATGAGTAGCCCGACTCGGCACCTGGGCCGTGATTGGCATTGACCGGCTGGAGAGCCGCACCGTTACTTTGGTGATTGGACGGCCGGAAGAGAGGACTGCTGTGTCTCGTGCCCAACGGATGATGCAAAGATGATGAAGTCGATGGCTGAGCAGAAGGTGTAATTAACAAAGGTGGAGGTCTGGGCAAAAGGACCAGCCCTCCTTCTCTGCCCCCACGGCCATGCCCCGGTTGCATCAGCAACGGAGGCGGAGGAATAGATCGAGACATCTGATGAAGATGTTGATGCTCTTGACCAACGCTCATGGTCCGTCTCAACCCTTCGCGAGTTCGTTGTTGTTGTCCGTGTGAACCCATGTTGTGATGTGTTGTCAAAGGGTGGTGGTGATGCGAAGACGTTCGCACGACAACCCCGTGATCAGGATGAGCTGAAGGAAGTTCCGGTAGTTGCCTATTACTCCGGTGATTGGTCGTTGTAGGGGTAACTGGTAGAGCAGCAGCAAGAGGGACAACAACAGCAGCAGCAGCAGCAGTAGAAGAAGAAGTAGATGAAGAATTAAATATGGCTTCGTAACTGTTTTCGACTTCGATGGCTTCACGTAAAGAACTTGGCGCACTAGCGATTCGTACACGCGTCGAAAACATACTAGGCGGCCCTGTAACGGCACTGGATTCGTTGGTATGAAAAGTTGAATCATCGGAAATATCTTCGTTGACCGAAATGACGGTGACGTGAGACTCGACTGGCTCGTCGGCGGACACAGTCGTCACCTGTGATTCAACGGTGTCGGCGTAGAGCACGTCTTGCTGCTGTTGTTGGTGCTGCTGGTCAGAACCAAGTTGATTCCGGCTGGCTGGAGGAAGTGGCAATGGGGAATTGGGATCTCTGGTGGACGATAGGTTCGTTATGGGTGGTGGTTTGGCAGATTCTGGTAGAGGAGAATAAAAATTTTCTTTTGGCTCAAGGACACCAATATCGCGAAGACGATTTCTGAGTACGTCCACCCATTCGTTCATCTGTTCCCGAGTCGAAGCACCCAGTCGTAGAACAGTGCACTCACGACAAGTGACTACAAACTCAAAGGTGTCACCCTGGACAGCAATCGAATGAGAAACATGCATGCACTGCGCAAGTGATGTGGCCCAAATAGGTAAGTGTGATGGAGTTGCTTTTGGTTCGATGTAGAACTCCAGAAATGGCTGGACATCATCGTGGATGCAAAAGAGTGCCCACAGGCGTTCATACTTTTTGCCAAAGATGACTCCTCTTCTTTCACCGGGGAATGAAACACCCTTCAGCCAACCTGCTTTGTAGACTTCTCTCACCGAGAAGGGTGGAATGTTCTGTTGAGCCAGAGGATTGGGCTCCCCATTGCTGTTTGCCATTATCCTAATAAAACACAACAAAACATTGGTGAGTGGTGTAATCCAAATTGTCAAGTTGATTCTTGCAACGAGCCTAAGTGGTACTACTTAAAAGACGAACGATAACCTGATTACGATAAAATGAGGGTAGTCACGTCGTATGCGTCACTAACACACAAACAACAAAATAACAACAATAACAAAGCTGAAAAACCAAACCAGGTATACCTATTGAATCTGTCAAAGACCCACAAGTGATGATTCTTCACAGAACAATGTCAAACAACGGCATGATTGTAAAACAATACGATTTCCATAAGTCGTAACTTGACATCCGGAATTTCTCTTCTTTTTGTTTGGAAACCAAACAACACGATTTTTCGTTGATCTACTTTCCTTTTTTGCAGACAATATTCGCCATCTAACAGTTTTATTGTGAACTAGTTCACTCCCGCCTTTACGTCAAAAATCTTGCCACATGCACTAGCCACATGTGCTAGGCTCAACATAAACTCGTCATTGATAAAATTCAAAGGTAATTTAAGAGTTTTTCTGTAAGAATTATTAAATAGTAACTTGCGTGTAGAGATTATCGGATAAAGTTTAATAATGAGCAGCGAAGAAAGTTTAGATCTGCCACTGCACAGTTTGGGAAGTGACTATAAAGTAGAACACTACCTTATGAAATTAACTTGTGATTTGGAAAAGAAAACTTTTTCTGGGGAAGTTTATGTTTTTGTGAAACATTTGGGTCCAGGGCCAATCCTTATTCTCGATCTCAAAGATTTAGTTATTGACAAAGTTGAAGAAGTTGATTGTAGTGAGGGAGAAATATTAAACTTCTTGAGTCATGACAAACAAAAGAGTTATGAACAGTTTAGTTATTGGACTTTTAAAAAAGACAGGAGAGTTCTAAATCCCACATTGGAAAATTGGTGTGTAAAAATTGCAATTCCTGAAAAGCAAGAAACGTTGGTTTGTCTTCACTATCGTACCAAGCCAGAAGGAAGTTCAGTATCCTGGTTTCTTGATGATGATGGAAGTTCTTGCTGCCTTACTACTGGAAGTCTAATCAATAACCGATCTCTGATGCCAAGTCAAGATGCACCTACTCTCATGGCCACCTGGCAGTTATTGCTGCAAGTCCCAAAAAATTATAGTGCAACTACCACCGGTGATGACACGGGCTTTTTCACTGATGCGGGTACTTACTTTTTCACAACGATGCTGCTACCGATATCTACTTTTGCTCTTGCAATCGGAAAATGGAAATGTAGCAACATTCCTATGCGCGTGGGATGTTTTCTTCGTGATGATCGATTGATAGAATGTCGCCATCCGCATTACCCGTGTCCGTTCGCCCAGATTGATGTAGCCGGCCCTGAAATCCCTTGTCGAGTCTTCTATTCAGATTCCTTCGAACCATCGATTCTCAAGGATTACATCCCTTCTTCGATTGAAACTATTTATCGCATTCTGGGAAGGCACGTTGTTCCGAAATTGGATTTTATCATCATTCCACAATCTGTGGCCTGTCTTGGTTTCGCTTCGCCTGGGCTGATATTGATCTCGCCCAGCATTCTATTCGGCCAAGCACCGATGCTGTCTAGACTAGGTCATGAAATCAGTCACTCTTGGTTCGGCATTAACATTGGCCCTAAGAACTGGAACGAAGAGTGGATAAGTGAAGGTTTCGCTACTTTTATGGAGGTACTACTATAAATGCTAATTCTCACACGTAAGTTTGTTTGTATTGATTTGGAGTTTTCCCCTTCTTATAGGATGTCATCGATCTGAAGATGTCCAAGTTTGTTCATCGAAATGAAATGATGGCGTTGAAGGCAATCAATCGCTATGAGATCCTCAAGTCGGATTGTCAAAATGTCGATCCTTCTCTACAGCGTATGAGCGCATTCGATCCGGAAGCCAACGTTGTCATTAATGGATTGAATCGTGACAAGACAGTCTCGCAAATACCCTATCTGAAAGGTTATTTCTTCCTGTTTCAGCTGGCTAACCTTGTTGGTTTAGATTCTCTCTTACTGGCGATGAAATGCTACGTTGAACTTTTTCACGGGTGTTTGGTGACAACAGCCGAATGCATCGAATTCTTTTGCCTTCGATTTCAGCAAAAAGAGGAGATACGGCATCATGCACAAGTTTGGCTCTACAGCTCATCATTGCCCGAATTGAACAACGATCTTTTCGTTGTGAATCGCCTTGACGTTGAAGTGGATCAGCACGTTGCGTACTGGAAACGGCGACTCACACAAAATACACCTGCGTTCGCGTTTCCTCAATCTTCGCCTGATCAAGTTCTTGCCCTATTGGATCGGTTATTGATGTTGGAAAACAGATTACTCAGTCAGAAAAAAGTTTGCCGTCTTATTGATCACTACAAGCCACATTTGATGAATGCGGATGTCTACCACCGTGCTTGCGAATTGATCGTTGCCCAGCAATGTACGCCACTTTTACATTTGGTTCGGCAGTTTTTACTTCAACATCCGGCCATGGGTGCTTATCTTTATGGAGAACTAGTTCACTCTGATCATCCAGAATTCCGTGTTGTTGCTATGGAAACTTATCGTCAATTAGAAAATAAATTGGATGTTAATTTTAAAGCTATTATAAGAGACCTTATATTTTAGTGAGTGAAATAAAGGAGTGTTTGAAAATTGGAATTTCACATTTATTTATCTTTTTGTTTTCTTCAAGATGGTCAGCGCTTGGTACATGGACGACTCGGATGAGGATCAGCGTTTGGATCACCAGAAAAATCCACCTCAACCGGTAGACATGAAAGATGTCATTACTCTTACCGGAGTCCTCCATTGGAAGGTTTATTGAAATGTTTGTTGTTTCGTTTTACACTAAATTTATCTCTTCTTTGATTCAGTTGAACATCGACACGCACGAGGAAGACGGTGTTCTTGACAAAATAAAAAAAGATAGAGGCTACAATTACGAGGATGTCATCGAGATTTCACCCGAAAAGTTACCCAATTACGAAGAGAAGGTTTATATTTCAATTATTTTGAAATTACAGTAAATGATCTTATTTTTTTTCTAGTTGAAAATTTTTTTCGCTGAACATTTGCATACTGACGAAGAAATCCGATTCGTGGTGGCTGGTTCCGGATTTTTCGATGTGAGGGACGCTAAGAACGACAGTTGGATTCGTATCAAAGTGGAAGCTGGTGACTTACTCATTTTGCCTGCAGGCATTTACCATCGTTTTACGTTGGATTCCTTGGTGTGTTGTAGAGTCATTCGACACTACATTTTCGTAAACTGTCAGATCGCTTTTCTTTTGTACTAATATGTTTTGACTATTTGTAGAACTACATTAAGGCCAAGCGTTTCTTTGTTGGCGAACCTGTATGGACTCCTTACAACCGACCAGCTGATGAAATGCCTGCCCGTCTTGAATATCTGGCTTCCGTCCAATCCAACTGACCAAGTGAAGTTCATCCAAAAGTTTTTATTTGTCTTGCAGTTCACTTGCATACGACTTCCCATCATGCCACGTATCACGTTATCATGATATATCGTGCTATCGTTTCATGAAAAGTAGTTGGATTCCGGTATATTTAGTTCTAATATCTTATCTCTTCCAGGGTAATAGTAGCTTTATTTCTATCCCGCCTTCACTGAGGAGTCGGAAGTTGAAATAGTTATAGACTTTTAGTACTTACTTCACAATTTTTTGTTTTCCTTGTATCACAACCATTTTTTCTTCTAAGAAAAATCTGTTAATACCTGCGAAATATCAATATAATATATTTAATAAAATGTAGAAGAACATTTAGAACATGTCTCAGAAATACTTGTATCACATGTCTAAGGTAAGTCTAGAAATTGCTTCTCACATGTAAGTTCAGTTCTCGCAAAGTATTTTATCTGTTAAATTAAATTATTTGCTACAACCTCAACCGTTTAGTCGTATAAAACGGGAAGATTTGGTGTAATATTTTGCGCTAGGTGGCGTAAGTCTATTCGGATTATTTTTTTATTTTTTTTCATGCCAATTTCCTAATGTATTTGCGAATCGTGATCCTCTTCAGCACTCTTTACGTGTGTTGCTGGGCCGAAAGCTGAACTTCTGAACACAAACGCCAATTAAATTATAAAGGTAATTCACGAATTTTTTTTAAGATAAAATAATCAAAAGTAACTTAGATGTAGAACTGATTGTCGGATGAAGTTTCATTTGCAATGAACAGCGTGGAAAGTTTGAATTCGCCGCCAAGTTTGAGAAATGGCTATAAAGCTAATCATCACCTGGTGAAATTAACTCAACTGAGAATTTCATTCTCTATTCAATGGATATAGATTAGGTTTTTTTTTTTAAATTTTTAAATAAATATTTGTGTCTGTTTAAGCAATGAGTCATTGACCACTTAATAAAGCAAGGGACGCAAGCCAATTGCGCAAAGGACCTTTTTTGTTTTTATGGCGATTGTTCTATTCGATAAAGGATCTTTTGATGTCTTAATTGCTAATAGTTGGTCCGTAATAATTCTTTAAAGCTAGCTGAGAATCCCCTCCCTGATCTTGGACTTGGAGCGGGGATTCCCTCATGAAGCGGGTTCGGTTTCTGGTTCCGCTTTGAATCGGTTTTTCGAACCGAAATTCATTTCGGTGTATGTATTGTATGACATGTAAAGTTCATCAGCCAGGGATGAATGTAGAACTCTACCATCGTGTTTGTAGCGAGCTGATCTTTGGCTCTTTCCCGGTAATGTACGCCACTTTTCATTTGCTCGGCAGTTTTTGACTTCAACATCCGACCGTAGGAGACTGAGCGTTTATCTTTATGGAAAACTAGTTCATTTTGATCGTCCTAAGTTTCGTGCCAGTAATATAGGTACTAGCAATTAGAAATAAAATTGGACGTTAATTTTTTTAAATATTCAGAAACTTTTTTTTATTAAAAATAAAACGTGTTTCATTAAGTCGAAGTAGTACATTTTTATTTTATTTCATTTTTTAAGATGGTCAAAGCCTGGTACATGGACGACTCGGAGATGGATCAGCGATTGGAACACCAGAAAAATCCATCGCAACCGATAGACATAAAAGATGTCTTTACCCGTACTGGAGTCTTATACTGAAAGGTTTATTACGATATTTTCCACAAGTTAATTATTAAATTGTTTCGTTGAAAATAAAGTTTTTTAAAATTTAGTTGAACGTTGACACGCACGAGGAAGACGGTGAACTCGATAAAATCAAGAAAGATAGAGGCTACAATTACGAAGATGTTATCGAACTCTTACCCGAAAAGTTACCGAATTACGAAGTAATGGTTTAATACTGAACTACTTGACAACTTACATTTGAATGGCTACCTTTTATTTCTTTGTAATATTTCTAGTTGAAGTTATTCTTTACTGAACATTTGCATGCTGACGAAGAAATCCGATTCATTTTGGCTGGCTCCGGTTTTTTCGATGTAAGGGACGCCGAGAATGGAAACTGGATTCGCATCAAAGCGGAAGCTGGAGATATGCTCATTTTGCCCGCCGGTATTTACCATCGTTTCACGTTGGATGTCTTGGTGTGTTGTTGATTCATGTTACTCTTCTCATTGTTCTACGTTCCCATAAACTGTTAGACCGCTATGCACTTTCAGTTTTTCTAATGTGTTTCGACCATTTGTTGTAGAACTACATCAAGGCCAAGCGTTTCTTCATTGGTAGACCTGTTTGGACTGCTTATTACCGTCCAGAAGCCGATGAAATGCCTGCCCGTCTTTCATATCTGGCTTCCTTCCTATCCAGAAACTGACCAAGTGATATTCAATTTAAATTTCTAAAACACTTCAATGGTAGATTTTGGCTAGCCATTTTAGGACCACATGATATTTTTCGCTGTTCAATTGGTATGAAATTCTAACCATTTCTGTTTTTCATCGGGGCTAAATATGAACACTCAGACGCAGAGACCTGAATCAATCTTATCATTGGTAGGAAGCAGACCGAGTTGTTAATCAATGTCAACGCAATTCTTGGGAATAGACGGAGGTCATTATCAATGATTAATTTTGCTTTCATTATTTGTTTCGAAAGTTACGAACCACTGTTCACCATTGCTGACCGCCTTATAAAGCTTTTTGAAGCTACCGGTTTTCTGAAGAAATTTCAAGTAACAGCAGAACCTGCAATACGCTAAGTAAGTAATCTAAAGTCGAGTCTATTTCGCAGACGGTGTTTGGATTGTTTCTCTTTATCTCTTATTCTATTCGTAAGCGTAAAAGTTCTTTTCTATTTCTGATTATGGCTCAGTTATCAAGTCGAGGTCGTGAGAATCACGTAAAAAAAGAATTGGAAATTTGTACGTAAAGTTCTGCACGAAAAGTAAAAAAAAAACTGACAGCCTCCCAGGAGCGAAAAAAACTAGCTCGTGCTGCGCTTCAGAGAATTTCTTTCAATAGTTGTTGTGGTTTGCCAAAAGATGTAAATCACATTGTAATATTTTTGGAGTGGATGGTTTTCTGAAGGTTTAAAAACTCTTGAAGCGAAACTTGTTTATATTTCCTATCTTGAAAGTAAATTCTTTGTTTTTTTGTTTTTTTTTGTTTTTCATTTTATGGCGGAAGTTATCGCAAGTTTAACCTATTTCCATGTATATTAACATATACAAGATCTTGGAAACAAATTTTTCGATTTTTTCCGCTTTCTCTTAAATTTAGTACCACACATTGACTACTAATGTTAATAACATTTTTCTCTGGCCACGTATAGTTGGCTAAACATCGCGCGCCTGATAAGTGATAACTGAATGCAAGGAGGAGCCCTTTAATGGAGATGCAGGTAGGAGACGGCATACACGAAAAAGTGGCGATAATTACTTAAAGAAAAACGTAGAAACAAGAAAAGCTTCATGAAGTCTAAATTTGGATTCAGGATGTAGAACCTGTGTCTAAAAGATGCGGGGTTGTTGAGCTGCCGAAGTCTCCAGACGTCCAGGTTGTATTCATTCGAGTCCAAGGGCGATAGTATTACCATCCTCCTCTTTTGAAACGAGATAACTATTTTCTTTTGTGCACTGTTAATTCTTAAGGGAATAATGACCTCATCACATTTTTTGCCATATTCTTGTTTGAAAATTCAGGTTTCAGGAGAGATTTATTCAGTGGAGTCAGGTTTTAATCAGTTGATATCTCAAAGAATTATAAACATTTTTATTATTCGTGCCTTCCTTGTATATCAGGGAATGATGGATTGAAGGAAATGGTAACACCTCTTAATTTTTTTTAAAATCATCATCTAACAGTTTAACAATTTTGTTTCGTTTAAAAAACAAAACAACAATATGCAATCGTCTAACTTTCATTGCCAGTTGTCGACTGTAAGTTAGCCTTGTATGTCGTTGCGCAAACCCCGAATAACATTCACACACAGGTATAAAAGAATATCTCTGTAAAGCCTCTTATAGACAGCCCCGGTGGTTTAGCAGATTCCGGTTCCTCATAGGATAAAATTTCCTTTCCCAAGGACGCAATGAATGACAATTTTTAAAAGTAGCGGGCACCTTGGGCACCTTCCTTTCTTTTTCTATCTGTTTTTTTAAAATTCGTCGTTCTGGCTTAGTTTTAAGCGAAAGTGATGGTGCTGTATCGCGCAGTGACCTCGTCGACGACGCTTATTTTTATTAGCATATAGCTACGCCCAAAATTTTTATTTGTCTAACTTTCCAGTGGATTTAGGGAAAAGGAGAGGCTGCCATAATACCCGGCCATCTTTTATCCATCCATCATTAAAGAAGTATTATTCAGCGTGGGGTAGGCGAGATTTGCATCAATCAATGGGCGTTGGTTCGCCAATACTGGAAGGAGAAGGGAAAAAACCATATGTAAACGATGTTGAATTTCTCTGAATTAGGAGACGCTGACACATGGAGAGCGAAGGTGCGATAACTGCCTGTTTTTATGTTCAAATAACAAGATTCTTTATTTGGGAAATTGTCGTTCAAAGGGCGTCGTTCCGCTTCATTTTGCGAGCTAATGTTGGGAAAAAGATTTCTCTTTCTCTCTCTATTTTCTTTTTGTTGGCGGTTTTGCCCTCCTGCTGGAATTGATGTTTTCATCCTCTTGTTTTTTTTCCTTCCTTCCTACACTTTTATTCTCTCCGGCACGGGTTTGTTTTTATTTACAGACTCTTCTGGAAGGAAAAAAAAGTGGTACATACTGCTTGCTGCTGCTGCTGCTGCTGGCCTGCGGAGGTAAGGGGGAGGGATTGAAAGTGGGTCATTGGCCTAACGGGGGTTCTTTTCCATTCGACTGACTCTCCTATACACCTATTCACTCGACGAAGAAATGCACAAGTTGAGCTCCAACTCTCGCCAAGGCACCACCTGTTTTCGTCTCTTATTCGTTTCTTTCTGCCTGTGCGGATGAGAAATCTTATTTCCATCTATTCTGGTTCATCTGCACAAAGTGACATTCCGAGAAACGAAACTACATAATTGGACTAATCCTGCCCTGCAACTGTGATAACTAGTGCTCTAGTTTACTTCTCTCGTTTAACCGTTTGGCCTAATTCCAATCACGCTTACCGTTTGTTTGCTTTTTGGTCAAGAGAATCTCACGTTACGTTTAAAACATTTTGGAGGGAACGGCCTACGTGAGTCACAAACGATTTGAGAATTTGCATTGCGTGTGTTTGCGATTATTCGCCAATTGCGTGGGATAATTGAAGTCAGTTTTTCGGCAAAAGATCGAGAGAAATCGGCCAGTGACACAAAGAGTGAAAGTCATGCGAATGCAAAGGGAACGGCCAATGGAAAGTGAAAGAGTCAAGTTTTTCTTTTTAATTTAATTCTTGCACATACACAAACAACAGCACGTCAGGCGTATTCCGAATAAGGAGGCGAGAGAATTTTTCTAAATAGATAGTAAGAAGCGAACTTTGCTGGCTGGCCTTGACTCTGCCAGCCCACCGCCTTTCTTTTCTATTGAACTAACTCTGTTCGGCACTCACACAATCAACAAGTGAAGACACCGTGAAAGTCTCACCCTCAGCAAGAATGTCTGGTGGTCGGGTCTTCCTCTTCTCTTTCCTTGTCTTTCTACTTCAGTTACAAGTTTCCGTTTCCATCTACATTCCACCCGGACCTAAATATCCATGTCCGGAAGAACCCAGGCTCATCTATCCTTGCGTGTGTATTCGGGGTGCAGATACTGGATTGGTATGTACAAACAATCAAATATTATGTTTCAATTATTCATCCAATTATTTTTTTAAAATTCCAGGTGATACAATGTAATAAGACTAATTTGGCTACGTTGTCAGTTGGACTCAACAATGCTCGAGCGCCTATTGACGAGCTACTCATCTCCAACTCTCGGATCTCTCGGTATGGCACGAAACGTTAGTCATTGCCTGATGTCATTTTACACGATGATGATGTGAAATCTTTTTACCCCCTTTCAAGGTTGTACGGTCCATTGTTCCACAACATCGAGATCCGCCGACTCGTCATCATCGACACTCCCTTGCAATACATTGAAGATGACGCCTTCCTTGGTGTATCTAACGCCACGCTCATGATGATCAACCTGACCCGAACGGAACTGGTGGAAATACCAGAAGGTCTCAAGAAATTATCCTCTTTGACCGTTTTGAGAATCGATCAAAGTAGACTGAGCAACGTTTCTAGTCGAGCTTTTGCCGGCCTTCATTTGGAAGAACTGCGTTTGGTTAATGCCAACATATCGCAACTAATGCCTGAAGCTTTCGCTGGCCTCGACAAGTTGAAAACGCTCGATTTGCATGGCAATCAGTTGAAAGAAATACCCAAAGGAATCTTCCAACCGCTTCGTAACCTGGAAGTACTTGACATCAGTCACAACATCCTCTTGAAATTGCTGCCGACCTACTTCTCCGATCTGGCCAAACTGATTAATGTTAACGTGTCCCACAACGGATTGACGGAATATCCTCGCGGAGTCTTTGCACGCAACACGGTAAACTTCGTTTCAACTTGATAACGAGGCTCAAATTATTTTAATCACACTTGGGTTTTTGTTTAATCGCAGGTGTTGCGAGTAGTGAATTTGAGCGGCAACAAGATCACAAAATTGGATTCGAATTCTTTTCGCGGTATGCGTTTCCTTCGTCGGCTCTACCTCAGTGATAACAACATTAACGATGTCGGAAGAGGCACGTTTGGTGCCGTGTCTCGTATCGGTACAATCGACTTGGCCCGTAATTTCCTGACGAAAATCGATTATCAAATGTTTCACGAATTGAATCTCTGCGAGCATATCGACGTGTCGGACAACCAAATCACCAAGATTGAGAAAGCTGCTTTCAAAGACATTTACCTAGCCAGAGTCAACATTAGTTACAACCAGCTGGATACGGTTGAAGCTGGAGCTTTTGTCAACTGCGCCAATATGACGTTGCTGGATTTCTCTAACAACAATTTGACGGGATTCTCTCGCACTGCTTTTGATAGCACCACTTATCCTTTTGAACTGCGTCTCGAGTTCAATCAAATCACAAATCTGTCGCACATCAATTTCGAGCATATGTCGGGTATCGCCATCTTGAACGTCAGTTACAATCAGTTGCAGGTGGTGCCCAAGAAGACCTTCCCCAAGTTGTACGAGCTCCACACTGTCGATATGTCGCACAATCAACTGTCCGATATCGATGGAGCGTCCATGTCGAACTTGTTTACTCTGCGCCATCTAAACCTCAGTTACAACAACATGGTCACTCTGAGCGGCTCTGCGATAGGCAATATGCCGACGTTGATTGAACTCGATTTCAGTCACAACCAATTGAAAGAAGTAGCCAGGAGCGCCCTTACTCGTTTGTCTTCCATCCGCTGGCTTTCATTGGAACACAATTTCATATCCAACATTTTCACGCTACCCATTTCACTCCTGGAACTCAACTTGGCCAATAATCGCGTGTCAAAGATACCTGCTAATCGCATCTGGCCCGTCATGAACTCCCTTCTCCTGCTGGATCTGAGCAACAATGAAATCGGAAACAACTTGGAAGCGGGAAGTTTTGCCAATCTCATCAGCTTGCAGCGACTTGATTTGAGAAACAATTCCATCCCTGTTGTGCCTTATCAAGCTTTAGCCGATTTGAACACAATTCAGTACATTTTCCTTGACTTTAACAACATCACCGAATTGAATCGCGGTGCGTTTGGCCGTCTACCCATCGTCTTTCAATTGGGACTGAGTCACAACAACATTAGCCAAGTCAGTGAGAAAGCATTCGAAGGGTTGCTCCAACTTCTTCACCTCAACATGAGTTTCAACGCCATCTCTTCCATTCCGACGGGAGCTTTTCACGGACTGGTGTCAATGAGGACGCTAGATCTCTCTTACAACAATCTAGAAAGACTTGACAATAAAACCCATTCGCTTCTGGAAGATTGCCTGTCTCTTGAAAGGGTATGAATTCTCGACATTGTCTGAATAAGTCGGATAATGATTGAGTGGTTTTTTTCATTCGTTTGTTACTCAATTTTTTTTTCTCTTATCCAGATTAATCTGACTAACAATCAGATATCATTCATTTCGCCTAAAACTTTTCCGGAGAGCCCATGGATTCCGTACAGATTGGCTGAGATTGATTTATCCTATAATCGCATGCCCGTTTTGTCCAAAGAGATCCTGATCGGCACGAAAAAAGTGCGCAGTCTCAGTCTGAGGGGAAATTCCCTCAACGAAATCCGAAAAGGTAGTATGCTAATATATTAGATGGACAGTTTAGATTGCGATCAGAATTCATTAGCGATTCCAATCTCGTTTCTTCCTTGACAGGCGTGCTCACCAACATGACCAGTTTGGAGTCTCTTGATTTGGCTTACAACGGTCTGACGCACCTAGCCAAAGGGTTGTTGGGTCCTTTACCTAATCTGACTCGATTGGATTTGAGTCATAACTTGATGCTAGAAATTCCCGTCGACGAAATTGTCGCCTCTCCTCGCCTTAAGATGGTCGACTTGCGCTTCAATCGTCTGACGCGCTTTTATGACGAATTCATGTCTTTGATAGAGAACAATTCAACAGAGCTCCTTATGGAAGGCAATCCAATTGTCTGCGACTGCCGACTGAGGCCACTGCAGTTTTGGCTGAGTGGTATCGATCAACTACGAACAGGAGAAGAAGAAGAAGAAGACGATAATCCGTGGAGTCGAACGTTATGCCAAGAACCGCATTTGCTGGCCGGGCAAACTCTGGCGTCGGTTGACGACGAATCGCTGACGTGTGGACGAAGCGTGAACGACAAGGCCAAATACAGTATTGTCAAAGACGTCGTTTTTCGTGAGGTGACGAGTTTGGGCTCGTCCATCACGTACAGCTGGTACGTGCAAACCCGGCAGGACGTGGGGGATTTTTCTGTCGAGGTCCGCCATATGTTGAAAGAACAACAGCAACAACAGGGACAACCAGATCTTGTCAGCGCTCCAATCATGTCTAAAGATGTTGGCTACGGTTTACGTTCAGATGAAATTGGCGGCCTTGATCAACCGACACAGTACGTTGTCTGCATTCGAGCTCGAGATAGTTTGGGCTATTTACGACCCTGGAAACCTAATCAGTGCCAACCAGTAATTAGTAACCGTGCTGCTGGTGCGACTACTACTACGACTATGCATAATTTTCTATCATTCTTCTTGCTTATTGCAATCCCTATTCACATTCTCTTGGGCTTTGCACGTTGACATTTCCCATCACCTTGAGAATTGATGCGCCCACACAACTTCCATGGGGAATGAGGAGGAGCCTGGTTGGATAAGACCAAGGTTTTTGGTTTTTGTGATAATAATTATTACTCCCAGTCTCGTGTTATTTGTTTCTCCTTATATGCTTTCATTTTCACACGAGAAACCTTATCTTTCATCATAGCAACTATATCAATATGAAGATTTCCGTCATATACTGGACTATATATATAAGCATGTGACTGGATGAATTCAGTTTTTGTGAGATTCTCTGTTTTATTGACGTCATTCGCTACAAATAATAAAAAAGAAAGTCATTCCTCGAAAACATGTTTTGTGCGTTATGAAATATTTTATTTTCAAGCAAATAGGGTCCCATAAATTGCTCGTCTGTGTCTGTTCCTATATCCCCTTTTCTCTCGTTATACTAAAATACATGCGCCTCGCTACCTAAACCGGCCCTCTCTTTTCTCTGATGGTGCATGACATTTTAAAAGAACCATTACTCCGTACATGTCGTCATTTCATTCTCCTACTTTTTTTTTTGTTTTCTTTCGCCTCCTGGGGGGTTCTTTTGTGTAACGATCCAACTGTATGGTATACGAGCAGCGCCGATCGATTACTTGGCTGAACCAAACCACATCCGTGTCCATAGATTATGCTATACTGCTGCTCATTCATTAATAAAAGATAGTGGGTCACGTTAACAGGGGGGCAACGCCATAAAAGTAGGTCGGGTAAAGGCTCATCGATTATTGTAATTGAATTATGTACCCCATCAAGTCCATCAAGCGTAATATTCTACCTGCCCAGTAAGATAAATTAGTCGACGGCTTCCATTCAGGTAGACGGCAATCAAAAGTATGTATTTCTAGTAGAAAAAAAAATAAGAAGAAATCGTGTTTTACGGTGAAACCAAAAGGGAAAATATGTTTAATTCATCGCCAGCGCACGGTGCGTGAACGCTCGTCTTGCTGGAAACATGGGCCATGAACGATTATTTATGAAACAAACCCCCACAAGGTTTCGTGTCGATAGCCATCTCGCCACATAGCCATCGTCAATGTAATATGTTTAAGGACTGATAGACCCCCAGGAGTAGGGAACTGAAAAACAAAAAAGTTCGGACTTTGACTTTTCGAGTTTGACTTGCGTCAATACGTCGTCATGGCAACAGCGTATATACCCCCAAAAAATTTCAGTTTCTGTCAGTTAAAGGCGGGGACAAGACGTGAGTGAAAACATGTCCCTCCTGCTGCAGTTTAGCCTTTGATTATTGTACTTATTGGTTTTTTCTCTAACTCTCTTTTTTTTTTTTTAAATTCTTCGTGTGCGTGTATGTCGAGCTTGAGTATTTTCAAGTCATTCATGTTTTTAGCATTACCTGCAATAGTCAAAAGTTTTAAATCGGTATTATTATGGCTGCGGCTCCTACCAACAATAATAACCAGGTGGAAGATTTAGAGTAAGCCACGCGTTCATTTTTTTAAAAATCAACTGGTAGATAATAAAGATCATTTTTTTTTTGCATCAAGGGATGATTTGAGAAAGTTGGAGAGTTGGTTGATCCAGATTGAATCAGGAAGGAAACCTCCTGTTGCCAAGTTTAGAGCAAGTGTGTTGTCAGGAACGCCACCATTCCAGGTATCAAATTGCATTACTTCGGCAAGTCAATGATATCTTGAAATGTCTTAATTTAAATACCAGGTTGGCAAAGCTTTGAATCTAACTTTCCGAACTGCTCAAAGTGACACTTGGTTGGTCAGCGCATTATTGTCTTCACATGGTCTGACAGAGGTATCAGCTACCAATAATGACTTCAACCTACTTTGGACTGGTTCCCACCCTAGACCACACACATTCTCTTCACTTCAATCTTACCAGAGAGTAAACCACTTTCCTAGGTCATATGAGTTGACAAGAAAGGACAGATTGTATAAGAATGTTGCAAGGCTTCAGCACTGCCATGGGTCCAAGCACTTTGATTTCCTTCCACCCAGCTATATTATGCCAAATGAATACAGGTGGCACTACAGCACAACATGCATCTCATTGTCTCAAATCCTGACTCTCAATTCAATTTTTATTTTCAGGGACTTTTGGTCAGCTCATCATAGATTACATGGCCCCTGGATAGTCAAACCGGTAGCCTCGTCAAGGGGACGTGGAATCTATTTAGTTAGCAAAGTAGGCTTTTCTCGTAATCCGTTTAACGTATAGCTTGCAAATTTTTATGTTTATTGATGTTATTTAGCCTGAAGAAGTTCCGATGGAGGAGCCTGTGCTCGTGTCCAAGTATATTGCCAATCCTTTATTAGTCGATGGCCATAAAGTAATATTTTTGAAATTTTGATAAATTTTTTTCCATCCATTAAATTTAACTTGTGAATTTATTTTTAGTGCGACTTGCGTCTTTACGTTGCTGTTACGTCTTACGACCCGCTTGTTATTTACCTCTATCGTCATGGTATTGTCCGCTTCGCTGCAGTGAAATACACGGCAGATCAAAGCAGTTTGGATAATCCGTGTATCCACCTGTGTAACTACAGTATTAACAAATATCATGCTGATTTCGTAGTGTAAGTTTAATCTACATAGACATTTTATAAAACGCAGTCGTAAATGTCTGAGTTCTCTTTCACAGTTCTGAAGACCCAAGTGTGGAAGATGTTGGTCACAAAAGGTCCTTGACGGGATTCCTCAAATATCTTAGATCCCAGGTTGTATTCTTCTTCACATGTACACTTTAAACGATTTTATTATTTATCTTTGGTGTAAAGGGCAAGGATGTCAATCGATTAATGCGCCGGATTGAAGATGTATGCATTAAAGCCATTATGGCAGCTACTCCTCCAGTAGTTGCGGCTTGCAAAATGTTTGTGCCACATCGAAATAACTGTTTTGGTAACGCAAATGGTGCTGAGATTACTATGTTTAAAAATCTTATAATTTTTATTGCTTGGATCTTAAGAGTTGTACGGATTTGATATTCTTGTCGATTCGGATCTGAAACCGTGGCTTTTGGAAGTGAATTTGTCACCTTCGTTGGGTTGTGATTCGCCATTGGATCTTCGCGTGAAGTCTGCAATGTTATCAGATTTGCTAACGCTCGTAGGAATACCTGCCGTAGACCCTGCAACAACGCAGACGACGCCTGGTTCATCAATAGCTGCTCAAAGGCAAGGACGGGCAAAAACTGCGCCTACACCTACTGAACGAAATCAATATCGAAGGGCACAATCAGCGGATACTGGGCCTCGGTCACGCCTGCAGCAGTCTCGCCCCGTCAAGTTGACGGGTAGCGCCTCGATGCTCACTGCTGAGGAGTCTCGCATTCTTACTCAATTGCGTGACGATTACGAACGGCGCGGTGATTTCAACCGCATCTTTCCAACCGAGGACTCTTGGGCGATTTATGGAGATTTTATTGAAACTCTTTGCTCATCACCAGCTCTTGCTTCACCTGGAGTTAGTTTTAATCGGATGGTTCACGATCGACTCTTTCCCTTGATAAGCAACAACCGTACTAATTCGACTGTCGCTTCAGTAGCGGTGGCAGCCGTAGCAGCTGCTTCCACTTCGAACGGATCTTGCGATTCAAATCCTTGTACTGCGAATCTGGCTAGTTTGACTTCAGCTGCCAAACTTCCTCCTAGAATCCCGAAAAAAATACTTCGACCGGCCAACAATAGATCGGTCAATCAATCATCTGGGACTTCTGTTCGCTTCAACTCTTTGAATTGGGCGCACACCAATTGGCGTTCGATGAATGAAGAGTCCGATGCCGAGAGTAGTACTTCGTTTTATGAAGATGCTGTACTCCAGCCCCTTACCGTAGATAACCGTCGACCAGGTACAATTATTATAAAGAAAAATAATAAACAGATCGCTAACTGCTTGTGAAATAATTAGGTATGATTAAAGGTATTAAGAAAGCTCCTACAGTTGAAGATTCCCCTACACGAATCAAAAAAGAAATTCATGAGCAACTGGCAAACCAATATATTCTGAGGTATTTCATTGTCTGAAATGCAATCATTGAAACTTTTTCACTCACTTATTTTTGCAATTATTTAGCCAGGAACAAAGTCGAAGAGGTTTTTCACGTTATCTTCGCTTTGTTCAACAGCGACTACCTGGTCTTGAAAATTCCACCGATTGTGTAAACCAACTAGATCTGATTGAGCGCTTCTTGCAACGACTTGGCTCGGCTGGTCGTCTTCGCTCTGCATCTCCATCCCCAAAGGTATACCGAATGAAGCAAGCTACATTTAAGAAAGTTTATTAATTTTACTTAATTATTTTATAGAATCAAATGAAGAAATTGACAGGTAGTGATCGCGTTGCCAGCCTGGCCAGTAAATTAGGTGAATTTCTAGATCGCTACGAGCAGTCCGGTAGTCATCACCACGGCGATTGTGAAGGTGACCTTAAAGAGCTCAAAGTGGTGCCTTCACCCATTTTCGACGATTTTCTTGAACATGCCAGGTACGTTTTTGCCTTAACCACGAATGACTTTCGCATATTAAAAGATTAATTCTCAATTGTAGTGAAAAAGAGATTGAAGAAGTTTTGTGTCAGCATTCCAAAAATGCGCCCTGCTCACACTTTCTGTCAGGACGTTGTTATCCACGCTCCAATCGCTCAACTAGCGACGCTGTTCGCAATGCTAATTTAGGCTTGCTTCGTGAAGCGTGTTGTTTGACTTCGTCGTCATCGTCTGGCAGTTCCTCGACCGTGGGTGTTCGAGTGAACAGCAGTCGAGCTAACAGTCAAAAGACGAAAGAAGAGAAAGTGGATTTGTCTGGTCGAAATGTTGTTGTTAGTTTTGACTTACGCTGCGCAAATAACCGTCGACAACTCACTCCTGCCAATAACGTTCTCAGGCCTCATTCTCGAGCTAGTATACTTAAAAGAGAAAAATCTATGTAATAATCTGGTTTCCCTCTTCCATTGTACTTAGGCTACCTTTTTTTTTTTTTTTGCCTAAACGGTTTGCTTAAAATCCGAAGTCCAAAATTTTTAGCAGAGCCAGTTTAGTCTCTCGTGTTTTGCGTTTGAGAGTATTGCGTTATAATGAAGCTGCCGTCGTTTTATCATCACTTTTCTATTCCAAAGAGGCAACTACCGTTGTGACCGCATATTTTGAAAAAGAAATTAGTCCTGAAAGCTACTTTACTTAGTTTGATGTTAAAAGAGCTTACTGGAGAATTCTCAACGATATTTATTTGATATTTGAAAATGAAATTACTCAACTTATCGCTTATTCGGTATCAACTTTTCTTGGTTTTCAAAAACTATTATTTGAAACGAACTGTGAAGATTTAAAAAAGTATAATTTAGAGCGCGTAGTCATTTTCTTAAATTGCTAGTACGTTTTCATTTGATTTCCGGTTGCTTCATTCTAGTATTAGCCAAGTGAGTGCAATACGTGAGCGCTCACGCCAATAATGTGTTCAATTCATTAATCTTTCATGTATTTCGTGCCTGCTTAATCACGTATTTATCAACAGTCTTACAATTAAATGCTGTTGCATTTCTGGCTCGTTTTGGCTCGTTTGTGAAATCTGCGTTTTACCCCGATTATATTATGTACTATTTTTCCTTTCAACCCCAAATTGTATCACCCTCCTTTTTATATACAGCCTTTTAGAGAGTGCAATAATACAACGAACATAATGGGCAGTGAATCTCTTTATAGGTTGACTTGGCGAACATTAAGATTTAAACGCATTTTTGACATGATTAATGACCATCGACCTAAAAGCAGAAGAAGATATACTTATAACAAGGACAAAGTTATTAAAAATTACACGAATTACCCTCGATGGAAAATTCAGGATCGGTCATTATTTTAGGCACTGCATGATAACAAAGTCTTGTCGATGTCGACATGATGACGATGTCTCCGTTTTGAATGAAAAGTGGTGTCGGCTTCACCGATTTGTCAGGCCCTCCCATCAAAAATATTGCAGTCTGTCCAAAACTGGAGTTATAAAAATGAATAATATATCATAGAGTTTCAAATCTCATGGATTTTCCAATGTTTCATATGAATTTACCTTACGGAAATTAACGGTGCCACATGATTCTTTTCCGAGTGATCGGTATGACCACCGATTGATGAATCAAGAGCGTAATAATTGACAATCGCAGCTTCAGCTTTGAAAGATTGAAATCCAATGCTTTGCGCAATAATACAGGAAAGGAGGTTTAGATTGGAAGGGAATTCTCCTTTACTATTCTCATCATATTCCTGTTCAAGAAAGTAAGTATCACCAAATAGTCTACTAACAAATTCTTATTGACAGCAAACCTTTGTATCCCAATTATGATGATAACCAAGGGTGGCCCATCTAAGTTTTTGAAGAATTATATCATCATTGCAGTTTTTCAAGTCAGTTTTATCCTTTAAGCTTATATTAGTTGGATTAGGTGGAAGGCAATAATTCTCAAATGATTGCTGGATCCAGTACTCTATCCCACTCTTGGTAAATGGGTTTGAAATAAAATAGAATCCTTTGAAACAAAAATAATTGGATTGCTTACAGAAGAAACACATCAGTGAAGTAATATATGAAGGAACATATATGTTATACCTGAGTGTTGATCAATTGTAAACATTTTCCAACTGTTTACTGGGATAAGTCCAAGATCATCATATGCATTGTTGATATCAGCTGAAGTGCAAGGAGAATGTTGTCTGATTCCCTAAACCGAATATAATTACTGTGTAAAATAAATGCAAACCAGAGCAACTCATAAAGAACCCACGTGTTTTCCGAAAGTCGATTCATCTCGAAAATTGATAACAGTGGACAAATCGGGTGCTGGCTGTTTTTGCTTGTAATATTTGAACACTTTACGGAAAGCATCCCCATTTTGCTCTTGCATTTTCGAATCAAAACAATAACAAATAACCGTAGCAGACGACGACGACGAAGTCGTTCTTGTTGTGAAGCATATTGTGAAGTGTAAACTCGGCTGCATGGTTTTAATACGAAAATTTTAATTTATTTAATCAACAAACTGGTAAAATCGTTAAATATATTCTTCTCTGGATCAAACTGAAAGGCTATCAAATCATGTCAGCCTCTCAAGACAGTGAAAATACTTGGAAATTGCTTCACCCAGAATTGCTATCACAAGATGAGCTTCTCTGCATTCTTAGAGAGGTAACAAATTAATAGCAGTTTTTAAAGGGATTTTACATTGAAATAAACTATTACTATACCCAGAGAAATGTTAAATTAGATGACAAAACATCTCAAGATAAAGTTCAACTAGTGGAGGTGTTCAAAAGGGTAGCAATGCCCCAATCACAGCGATCTCGTTTTCAAGTTACGACATCCCCTATGGAAGTAGACCTACCAACATCACCATGCAAACTGTAAGTGGAAAGTTCCTGTATTTTTTTAGATTGGATATTTTCTGAAGTGTACTACTCTTTATGTGGCAACAGAAACTCTCTCACAAGAGGAAATCAGTTGAAACAAAGTCATGGTTCCACAACACCCAGCACATCACACACCAGCATTACAAATGTCACAAGCCAGCTAAACAAGGTTAAACTCAAGCGCAATTCATCTGAGATGAGTGAAAGTTCTTCTTCAGGTGTGACAAGTCCAACTAAGAAAAGGGAAAAGATTACATGGCCTTGACTTGAACAAAATATGTATTAAATGTGTCTTTTACAACTGCCTCATTTGGAAGTACTTGTATGACATGTGAATAAGCTTTTTTGTAGGGTTCACAGTGAACTTTTGCAATAAAGTGTTCAAAACTTTGTATTTATGTCTAAATGATATTTGACTTGAGCAATGGACACTTAGATTATTGAAAGGTGTTCTCTGGACAAGTAAGTTTTTCTTGATTTGGGTAGCATGTTTGTCCCAGAGTGTACGAAGCAATTAGCACAGTTGCATTGTTGACTGGGCATCCTTGTGGGCTGATCCATTCTCGGTCTGTCTCTCCGTCGAAATTTCCGCACAAACCACAGTGTTGATTTTTGTGAAACCAAGTTGGAAACACGGCAACGTGACTTCCGCTGTAGTGAACCAACAGTCCAGCTCCAGGTGAAGAGATGATGTAAATAGGCGCTTGGTACCGTACCCTACGATTGTTGAAGTTATTTCGTCATTTTCATCATGTTTAGTTTCTTTTTCAACTCACTTCAATACGTAGAACTTGTCTCTTCCTTCTGGTAGAGTGTACGAATTATTTGATACGTCAATTTCGAGATCGTTAGCCCTGACGGTAAATTGCTTTCGTCGACCGCTTTCATCTGGCATGATTTCGATCGTATGTCCACCTACTTGTACTTTCGTTGCCTGTTTAGGAAAAAATGATGTAAATTAACTTAAAATATAGAGAGAGAGGATTGATTCTTTAAAACTTATTTTTTACCAGTGGATAGATTCCACTCGTGCGTCGCACAAACACGCCGAAGAGGGGATTCGATCCACAGTCGCTAGTAACTAGTGTGTAACAAGGTGAAAAGGTGGTATTGAATTTGACTTTATCCAATGTCCGGATGTACTGCGACGTCACAAGGCATGAAGCTATAATACAACAACAATATTATATTAGAATTCTATTTTAAAGTAAACTTGTAACGGAGAAATCATTTACGGATAACGTCGCCTTCGTAGGCGATCCGTGAAGTCTGCGAAATACTTGTCGATGGCAATAGGAAGTTATCTGCGGGTAAATTGATATGGTCGTATCGTTCGATGACGTTATTAGTAGCCCAGTGTAAGTTAACCATTTGATGGCCCTCTTCTACTTTATCCGGTAGGAAAAGTTACATTGACTTGGACACGCCCCACTTCCTTGCTCTGACCAACTTGTTCTGAATTACTGTTGGGTTCGGCCTTCCAGTAAGGCAATAGAGACAGACTGATCAAATCTCCTAATTTTCCCATCATTTTCTCGAGCTGGAAAGGGACAGCTGCGAATTTGAACTCGAAATTGTAGTTAGAAAGCGTAGTAAAGTCGAGTGCGGCATGATAGCAAGCTTCCGTTTGGGGAACAATTCCTGGTGCCCAGTTTTGATTTTTCTTTTCCATGTCGCATTCCTTGTATGGCCAAATGTTGGCTTCTTTTCTCCTTTGCATCACCCAGCTACCAGCCGAGGCCTTGATTCCCATTTTGAAGCGAAATTGATCCGTCGGGCACTGAATAATTTTTTGAATTTAGGTTCATTAGGGCAATACAAATGTTTTTCGACTAAAAGACAGGGCCTTCATGCATTATCTATACTTCGTGCTAGTGATGAAAATACATGTAGTCCACTTGTACGATATAGACCTGTCATTCGATTGCGGAGATTTGATTTAATCTTATTTATGGCGACGAATTATTTGTTGTCAACCAATTTGAAATCAAATGGGAGAGTCAAAACTTGTCCACTAACTTGGCTAGATGACGAGACGTCGCCCATGACGTATTCAATCGATCCTTGTGCGACAGGGGGTTGGGTGTAACTTGAAATGTCAATGATGTCGACAGGCGACGGTTGAAATGTTGATTCCGCCTTTAGACATATAAGAAAATCCTTTGGGATGTTGAGCTGCGGAGAACGAACCACAAAGGCACGAACGTTGACGTTGTTTCTCGATCCTGCGTTCTGTAATTTATTGAAATTTTTCTTTTTATAAATGCAGATTCCTCACTGAAATAAGTAAATAACTGACTCGGTATTCGTAGGTCATGTCAAGTTCTCCTTTTCGATCTGAATTTGCCGTTTCTCCTTTCCAGTTGCTTTCGATTTTGACTGACATTTTACCCGACTGCCACGACACTTCCGCGTCGTCGCTTATGTTTGATTTCACTTTAAACCGTAAGCTTAACTTTTATTCAAAAGGTTTTTTGTTTTTAATTCTATTAAATATTCAAATAAATGATCAATTGAATACCTCCTTGACGGGAAGATGGCTTGATCTGAAAATCCTACCCCTAAATCCGCAATGGCGGCCTTCCGGCTGGATAAACATGTGATGCTGCAGTTGAAGAAAACTCAAATATGCCCATCCAGCCAGGTTTCCACTATATCAAACATTTTCTGTCAAAACAATACAACAGCATTTCGAGAAAAGACCCTGATTTAAACTTACCGGAAGTTCATACTAAGTGGATTCAGGGCCTCAAGAACCGTTTGAATTTGTTTGCCAACCGAACGACCCCCATCGCAACTAAACACTTGAGCATGTGCTTCCGTGCCCATAAGTGTAGAACTTAAATTGGCAATAGTCTCCTAATAATTTGATTTAAAATGGATTTCTTTTAAAATGAATTGTAACTCAACCAACCGTTTTTAAAATGGAGTCCTTTCTTGGAATCACGATCAACTGTGAGCACTGCGAACAAGCTCGTTTGACTTTTTCGTACGAAGTCTCGGACGGCCTGAGCGTAAGGATTGTGCGACCAAACGAACTGATTTCAATGGCGTTGGTTGCTGCAATTAAAGTAAAAACGATTGAGAAATTTCATTCCAACTTGGAGTATTCGATTCCAAAGAACCTTTAGGATTGATTAGGGTCACATCAGTTTGCATCTTCTTGGGGTCGACAATCACTTCCAAATTGAGTGGCACATTGAAAATGGCCTTGCGGTTACGGACTACTCCTTGGGTAACGTTTAACGGTGTAAAATGAGTCAGGATGCCATGATCTCCGTATATCTCTCCGCTATAAACCGAACCATTCAATATTTTAGTTAAATCTTACCTTTTAAAATGCAAAAAAGAATGAGGAAATCCATACTATAAATTTAGGTTGATATGTCGACCAACTGTTCCGGGTTGTTTGGTTTTCGCTATCGATCCTTTCAAAGAGATGAGGATCGGAGCACTGAAGATGAACGAAACCGGGAAACCCAACCCATTGGGTTGAGTGTAAAGTAGAGCGCCCGTTGTAGCGTAGCGTTGAATATTAAAAGACAAATCGTGGAGAAATTCCAGATTCGTAGCGGCTATCGAATTCAATTTAAGTTGATAATTATTTTTGTAAACATTGTCCTTTAAATTTGTTCTTTACATGCTAACGCAGAAGCGAGAAAGTTTTTGTCAAAATTGTAAAACATGATCGTTGTTCCATGTAATTTGAAGGTAATGTCCATGCTGCTGACACCCAATTCCCGTCTGGGTGCAAAATTGAAATCATCCATCGTGGCGGAAATACGGGACATTACCAAGTCTTCCTTTTGTAGGGTCGAACTGAATAGATTGGTCATATATTTCCTCATGCCAGACATCCGCACCGTGAACTTGGTTTATAATTTCATGAATTATTCCATTTGTTGACTATTAGTTTTATAATATCGTACTGTACCGAAAAGGGCTGAACGGTCACTCCTTTGACAAAGTAGAGAACTTTTCCGGCCACAAAACCGGGAAGATCATCAAATTCCGAACTGGTAGTCTTCATATTGAGTTGACTACCAAATGATGAACGGCTATCAAGGAAATCATAGGCGTACTCGGCTGAACTACTCGAAGTGGCTGTTTTTTCGTTAGCAAATGCATTAAGAATCTGCTTAGCCTTAACACTCCTATTCGTTAATTGACATTGTTATACCAAAGCCCGTTTAGAGTTACGTTGGTTTCACTTACAGATGAGTGTTACAGGGATTGTTATTTTCGGTGATGGTTTTGAGGGCCGAAATAACGTAGTGACGTACTTGGCTGTTATTTTCGTTAAGCAACAATTGTTGCATCAGTTGTAGCATTTCTGTGGTAACGTGTTCATCAAGTATCACCTGAGCAGCAGCGATCCTTACACGGAAACTGTCCTTGGCATCTCTGAGTAATCGAACCAATATATTCCAAACCTAGAAACCCTCAATATTTATTTTTAGAACAATATTTTAACTCTTGAGTCAAATGTATTATTATACTTTGGCTTGTTTTTTGTACGGAGTTAGTCCTTTGATAATGTAAACCCTCAAGTCATTGGCACTCTCGTCGTCGAGGGGGGCTCTCTTAATGGCCATTTCCAACATAGAATCCAGTACGAGGCCATAACCGACATTTTGCAGGGCGTGGACGTAAAGCGCTCTCTCGGCAAATGAATTTGAGCTTGCTGAATAGTTTTAAAAGGGAAATTACTTGAGGAAAATCGTTCTCATCCTTATTATTACTTACATGAAATAATGTTGTAATATTTCTTTTGCCATTCGTCGATTTTAACAGATCGACAAACTACGGGTCCAGAACAGGTTTTTCCGATGAGACTAGCGACGGCCAGAATAGCTGCATTTTTAAAGACATTCAATTGATCGCCTTCACCTGGAATTTTGGCTTCGGTTATCTGCTGGAATTCCAATAGTAGCTTCTCTGACGGCTCTTTGATATAAGCTCCAGCGTAGGCAACGAGGCGGGCAGCAGTCCATCCATCCACCAATCCTTCAAGGATCAAATCTCGTAGGAGAATAATACCAACGTTGCTTCCCGAATGAAGAATCAAGTCCAAAAATATGTTTCTGTTTTGGAAACAAAGCTGTAAAAGTTACATTTAATCTATTTTTAGAATAATTTAATAGAATACCTGGCGGAATGGAGTTTTTCATTTTTGGGTGCTATAGCTAATTCTTTGTACAAGGCCCTGGCATTAGTGTAATCTAAAGATCCTAGTTGATAGGAGATGGCTGAAAGAGGTTGAACGTCCATACTAATTCGTTGTTCCGAGGTGTACGACTCGGCCGATAGAAACTCGACGGCATTAATTAGATCAAGTTGGCTCTTGCGACGAAGATTTTCTTGTCCGGTAATCAGTGAGTCTGGGTGCAACATGAGATTCTGTGCCGCTTTCAGGTCTAATGTCTTTTCTTCCCGTTGAAAGACAAACTTTAAATGATCTTTGAATGTCAACTTGGCTGGAGTGATAGACTCTGTAGAACGTCGCGTTTTTTCGAGATGCATCGTGACACTGTCAAAAGGATCAAGGCAAAAGTTTTTTATCGATTAGAAAAAGAGTAAAAAGTTTTTGTTATAACCGTACAAATGATTGATGCCTTCAATATGTAATTACGTACTTTGTTTTGCTCTTCATGGTTGACTTGTCGACACCGAAAGGATCGAGCCATACGACACCAGAAGATTCGATTTTCAGGAGCTCTGGGTAACCGCGATTGATTGCCACAACGTAACGTGCCGTGCTAGTCAACCCTGCAATAGTCTATCCATGCAATAGAATTTAAAAAGAAAGAAAAAAAAAACCTTTCTATATATTTTCATCAACAGAGGAGAAGAAAGGAAAGAGAGATAATTAATTCATTATACCTGCTGTCCTCCTCCGGGACATGAGGGCATATCGATAAAAGTCCTCCATCGACCCAGTGGAAGCTCTGGGCACGAATCCAAGTCGCGATGCTTTGTCACACTGTGTTGGTTCTCACCCAAAGGCGAAGAGTAGTAGTTGACTCCGCATTTCCCATACAGAGATAACTGAAAAGAAAAATTTCAAAGAAAAAAGATAAAAACGTAGTAATAATAGTAGGTAGTAAAGAGGGAAATTACCTCTTTGTCGCTATAGATGTAATTATTGATGCCGGACAGATCGACCTGCAGTATCGACGAAATGGAACGCTTGAAGTTGGTCGACCAGAGAGGTTCTTTATCATCCGGGAAAGCAGCTGTTTCAACCTTTTGTTGCAAATGAAACTCAATATGATTCAAATGACCTTTTCACTTTAATTTTGATTAGCAAACTTTTGATCCCGAGTAGAGAAGATGAAACGGTTTGCTTAATTGTTCGTTAATTTCCGTCAATTCGATAAATGTATTGCCAAAAGGAGATTTATCTCCGTGTCTCATCGCCAAAGAAACGTTCTTGATCTGTGTAAGACATCATCAAGTTAAAATGTCAAAGCTATTTGTTAAAATAAAGTAGAAAAAAACCCCCAACTTTTAAAAGTGATCGCCATTTGGCATCTTCAACTTTGGTGATGACGTAAAGTTGTCCTCGGAACCAAGTCGATGTTGCCACCTGATTGTTGACCCCCGAGTCGGTCTCCATTGAAGCCTCCCATTCGTATCGATACTCGATACCTTATATATAATAATAGGTCTTTATAATACAACTAAAGAATATTAATAATACTGTATAAATTTATTCTAATGCGATACCTTCGCGGAATGGAGGTTTCGAATCTCCCAAAACTTGATTCGTTGCCAAACCTAATCCAAATTTTAAAGAATTAAATGAACAATTCATTACAAATCCTTTTCTTTTGTATCACTTACCAAGCAAGAACAGGCAGCAATAGTAGAGACGCATGATTGCTGAACAAAAAAGAAAAATCGTTCACCACCAAGTTTGTTGGCTTACTGTTAAGTTGGGAACGAGTGTTCTGACTGTTCTGTATTTATAACAGATCGGCATTGGTCTTTGGTTACAAATTTTGTGATATCCGTTCTTGGCTGGATACTAGCTGGCATATCCTGTTCTGCGTTTTTTTCTTTCATTTGTAAACTATGATAAGATGCTGGCTTCTTATATTTCACTTTCACGTTACCTTTGACCTTAGCGCAGCTGGATAAATTTTTTTTAAAAGGACATTCTACTATCTCTTGTAAATGTATCCCTTTACTCTATCAGTGACCAAACATTTTCTAACAAAATATTTCAAGCAAGCACAATTATATAACTTTCTCAATAATCAATTAGCCTTTCTAGCACTGAATAAGTGAATGAGTTAAGTATTGCAATAGTTATGAAAGTACGTATAATTCTAAAGGTTCATTTTTATTGGATTTCAAACTGGAAGCGCAGATGCATTCGAGATACAGATGTTGAGTGGGTTGCCATATAATCTTTTTCGGAAATAGACATAATTTCAAAAGTTGTTGGAGGGGGTGGGTGATAACTATACGTATCTTTGGCACGTCGCAGATAAATTTGTTGTTTTGGTATCTCTTCTGTTCAGGCGACTTGAATTTGATCCATCCATCTGCTCAGCAACAGTAACTTTATCTAAAGCACAAACGGAATTCCTAGAATAACAAAATGATTTGTCTAATGCAGATCGGAATTCATGGTTCTTCGATTTTCTGTTTCGTGGTTAGCAATTTTTTCGTTTTTAAGTAAAAAACACAAACAAAAAATGCCGCTACACCAATTACACCATATGTGTTTGAAGGGTAAGCATTGATAACATTAAAATTGAATGGAGAAAACATATATATTGATGTTTTCTTACAACTTAAAAAACGTTAACTTATGCAAGTTTATAAAGATTTTTTTAAACAAACATGTCAATTGAACTATAGAAACGCGTCCAGGCGGACAAAATATTTTTGCCTCGAGGGCGGACGAACGAACATATGGCTATCATTTAGACATGAGAATAACGGTCAAATCTTTCCAGGCATCCATCATATCGTTGAAATCGTCTATGGCGTCCGTGTTGTTTACATCATCGAGATCCTCTTCAGCATTTTCAACTTAAAAGGAACAACAAAAAATTATGAGTTTTTGGCAACTGAAGACACTGTGGATATCACGTAGATACCTTGAATGACAGCATTCGCGAAATCATCAGCCAGGTTAAGAACTGCCTCCCAAAGTTGTTTAACGATAGCGTAGCGTTCAATAGACAATTTCGGATTGTTGACGATCTTGGAAATAAGCTGGTGGACCCAAGATCGTTCGATGACAATCCCATTCTTGGAAAAAGAAGAATAAAGAAAGGCTTTTTTTTTTTAATTGTTCATCCTTTAAAGGATAGGGGCTGTAGTTAATTAAGGATATTGTATACGTACTCTGACTCCTGCGCTATGGTTAGTGAAATGAGGCGAAATCATGAGGGTCAGGGCCATGAGAAGTGATGCAGTGGGGGCCTTGTCACTTTTGTAAAGGACAGCGAAATAATCGACGACCAAGTTCATGTCGACACAGCTGAGGGGCAACAAAATGGATGAGAAGGAGCGCAGTAACCAACAGTTTGGCACGTCTGTCAAAACGGGACAAAGACATCAATTAATGGACACACAATGGCGAGACAATTGTCTCTTGCTCTAGTACTTTACTTGAGATCCAGACGAGGACTTCCAACGAGAAGAAAGGCGACCAATTGGGAATCAATTGAAGGATCCCGATGATTTTCGCAAGTTTCATGAAAACGCTTGTGTGATGCTCAAAGGCGCGTATATGGAAGGCAAAATGCCAATCGATTTTCCCTAGGAAAAGGTTGTGTGGATAAGTTTCTCTCATTTGTGGTCTGATAGATTACAAAAACACTCTATTTGCCAACTAATACCGTCTGTGTCGATAGGAGCGTAGAGAAGAAGGAGAACATTCGCCAGTTGTGCGGTGCCTATTTGATTCGAAATGAAACCAATCCAGATGGCTTTATCGTAATCAGTCACGGATCGATCCAAAAAGAGGTAACGCAAGTTTCGACGTAAAAACAGCTCATTGTCGAGGTCAGTGCCCGGTAAATCGCTGACGAACCGTGAAATCTAATTTTTTTTTTTCGTAACGTCTTGGTAAAGATATTTGAAACGAATGAACTAGAAAGTTTTATATACCGAACGATACAGGAACAGGCGATCACTCATGAATGTAAAAACCTGTGCCAAAAAGAAGTAAAAATAAAGCCACTCTTTTCTTACGCACGCACAGAAACTTGCAGACTAACCTTATAACATTCTCCTTCGTCCCATCCGGCTATGAAGGATTGCAACACAGAGCCAACGAATGGAAGTGTATCGATTGCGAATGAGTTGGCAGATTCTTTCTCCACCAAATGTTGAACCTAAAAGTTTAATCAACTCAATAGAATTTGCAATCTAATAGTACATCACGCGAATGTTGTTAACGTTTTGAGTGTGGTTGTAGAAATATTTCAGTCTGACATCAACGGTGAAAAGAAAACTGGTTCGTTTCAAAAGCTGGCCAACGCGAAAACTCTGTCGATAAAAAACATTATTGAATGTGGGGCAAAAATTGATTTCTGATGCAACTATTGGATAATAAATAATACATGTTCAAAAATGAGCTGATTCGTGGTTGGGTGATGCATCAACAGGCGAACGACTCTCATGGCGAAATGTTCTCCCATAGTGTAGACGTAAATAACTTTACCGAGGGCCTTTGAGGCCATTGACATTTGGCTCAAATCATCCACTGAATAGACAACATATTTGCAAATATAATCAATATACAATCAACAGGCAGAAGAAAGACATAGTTACGTGAAACACAACAAAGAATTTTGAACATGAGGTCTTCTGTGAGTTTGCCGAACAGCGAATCTTTCAAGTCTGGAGCTAGATATTGATCAATTGGTATTTCTGTCGTGACTTTTCTTTTCTTGTTGCCCATTTTAGACATAATTGTCTCTAAGGTATGTTTCAATCCTCTGGCAGTTGCTTGCATTTTGTCACTCATTTTCTCAGATTAATTTCTTTGTCAAGCTCGAGTAAATTGATACCTTCCACTACACCGAAGCCACACTACTAACTAATGAGTTTTCGACTTTTCGATAATCCCTTCCTCTAAAAATTCGCGCCCAAAAAAATATTCCCACGTGATTTAACACCGTTGCCCAATAGATTCTCGACATCTCGAGTTTATTTTGATTTTTCTTTTCTACTTTCTTTTTTTTAAATTAATAAATAGATTTTTTCTTACTAAAAACATAACTGCGATGAACATTTAAATATAATCGTTCTTAAAGAACTGAGCCGTAAACAAATGGTTTGAATTAAATTTTAAAGAAAACTTGGCTTCTGTCACGATACACAGATGGCTCTGCAAAAAGTGCATGGTTCCCCAACCTTCTCAAGGAGACCTGTATCTAATTTCCCATCATTTAGTCGAAGTGTCTAGCCTTGACTCCATCAGACCACAGTGAAATTATTATTTTAATCCAGATGAAAGCATCCACTTTAATGCACGATAGTATCTTTTATATATTTCAAGAGTTACCAAGCTGAATGCAGCGTTCACGTCTACAAAGTCCTTCTTTCTCTAAACGACTTATCAGCAGTGGCCCGACCTCTGTCCCCGTGCGCACACATATTATACATGCATTGGGTCTGAACTTTCCTAAGTAGAGACCAATATTTTATGAACTACTGTATATATCATTTTTTTTTTCAAGAACTGAAATCTTCATGCTTGCCAATTGCTTGCGTAGGGTAACATAAAAGATCTTGAAAAAAGGACCACCAGCTGCGAGAGACATCCTTTTGGCATATTTTATCTGCAAACAACCCACGCAATTTTAAAATCCTTGAAAATCTTTTCTCAAAATGTCCTTTTCATGAATTCTTTTCTGGAGGGTGTGGGTGTGCCGAATGAATCATTTGTCGATAAGAACTTATGCACATAATATTTAGCTAAACTTTCCGAGTTGTACATAGTTTTAGATTATCGCAGGTCATGAGTCATATTTTCGATGACGTGCTGCTTATTAAAGCGAGGGGAGGGAGGAGATAAAAAAAAAAGGAAAAACCAGTATTCACACGGGCTGTTGCAGAAGGAAACTTCGCTCGATCAAAGAATTCGACTGTAGTAGCGGGGCGAAAGAAGTGATACATGTAATAGACGTCGGATGTTGGCAGGCGGAAATGTATGGATGTGGTGGTTGGTTAGAAGCAATCAAGAGGAAAACGGTGGTCTGCAATAGAATTAAATGGTTAACCTTTCTTTGGCGTGTAACGATTACGACTGCAAAACACTGGAAAAGATGACTTCAAAAAGAGTTTTTCGACTCGAAAAATTAGTTCTCTTTGTCACGGTTTTATTTTTGATTGACATTTACTGCCTTGCTCTAGTGGCTGGTTAAATGGATTCCATTAGATTTGTTGTGTTTTACATCATTGATATATGTACATGTATGATATTGTAACATGCAAACGCATCAAAGTGGATAGGCCGGAGTTCGTTCGGTACGATTTAGAAATGTAATCACTCTTCCATGTCTCACACGTTACAAATGTCCATTAAAAAGCCCTGTTTCTTTTTATGAGGTTGATTTCGAAACTTGGAATTTTGGAAAGAAAGAAATGAATACAGAAAAAGAGGTGGGCGAATTTCATGAAAGTCGGCAACGTTGTAGTTGTACGGCCATATTGGGTTGGTTTTCTGTCAAAGCTGACTAGTCGCCCACTGCCAGATAGGTATTGGCCGTGTCGGTTTCTCTCGAGACTCCCGGCACAAGACTAGACGTTTTTTATCGGGTTTTGTTGAATTGAAAAAGAGATAATTCATTCAGCAATAATTATCTGTCGTGCAGTGTCTGTGTGTTGGTTAAGAACCAAGAAATCTTGTCTTGTGTTGTTTCCCCCAGCTGAAATTGTGTGGTGTGTGCCCAGTTTGTCTGTCTTTGCCATCCGAAGGGAGTATTGATTTTCGGTGTATGTGTGTCTGAGAGTGTGAGAGCCCAGTGCGTGTGTAGCCGACGCCGTCTACCACAAACTATTTGGTGCTTTTGGGGTGCAATTCTCCCTTTGAAGCTGTTGGTGGGATTGTAGACCGACCTCAAAATGACCAAAGACAGATTAGCAGCCCTAAAAGCTGTGAGTATACATTTAGTTACACTCGTTTTAAATTTTGTCATTGATCAAGGTGTCATGGCCTTGAAGTGTCCAAATATGTGCTCATTTACCTTATGTTGCATTTCTATTTATTCAGGCTCAAAGCGAAGATGACGACACAGGGCCAGATGATGTGGCTGTTACTGTTGAGGCCCAGGATGGATACATGGAGGCCTTCTTTGCAGAGGTAACCCATGCATGTAGTTCTTTCTTTAGCTTTTCTTTGTCTTTTAATCCCATTACATCTTTTCAGCAGTGGTCCAACCCCTTCTTGTGCAATCATGGCCCGATCATGAGTATGCATTTACATAGACAAGTCTAAAATGCACCTGAATAGTTATCAGAGTGTTCAGCAGAACATGGAGCAATTTAGTTGATGGTGTCCCTTTCTGTTTGAGGAAGGGATAGCAGAGGGTGGAATTCATTAGCCGTAATTGTGTTTACGATTGGCTCTCATTCATGTTGGTAGTCTGCTTTTGATAGCACGACGGAGGGCAATAGTATCGTAATGACAGAGGCGCGGTGCGGTAGTATCAGGAGACCCCTTGATGAATTGCAGACGGAATTGCATCAGAACGAAGAAGAAGAACACAGAAACACTGCGCTCAGTCAAAAAGGAAGCAGTAAAATCTTGTTTTTTTTCTCTCCTTGTTGTTTCAAAAAGTAACTATCCCTCCATCAATGAGGCTTCCTTTCATCTACGGCTGCGCAATCCTCTTCTTATTTAAAAAAGAATAGGAGCTCAAAGAAACAAGAGACATCACTTAAAGAATCTCGAGAGAAGAAAATAGTTTGTCAGGTTGTAATGATGAACGGCCTACAACTACCACCGCCATCGGGGATGTTTGTTTGTTGTTTGACTGGCAAGACATGGTAGAGTAGCCTGGACGTGCGGTAATCAAACGGAAAAAGATCATCCGGGCATGAAGCTGCTGGACATGTGATTGTCCGTTGTAGTGCAAACGTTATTCTATTTTGTATGGACACAGGGAAGAAAAAAAGATGTCAGGAGGTCACCGGTTTTTGTATGTGTGTGAGAGATGGAATCTGTCTGATCAGTCTACATTGGTTTGCAAGGGAAAGAGTTTGTTCTCATTTTGTCATGCCAATTTCGCCGTTTCAGCTATGGGCAGCACTGCACTGAGAAAGTCTTCACACATGAGTGGGCTCTCTATCGCATTACTACGTAGCCCATTGATCAGTTTGGGGCGCTCTCCTTTTTTCTTCTCGTTCTTTTTGCCACCGCAATCTTTTTATGCGTCAGCATCCTCTAAGGCCCGAAATCCTCTCTCTCTACCTCTTCGAGCTTATGCAACGTCACTGTATCAAATCATCTTCACTTTTTTTTCAGTTTTAGAGCTCCTTTTCAAAAGAAGTATAGACGACTATCCTTCTTTTTACTTTTTCCTTCTTTCTTCTTTTTCTTCTCGAATGGTTTTCCTTTTCTCTTGTTTGCCCTGAATTGTGACGCCCTCCTACACACACACACACATACACACGCGAGAAGCTCACCTCCTTCTTTGCCAGAACTCGTAACCCTCCCGGGCGGACAATTTGGAATCGGGCCGAATTTCAATAATGCCCTTCTCCCCCTCTCTATCTATGTGTGTGACAACTCGGAAGGAAGAAATTTCAAAAGAAATATAAAAAGGAATAGTGAGGCTGTGATAGAAAGAAGTTGAAGCCTAATCAATACATTTATCGTGATTCATTTTTGACCAATTTAAGCCTTCCATTTCGCAGAAATTTTTCATTCAATTCTTGCTTCTTCTTTTTTATCCGTGAAAATGTTGAACGCCCACGTTTATTATTATGAGATGATCATTACAGTACCGTGCATACAATGGTCTCTCTCACATACAACAAAAGACTTACTCCTCCCACCACCCTAAAAAAAAATAAAAGAAGAAAAACGCGCGTTGCTGCTCCCTTTCCCGATTCTAAATGTGTGTGTGTGGAGTAATGCGTGCGCCGCCCGCGCGGACAGGGTGTGTCGGGGACTCAAAGTCACATACATACACATCGATCGATGACGGAAAAGAGAAAGAGACTAGCAGCCGTGGTGGTGGTAATAGAAGTATATAACCCTCTCGCTGCGAAGGGATGGAAAAGAAAAAAAATGAAAAAGAGGTGGTTGCCATGTTCTTTTTTTTTATTTTCCATCTTCTGTGCGTCTCTTCTTTTTTTTTTTTTAGAAAACAAACTTTTCTTTTTAGTTGGCCAGCACGAGAGTTTACTCGGTGGACGGGCCATATCGGACGAAGGGAAAAAGAACGATGATGATGTAATCGATAATCGATACCAGTCTCTACCACCACAGGATTAGGGGAATGGGGAAAAAAGAGAGGCTAGAGGGGTGATGGAAGAGGATTACCCTGAGACAGGCTACAAGGATGGGCGACCATTTTTTTAACTTTGCCATTGGATTTAAGTCAAATCAGGTCATTTATATTCCTTTTTTTGCTTCTTTTTTGGGATGACAGGTGAACGAGATACGGGAGAATATAGACAAGATACAGGCAAATGTAGAAGAAGTTAAGAAAAAACACAGTGCTATCCTATCGGCACCGCAAACGGACGAAAGTAAATACTTAAAAAATTTTCATAATATTAACAATCCTGGATCTAAAATTTTATTTAATGATTGACAGAAGTGAAGCAGGAGCTCGAGGATCTGATGGCCGACATTAAAAAAACGGCCAACAAAGTTCGATCGAAGCTGAAAGGTATTTTTAAAAACGCGATTGACCTTTTGATTTGATTATTGATTGACATATTTTATTTATTATGAATTCCAGTCATCGAACAGAACATCGAACATGAAGAACAAACGAACAAATCATCGGCTGATTTGCGGATACGCAAAACGCAGCATTCGACGTTGTCCCGCAAATTTGTCGAGGTCATGACGGAATACAACCGCACGCAGACGGACTACCGTGAGCGATGCAAAGGTCGCATCCAACGTCAACTCGAAATCAGTAAGGGCACGGCAGCACATAGACTTTTTTTCTTGTTTCTTTCCCATTTGGGACAATTATTCAAATTGACAATGGAATAACTTAACCGAAACTTTGTTTCCTTCCTTGGCAAACATCAGCCGGCCGTACGACTACCAACGAAGAGCTTGAGGAAATGTTGGAACAAGGAAATCCGGCCGTTTTTACTCAAGGCGTAAGAAATTTGACTTTTTCTTTCTTTGTTGCACGACGACGTACATTGTTTGCGGTGTCTATTTTTTTTTTCAAACAAAACGATTACAAATGTCGTCGTTTCCAGATCATTATGGAGACGCAGCAGGCCAGGCAGACGCTGGCGGACATTGAAGCTCGCCACGCCGACATTATGAAATTGGAGAACTCGATCCGCGAGCTGCATGACATGTTTATGGACATGGCCATGCTCGTCGAAAATCAGGTATTATAAGAGCCATCATGCAAAAACAACATCACGCCAAATGTTGTTGGAGCTGTACGGCCAACTCTTAGGTCCATGTCTGAAATGTAACGATTATCTTTGATGTGTCGTCGTTGTTTTAAAGGGAGAAATGATCGATCGGATCGAGTATAATGTGGAACACGCCGTCGACTACGTTCAGACCGCCACTCAAGACACGAAAAAGGCACTGAAGTATCAAAGCAAAGCTAGACGGGTAAGTTTCTTCTTCTCTTTTTTAAATATTTTCTCACTCGATAGAGTTTATATAGTAGACGTCGATCGTAGTTGTAGGGTTGGGGGAAGTTATTTGATTTATTTTTTTTTTTGCTATTATTGACGTTTTCCAGTTGGCATGTCTATGAAAAACTTTTTTCTCTTTACATTTTTCACATATTTTACGAGTCACGACAAGTTGAAATAGGATTTTCTTTCAAAAAAAATTTATATAGCAGCCAGTAGATGGGCTATGCTGCAAAATTGGCTGAATGCTTTTATTTCATTTTTTTATTATAATTTTTTTTTGGGTCAAATTCTTGGTTGTTTTGTTTATTCGTTTATTTTTTATTCCCGTGTAGAAAAAGATATTTATTATCATCTGCGTCAGCGTCACGCTGGTCATCGTCTTGGCCATCATCATCGGATTTACAGTCCCTTAGTAGTCGATTTTGTTGTACATAAAAATCACCACACACAAGACCACGTTACGTTTTCCATTGAAAAACAAAACAAAAATAAAAAAAGAAACAAACGATTGTATTTAAATATTTACGGAAAGAAAAATTAAAGGAGGAAAAATTTTGATAATTGTGTTGTGTGTGGGAATGGATGCGCAACGGCCTGCAGGAATCGATGAAAACCGCCTCCGCTGCCTGCCTCTCTTTTTCTTTCAAAAAAATTAAACAAATTACTTAAAAGCATTAAAACACACACGTCTAAACAAAATACCGGGAACAGGAGAACAAGACATACGACGCGACGAGAAATATTAAAAGAAAAACTCTTTCAAAATCATTCGTTTTTCCCCCCCATTTTTCCTTTGTTTTCATTTTTTTCCTCGCTATAATTGAATTGCAATTAACTCTTGTGTGTGCACCACATTATTCATTGCTATTTTATTATTTTGTTTATTTTTCTCTTCTAAAAAATTCTTTGATTGGTGCCGCCGTCGAACGAGTTGATTACTAGTGCGCATGTGTCGTGTGTGTGTGTGTAAAACATAAGAGGAGGGAATGAAACCATTTTTTTGTTTTCCTTTTCCAAAAAAAAGAAACCTTTATAAACATTTAGCTGTTGTATTTTTTTCTTGCCACCTTCTTATGTTGCCCATGTACATAATTTGCTGTACATTCAAGTATAAAAACAACAACAAATTGAAGACGACGACCACCGACAACACACAGTAGTGGAATGGATTTTTCTTTTTCTATTCATTTTATTTTTCTTTCATTTATTTGATTGAATAAAAAGACGCAGACGTTCTCCTATTTTTAGTCTCTCGAGATTGCTGCCTTTTTCTGTTTGAATTTTTTCTTTCCTTTCGTTTGTTGTTGTGACTGGAATTTAACAACAAAAGTAACTTTTGTAGCTTTTTGGCTTCCAGCATTAAATTAGAATGATGAAAGAAAGGAAAAAAAGAGCTAACCAATCTTCTCTTCTGTCTCTCTCTTTCTCTTGTGTCTCTTTTCTCTTGATTGCCTTCCTCTCTGTGGCAAAAAACACAACAACACTTTTGGGTGTGGTTTGTTATGTTGTTACCTGTGTTGCGGATATTTGCAGAAGAAGATTATGATCATGATTTGTTTGGCCATATTGGGAGTCATCTTGGCCTCAACCATTGGAGGATACTTTGGATTGTAATCATTTTTTTTAAGAAAAACAAAACAAAACAAAAAAAAGAATATAAAACCAACACCACCAACTGCCCAATCAAAAGCTTCAAAAGGCTTTTGTGTCCGCCAGCCTGAATCAAACAACGCCGAGGCAACAAAGAAAAGGCAAGACCTAAAAATGTCTTCTTCGTTTCCCATAAAAATATCTTCAATCTGTTTGTGAACGTAGCCAGAAAAAAAAGAAGGGCCTCTCCACTCTATTAAGAAAAAATCTTCATGTTTTCGTTTTCATTTCGATAATTCTCATTTTGGATTTCACTCATCTGTGTGTGACTCTTTTTTCAGTTCAGTCTCAGCAGACGAAAATAACTTGTAGAAGCGCCAGTTTTCTGCTTTTCGTTTTGATTTTCCATCATAAACACACAAAACCAAATTTTCTTACTTAACACACACACACACACAACCGAGAAAAAATTCAAAAGAAAATAACTTAACGAAATGAATTAGTTCAATGTCCCTCAAAGCTGCTAAAAAAAAATGAAATTCTGTTTTTTATGGAAATTTTTTCTCGTCATGCAGTAGCCTCGATTTTCCATTGTTTTTCTTTCTTTCTCTCTTATTCTTCCCTTTCTTCTCTGTAAGTATAATATAATGTTTGACACACACGCATGTGAACCCAGTCAGATGTTGTTATTGAATCAACTCGGTACTTATTATAAATATGATGATGATGATGTATCTATGCATTTCCCCCCCAACTGGAATAGGAGGGGTTTGTTACGTTTAAAACAAGACAAAAAAAATTTTACCGAGTTAAAAAAACCAAAAAAAAAAACAGATAAAAACAAGCTACAAGTTGATAAAAACCAACATTTCTAGGCTAAATATTTTATTAGTTTTCCATTAGTAGACGATTTACTTAGCGCATACTAACTATTATAAACGGTTAATCATTCACTTTGTAAACAAATAAAAATCGTCCCTAAATTAGGTCGTTTTCTTTTCGAAACTCAAATCCCAATTGACTTCCTACTCTCTGCTACTGCTGCCACATATTGTGGATTCCACTCCCCCCGAGTTATTATTGTTCCTTTTTTTTCATTTTTATTGTTGTTTTTTTATTTTTCGCCACTTCATCCATTCTCCTGCTCTGTGTGTGTGGTATTAAACAAATATAATAATAACAACAAAATTTAAAAAAAATGACAACAAATTAATAAAAATGATAATACATCATCGACTTTCAGACTGCTAGACACGTCTGGCGGACTGGCGCCATCTTTCACGTACAGTATGTGTCCTTTTTTTAACTATTTTATATTTAATATCGTTCAAAGAAAATAATTTTTATTTCTTGATTCTTTCATTTTTTTAAATTAAATATAGCAAATCTTACGATATAATATCATTTTGATTTGATCTGTAAATTTTAACCACTAGCTGCACGTCTGCTGCTGTTTCCTGTTTAGCACTCAAAGTTGTGTCAGTGTTTGTTTATGTAAAAACGCGAAAAGATCAAGTGAACCCTGTGCAACGAAAACGACCAAATAAGCTAGTAGGAGATAGAGACGTCGTACAATAAGCCATAGAAATTCAAGTTCCTGAAATGGACGTGAAAATAATATGATATGTGTCTGGATAGATATGATTCTTGCGACGAGTGTCTCGCGTACTAAACTCATCGAGTCAAGTCCTTGTGGAACTGGAGTATGTAGTGCAATATTCATATACAGCATTTCCTATGATACGATATATATGCCGCTTGTAGTAGAGTGCCTAGCTGAGATGTTATATTGCTTATCCGTTTTCGTTTGGAAATCGATCGCTCCGTTGTTTTCGTGATGACAATAGAAATGATACAACAGCAGCAGCAGCAGTGGCCCAAATCGTCAATCCTGCAGCTGACACACACTCGCCGACGATAAACTATACGCGTACGATATACTAGACGAATGACTCGAGACCTCTTTTACAATCGATCGATGTGTGTGTGTAGCAGCTCACATAACATAAGAGAAGGAAGAAAAAGAAAATCCATATATACACACACACACACAGTCTCTCTCTATCCCTCTTGATGGTCCTTGAGCTCCTAGTTGCTGCAGCGAATCGAGTCTCGTCCCACCCTATACAGAACCTCCTTCCGGGAGAGTTTTCCTGTTACCCTCATTCACGAGAGATTGCCACGTCACGCGTCACAGATTCCTTACACACACTAGACACAAATACGATATATATACAAATATCAATAGAATGTTGTCGATATTATTATTATTATTATTTGTTTATTTTAAATTTTTTCAATCGTGTTGTGAGCCGTGTGTGACGTCTTTCTGTCATATTGAAAGCGCATGCGCATTTCGTCAATCGTATCAAAATGTCGTCTTCACGTATTACCCCGCCAATGAGGAAGACGAAGGGCTACGTCAGCAACCAACGGCAACCAAGCGGAGAAATAAATCAATTCCGTCTTCTTCTCCTCGTTTTTTTTTTTTTGTTTTCGCCATAAAGGACTGTAACGTCTGTACAACATCTATTGCTAACGTCATATAGAGAGATACATGGCGGAATAGTCGATCGATAGGGCTTGTCTTTTGTTTATGCCATGCGGAATGAAATAGACGAACAAGGACATATATACCAACCGCTACTTGAAAGTTAATAAGAAACAAGTTCACTTTTTTATTACTATATACGTCTTGTCCCACTTTCCTTGATACTTAATTCAGTAAGTTCACAAGAAACAATATTACTTCTCTTGATGACAGAATGTTTTAATTTTCATGGCGATCATTTGTTTACGTAAGGTTGGAGAATGTCAAGACAACCAATATCGTCTCTGACGTCAAACATGTGATTTAAAAAAAAATGTACTAATCAATTATTAAATGTGTTGCTTCTTTTTCCCTATCAGGAGGAAAACGAATGCAAATAATCAACATGTGTTTTCTTTTTTCGTAGATGAAAAATTATCGTTTATCGATTTCTTTAATGACATCTTCTCTTGGTTGATCTTGTTCTTTTTTATTTTCCTCCTGTATTATGAGAGTGTAGATGCAATTAAGAAATTACAAATCAAATTCGGCGCGTTTCTGGAAACGTTGCGCGGACTTTTAGTCCGCGCCTACTGCCGAAGGCCCCACGGAGTCTCGATTTATTTAGACATGGTCTTGAAGATGGCTACAAAAATGAAGCCGGTTGATAATTCTGTCAACGAGAGACGTTTACGACCAATATACGGTAAATGATTGTACGGCAAATTCCCCTACGAAATCATTCCAAACCTTACCCATAACCAAATTTCGTTCCGGTATTATTCCCACCCGAGTATCATCATTTTTTAGAGTAAACTTGTTCACCTGTCTTGATTTCCATAATCATAACAGATTGGCTGGATAATGGAAACAACAAGAAGGCTCTACAGGAAGCTGAAAAGGTCTTGAAGAAGCAGCCAAACCTACAGTGTGCCAGGGTATGTCTGTTGTACAAACATGCTCTCATCAGGGAATAAGGTATCAAATGTGTGAGATTTTTTTAGGTTTTAAAGGCACTGGCCATGGTGCGACTAGGAAAATCAGAGGAGGCACAGACTATATTAAAAGAAGTGCAAATGGAGGAGCCTTGTGAAGATGCCACTCTTCAAGCCATGGCCATATGTTATAGGGAAACTCACAGACGTAAGAGGAAAGTTCTTGTTTACTGGAATCGTGTATTTATAACATGGTCTTATTTTTTGTAGCCGAATTGACTTGTCAGATTTATGAAGCAGCTGTTAGAAAAGACCCTACAAATGAGGAGTTTCTGTCCCACCTTTTCATGGGTTATGTTCGCATTGGAGACTACAGAAAGCAGCAGCAAACAGCCATGGCCCTTTTCAAAGTCAAGCCCAAAAATCCATACTACTTCTGGGCTGTCATGAGTATCCTTATGCAAGTAAAGTTCACTTAAAAACGTGTTTTGGAATTTTTTATGTTATTGTTGATTTTTCTTACGTTTTCTTAGGCCTACGTCAATGACGATACCGTATGCCTTACGATAACATTGCCCTTGGCCGAAAGAATGATAAAAAAATTTGTAGAAGAGAAAAAAATTGAAGCAGAAGCTGAAGTGCAATTGTACTTGATGGTTCTAGAGAAACAGGTATTATTCATTAAGACTTGAAGAAAATTTTTTAAATTTTAAAAGCCTAATAATGTAATCTACCAATAGAAAAAATACCAAGAGGCCTTGGAAGTGCTGCAAGGATCGTTGTCGGAAAAGCTGGCCCCTGGCATGATTGAAACAAAAAAGGGCGAATATCTTAGGCAAATGAAACGATGGGATCAGATGATGGATTACATCGAAGAACTTTTACGTTCAAATCCGGATCAGTGGAACTATTACAACTTTTACATGGAAGCCTTGTTTGAGTTGGCAGCCACCAATGTTGATGTAGTGGGTCGAGCGAAAACTTTTCTAATCTATTTGGTGGAGCAAGAAAGAATCAAATCAGTCAACAAGTTGCGGGGTCCCTATTTGGCGATGCTTTTGTTTTGGCAACAACTTCAACAACGAAATTTTGACGCCTCCGCCGTTTTCGGTAATAACACTGGTGACATCAATCGCTTTTTTATCCAGACAGAATTGTTGCAAATTTGGCGATTGTTCAGGGAATTTCAGGGAATTCGCCCAAGAGTACGTTGAGATTATGGGAGATAAGCCTTGCGCTTTCCAAGATCTTCGGCCGTTCGTTAACAGTTTGCCCCCGGATCAGGTGACCGAGTTCCTTGGTTGTATTAGCCAATCTGTTGGCTTGGATCACTCCAGCCTCCAATCTCCTAATACGGTAATATTTCTTCGATGCCTAAGATCATTTCTAGTAGCTAACTAAGTGTCGTTTGTTCTCTGTTTTAGGTGAAGCAAATATGCAGACACTTGTTGCACATCCAGTTGAACCGGTTTCTCGGTCAACACTATCTGTTGAGTAGAGAAGAAAAAATTAAGCTCTCTCAAGAACTATGGGGCCATTACTTGAGAACCAAATCTCTTAATGTGGGTCTATTAGCAACTGATTTTAGGTACAGAGTCTATTCTGTTCAACCATTCTCAAACTTCTAATTAATGGTTTTTTTTTAAATCCACTAGACCTAATGATGGTTATGCCTTGTTGGCTGCACACCTTTTGTTAGATACTTGGAATAACGATCCTGTTGTTCTCGATAAGTGCCTGCTATTGCTGGAAACAGCTTTAGCCAACAGTCCAGCTAATTACCACCTAAAACTACTCGTCACAAGAGTTTATACCCTTGCTGGTAATAATTGAACTGAAATAAGATAATTAATTGTAGCAACATCATTTTGAACTTTTCTTCACAGGTTATGGCCGCGCAGCCTTCCAGCGTTACGAATCGTTAGATGTAAAATACATTCAATTGGATTCGCTTGGCCATTTGCTCTGTCGACCACTGATTTCGATGGGATTGCCATACGCAGCTTCTCCTCTTCTATCAAGCACATTACGTTTTTACACCACGCACGCCAGAGAAGTATTCCGCTCACTTTCCACATAGTTTTTTTTTATCTTATTTTTTTCGTTCTTGAATAGACATCAGAGTGTTTGATTTCGGCCTACAAATTTGGCTCTTTCGGGAAGATTCCCGAGTTTACTCAATTCTGCCAACGGCTTGATAGCTCTGCTCACTTTGCTTCGTCCACGACCGAACGTATGTTGCTTGATCTGCTTCTTGACAGCAGCTCTCACGCGAAATTAGTTCAATCTGCGTCAGGTATGTTTGCCGACCCAGACAAAGATCAGCCAGATTGGAAAACTTGTGTCGATAATCGTGACTGTGGTGTCTTCGTATCATGGGATCCGCCTGCCAAGTATGAAAACAATCTATCTATTTTTTTTATTTTTAACGATTCTAACTGTTTTGTTTTCATTACGTAGGAACTCTCGCGAAGATATGGTTAAAACAACATTCAAAGATGAGGTCAAATTTGCTCAATTGCGAAATCGCCTCGTTCACTCCCTCATCGCGACGGTTTCGCTTTCGCCTAATTGGCAGGTAAAATATTTATCTTTTTAAATTTTCTCTGAATTGGTTTTTATGCTTAGAATTTTATGCCTTTAGAATGAAGTTCAAGAAACGAAAAACTCGGTTAATGGTCAGAGAATCGAAGAACCGAAAAATAAAATTGTTTTACAGCGACTTCTCGGTGAAATTCGCCTTTTGTTAACTGAATTCAAATCAGAGTCTTTTATGAGCCATAATCAGGTAAGAAAATAATGTTTCATTTTTTCGCTGCGTTTTGGTATTGATCTGACGTTCTTGTTTGCAGTTTTCAGTACAAAGTCCTCCTCCTCCCAGGCTTTATACGTACGTGGAAAACGGTTCACTTGAACCTCTTTTGATCCTAATGGATATTGTTGCCAAAGGTCAGTGCCACGCCATTGGCAGCAATGATATCCTTGGGTTTGAGCGGGCTCTTAGTCAAGTAATCGAGTCTGCTCAACTATCCGTCCCTAGCGAAGGTTTTTGGAGATATTACATCAGACTTGAGAGAGTTTACAATGCTGTTGAGGTATGCATCTTTAATGTTCCCCGTGTGTAAATTTCTATGATAAATTAAGCTCTTTAATTGGGCAGACGCTATGTTTGTGCGTGTTGATCGTTTCCACCATGCACGCGATAATCAAGACCAGCAACGCCTCGATCAAGAAGAAGAAAAAGAAAGGAGATGCCAAAAGTGATGATGCAAATAGTGGGGTGTGTTTCTTAGATTCCATAGAAGGCTGTTCAATGTAGAATCAAAATTAAAGTTGTTTGTTCAGGTGGAGCAGTTTTCCACGTTAATACGCTGTATAACGTCGAGCATTGGCAAAGTGGAATTGCTTTTTGAACAACATAATGTGCAAGTCTCATTCAGCCAGATGAATCTAACGGATATGGATGTCGCCGAAGGAGCAGAGGACATTACAGCGGAAATAAAATATAAATTGAGTCAATCTCCCATGTTAGAAATGAAAAGTCTACTGGCAGACAAGTTGAAATTATTAGAGACCTGCAACTTGTAATACAAAATAAATCGCCGTTGCAGCTCCTTTCAAAATATATATTGTTTATTTGCTGGTATTAGTTGTAGACTGCTTCAAAATTATGCATCGGGGGGGGGGGGGGGGGGATAAGGTTATAACTTAAGAGTCTGACTGTTAAGTCAGATCAAGAAATTTTAGGTAATAACGAATTACTCTTGATCTTTCTTCATTTCAAGCAGGAAGAATATTAAAGAACTGTAGAAGAGAAGATGAAGAAGATTTTAACGTTCTGTAAATAATAGACTTTGATAGTGCGTGTGAAATTAAGATGCAAAAATGGTTGCAACGTCAAACAAGAAACATTTAAACTATGAGATGAGTTACCTTTTTATCTACAGATATTGTCATCGTTTATTGGCATGGATAGATAAAATCCTTTTTAACTGAAAATTACTAGCAAAAACACGGGTAAGTTGCATTTTTTTTACATTTAATGTAAAAAATAAAAAAATGAAAACTGATGTTTATCAGCACCCACGAATTTGGTTCACGCACATTCACGCACGAATGATCCACGGTTGTTTCGTTATGGCGGTGACAAACTTGACCCTAATCACATTACACTGCAGTGCTTGAACGACCAGCAAAAAGATCCTGTCTCGATGAAACTCTTATGACTCGTCAACATTTACTGCTAAAAAATGTCTTTTGTCATCTTGAAATTACACCCTAAAGTCGGTCACTCGTTCAAATCGAAAAACAAGCAGAAATAGCTAACATTATTTAAAAGTGCCGCTTCATTTTGTCAGAGCCACGTAGTAGAGGAATTATGTACTGCTGTGATCTATCCACTCACCAGAGGCGCACAATCTCATTTGACATCTTCTTTCTGAACGTCGAGTTTGACTTGGAAAAAATTCAAACTAAAATTTTAAAGAAATTTTCAAAGAAAATATCAATCTATTTTGTATTTTCTGTGTTGTTGTAAAAACAAATTTTATTTGAAAGTTTATTTGATCTTAGTGTTTATCGATTTCGCTATCCAACCCATCGATTCCTATTTTCGCTTTGCTGTTAAAACAAAATGTCGGCGGTGAAATTGATCTGATCGTCCACGTCAGTGTGAAATCGTCAAGTTTTAAAAAGTGTAATCGAGCAATTGTCTCACTGTGACATCTTAGGGATATTTAATACTCTGATCATATAAAATAACCATTTCCCTTTTATTTTATTCGTGGTGAAAAATTGAACAAAATTTCCTTTGTGATGGTGTTGGATTACAAGATTCAAGCGAATAAAGTGAACTCAACCGTTCATCTCAGTAAGTCCACTTCTTCACTGCTCGTTAACGTAGCCATTGAGTCAAAAATACTTCAAGGTCTCATTTCAGCTCCCTGAATTATTGGTAACATAATGTGTGCTTATCTGTGGAATTCAAACAAATTTGTTGTGGCAGGATAGGCCATACACTGATTGCTAAATCACAGTATTACCACAAAATGCCTAAATACAACTTTACTAGAACTAGAATTTTAAAACAACTTTTAGGTATTTTGAGTAATCAAATTGAAGACTGTGAAAGTAGGTATAGGATGTGAAGCATGGAGAGATTCTCAGTTTGTTACAAAGCCCAAATTTTCAAGTAATTACAACTCATTCTGTTACTTGTATAGGAATAAAGGGAGCCTACATTTAGTGTATATTTAAATGTAAAAAAAATTTAAGATAACATCAACATCACTTGAGATGCTTAAAATTGTTAACTGGGTTATTTCAGAACTATGCATTGTAGTGTGAGGTATCACTTTCACTAGTGTTTCTATTCCAAAGACACGACTGACTGTAAGATTGTTTCTTAAGTTTCAAATTTTGATAACTTTTCGACTTCAGACTATTTTGTGTTTCTCGTGTCACTCAAGTGACAACGGTGACATAAATAAATGAGAAAAATGCTTACAATTTCATTCATCATTCAATTTATATAATAAGTCTTTATTCTTATTTTTAGAATACTAACTTACGTAATATGGTTGCAGTATTCCATTTTTAGTCAAATTTCTTTTTCATAATTTCGACTCAATGCTTTAGTATTGAGAGTTTTTTTTTTACCTCAGTTCCTTTGTCCATTAAAAGTTGTTTCTTTTTCCATTGCGCGTGATATAGGAGTGATGTCAATCCTCTTTGACTGACACAGTTGACATTTCTGTGGCCAAACTTAAGATTTATCCCACACTAAAATATTCTTTCGTTACCGTTTCTTTCACCGTTCGCGACACAGTGTGAACAACTGATTTCGTTTCTCTTGCACAGTAGGAGTTGTTGCACGTGCGGAGTCGCTTGAGTCTACGATTAATATTCTATTGCATGTTCATGATGTAGTTAAACCTTACGTTTTTTTTGTTGGAATTGTCCATCAACTCCGATGTAATCTGGTTCTCTGGATTTATATTCTGCACAACTAAATCGCGAGCGTTTAGTATTTATAATAATGTCGAAACGGATCATTTGTCTCAATCGTGCGTTGTGTTTGAAATAGCTGTGATTTTAATATTGACAGTTTCAGCCTGATTCTGGTTTCCCCGGCGATATCTCTATTGAGTTGATAATGTGATTAATGTCTCTTCATGAATTGATGATGGTCGAAACTTGAAAACAAAGCTGCTAGTTGAAAACTCGGATACTCACAAAACATGGACTTTAACTTAGCTCGAAGTCTAAAGACTATCAAAACATCAAAGCTCACTTTTTAATTTTGTGTAAATTTTCCTGAAGTGTACCGGAAGTATGCAATAGCTCCTTAACTGTTGAGCTATAAACAAAACAAACAATTCCGTGGTCCCCATTAAATTTCTAATTGATATTTTGAAACGAAATCCGTATTTTGGTCGAAATCGCACATTTTCACAAAATTTCCCTGAACTACTTCGGGAAAAATCTCGATTTCGATCGATTTTCTGATATTTTTCACCTACTTATGATATCGAGCCCAATTTTGTCGAGGATCATTCAAACCAAGTTCTTTTTGGCGTCAGCTTAATCGTTATTTGAGTTATTAGCCAATTTAGAAACCGGAAGTAACTGTTTTGATGTGGATATCCTTTGCTAAACGCTAGATGTCACTCACTCTTGTTTGTTTGAAAATGGCTGTTCAAGTTAACGTGATTTACTTCTCTCGTGTTAATAATTTACCATAAACTTAACAACTTAATTATTATTTACTCATGATTGTATTTTGATTATTTTCAGGGAAAAGACTATCTTAAAGACATGTTGTGACAGAACAAAGCATGCAACATTTTTTTATTTTATCCTACAAGTAAACTTCAATGGACGCGAGAAAGGAGTTAGTGATCTGGCAATACGGTTTTGACGCAGTTAAAGGTGAGTTATTCTTCCTTATAAATGTTTTGTTATTTGAAAAAAGGATTGCCAATCTTCAACATTTTCTGTGACATTTTATCTCTGCCACTTTCAGGATGTTTCATGGTATTAGCTAATAGCTATTGATGTACCTAGTGTTGCTCCAGTTCTTTAAACTTTTCATCAATGAAAAGGTATTTAATATTTCATTTGCATTTGTGCAATTTACATATTGGAATGCACAACTGATTGTTACTGTTATCTACAGAATGTTGCATCATAAATTAAAATGGAGACATGGAGAACTCAGAACTGGAACATGGAGGTTCTTCATGGTCAAATAATGGCTTTCGGAGTATCACTTCTCTTCGGTTTCTCTTCACTACAGTCAACCCCGGTGTTAACAAATTCGCCTTCAATGGAACTGAATGGTAGAAGATGACGAATCAAGATTGGCGGCGACTTAATTTAATATATATAAAAAATTGAGTGCATATTTGGGCTCCCTCTTTCTGTGGCCCCGTTTCCCCTTGCATACATGTGCCCGTGGTTGGTCATTCTTCCACTGTGATCAGCAGCTTGTGGTTGGGAGCGCACTGGTCGAACGGGGACTTGCAAGCCTCATGATTCAATGATATCTTTTGGAGGGTCATGGGGCTAAGCAGGAAGCTTAGGTATGACTATCTCTCTCGAAAAAACTTTGCCCTTCGTCACTCTTGTCCCCTTTTATTGGGCCAGGTAATCTCCCTGGTCTGCTGGAAGTCAATTATGGCAGGGTCTATCCTCTCTGTCTTAGTTGACTTCCAATGCAGTACACGATTGCGCAACCTGATCCTAAATGATCTCATAGGAGTGATGCAATCGATAACTGCTAGATCAAACAGCTTTCTGCACCAAACAAATAATAACCTATATATTATTATCGCGGTCGAGAATGCAACAGGGCCCCCCGTGTGGGGGGTCCATAATTTAACTAGTAAAATATACAGTTGTTATTTCCTTTTAATAAATAAATAATATAATAAAATAATACCAAGAAATTTAGATTTTGACAGATGAATTACAATATATACAATACAACTATTATTCAACATTTGTGCATTAATTATTAGTGTTATTTAGATATAATTATTTGGTTTTTGGTTTTCAAAATCATATGCATCACTGTACTTTTACTGGTTATATTATAGGCCCCCACACGGGGGGCCCTGTTGCTTTCTCGACCGCGATAATAACATATAGGTTATTATTTGTTTGGTGCAGAAAGCTGTTTGATCTAGCAGTTATCGATTGCATCACTCCTATGAGATCATTTAGGATCAGGTTGCGCAATCGTGTACTGCATTGGAAGTCAACTAAGACAGAGAGGATAGACCCTGCCATAATTGACTTCCAGCAGACCAGGGAGATTACCTGGCCCAATAAAAGGGGACAAGAGTGACGAAGGGCAAAGTTTTTTCGAGAGAGATAGTCATACCTAAGCTTCCTGCTTAGCCCCATGACCCTCCAAAAGATATCATTGAATCATGAGGCTTGCAAGTCCCCGTTCGACCAGTGCGCTCCCAACCACAAGCTGCTGATCACAGTGGAAGAATGACCAACCACGGGCACATGTATGCAAGGGGAAACGGGGCCACAGAAAAAGGGAGCCCAAATATGCACTCAATTTTTTATATACATGAAAATTAAGTCGCCGCCAATCTTGATTCGTTATCTTCTTCCATTCAGTTCCATTGAAGGTGAAGTTGTTGACACCGGGGTTGACAGCAGTTAAAAGAAACAGAAGAGAAGTGATACTTCGAAAGCCATAATCATGAAGAACCAGTTCACCACCACGTCTCTCCAATTTACGATGCCACATTCTGTAGTTCAAAGTAACAATTAGAAGTGAATATGTAGATTGCACAGATACAATTTTAATGTAAATTACCTACTTATTGTTGAAAAGAACTGCAGCAACACTAGGTACATCAATAGCTGATACCACGAAACATCCTGAAAGTGGCAGAGATAAAATGTCACAACAAATGTTGAAGATTGGCAATATTTTCTTGGCTAGCAAACATTCATAAGGAAGATAAATTCACCTTGAACTGCGTCGAAACGTTAATGACTAGTTTCTCACGTGAACGGCCATTGCAGTTTACTCGTCGCCGAAATCTAGAGGGAGATTTCAAGATCAGGAAACTTTGTTATCTTTGTCATCACTTGTCTTTATGACAGTATTTTCCCTAAAAATAGTCAAAATACAATCATAAGTAAATAATAATATAGTTAATAGTCAAGTAGGTACTAACTACTAACACGAGGGAAGTAAATCACATTAACTTGAACAGCCATTTTCTGAAGAGTGAAGACAGACGCGAACAACAATTGCGACTGACATCTAGCGTTCAGTAATCGAAATAGCCAGCGAAACCGTGAAGCATCGAATAGCATCTGATAGGAAATTTTCGAATTTCATAACGGCTGTTGTCTATCGGCATTTCTATCAAATTCATGTAAATTTTAGTTCAAATTCTTCTACTTAATAGAATTAATTTTAAACATTCACCTCTGTTTTGATGGGTGAATGTAAACAACGCTTGTGGATCAGCCAGTTCCGTTCTTCAAGTAGGGGAATAGTACAGTAAAATAAACTGCCTTGAGTGACACCAGACAAATATAAAATTTAAAATCTGATAAAAACAAATTATGAAGTGGAAATATATTTGTGTATACCTTTCCAAAAGTCTTGATTCCTCGAATCCTTGTTGAAGAACTAGAAAGCAGCAGAATCAGGCCAGGAGCAGGCATAATGCAGATTACCAGTTGATAGGACCTAAATCATGTATACCAGTGCTGATGTGTAAAACTCTATGACTGTAATTACAAAGAATCAAAAAGTTGAATTTAAATTAAATGGCTTGTTGGATTGTGAAATTTTACTTACTGAAAAATGAAATATTCATCAGCAGGAAGCCTGCTGGGGTTTTTCATTGATTCCAAAAAGATTTCCGACTTGATGTGACAACTTCTATGGTATAAACTGTCATAATGAACCTATAAAATGAGTGACAATTACAACGTGGTTAAACTTGAAATCATATCTGGCACCAAGTATGCCACTTTAAGAAACCAAAAAATATGCTTACCAATGGAGAACATCTGTTGAAATCCTACTACTGTGGGTAAAAAAGTTGTATTTTGGAGCAGATAGGGAAAATTGAAACACGAACGAGGAACATTGAGCCACTAGTTGATTAAGAAGGCAATGTAGGCTGGTTCTGTCAGACCTGCAATTGACAACAGGTATAAAATACACACTTTTATTCGATTTCAAGTATAATTTGGGTACATAAATTAACTTTATTTATGTAGTAACGCACTTAATTAACTTCTTTGCGAAATAATGGTTGAATTTGACCAGAATACAATCAATCGAAAAAATAACACAACAGAGGAAGACATTTTCTAAAGAGACGGACAACAATAGTGAAGGCCATCTAGCGTCAGTCATTAGATACTCATGCTTAAGACTGGATTGCCAATCCAACAATTCTTTAGACACGAACAAATCTTAAATAGACTACTTTTTCTTTACTTAAATTATGCTTAAATTGATGGAAACTGTATGGAGAATAAAGTTCACTTTTTACTTTTAGGAAATTAGAAAACTCAAAATTTACCAGAAGTAGACCAGAACTAGACCGATAGCTCAACTATTGAGCTGAGGTCAAAATAACTAACAGATTCGTGATCTCCATCAAGTTTCGGATGGATTTGATGTATTTTAAACGAAATCCATGACATGGCCCAAAAAAAATTTCTCTGACAATACATCGTCGATTTTTGCGATTTTCGACGATTTTCAGCTATTTTGGATGGAAAGATGAACTTTACTGCATTTTTACGAGGATCCCGAAAATCTATTTCTTTTTTGCATCAGCTCAATGGTTACTTAGCTATAAGCACATTTAAAAACCGAAAGTACAAAACAGCGCTATTTTTTTCAAATCTAAAAAATGAGCTTTGTTCTATAACTAATAAGCAGCAACAATCATATAAAACTTACTTGAAAATTTCAGCCTGAAGTTATCCTTTATGTGATTTAGAGTATTTGGTTCACTTTCGTGCATACTAAACCACTAATAAGTCCCACTAATAAGTCCCATACATGAATGTATACATGAAATCCAGTGCAAACTTTAGAAATTGTACATTAATTGCAAACATGGAATTTACTGATGTACAATTTAAGTTTTTTTAACTTAAAAAAGGGAAATTAAAAAAAGAAAAATCCAAGAGTTAATACCATCATCTAGGGGCACTACATGATTGACACGTGACACGAGAAACACAAAATACTCTGAAGTCGAAAGTTATGAATAAGAAACTTAAGAATGTTTAAGTCGTAAAGTAAAAGTAACTTAAGTAAAGTTTAACTTAAGTCGTCTCTTTGGAAAGACACACTATGTGAAAGTGATACCTCACACAATGCATAGTCCTGTAATAGCCCAGTTAACAATTTTAAGCATCTCAAGTGATGTTGATGTTATCTTCATTTTTTTTACATTTAAATGTACACTAAATGAAGGTTCCTTATCCTATACAAGTAACAGAATGAGTTGTAATTACTTGAAAATCTACGCTGCATACCAAACTGACATTCTCTCCATGCTTCACATCCTATACTTTTATATAGTCTTCCATTTGATCACTTAAAATTCCTAAAACTTGCTTTACAATTCTAGTTCTAGTTAAGTTGCATTTAGGCATTTTGTGGTAATACTGTGATTTAGCAATCAGTATATAGGCCTAAATTCTGCCACAAAGAACTTGTTTGAATTCTGCAGATAAGCACACATAAGACATAATGTTACAAATAATTCAGGGAGCTAAAATGAGAACTTGAAGAATTATTCAAATGAGTCAATGGCTATGTTAACCAGCAGTGAAAAAGTGGACTTACTGAGATGAACTTCATTCACTTGATCTTAATCCAACACGATTACCGAGGAAATTTGTTCAATTGTTCACCATGAATAAAATGAAGGGGAAAAGTTATTTCATATAGTCAGAATATTAGATATCACTAAGATGTCACAGACTTATAATTGTTCGATTACACTTTAAAAATTTGACGCTTTAACCACGCTTTAACGCTGACGGGACGAACAATTCACCGCCGTTTTGTTTGAACAGCCAGTCAGCAGTGCTGCAGAGTAGGCGAGTAGCAGACGAATATACGAATCGATGGGAAAATCTCGATAGCGATATCGATTAACACTAAGATCAAATAAACTTTCAAATTTTCTTTACAACGCAGAAAATATAAAATAGGTTTATATTTTCTTTAAAATTCTTGTCTGAATTTGTTTTGGAATAAATTATAAAGTTTCTTATGTAAGTGGTGAACTACCGATGTGATGATTTTCCAAACAAAGATAAAGTAAACTTCCGACCTTTGCTCCTTGTTGATGAGAGAAGACAACAGGTCAACAAGAGAAAGGGAACTGATGGATTTTTTTTACCTGACGGTTTGAATGACATATTATTAATACCCACCTAGTGACTAGTAGTGTGATATTCTTGCGCACAATGCGCATGGAATGGAATTTAAACAAAAAAGCATTTATGTTCACACATAGTTATTCACATTGATGTCAACCCAAAGAAAAGTAAAACGCCACACGAATCATTTCATACGATGAAGATTCTAAAATTCCGAATGTTTGTAAACCATTAATATAGTTGATAAATGATAACCATTTCCCATTTCAACTAAGCCGATTTATTTTTGTTCAAAACTCTACACGGCTGAATTTTAATTCATTGAAAAAAAAAAGATAATGGAAGGAAGGGAAAATAAGGCAGACAGGTGGAAAACAGACGAGAGTCTCTTAAGTCTGCAAATGTTAAGAGAATATTGCGAGAAAAATTCAGAGTTTAGGTAGACCAGCTGTGATCTGACTTTCAATGCCACAATGATCTTTTCCACGAAGGAGTTTGATATAACCATTATCACCCCAATCGGTATTCCAGCTGTTAGCAATAAGCCAGTAGGGAGTACCTTCTTCAACACCCCATCCAAGAATACGGATAGCGTGCCCGCCGAGTGCTTTTCCATGTACATGTTGGTAAACACCTTGAAGAATATACAATTTCGGTAAGGAATGTTGTTTCAATACGACGAGTTCGTATTTACCTGATTTGTATGTAGGAAAATCCTCGTATACAGTCAGTGCACCTTCAACAGGACCGTTGTTCATAATCTCCATTTGAATGTCCTCCATGCGCTTATGAACAGAGTAAGATGAGGCACCTTATTTATAGGTTAATCAGTCTTTACTACTTATTTTGAAATGTCTCGAGTATGAACCATACCATAGTGAAGATCTTGCGTGTAATCAACTGTGTAACCGTCTTCACAAGTCTTGAGGCATTTTGGAGTACCACCTCCCTCCGAGCAAGGTGGACGCTCACCAGTTGTGTGATGCTCACAAGCAGGAATAATGTATGGCTGGCAACCCTATTCGTCAGAGGAAGGCAGATAATTATTGAATGCACTTCACGCAGCAGTATTGGCATGAACTGAGGACAACTTACTTGACTTGAGTTGTAATTGCCTCCAGTGACAATACCTTTCTTGACCCAGTGACTCCAAGCAGCTCCAGGAAAGCCCCCATTACATCCAAAGCCACAAGTGTAACAGCAACTGACCAAGTTTTCAGCCGAGAGATGAGCATTGACTTCTCCCTTTGAGTGAATGCAGATACGATCTGACATGGCCTCTACAGCTCCAAAAGCCTGGAATAAAAAGAAAAAATGTGCTTGAAATGTTTACATCAACAAGAAAATTATTATTATTTACCCAGCAGGAACCACAAGATCCTTGATCTCTAATTTCTTGTATGGTGGGGCAATCTGGCCATTGTTCACGTGCATCAAATGCCTCTGGAATAGCCTGGTTACTAAACAATTGGCTAACATTCTTCAATGGAGGCATGTACAAGTTTGAATCTGGGTGCACACCCATCATTTGAGTCAGGACTCCCATTGGAAAGTTTTTACCAAAATTCCGTCCAGCCTAGAAATTTGAAACAAATTGTAGGTCAGTCACAAAACAGACAATTTGTATGTTACCTTCCATGTAGATTTCATAGAGTTGATGTGATTGATAAATTCATCTGACAAAGGATGAAAATATTTATTTGACTTCACTTTTTTGGCCTGGCTTGTCACCAGGACAACTGCAAAGATTATAGACAATACTGCCTTCATATCAAAAACTCTGTAAAGAAAATTATGTCAATGATAATTAAATTAGAAATGTTATAAAACATATGTTGCTCAGTACAAATAGATACACATACTGCCTGTTCAGACCTCCACAATGACAAAAAACAAACTAAAATTTGAACCAAAAAATATATATCCTTATCAGAGGGGAGGATTCAAGACAAAAGATGTATTGCGAAGAAATGTGGAGGCGTCACTCGATTTCTAGGTTGCTAATGGAAGATAACAATCACAACTTGACAAGCTCGAAACAAATAATTTCGTTACAGGAAAAAATTAGCCAAGGAACAGCGATGACATTTACAATTATACCTTTAACTCCACTGTAGGCGTCGTAAGCTGCAAACTTACTATTGCTGACTGTCAAATATGCTATAAAACTGTCGCTTGAAAAAATACGCAGTTAACTCAAAGAACTGCTTAAGAGAATTACAGGAACGTTTCTCTTTTGTTCGCATTAAAATTAAGCTACACATTGACAGGCCAGGAAAGTGCCTAAATAAAGTTGTCATACGCACGCAACAAGTTCTGAACTTTCCCGCTAGAGGCGCTGTATAATACTTTTTTGTAGTATTTTTTTTACAACAGATTTGATTTTGATTTTGTAATTTATCTATATGATTCTGCATTTGATTTTTAATTGGAAAAAAAACTTGAATAAACATGTCCCCCAGGATCGACAAAAACAACAGGTTCAACCTAATGGTGGTTAACCTTGTTTAACCTAAACTTACTTGAGCGGATGAATTACATGAATTATAACACACGTCAGCTTGATTCTGTGTTCCAAATTTCGTAAAAAATTTTAATAAGCATGCGTTGGCCAACCAAATTTGAAGATACACAGTGTAAATGAACTATGAACTCATTTGCCAGAATGATTAAATGTATTTCCCTCCACCATTGAATAATTGGCAGTAATTCAAAAGAATTACACGCCAAAAAGGGTTTAAATGAAATAACTAATAATAATGCGTGGTAATAATCGTCGCATGTCTTTGATATGTTTAAAATATCATTTTCAGTTGTGCAGCCCATGGGCTTCCAGCATGTGATCGTCATACCTACGAGAAATGAGAAGGTTAAAAAAAAAAGAAACATGAAGCAAATGAATAGAATTAATAACGGAGCTTAATTGACATTGATATATTATTGATTGGGGATACTTTTGAGCACACTCGGCGGCCATATCTCTGTGGCAAGTTTCAGTATAAGCCAAACGATAGAGAACGAGGAAGACGAGCAGATGCAGCACGGAAAAGTAGATGACACCAGCAGTGCGAGCTACACGGCTTGATAGGATCATTTGTCCCTGTAAATCGTCAATAGAGAATTATACAAAAATAATAAAAAAAAAAATGGAGGGATAAAGAGCCACGGCATGCGAGGATGGTAGAGAGGAGAGGACGGGAGTCAATTTCTCGTTATTTGTCGAACGTCTGGGAATTCGAGGCTTGCGATATATTTCACGTACCATCGAGTAAGTGATGCGCTCGAATGGACCCAGTTGAGCCAATTTACGTTGACGCTCCCTGCGAGAGAACGAAGCAAAAGGATCCAGACGATCCTCGTATTGGCGTTCATAAAGTTCTTCTGTCTCCGAGCTTATGGCTGCACCGGGATTCTTGGTTGCGCGCTACATGGAACGAGAAGAAGAAACTTGCGTGAAAACAAATCATGTCGACATACAAATCAATCAAACATTCTAAGGGGGGGGGGACACACATACCTGACCGGAATAGCTCTGAAGGAAGCGAACTTTCTCGTAAAGGGCTACGTTATCGGTGCGGAGACGCTCCACTTCGCTATGAAGTAACGCCATCTGCTGCTGTTGTTCTAGATTTTGAGCCTCCAGCTCTTGGTTACGTTGCCTATTGTGTATAAATAAATAAAAACAGCGTAAAATATGAGACGTGATTCATGTGACAAATGTAACGGGGTTGGTCTCTTGTAAGATATTTAGAGGTTGAACCTGAATCTTTCACGTTGGGCTTGTAGAATCGGTAGCAGAGTGACAGCCGTCTCCGAGTCTCCGCTAACCGGAGACATTCCGGCCGAAGAGCTTCTTCCAAACATGTTGACATCCTTAACAGCTTCGGCCACCCAGTCGTTGGCATTCATAGCTTGTCCCTGAAATAATTCAAACAAGTCAAAGCGCATATGAATATTGAAGTGGCATAATATATCCATTTCCTCGCGTGTAGCGTTTCGGCGATGTTATATCGTTCGTCAACTCGATTTATTAGTCTAGTTAACCAACTGCCGTGACACTAATGAAATCTTTCGAGTGTTTCATTTCTTTTTACGATTCTCATTAAGCGTCGAGGCGTTGCGCTCTTCACCGGATCCGATTCTGTCCTCCCCCCTCGTCAGTTTTGGAATTTAAAAAAAAAAAAGGAAACGAATTGAAACGACTTGAATCGAAATTCTAACGCCCAAGAGTTTGATATATATATTTTTCTCTAGTATAAAATGACCAATCAAGCTTGGCTGCCCAGCACACATATATAGTATACACACACTATACAGCTAGACAGGATGTCCTGTGTGCTCTCGTTCAATTGACGCGGCCATTGCAATCAATCTACTGTGTGTATACGTTAGTTTTCGTGCAGTTCAACAACTTAGCAGACGAGGCGAGTTTTATGAGACGCAAGAGCCGAGCTGTGAGTCGGTCACCATCAGAGCGAACGAGAGGATTTCATATGTGTCATATCACAAGCTTCAATAAACGTTGAAATCCACTGGCTGGCGTTGAAATTTGCACCCCCATGTCGGATGATTATCGTCCAAATGCAATTACATGCCACCACCACCAGTTTCCCCCCCTCGTCTCTCTTTACCCAGCACTTTGCTATGTATCCATGCTATCCGTGATTAAGAACATTCGTTCTAAGTGGCCATGCAGAGTCGGTAAGTTTCAGTGGTGGTGGCGGTGGCGGCCGTGGCGATCAGAAGCAGCGACGCAACCAACCAGACACATTGAGTAGAAAGCAGCAGCATTCAAGGCGACTTAAAATTTAACATAATTGCATTGGCGTCTGGAGAGAGAGAGAGAGGCCAGCATTGAGCAATAGAACGAAGGCCAAAGAGTGAGTGTATCTATATAGGAAATTGGTGGTGGAGAGCAAGTGTGATGGGTGTGGTATGGTTGAACAGCTAGAGAGACTTGAGCGCATTGAGAAGAAGAAGAAAGTAACGAGCTGCTGCTGGTACAGAGAGCGGAATCGCCCTCCCGAAATGGTTTTCACTGGCGGCGGTAACTCGGTTTGCTCTGGCATTGCATATACTTTGAAGATAGGTTCAGAACATCCTGATTTATTGACGAGAGCGGCGTGTGTGAGCTACACGCGCAGTCTAGTCCAGTCGCTCTTTTTCTCCCCAGCCAAAGCGCTGCCTATCCGCATTAAATATATAGATATAACTTCATAGATTTAAGAGAGAGAAACTGGCTGTGTGCACAGTATATACTGTTTATAGAAAGTATATATGTGTATATCGAAACCCGGCGGTATGTATCCTTTATACAGATGTATGTTCGTCTACTACTCGAAAGAGAGAAGGACGGGAAAAAAAAATAGAGTAGTAATAGTTGCTCTCTCACAAAGAGAAAAAAAAATGGGAGGAGAATGAAAGAAATATAAGTCGGGGCAAAAAGAATGGAAGAATGAAAAGAGAAAAAGAGAGGAACTCCCCGACAGGAAGCTGCCTTTTGAAGTTGGATCGTTTTGCATAAGTAAGGATAACCACATTTAAATAATTGAAACCCGCCTGATTCCCATGAGCAAACACATAGAGCAACCAACCTCCGGATGAGGGCTTATAAGGAGGCGAGCGCGCTTAGACTTTTGCTCTCTTTCTCTCTCTTATGTATCGATGGCGGATATATATACATGTACAACTCTCCTTCTACAGTATATAAATATAAATACACATACAATTTATCTGTATATACTGAAACGTACTATATGAAGAGTATATATGGATATTGATTTTCTTTTTCTTTACTTTCTCCTACTATTTCTTCTCTGTCTATATTATGATAGTAGATTCTCTGTCATCCACCAAAAAGAAGAAGAACCGCCGTGATCCGATCGAAATCCAGATGCTGGAAGAATGTTTCCTGTTTTCTTGCATGTTGCTGCTCTCTAGCTCTGGCCTTTTGGCTGTTGTGGGATGTGTTTCAAAATTCAACCAAATCATTTCTCAGTTCCTCTTTCTATAAAGAAAGAACACACACACACACACACACGGGATGCTGTCGACTTTTAGACACCCTAACCGAAATAACTTTGGCGATATTGAGCGACGATAGCGGAAAATAGAAAAATAAATAAAACTCTAAGAACCGATTGAAGGAAACGGTTATTTTCGTCATTTCTATGCAAGTCCTCATTTAATCGGAACCCCAAAATCCCGGCAGAACAAAAAAATATCCAGGATTGAAACAAAAAAACAAGTAAAGTTTGAAGAAAGGAAAGCCGGTTTGACATTGAATCGATGGCGCATTACAGAAATAATCAAGAAATAATTTCAATAAATCCTTAAGACGGGCGTTCTGATGGGAAAGCATCCATGCGGCACTGAGGCTCGAAGCTAATCTCCTTGATTTGCCTTGATCGGAGTCGGCTGGAGGGAAAAAAAGAAGAATCCATCCGACTATATAGGCGAGTTTCAGGGTCTCTCTCTCTCTCCCCTTTTAGTGAAATGTCATCAATCGTAGAGTTCCGTTCTGTTGGGTCCTGTCTATCACAATCAGACCTCGCTCTCTTGGCACTTCGTTAAGTCGATTCTGTCACGACCGGCACATCAACTTCGGTTCAAGGCATCAGCTCAACCTCCTTCTTCTTCTTCTCGTCGCTCGCCGTATAAAGCATTACGTATATACTTGCCTCCATCTCGTTATGAAATGTTTTCTTCCATTACGGATCGGCGGCGTTATGATGACTGACTGACTAGAACGGACGGAATAGCGGCACGACGATGATCCCAATCGTCAAGTCGCTTCTTATCATATTTTAAATTTAGACACAGGGGAAAAAGAGAGAGAGAGAGAGACAAGAGAGGAAAAAATAAGATCCTTTCGTACATTTAAACACTCACTATTTCTCTCTTTTAGACTCACAAAATATAAATTCTGATAAAAAAGGAAAAATAGGAGGGACATGACGATCGATGCAATTGAAGGAGGTTGAAAGAGGAGGAAATTGGGAAAAGGAGGAGCCATAGAGAAGTATAGAAAAGAGTGTACGTACGTATATACCCAAGTACGCGCCGTACATATTACCTGACGCCCGTCCGTGTTAATTTATGCCTAGCGGATCGAATTTTGACAGGGCGTTGCATGATAGCTGTCGAGGATCGCGTTATAGAAGGCCATCAGCCAGCGATCAAGTTACACGACACTTGGGAGTAGATAGGAGAAGCGGCTCGAGTGATATTGATAGAGAAAGGAGCCAACGCAGAGAGAGAGAGACGAGGAAACTTGAAAATGTGAGCAAGTAGTGAAATCGTTTTCAACTCGGCTCAATCTATCAATAACCTCCGTCCCCCTTTGAACCTTTGAGGGTGTGTGTGTGCCCATCTAACCCCCCTCCAAGCATTTCCAATCTTATCAAAGACTCGTGTCTGTCAATGGCACATCGTCAACTCACATCCCAGTCGACGGCGACTATTACGCAATGAAAGTATATATCGATAAGAACAAAAGGGAAAAAAATCGTTCACACTGACGGAGAAACCAGTTTGAAACGATCTTCCCCCCCCCCTGGAGCTAATGAATAAATCGAATGAGAAATCATAAATACCTCGGCTTCACCGCGATTGAGAGACGATAAATTTTGAAGACTGCTGACATCCAATTCCAGTTGTTCGATCAGCTCTCTTTGAGATTTGACCTCCGATTGGAGGCTGACATTTTCTGTCGAGAGTTGTCCAGTTTTCCCTAAACCACACAAAATGTATTGAATTGAAACAAGATCAACAAATAATTAACAACAACTTAAACTAAATTAAATTTACACAAACGCACTTAATCTATGGCCGTTCAAACTAAAACTAGGAATTGTTTCTTTTTATGTGTTGCTGAATGGATCGAATTGAAATCAAAACGAAGACTTTGTGTCAGCGTATGGAACAAGTGTAATGATTGAAATATCCAAGGAAAATCAAAAACGCGATCAAAAAATGTCAATCAATAAGTTTCAAGAAATCGAACAAGATATTGGAGAGAGGTCGTGGGTGGGGGAGGGGAGGGCCCAAAAATCGGGAAATACACACAGAAATTTTGGTTTGAAACAAAAAACGAAGAAAATTTGAACGAATGTGTAATTATCGTCCTATTTTCTCTTAATTGAAAAACATAAATTTCTGTATCCTTCATTTCTTTCCCAGAGGAAATCGGGGGGGAAAGAGACAAACGGGGGGGCCCAAATGGCGAGGATGTAGAGGAGATGTGGGGCGAGCGACACAAGATTGAACAAACAAGGTGACAAAACATACATATACACTGGAGGAGAGATAGAGTCAAAGAGACGAGAAAGAATTGAAAGAAGACAAGTTGGAAAAAACAAGAGAAAGGAATTGTAAAAGAAGAGAAGATGAAAAAAAGGATTTTTTTTTATATATAAGGCCATGGAAAAACGAGATTATACAGATTATGGGAGATGCGTTCATTTTCGAGAACGCATCGGTCGGTTTTTGTGTGTTTTATGTTTTATGTTTTACTATCCGTGTGAAAAACAATTCCATTCTCCCTGGACGAAAGAACAGAAATCATCCACGAAAGAAACAAATATGAATGAGGACAGTCAGTCAAGGTGTGCTGAGAATTGGAGAAAAAAATAATACGGGAGAGAAAACAAAATTTGGTAAATTCGAAGTTGAAATCAAATTCCATCGGGTCATTTTTTGCGCCTTTTCAATTTTTTCTTTCTTTTTTTTTGAAATTGTATGTACAAAAAAAAAAAAAACAACACACACATCTCTTCCGTTTGTTTTATTCTTCTATCTCTGTGGAATTTGGAAGATTTTGGTTGGTTGGTTTTTGTTTCACTTCTCATTGGGGCATGTCATCATCGTCAAATAACGACAACGAAACGGGAAGAAATAAAAAATCGAAGATGAAATTTGGAAGGGTGGACCTGCTGGGAGCAACACTCACGCAATAAATACTCGTTACTAAGTTTTTAGATATAAAATTGACCCAACTATTATATCCTCTTTTGTTGTTCATTTGAAAAATAGAAGACTTTTGCGTTGTGCGGATCGAAACGCCAAACACAATGCATAATCTTGCGAGGACGAGCGGATATCGGGAGGATTGTGTGTGTGTGTGTTTTGTTGTGTGCTGGATTCGATTAGCGAGTGGCAAACGTGCGTTGCGAGCAAGGAACGAGCAAGAAGAATGGGATCGAAGGAAAAAGAAAGAAGGAAGATAGAAAGCTAGAGAGAGAGAGACCAAAGAATTGGATGAACTCATCACGGGGATTGGCCATGGCATCACACACGAATTCGCCACCTTTTTGCGGGCGAATGAATCAGAAAAGGGGAACCCAACCACACGCGCACTCTCATTCGGTTTTCTTTCTGTCTTTCGTCATCTCTATATAACTATGTATACGACAGAAAAAACTAAATAGATTTGAAATTTTAAAAAAAAAATGGAAATGATTTAGGCCGAGGAAGAAGGAGAGCGATACAGAGAGATATGGGGCGAGGAGCGGGGATTAGGAGTCATTTTTCACTCTTTCAATAGTTTTCTCTCTCTTTTTGCTGCATGACGAATATCTAGAAAAGAGGAAACGAATTTTTGTCTATATTATATAATAACACACACACACGCAGACATAGGCAAGCATCACGCACGAATACTTGAACGAACATGAGACGAAGAGGCCCACAGGGAGAAATACAAAAACTGTGTAAAATAAAAAAAGAGACATGGTATTTTCTTCTTTTCTTTCAAAATGAACATCTAAAAACAACAACAAATTCTTCACCCATCCGACATTTTGTTTTCTCACGCGGTTATTACATCGATTGATATATATAAGTCAGAAAAATATATAGTTACAATCATCGAGAAAAAATACGGAGAAATAGAGAGAGTTATTTATTATTTTTTTGGTGGGAAGAGAGAAACGAACGAACGGACGCACACAGCCCAATGAAAAAAAAAGAGGAAATTAATTAATACTCTCCCACCCCTCGACATTCATCCAGCCCATTTGAATATTGAGGTTAAAAGGGGCGCACAAAAAAAAGAGCGACCGGATATATAAATTAAATATATCGGGACCAACGAACGAAAATGAAAATCATCTATTTACATAGAAAAACGCAACATTTTACTTCTTTTACTTTGAACTTACACACAATTATCTACCATGTTTGAAAAAAAAAACGATTTCAAAAGAAAAACAAAAATGTCTATGGCGCGCTAGAGACCGACATGCGTTCACTTAATGGAGAGAGGACGTTTAACACAATCAATACATCTTATTATTATAACCCAAAAAATTTCATTTTCACCTGGCGGTAGTATATTATTAATGGAACCACTTAACAGATGGATAATTGCAGAAGGATTGAAGTTGAAAGAAAAATTACACCCTCCCGACACAATTACACGCACACTGCAACCGAACAGAAAAATACAAAAACCAAATTAACGAAACCGAGAGATTTAATACCGGACAAGTTGTCTTTTCTTCATTTAAATTTTTGTTTGTTTTTTTGTAAATTTTTTGCATGTCAATAAACCACCCCCCACCCATTTCCTGCTTTGATTCATGAAGACAAAAAAATGACAATCGCAAATGTAACTAAATCATTTCTAAATACGAATACACACAATGCATTTTTTTGTTTGTTTTTACTTTCACTGGGCCAATGTTACGATTTAGAGACCTTCGGCATTTCATCAATTTTTTACTTTGAATTTGTTAAAAATTGGAGGTCAGAACGGGTGTAAGAAGCGGAAAAATTCCCAAACAAAAAACGGAAGCTGCTTCTCTTTCTCGCCAATTTCTAAAATCAACATCTAACAAACCAAAATGGGAACAAAACAAAAACAAAACAAAACAAAAACCAACAAAAAACAAAATAAAATAAGACGACATCTTTGGAGTCGGATGAGATAGACAAGTGAGGAGGAGAAAATTTGTCTTTTTTGTTTTGCTTTTTTTCTTTACACAATAACTTAATTGGTTAAGAAGAGTTTTGATGACAAATGGAAACAACACGCGCGGGTTTCGTCGTCTGTTCCTCTTATTGTTGGTTTGTGTGTTTGAAAATGCAAAATAGGCGGCGCGCCAGAGTTTTTCGGTGGTTTGCCCCTTCGTACACCGGATGGGTGTAGTGATGTCGGTGTCAACCACAAAAACGCCATACAACAGAGGCAACCGAGTAAAAAGATGTATAGGATCAAAAAAATAACTGGCGTCGTAGTATAAGAGAGGAGGAGGAACTGGTAATGAACGGGTGACACGAAGCGAATGTCACACACACCCAAAATAAATGGGAGGATATTTTTCTTTTCGTTTTTTTTTTTTTTTAAATTTTAATTTCATTCAGAAGAAGAGAATAAAAGGAAGGGTTCTCATCCTAAATAGCAGCGTACGTGTAAATGAGGAATCAAAATTTTTTGAAAAAATCCCGCGCTGACTTATTCAAAGAAAATGTTTTGTTGTGATTTGCTTCGTGAACTTTTTTTTTGTCCCCAATTTGATTAGTTGGTTATTGTTTTTGTTTTTTTTAAATTTTAATAACAGCTTTTTCTCTCCCTCTAAGATCCCATTTGTATCATTTCTTCTGCCCGTTCTGACCACCAGGTGGCACTTTGACGAGACCTGCGTTCGGCTATCATCTACCGCCGATTATCACACACGTCAAAACCCTTCCCATAGAAGTAGACACAAAAAAAAAGCGAAATAATGTTTGACCAAACAACTTAATTGATAATAATTAATAATAATCATATTTATAATAATTAATAACAAACAATCACACACTCTCGCATTCGGTCCGCGCATATCGATTTTTGTTTTCCTCATTCATCCACAAACATTTTTGTTTTTTGAGAGCAGAAATTGCTCTGACTAAAAATAACCATTATTTTTTAAATATTAAAAATTGTCGGGGGAACATTTAAAAAAAAAAAAAAACCAACCCCACCTCGGCTGTGTTGTACCGTTCTCTCGTTTCCTTATTTAAATAAAATTCAACGAGAGACATGGAGGAGGAAGGGAGGGAGGAAGTTGCGTGATGGCATTTATGGCGATGAAGAGCACTGGAGAAACGTCTAGACGTATAGTTCAGCTCCCAAGTTGTCACCTAATCGCTTCACGAATCACACACACCGAAACACAACACGAACGCACACAAACACACACACAATGTTTCTTCGATTGATTGAGGAAGGAAGGAAGGAAGGAAGGTTAAGATTGTTCGTTGTTGTCGTCGTCTTTGGCTTCCGATTCGTCGTCCATCTTGTCCTCATCCGATGAGGGCGAAGGGGAAGGTGAGGCGCGACGAGACGGACTGATGCTTCCGGCGCGCCGGTGATTCAATCGTTTGGGCGACATTTCTTCTTCGTCGTCTTCCTCATCGTCGTTGTCGTATTTGTCGTCGTCGTCGTCGTCGACGGTGCGTACCGACGGCCGCTCGGCCGACGAATCCCGACCGCCAAAAGTCGATGGATCCTTTTCGACGAAATTATTCAAATTGGCATCGACGCTGTGAAAGTGTTTCGTTTTCTTCTTGTCGCGCTCTTCGCTACTGTCACGCCCACCATCTTCCGACTCGACACGGTCACGCACGGCCGAATTCTGTTGCCAGTGCGGATTGACCCATTGCGGGGCGGCAGGTTTGCGACTTCTTCGAGACGATCGAGCAGCTGCCTGAGCAGCCGGTCCCTCCTGAGACGTAATGCCAAGACTGGCCGCCGTCTTGGCCGAAGCGATCATCGACATCAACGGACTGGGCATTTTGACAGGTGGACGGCTGTCACGTCGGCGATCCAAATCCCTGTGCGGCGTCGGTCCCGTCCGGCTCGACGTGTCCGATTCACAGTCACTGTCTTCGGCGTCGGAATCACTTTGACCGAGAGCGGCAACGCGTTGCCTTGCCAACGTCAAGTCCAGTCCCTCGGCACCGGGTGCCATGTCCGGCGAAGGGTTGCCGAGACCCATACAAAACTGCGACAACATGCCCGTGGCGTAAAACGGGTAGGGCATGCCCAGGGAGGCCATCATGTTCAAATTACCGGCCAATTGAGGCGGCAGTCCGGCCAAAGAGGCGGGCAAAGTCATGCCACCGGCGCCGGCGCCAGGATGATGACCACCACCGCTGCCACTTGTCGTGTTATGATGATGCCCGGCTCCAGAGCCTTCTTCACCGGAGGCGACCTGCATCTCGAACAGACGCTGGTGGAAGAGAAGCCGAAAATGAATGGGATCAAACTGTCCCGAACTCTCACGACCACCGTTGGCCATAGCGGCCGGTGAGGCCGAAGACGAGATCTCTTCCTTGGTGGAACAATCCAACGAGTTGGATTGTTGCTGCTTGAGGCGCATGCGGTGGTTGTGGAACCAGTTGGTGATGGTCCGCGTCGACAGGTTCAGCTCCTGGGCCAAGAATTCCATGGCCGACGTGCTGGGGTAAGGATCCAAACTGAAGGCCAATTTGAGAGCCTCTTTCTGCTGGTCAGAAAAGAGAATGCGCTGTTTCTTGGCCGGTGATGGAGACGAAGAGGACAGCGAGGCGCCGGCGCCCGTCGTCGTTAGCGACGTCGGTTGATGATGGTGGTTGGGATTGCCGCCGTAAGGTGACGGACTGCCACCCATGGAGCCGTCGTTGCTCGAATTGTCACCGCCCATAAACGAGTTGGTGTTACTGGAAGCGTTGGAATTCGGTCCAGCCGCATCGGTATTGCCCATAGGGAAACCCAAATCACGTCGACGTTTGCCGGCCTCTCTTCTCTCGGTTTTCAGTCGCTGGATGTGCTCGATGTTGCGAGGATCACTCAGCCACAGTTGCATACGGATAAAAGGCTCTCGTCCCTTGATGCTCAACATGTGCCACGGTTTCGGCTTGGAGAGCAACTCGGAAACGGATCCTTGAGACAAGCCCAGAACGGCCTCACCAAAGATCTTTTGTCCGATGTTGTTGGCTAGGAGGACTTCTTTGATCTTGGTCGTCATTCCTTGTGTGTCCAGGTCTTGCGTCAATGCAGCCAGCTCGTAGACGCTGTGAGCCGGCAGAGAATAGGCGGCCAATGTAGGAATACCCGATCCAGTTAGGCCGGGTGTGTGTGTCAACCTGTCGTCCATGGGACTAGGCGTCAAGCCGTTGCTCGTGGCGTTGTTATTATGGCCGCCCAGGGGAGTGTTGGACAGCGATTTGCTGATTGACGAGCTGGAATTCTTATCACTCTTGACCAGAACGGGAGACTGATGCAGTTGTTGTTGGTGTTGTTGCTGCTGGTGCTGGTGCTGGTGCTGTTGGGCCATCTGAGAGGCGAGGCTACGCTGGTTGAGGCTCGACTGTGCCGACATGAAATGAGCCAATGTGGCACCGTAAGTCAGACCACTTAGGGATGGGACTTGATCGACCAGACATGGACGAATTCAAATCCAATCCGGTTCCATGGGTCAACATAGCGCCGGCAGGACCTCTGAGGCCATGAAGTGCTAGCGCTGAATGGGCCAAACTGTTTGGCGATAAATCCATACCACCGGTGGAATTGCCGCTCGACATGGCTGGTGAAGTGGCCGGCATCGATGTAGGTGTCATCATTTTGGCCACTGAATTCTTCAAAGCCGCCGATTCTGTTTGAAATAAAACAAAATAACACAGTTGATCAATCAAAATCTAAAAAAATTCAAATAAATCGCAAGAAAAAAACAAAAATGTTTAAATAACGACGTACGTGGAGATCCGGAATAACCGCCGGTCCTCATCAGTTTCTCTGGTGCGATTTTGTATTGAGAGGCGACCAATTTGTGAACGGCGTTCTCGTCTTCCAAGAAGATTTTCATACGTATAAAAGGTTCGCGGCCTTTCTGGGTCAGCATGTGCCACGGCTTAGGTCTGGCCAGCAAATCGGAAACGGAGCCCTGAGATAGGCCCAAGACTGATTCGCCAAACAGCCGTTGGCTGATGGAATACTGGCTCAACTGTTCTTTCACCTGGAAAATCAAATCAAATACATATAACAATTAGAATAGAATTCAAATTCAATTGCACTTTCATTTCAGTTTCATGAGTTCAACGATCAGCATCCCCCCTTCCACAATGCCGTTCTTTTGTTCCATCTCTCCTACGCACTGTTCAGAGTTACGTGTGCGTTTCTATTGATAAGAGTTGCGAAACCCGAGGAGAAAAGTGAACGCGGGAGAGAATGGCAGGTGCATATGCATCAAAAGGGAAGGGCTTTTGAACGGTGGTTCTCTTTACATCACTATTGAATCTCAACGAACAATTGATCCAGGCCGTCCAACACAAACACACACAAAATAGGGAAAGAGCTAGGGAGAATGGATTGTATCGTGACTTGTGGCACGCCTGTGTGCGCACAAACTCAACAGACAGAGAAACACACTGAGGGAGAGAGAGAGAGAGAGAGAAGGTGCACAACAACAACAACAAGTCGCGAGGTTTCGTGAATGCGGCACCGGTAGGGTTAGAGCGAGAGAGAGAAGAATAAGGGTGGGAATTTGGTTTCCGAGTCCTTCCAGGTATTTTCAATTAGCTACGGCCGCGAGACAATAGAAGCTGGTCTGCTGGATACTCGTATTCCCTCCACCCGTTCAATGTTTCGCCATCGGCGTCGGGATATTGAAACAAGGGAGCTATATAGAAGAGTGAACGCTATTGTAAACCGTTGAAGAAGGAGCAACGGGAGCTATTGTGCCGTGTTTCGGTAACCGTGTAGTCCAACTATTCCGCCACTAGTAGTAAGTAGTAGTAGCTCAGCTATTGTGTGGCCTCCCACTGCTACCCGCTAGAAGTTATCTAATAGCCAACAATGCAAGTCAGGAGCAATCCAATGCAATGAGAGGAGAGAGCTCTCTTTTCTACCGACATGAAGCGATCAAGACGCGTAGTTTGACTGCAAAATCTTGGCATTCTCTGCGGCATTCTGCTGCTCTCAGACTCTCTAGTCTTTAATGAGTTATTGATTGAACTTATTGTTAGAAAATGTGGATGGAGGAGAATGCTGGCAGCCAAATTAAATTCGACTCTCCACACAGATGCGTGTGGGTGTAATTTCCAATGTTGGGGGGAATGGGAATGAGCCGGATGTTAAATTCTAACGAGATACACACACAAGGAGGTGAAAGACACGACATTTACCTTTTTGACGATGTCCTCTGTGTTGAGGTTCTGGTAGGTGTCAAACTGTTGCTGAGTGATGGGAGGCAGAATGGCTTTCATCGGCCGTTGCGTCACTTGGGGCAAGGTAGGATTGGCCGGCTGAGACATCAACGAGTTGGTGATGGAAGCGATGCGCTGCAGAGGTGAAGCCACTCCGCCTGCTCCAGTCACTCCAGAGCTAGGGCCGCCACTTCCGGTGGGAGCTGTCGTCGCCGTATTGGATTCGTCCGGCGACAAGCTGGAAGACGGGCGAAGGATGTTGTGCAGAGAATGCGGCATAAAGAGACCAATCGAATTCTCCGCCGATTTAGACATGTGAGACAAGTTGTTGTTGCCCGTCTCGCCCGTCACGCTCTTGCTCCGCTCTCCGTTCTCACTCGAGTTGAGGAGAAACGACGAGGATTTGTTTGAGATTGACACAGTCGATCTCATCTTGCTAGCGTCACGCTCTGAGCTCTCCTCGTCGCTCCTGACGCTCCCGGCTCCTGTGGCACTCTTGGGAAGCGACAGGTCTTGCGGGAAACCATTGCTGACATGTTGTTGTTGTCCGGTTGTTGTCGACGTTGTAGATTGATGTTGACTTCCGGCGCTGCCAACGGGTGTGGAAGTGAAATTGCCGGTTGTCGTCGACGTTGTTGTAGTTGTGGCCGTCGTCGTTGTCACATTGGCGTTCGATGACGAAGAAGAAGAAGTCGGTGGCTGCATCAACCGATTCAGCTCCTGTTGGTAAACATCCAGGGCCATGCGGATCTCTTCGGGTGATCGTTCAAAGAGTGCGCTAGTGTAGGATCTGAACCCAAAATGAAAATAAAAACAAAACGGAAAAAACGGTCAGTCAGCACGTCTCGAAAAATAAAAAAATAAAAACTTTGATCGCTTTTAGAGACAATTTTTTTTTGGTCTCTCCTATTTTCGTTCGACGAGCTATACTACACGTTTAAGGAATGTTGTTTTCCTTTTTTTTTTCAAAGAGTCGAAATCGCAGAAGAGTGATAACAAACGGAGTAAAAAAAAAAATAGACCAACGAAATATTCAAAGAGACAGAATGAGAAAGAGCGGCGAAGCATGTTAAGACCATTAAATTTTTCTTTAACAAAAAAAAAAGGGGGGAACTTCTTCTATCTTGTTGTAGTTGCTGTCGTCGTTGAACGGACGCCAAAGTGATGAACGATAGGGCGACACGAATGCCGGGCAACAGTAAATCACTCTGATCACACCATCTCATGGTCTAATCATTTCTACACTTCAATTTCGTCGTTTCATTTTTCCTTTTCTCTTCTCTTTTTCGTTCTCCTTTTTTTTTCAATTTTCAGGGATTTAGAAACGGGTGTGTTGACACGTACCTGTGATTGTAATCGCGGAGATTGGAAGCCACAGTCCTGGAACCGGCGCCGCCTCCGGCAAGGGCGGATAATCCGGATAGGTGGGCCGGATTGAACGCGGCTGGATTGAAACCAGCCGGTGAACCACCAGACATCATTTTGGCCAATTCGTCGTGATAAATGCGCAGAACTTGTTCCTGTGAGATGTCGTCGTGGTCGGGTTTGCGTCCTCGACGCTGTTGTTGTTGTTGCTGCTGTTGTTGCTGAAGGAACATGTTACTACTACTGCTGTTGTTGTTGTTGTTGTTGTGGCTAGATGAGGAGGTGGGAGTTGTAGTGGTCGTAGTGGCACTGGACGTTGATGTGGCATTGGCTGCGGCCGAAGAGCAGATCGGTTCCACTTTCGGTCCGGGCGATGGCGTCTACCGGAAACAAGAAAACAAAGGAGAAACGAAAAAATAAAAAAAACAGGTTAAGAAAGAAAGAAAGAAAGGGGATAAATAATAACAAAACGATGGATACTACGATACAAACAACATGGATCGTCGACGTCATTCGCATGCCCGCCGGCACACAATATCAAACCAAGCTTTTTGGATACATGTACAACATAAAACAATAATAATAATAATCATCATCTTCTTCTTCTATATCGACCATCATAACATACAATAACAGCGAGCTAAATAACCGAAACTTCTTCTCTCTGAGCTTCTTTACAAAAGTGAGAACTAAAACTACGTATGATAAAGGGGGGAGGTTGGGTTGGGTTGGGTTGGGTTGGTTGGCCTGCAAAAATATTTCATTTTAATGCCAGGGTGGGTGTGCAACGAAACGGTCCATTTAATGTCCAGACGTGCTCGTTTTCTTGGTCGACTCTCGAAACGAACGGAGCCGCACGGTCTCACCCGCCCCCACACACGGGCGATATTTTCTCTTCTTCTACCGTGGGGTAGTAGTAGCAAAGAGAAGCAGACTGTTCCAACATGTTTTATTGAGAGCGACTGCTAGACCAATATATACTAAATATATACCACACCATCCCCCTCACAGCCAACAACATGAAAGAAAGTAAAACAAAATCGACTGCCTTTTGTTTTGTTCTTTTTTTTCTTCCCCGACTTATTTGTCAACTTTTACCCAATTTTGAATGGCTCAAATATGTACGTAAAAGTGAAGTGTTTGTTCTTGAGTTTTTTTTTGGTTTTTTTATTATTATCATTAGTAGTAGTAGTAGAATCGTTTTAATATATACCTGTGTTTGGCTGGGCGGTTTGCTCTCGTCGCTCCCCGAATCGTCGACTTGTTGCGCCCGTAGAGCGGCGCTGGCCTCGTGCAGGATGTGGGCGATCCGTTCCTCGGTAACGGCGCTCTCCTCCGTTTTGGTCGCTACTGACGATCCCCCCGTTTCTTTTCCTAGAAAATAAATAAATAAACAAACAAAAAAAAACAAGGATGTGAACGTCAGTCTCGGCGATAATTACACGTTGTCTCATTCCGAAATTACACGTCCGTCCGTCTCAACTCGATGATATCAAAGTAAAGAAGAAAAAAAACAAAAACAACAACAAAACCAAATAAAAAAAACAACATAAAAAGCCATTGAAGCGTGGGATCAAGCGACCAGGCGTCAACGAGAGAGTTTGATCAATGAGTTGACTGGAGCGGGACTAGTCAGTGAAGGGAAGGATATGATCAGTTCTCCTTTTTTATATATATCATATTTTACTTTTGTTGTTTAGTTTTGTATGCCCCACATTTAAGTATAGATACGAGAGGAGAGAAATGGATGGATAAATCTCTGGTAGATGAAAAGAAGTCTGAATGAAAAAAACAAAACAAAACACAAGTTGCCACAGAGCGTGACCGAACGATACTCAAAAAAAGGCAGCAGCTTTCTTTTCTTTCATTCTTTTCTCTAGCTGCGCACAACATTTTCACGAGTCGGGAGAGCTATTACTACCGGTCTTTCTTCGACGCTTTTGTTGTCTGCCTTATTTTAAAAAGGTGTTTTTTTTTGTTACTTTATTAGAATGATGTTGTTACGATAGCGAAAATCTTCTTTTCCCCCCCGAAAGAAAGAAAGTACCAGACAAAAAAGGAAAACTAATAAGTTGGAAGAAACTAAACATAAAAAAAACAACAACAACACACATATGTGGATATAAATAAAAGGTAACACAAAAAAGTAAAAAGAAATTAAAGGGAACAAGCAAAAAAATAAAAAAAAATAATAAAAGAAGATGGAGGGACAGCTGGAGAGATGATGGATGATGAAACGTCAAACATCTATCTATCTCTTTTTCTTCCATCTCTCTTGCGCGTTTGTCGTCTCTCGGGCTGCCGGCCTTGAAATAGAACTTTTTGGCTGGCGGGCAAAATTGGGGAAAAATCGAGGTACACAAAAAAAAATGAAATCCAAATAAAAGTAGAAGATGATTCGATCTGAAGCAGCACGAAATGAGAAGTTGAGCGTAAGGAGGCGATGAGTTTTCCTTTCAGGAGAGAGAAGGCATTAAAAACAAGAACACCGATGATAAGAGACTGAACTGGCAACAGCTCAAGGGCTCAAATCGCTTGAGATGATGATCGCATTTGCGCTCTTATTATAAATAGCTCGATGCGATTTAAGATTTATCGAAAAAATGTCAGATCACACTATATACTTTGACTTGATGACTCTTAATTGGAAAGAGGCATTCAAGCTATGCTTCGTCGATGACAATTGGTCGTATCGGCTAGAGGAGAACATTCAACAAGAAAAAAAAAAAAAAAAATCCCTGGCGGCGGACGGTCGGTCGTTTGTGTTTTGTGGTCCAAACGCCACCGCCAAGTTGACGAATGCCGTCAGTTTGATCTTGCGGGAGTGCCCATTAGGGCGCTGCCGCCGCCCTGGATCATCATCATGTCACATGCTTCTCCTTCTTCTTCTCCTATTCTCTCTGCGCTCTTCTATAAATATATAAATATACATGCATACACACGACAGCGTATACATATCGTGTGGTACGCATCTATAACGAGGTCGCCACGCGATGAAATCATCGCTGCCTTGTTTTCGATCATCAATTTCTGTTGAATTCTCTCTTCTGCTCGCTGCACAGTCCAGCACACGCATCTATAAGAACTTGCATCGCTTTTTTATTTTTAGAAATCTCAACCAAAGTAGTCTTAACACATTGAATGACGTCACAACTTCACCAGTTATTCAATATCAATTCCTATCGTCGGAACCGATTACGAGCGGAAATTGTGTAAATCAGAAATTTTTCTTATTATAACAAAAATGGGTTGGAAAGAAGAAGAAGAAGAAGAAAAGTTACAAGGCGGCGCTAAAGGCCTCGGGGATGATAAGTCGTTAATGAGAGCAGTGCCGTGTAGAGACCATTCATCACCTTCTTCTTCTTTCTGTGTAGTTGCTTCGTTTTTCATCCTAGGGGTACCACCACCACCACCGATTTAAGGAGGTCTTTTTTTCTTTCCAAAATGAGTCGGAGGGCGCAAAGTTAAATAAAAATATATCTAAAAAAAGGAGTAGTAGTAGTAGTAGTAGTAGTAGTAGCAGTTGTGGTGGTGGTAGCAATAAGAAAGAAAATAAAAAAAAATAAAAAAGAACTCGACAGAGATAAAAACACACGCAGCAAGAGGTCTACCGTCTTTACTTCTACAGGGTTCTCCTGAATAAGAAGAAGAAGAAGCATTGGCCTAACCGAACCGGAGCCAAAGGGGGTTTTCATCTCTGTTTTTTTTTTTCTCTCTCTCCCTCCCGGAGGATATAGCGTGTGAAACATGACAGAACGCGTCGTTCGGTCGTCGCGTTCCCGATGTTGTGACCCTCATCCGCCGAGGCTAAAAGACTTTTTCGAGAGGTTGTCATTTGGTCTTTCTTTCTCTTATGTCCTTTGTGGAATGACAACAAACAACAACAACACAAGCAAAGAGAGAGAGAAAAAAATATAAATATAACCGACGTCGATGTCAGAATAGAGGGGAGAATTAAAGATGAAAAAAAAAAACAACACAACAACCACACCCTGTTTCCGGTGCGACTCTAATCTCTATTTTAAAACATTTTTTTTTTTTTTTCTTTTTTTTCCATTTATTTCGAATTTAATTTACAATTCCAGCTGCTTTCCCTCTCTTTATTTTTTATCCTGTTGTACTCTGGCTTCTCCTTATAGTCGCCAGTAATGATCATTAAAAGCTGAAATTCCAAGCGTCCGCTTTATATTTTTTTGGGTATTTATTATTATTCTTGTCGGCTCTCTCATTGCCGATAGGTGGTGATAGTAGCTGCGTTTCTTTTCTTTCTTTGACTGTTTACATTATAAATAATATCCTCCTATTCATTCGTATCATTCTGAATAAATGAGAGCTAACATCAGTCTCTATAGGTTCTACGAACAAAAAGGAAAAAAAAAAATGTCCCCAACATAAAACGGTGACTGAGGAGAGAGGCAAAAAAAAACGACGAATCAATGAATTGATCAACAAAATTGAATGGGGAAAACCAAATGAAAAGAATTGAATGGAAATGAATGACGTTTTTTTTTTTGTTGAATCGTATCAAATATACCAAACTCAAGTAGAGTAGTATAAGAAGCCGTTACTAACAGAAAATCAAAGAAAAGAAAAAAGTAGTAGAACAATTATACGTCAAGTGACTGTAATTGCATTGATTATTATCCATACAGCAGCTTCTACTATATCCACTTTTTTTCTTTTCTCTGACTGCGCGTTTACGAACAATCGAACATATCGAACGGCAGGCGACACACACACAACATCACAAAACTCACCACAAACCACAGACCCAACACACACACAGACAAAATCCAAACAGACGGAGAAATCGACACGACCGGCAGCTGTTTTTTTTCCCACCATTCGTCTATCTACTATGCGCGAGAGTTGGAGCGGCTGGGAATTTCTTTTTCCACTTTTTATCATTCCTCCCTCCGTCTCTCTCCCATAAGCGATCGTTCAATTGTTGAATCAATCTTAGATTACACGCCGATAGAAAGAATAAAGAAAGGCAACAAGAGGGAAAGGAAGGAAATCGGGGGGGGGGAAATGGCGGAATTTGACGTCTATTTTCTTGATCGTGGGTGTCGGCATAATGCAATCACCTTTTGTTGCCTGAGATTTCTTCTTTTTTATTTCTCTAAAAAAATAAAACCAACCTTCGAAAATATTTAAAATTAAAAAAAAAGGATGGAGAAGGGCAATTGACGACGATGCCAAAATGTCGAGTCTATTGCGTCACTTTTGCGCTGTCACCCAAAAATGACTTTCACTTTGATGTCTTTTGATTATAATTAAAAAAAAAAAAATAAAAAATAGCCAACAGAAGCGGCGAGCCAATCGGCTTTCAGGTAACATTTCACGAGAGAAACAAAACAAAACACAAAAAAGGGGGGCAACCGACAGGAAGATAGAAAACAACAGAGAAGAAGGAAGACGACGACTAATTATTGTCGACGACGATTGCATACAATCGTTACAGCTGTCGAGACCTTGGGATCCATTGAGCTCAACGCTTGACTGGTTTAGCACAGAGCCGTAGTGACGCACTTGCACGTTTTTCTCTCTCTTTTTCCTTTTGATTGTGTTTTTCGTTGCCTCGCTGTTGCTACCTTGTCATTTAAGTAACTTACCCCCCCCCCCCCCCTGCAAACAGAGGTAACTGTCTTGTACAGTACGTACCTGATGATCTATCCCTATATAGAAAAGACCTTCTTTGTCTATTTTTCTACTCTACTAGGTCATGTAAAATATCTTTCAGGACTCTTTTAAAACTTTTGGTTTCTCTCTCTCTGCCCCCTCAAAGAAAAAGATGAGAATAAATATCTCTCAGCTCAACGGCTAGTAGCTAAATTTAAATCCTCCCGCTGAGCTCGGCGAGTTGCCACCACAGCCAAACCGATACACTCAATACCATCAGCAGTTCAGCACCAACGACCGCCAACGAAAGAAAATGGGGAAAGGCAAACAAAAAGAAAATTGAGTTTTGTTTGTTTTTTCACAGAAACACCGAACATACACGACAAACTATCGAGAATGAGTCTATGAGACGCTCGGGAATTTTCATCTCTGACAAGTTTTTTTTTTTTTTCAGTTTGCCCTACACGATCGACCCAACAACAACAACCAACGCAAATAGAAAAAAAAAATAAATAAAATCTAAAATTCTCCAAATGGGAAACCGATCCAAATATATCTCCGCCGCGTCCCAGAGAATCCAGGGTGCGGATGGCCGATGAGCCTGACAACATTTTCCGTCTTCGTTCTTTTTCTTTTTAATTTTTTTTTGCCGTTGTTGCGTGTGGTTATTTGACGTTGCACATGTGACGGGATTGATTGGATGAACATGTCACTGCGATTGGCGGCAAATGACTCTTTCAGCAGCCGCCAAGGATATAGACGAGAGATACGTCGTCGTTGGAATTAAGACAAAAAAAAATCAAGAAAGAAAGAAAGAAGGTAAATATCAAAAGATCACGAGAGGGGTGCAAATCGGGAAAGAAAACAAAAAAAACACAAGAATAAGTAAATAAATAAATAGACACACACACACAAGAAAGAGAGTGGGACAAGTTGAAGAACGACACACCCTCTTCTTCCACCTCGTTTTACCTTTAAAAAGAAACGCGCTCAAAGATATTCCGAGGCATATTACCGGAACGGAAGAAACAGAAACGAGAGATAGTATTAAGAGAGAGAGAGAGATGTGTTTCACATATGTCCGTTAAGAGGCTTAACAGATCACCAGCACACAAGCAAATGACCAAACCCGTGCACTCTCCCTTCTTTCCTTCCTTTCGTCTCGTTATGTATTTATAGATAAAAGTGGACGACAAGTTGTAAATTTTTGAATGTTTTTCTTTAATAAGGCGATGAGATGGATACGTTTTGTTCTACTTGCACTTGTAGCCAGCCAATATCTGCCTGTGTTACGTAAGTAGGTACTATCGCAGTCTGAGCGAAAGAAGAAGGAAAAAAAAAAAGTTTTGTAAGAGTCGGCCATAATGGGAGGCGAAGGAGTTGAGGGAAGCTCTTTCTTGTCTCAATGAAAAAGAGTACAGTGAGATGAGAGAGAAAAGGAGGGAACTATAAGGAGCGCCTACAACTTTTCTCTTCTCGAGATTACCGGGTACGGGGGGATCGGATCCGTTGAGTATCCGGACAACATCCGCGCGCGCACGACACAGAAAAGAGAATGAAAGTTTCATGCTGATTTCCCTTTTTTATTTGATTGTAATTATTGACACGGTCTCTTCTACACAGAGATCTGACCTCCATCTCATTCAAAAAAAAAAAAAAGTCTGTGAAGAAAATGAAGTGAGCCGGATGCCGGGATCGCCAAACGGCCTGGCAATATGGAAATCAGGTCGTCGTTGGTTGGTCGGTTCTGTCATCCGATTCGGAGCGATTTCCCTTTCGAGTCGTTGGTGAATGTATAACATACATCATTCGTTGGTTCTTTTCTTTTTCTTTAGATTTTTCTCCAGCCAGCGGGGGAAGAGAAGAAGAAAAAAAAAAGTTTGTTCATTAAGATGGACCTGATTGAGAGGGAGGGAGACGGAACTCTTCTCATACTTCCATCCATTGAGATTGGGATAACAGAAAAAGAGCAGCAGCAAGAAGAAGAAGAGAGAGAGAGAAAAAAAAAGGGAAAAACGAGCTTCATTTAATGATACCCTCGACGGCAGCACTAGGGCGAAGCAAAACTTTTTCTTCTTCCTCCTCTTTTTTGATTTGACTCTCTGTCTGTTTCTCTCTCTCTCTCTGCTCTCTGTGTATATTTGCACGGCTTATATATATATAAGATGGACGGATGCCATTGCGACTCTTCCAAACTCCCCAAACGTCGGGGCTGCATGATAGTCAAACGCACACTTACTTTTGGTAAACTCCCACACTGCCAACATGACGTCGTCGTCGTCGGCGCAGAAAACGAATCCCTGATTAAACCTTCTTAGTTTGCATCCGTTTGATAAAGACGGTCGTCCATCGCAGCCATCAGCTCCAGTTTGTACGTCGACTACCCAAACTCTCGTCTCCTTTTTTCTCGCTTGCTTATTTTCATCTGTTTTTATCGGTACTCATCATCATCGACGGGCAAACTAGACGAGGCCAGAGAGCCAATCAACCGCCCTCCATGCCAGATAAAGAGAGAAAGATGGTAGTAGCTAGTAGTAGTATTACTCTATAACACTACTGGAGGGGGGAAAAGAGAAGAAGAAGAAGAATAGATGAACGGAAGAAGAAGATGGATCGAAGCTATGGCTGGCGGCGTGAACTTTCGGGGCTCATTTCTTCTCATAATTACACCAAGACTCGCAGCAGCACACATTGGAGCTGATATAGTTTGGTATAGTTACAAGAAAAAAAACGAAGAAGAAAAGAAAAAAAAAAAAACGAAAGAGTAATCATCATTTGATTAGAACTCATTTCCTGGAGTGTTTTTCGAGGTCCTTTTGCCTATTGCAAAGTTTTCGAGACTCTCGTTGGACCGCGAAACGACAATGTCTTCATCGTCGTCAGTTATAAGAAAGAACGAACAAGTTTTTTTAAATAAAACTATATGAAACAAAAAAGAGAGGCAACTAACTCTCATCGGTGGCTGGTTGGTTGTCGTGCCACGCATTTCCAGATAATGACGACAATCAAAACGATACAGTTTGAGAGCTGCTGTGTGGGTCTCTCTCCTCCTTGTGGGAAAGGCGGAGAAAAGCCAAGGGAATAAAAGATGATGGGGACAACAAAAGGTGATTAAGAAATAGAAAAAAAAAAAAAAGACACCGCGCCGCCGCCTCAACAACATAAGAGAACGTGCCCCGTTTGTGTGTGTGTGTTGTTGGTAGTGGTGGGATATCTTCATCTATCGGCTCCCACATTTTCCCCCCGGTCGGTTCATAACAAAAGACACCTTGATTCTTATATATTTTTACGCGTCTCTCTCGGAAATTCTTCTACACACAATTTGTTCAAGAAAAGAAGGAAAAGAAAAAAAAATAATCTCACAATCTCATCGCCACAAGAAAATGGTTGGGGGGAAAATGAAGACATAAGGCGGCGGCGGCGGCGTCGGCGTCTCTTTCTAGCCAACAAAAACAGTTGCGCATCGGGTAATAGAAACGACATCGAACGAAATAAAGAGAAGAACCAAGTCAAGTAGAGAGAGAGAGAGACAGAGAGAAACAAGTTAATAATCGGCGCCGACAAAAGGTGTGAGCGCTCACAGCGAGCGCCTTTTCTTTTAAGCGAGCGCTCACTATTGTCCCGCAAACGACCGACATCGAATGACGTCATCTGCGTTACGAGGGTTGGGGGGGGGGGGACAAATACCAAACATCTCTTTTCTCCGAAGAAGACGACGACCTACACAAACAGAATCGGAAGAAAACGGAAGGACGATGGTCGCCGGTGCGATGCGATCTACCAAAATAATAACGGCCACATATAGCGCTGCGCACACGCTCCCGTATTGATACCAAGTTTATGTATGTATCGACAAGGTTGCGCTTGACTACTGAAGCGACTACCAAGAGTCTATTTGGCGTCCAGCAGTTGTGTTGTTGGACTATTCCAGGGTCTCTCTCTCCGGCTACCGCCTCTGTTGTTTCAAATTTGGGAGAAATAAGAAGTCATCGATTCTCCCCCCCCCTTTTTTTTTTAAAGGGGAGGTGGGAGGAAGGAAAAGGGGGTTTCTATACAGACAGGAGGTTCTCTCTTGTGTGCTCCTCAAGGGGATATGCGATGATGATAGTTTTGAGAGGGACCTGCTGTCATTTTTCGTTCGCAAGACGTTGATGATGATGGACGGGGGCGTCACCAATATGGCATCCGTTCGGTTTACTCTCTCATCCGCCGTCTGGCCGGCCGGCCGTCTCTTCAACCCATTTAGAAAACGAATCAAAAATATATACGTGGGGTGGTGGGCAATGGAAGGAACAAGAACACGAAGATGGCGCGCCCCGCAATGACCCCGAAATCAACAAGACCCGCCACTGCCGCCGCCGCCGCTATTACGTTGCCGCGGGAGTCGATTGGCGACGGACAAATAATCGACTTACCACCACCGCTACTATCCTACTACCAAACTACATGGCCGACGCCGCCAGGCCAGGTCGAGACCTGTTGATCTACTCGTAAATCCCCGGAGAGAAGATGGGATTGTTCACCTTCTCTCTCTCTGTGTGTGTGTATTTCCATTCTAAGCAATCATTTCTATTAAACAAGAAAAGAAAAAAAAGTAACACAACAACCACAAAAAAATATCAGAGAGAGAGAGAGAGAGATAATGGGTCCGTGTTACTCTTTCGTCTTGACAGCCAGGACCCGTCTCTTAACTCTTATCCGATCATTCTTTATTTTCTTTTCTATTGTGTTTGTCGTTGTTCCGTCGACTCCCGATGGCGATGCTGCCAGCCATTTATTATATAAATGTGTCGTCCCGCTTTTTTTTTCTACCCATTTTTTTATTGGTTCTGTGTTTTTATTTGTTTATTTTTTGTCTTTTGCTGTGCCATGGGTAGGAAATCGCGAGCAAAATTTTCAAAATTGGTTTTTCCCTTTTTTTTGTTGTTGTTGTATGTTGTTGTTCAAGGGAGACTTGTTTCATGTTGCAACCGTTGCGGTTGTCGGGAGTTATTTCATTCCACCATGTTGTTTTGTGTGTGTGTACTACCAATCAACGGGTACAGAGTAATAAAGCTTCATTTCCGCCCCATAAGCGGGCAACATATACACAAACACAAGACTATTTCTCTCTTTCTCTCTATAGCTTTGTGTGTACGTACACCGGTCGCCAGGTGATGATGATGATGATGATGAAGGAGAAACGAAAACAACCAGAAGAAGAAGAAAAAAAACAAAAAAACGATGGGGGTAAAGGCGGGGCTTGCGGCCTCCCGGCGTCTTATTCCAGATATTTAAACGATGCATAATAAGTATAACTTCTTCTTTTTCCTTTTTTTCATGTTCTGGAGAAATATAAAGAGAACACACTCGGATAAAGAGTTGGAGAGAAAAAGAGATAATAATATCATAGTGTGGGTCGATAGTCAAGTGCTGCCGGGCGCATAAAGAAAAAAAAAAGAAAAGGTTTTCCTTCATCGTCGGGCGATGAAGGTTTGACCGTGGGAGAATTCGTCGGAGCCAAGTGAACGCCATCACCACCGCCACCTTTACACACCGAGAGGTCGTCCTCCCATTCTAAACCCGAAACGAAAAAACTCTTCAACTTCTTTTTGTTATGATTATTATGATGATGATTTCTTCTTCCCTTATTTTTTTGTTTCTTATTGCCATCTCTCTCTCTGTTTTGGCTTTAGTGTGCGGTGATAGTGCGGTGGCTCTTGTGGTCCAGGTTCATTCGCTTCTTCTCGTTTTTCTTTCATTCTTTTTTAAGTTATGACTCGAACAAGGACACAAACCATTCGGAAATGATTGCATCACACAGGTATAAGCCAGGCAGGCAAGTAGCAGTGGAAATTGACATTGGAAGGAAGGTTTAGGTTCATGGAGACCAGCCACCACTACCGCCACACACGGCAGTGATTAGCGGTTTGACTGGCAGTTCTTTTTTTTTATAAAAAGAATGAAAGAAACAAAAAAACAAAAAAAAACGGGCCCCATCAAAAGAATTGTCGAAACCAGTCGACCGAGGAGTGCCAGCAGAGTGCCGACTGATGTGCGTGTCTCTCTCTTTTTTCTTCCACCATCACAAAACAGGGCTACTAGGGGGACCCGAAATTGTCCGGCTATGGCAAGTTCATTTGACTGGAAATGCCGAAAAAATATGTCTGGCAGCGGTCAATCATTTCATTTCATTTTGGAATTCGTTTTCTTGTTTCTTTTTTTCTTATTTTGTTTCTTTCGCTTTTTTGGATCGTTCCTGTTACGTCGTTGCCAACTTGATTGCTCTCCTTTTTTTCTCCTCTTATACCGATGGGGGGGGGGGGATATAAACAAAAAATAGATTGAAATTTCGAAAAAGCGCCAAGTCAAAGAGGAAAAGAAAAAGAAAAATGGAGAAATAAATACACAAGACAACAATTCTTATGCACATATAAAGCTACTACTACTAGTCTACTACTTCCCGCCTCAAGGCGCTCTATATTATCCAGCCCTTTTTTTTCCCCCTATGTTTATGAAACGGACGAGAAAATGTGAAGGAAAAAACAAAACAAGTGAAAATCCTTTCGCTATACCTATAATCTATAGCAATATACATTGCCTCCTTCTTTCTCTGTCTTTTTTTTTTTTTGTCTAGACCAAAACATCATCAAAAGAGCGCAACAACTGAGAAGGAAGAAGAGGAACGGACGGTGTGTAGGAGAGCGCGCAACAGGTTGGTTTGGTCGGTTGGCTGCTATTTGGTTGGCACTTGCCCAGTCAGCCGTTGAATACGACCGATAAGTCATCCACGCAAGCTCTCACTGTCTCTCCGGCTCTTATCTCTTCACTCCATTGCTTCACAACGGAATAATGGGCTTATAATTACCGCGTTTCAGGTAAACCTCGAGCCACATGTGAGTGAAAAGACGTCTCTCCCCAATACCAACCCACCACCCTATGTCTCTCTCTTTTACATGCTTCTTCTTCTTCTTCGTCTTCCTAGTAGTAGACCTGAAACGATGAGAAAACGACATCTGCTTCATATCGACGAACAAGAAGAAGAAATAACCACAAAAGGTCGAAACAGCAAGGGAATAGGATATATATGGCAACACGCTACTATACACACACTCACGGTTTCCCCCTCAACCGATGAATGGCGTTCAGGTTGACTGGCGCAATCTTGCGGCTTCTTCCGTTGCGCTTCTTATTCTTCTTCTTCTGACTTCCAAAATATAAAAACAACATACTTGAACAAATGATAGAGAGAAAGAAAGAGAGCGTCCGGTAAAGTAGTTGTTGTACACAAGCGTATAACAGCATACTTCCACAAACACACACACACACACATCGATACGAGAAAAAGATATGAAGAGAACCGGCGTTAGTCAAAAATTTGAGAAGGTAAAAAAAAATAAGAAAAAAGAACGAAAAAGATCCAATCAAAACGCTCATTTTGTTCGGCCAAGATTTCCCCCCCCCCCCTCGCCAGAGAAATATCAAGAATTCTTTCTAATGAAATATCGGGGACAAGAAAAAAAAAAAAGAAGACTATGAATACCAACCTGTGTGTGAGTGTGACAGAGACAAGGTATAGACGCAACTTTAGAGAAGAAGAAGAAGAAAAAAATAGGGACTCCCAAAATTTCGTATCAGATCTTGTCCGACAGAAATGACAGGCTTTAAACTATACGAATAAGAAAAAAAAAGAGAGACGGGGACGTAGGGGAGAGAAATGCCGTGTTTTCTGTGGGCCCCGTGAAACATGAGCGACCCGGCACCATCTAACGCTATACACACACCACTCTCCCTTCACAACTGATTCGGAAAGGACTTGAAATCATCAGCGGTTTGACAAAAGCAAAACTATAAGGGACAAACGTATTTTCTTTCCTTCTTTTCTCCCCTCATTTTAAACTGTGGAATTGAACAAGAAGAAGAAAAAAAGAATAGTAGGCTAGGCATGAAGGACACCCAAAAATCAAACAACTTTGGCCCTCCTGTCTCCTCAAAGTCCCCTTTGCACACAGATGGTGTGTATCGTCGGAGGAAAGAAGAAACAAGGCCAGTCGCCCAATTTGAATGGGACGTGATGGGGAGACAACACCGCAAAAGAAAATAATTTTTTTTTTAAAAAAAGAAGAAATGTGTCTCTCTCTCTTTTCTTCTTCTTTAACATTCTTTTATTTTTATTTTTTTCTCTCTTTCTTCCTGGCTGCTGCTGCTCTTGATGGCTTGTCAATATCACGGTCCTGACTCTCTTTCTATCCCTCCCCATCCATCCCATTATTCAAGAGCGACAGCAAATGACGAGCAAACGAGAGACGCATCAAGGCATTGTCGTCTTCAACAAGAGGTTTTTTTGACAGTTTCCAAATGAGAACGAGATCAGACACACAAGAGACTAATAACAACACATTTTCCCAATCGACTTTCTTTTTTCTTTTCCTATATCTTTTGTTTGGCGTCTTATAATACACCTTTCTCGATTGAGGGGAGGAATGATGTTAACTTGTCAACTGTGCGCCTCATCACTTCATTAGGAAGGATTTTCCCCATGCTAATAATACTAAAAACAGAGAGATGCAAAGAGCAATTTCATGACCAATAAAGATCATGGGCGCTGCGCCCATCGACATGGACAAGAGACGACGAAATAAGACACGAGACTTGGCAAATGTTCAACATTTTTGTTATTTAGAAAAATCCAAAAAACAGTCTTTGGTGTTGTGCCTTGTTTTTATTTATTCCCGACATTTTATTCAAATGAATTCGGAAGAATAAACAAAACGAATAGAGAAGAAAAAACAAAAACAAAAACGAGAATATTTATATAAGAAAAAAGGATAGAAGAAAAGATAGAAGAAGGAAAATGAAATGAAACACCAGGATGCGGTTGGCGGCATAAAATATATAGCCTAGTCGGAATGACAACATTTAACCTGTAACAGTAGTGACAGTGGATTGCTGCCGCACACCTGGCATCTTCTCTGGCCTGCCTGCCTGCCTTCTGCTGTTGTATTCCTCGGCTCTCTATATAAGCTCCCTTATACATACTTCTACAGAGTAGTAGTAGTCATCGTCGTCGTAGGGCTATGCGAGAGACACACACACGCGCATAGACAACCTGTGATGGTAATCTCCTCTATTGTGGATGATTAATCATCCAGCAAAAACCGAAGAGAGAGAGAGAGAAGGGGCTCGGCTCTGGCTTGTTCGGAATGCCTTGAGCTGAATCGACAACAAGTTGAAGAAAGAAAAAGAGAGTCGGATGGCCTATAACTGTGTGTCACATCGGCCGTGCCCTTGCGACGACGACCTTTTGTGCCTCATAACACACACGCGAAACGGTTTCCATATTGACGAAACGAAAAAAAAATACACAGAGAAACTTCTCTTCCTCCTCCCCTCCTTGTATATATATCTACCCACCTAGACCCCTCCATTGGAATCGATAACGAACGATGTGGAACGAAGCCTACCGCCGACGTCGCCGCTTTCATTAATTGGATCAGATTCATCTGACTAATGACTTTTTCACCCTTCAAACTTTTCCATTTTTCATTCCCGTTCTATTTTCTTCTTCCTTACTTCTCCTACCTTCCTTATTATATTGCAACTCTGTGGCAATATACATAACCATTGAGTTTGGAGGGGAAATAATCGATACTTATAATATTCATCGAACATGTACATTATATTAAGAAAACGCCACTGATTGATGATCAAAATCTCTCTATGCGCGTTTGTTCGCCACGCCAATGACGCAAGCGGATCACAAAACGAAAAATAAATATATGAAAAAAGTCATTTCTTACCTTTGCGTGGAATGAGAGACTTGAGGAGCAAAATGGCGGCTTCGTCACAGGCCCAGGCGTGCATTTTGCGGTAGGAATCGCGACCTTTCTCCGTCAATTTGTCCCAGGGTTTGGGTTTGGAGAGGAGCTCGGAAACGGTTCCCTGCGACAGGCCGAGAACGAACTTTGCAAAAAGTCGCTGGCCAATGTTGTGCATGGATAGGAGCTCGCGGACGCCACGCGAAATGGCCAACGTGTCGAGAGCCTGGCTGGCGTAGCGCTCCATCGTTGCGCGTAGCATCTCCTGGAGACGGGCCTCGAGCGGATTGCTCTTGGCCAGTAGCGATGTCAAACCTTCCGGAAGGGCCATCAGAGAGGCTAAGGCAGCGGCTGATGGTCCATCGCCACCGTCTAGGCTTCCATTTCCTAGGCCACCACCAGTGAGACTGTTGACGCTGCCTGGACCACCGAAACCTGGGTAGACACCGCCGCGTGTTATGAACTCTTGCTGCAACCTGGCCAAATGAGAGTCTTCCCAACTAGGCCAGCCGGGTAATGTGGCCACACCGGATGAGTTTGGCGTCGATGAATTGAGTCCCTGCTGTTGTTGACCGGTAGGAGTAGTCGGACATCTAGGAGTTGTCGTTATGGTGGGCGTCGTGGAAGTTCCATCGGCTCCCGTTGTCGTTGGTGTTCGCTGGCCAAAAAGGCTACTGCTGATGTTCTCTTCGCCACCGTTGTCACTGCCAGGACTGGACGCTCTGGCGCGGTCAGGTGACGCCATCCGTCTCTCCTGTTGTTGTTGCATCTGTTGCTGTTGGTGATGACTGAGCATGGAGGCTTCAAGTGATCGCCGCCAGTGAAGGAGCATATCCTCGTTGAAGAAGTGTCCCAGCGATCCCAGGCCGCCCAAGACAGGATGGAAGACGGGAGGCAAATGTCGCGGACCCATCAGACCAGATGCGGAGACTGCGCCGACGAAAGGCGAGAACGGAGGTGGTGGACCAACGTGGGCGCCGACCGATGCGGCGGCGGCCGCCGCAGCTGCCGCTGCAGCCGCCATCGGACTGTTCAAACCCAAACGTGTTGACGATGGCATAGTGTCGTTGTTGTCGTTGTTGTTGTTGTTGGCCGTTGAGTGATCGGCTTCACAATCTTCTGTTGTATTACTCTTGTTGTTGTTGTTGTTGACCGGCTGGTCGACGATGGCTTCGTCTTTGGAAGACAAGACAGCCGGACCGGGAGACGCCGATGAGGAAGACGACGGTGGTGGTGATGGAGGTGAAGTTTCTTCCAATGGAAGCGTCAACGTTTTTTCGTCTTCTCCTGATGATTTGTTGTTGGGTGGGTTCAGACGGTACGGGAATGAGTCAAGAGAGAGAGAGAGAGACAGAGAGAGATACGATGAGCAAACCAGTGTCGCCAGATTCACGAGCAAATACTCAACCAAGTTGTTGGAGGGAGAATTTTTGTTTTAAAAAAGGAGAAAATTCGTGTGTGTTGTGATTGTAGGAGGAGGAGATTTGTTTCGTATTCCGCGATGGGAAAAGATGAGCACGCGCGCAAAAAGACTCAAACCGAACGAGGGGGAAAGGCGTGTCAACATCATCCATTCAGCAATACAAGAAGTAAACACAAAAAAGGTTGCGAAACGAGTCCTTTTTTGGCCAGAAAAAGGGTCGCACGTTTACCTTGACTTAGCTCTCTAACACACACACAATTGATGAGATTAAAATGAACAATTTTAACTTTGGTGGTCGGGAGATTTTGAGAATTCACAAAGAACAAAAAAAAAGGTGATGTGGTGGCTCTCTCTTACCTTGCAGCTCACTGTTGGCGACTTTGAGTGCCGTGTTCTCCGACTGGAGAGCTTTGTTACGTTCCAGGAGCAAGACCTCTAGCGGTTTGTTGCCGCCAGCTAACGCGGAAGTGGGAACCTTGTCCGATTTCTTGGCAATGTCTTCGTGATCGTCGTCGTCGTCGTCGACAGTTGACGACAGGTGAGGAAACTCGATCGATTTCAAGATACTGTGCCATAAAGAGAGAAAAAGACCAAAAAATATATCAAATGACTCTCCATGTCAAGCTCATCCTTTACAAGTCGGTAGATTAGGCTAGAGAGAGCGATCGCCCTACACGAACCAATCGACCGTGTAATTAAACGAGATTCTCCGTCCACAAAAACGCTGTACGCTAAAAATAAAACTAAATGAACTTTTTTTTGTAAATCTACTGCACTGATAGAGAAAGACTCGAGAAGATCTCGAATGGCAAAGAAAAAAAAAGAATAAATAAAAAAAGAGAGAAGGAATTGGGCTAGTGAAGGATGAGGAAGAGGAGCTTACAATATTCCAGAGGAATTGTATTTATTCGACGACTATTGCACAGCAGCAGCTAGAGACCTCGGATCAATCGGATCTATTTTCAAGACGTTCAAGAGAGCGAGCGTATACAGCAGACGGGAGAAAACAGCCCCCACCATCAGTCTAACCAGTCAGCTACACATTCATATTGAATATATAGGCGCAATCGTTGGGTGGGGCGGGGGGTAACATGGAGGAGGAAAGAAGCTATTTGCATGATCCGCTTACATATCACATATATATATTAGACTCGTCTTCCTTTGCTCCCTGGTAGCTATACAAGACGACTGATGGCTCTCTACCAGCCCCACACAGTTCCTCTCTGGCCTAATAGAGAGGAAGACGTAAATATTTCAAGCACTTTCCCCCCTTACATCCCACCAATACACTAAGGAGTTGCGGAGGGATAGAAAAAGGGGGGTCGAAAGAATGATGGGGTGACATATTTACGGCTTCAGAGATCGATATATATCGAAAGAAATGGATGTGTGTGTGTGGTATTCAGGCTACTTTACTTTTTGCCTTTTGTTCTTCTGTATTTCCATCTCTCTTTTTATTTTACAATTTTTTATTTATTTTCAGTGTTTTGTCGACATCCTTGACGACGACGTCGTCATATCGACGAATAACACAATCCTACTACTGAGCCTCCCGAGTGGGATCGGGTAGAAAAGGGGAGTCATAGACGGATGGGATCGAGGGATCGATTGTGAGATGTCAAGAGCCATTGATATGTGGAATCAAAACGACAAAGAAAGAAAGAAAAGAAAGAAGAGGAGGAGAAAGATGATACAAGAACAACAAGGCACACAATATACGTATAATTCGTCTAGTCGCTTAGGTTACAGAGAAAATAGTTACCTGAGTTCACGTCGAATTTCCTGGTAATCTTTTTGCGCTTCGAGCTGAGCTTCCAGTCGTTGAATGTGTCGACCGCGCACCTGCAATTCCTCTTCAAAGTTTGACAGTTGGCGAGCAGAGGATTCGCGCAACTGGTTTAACGTCGACTGTAACTTTTGAACGTCTTCGATCAATGTCTGAACCTGTTCATTTCAAAGACAAAAGAAAAAGAGAGACCAATTAGAATCGATGCCACCATTTTTGTGATTCCAAGCAACAACACAACGCACATCAAAAGTTTGAAGAGAAATAGTCAAAGAGTTCTCTGATCGTTACGAAAATACACAAGAAACCTCCTGTCTCACTCGAAGTCGGTTGCCTTCTCTTTGCACCGGGAGCGACGACAAGTTGATCGCTCCCACCAAAAAAATACAAAAAAAAAATCCGGTCGGATTAAAAACCAAAGAAAATAAATGTCGGGTGGTGTGCAGACCCAAAAAAAAAAAGGCAGGGGCAGCAACCATCAAGTTATTAAAAAACAATGGAAACATTGAACGCGTGATCGCTCTTTTTTTTTTTTTTTTTGTTGTCTTTCTCGGTCATGTTGATGGTTGTAACTTACAACGGGGAGCTCTTTTTTCGATTAGGGGGTTGTTGCGGTGGTGGGGAGGTCAGCCAGTGACTGGATGTGAGCACACCGAGGTGTCGGCCGGGAGTCACGACGAGGTTAAAAACAGCCGTTGCCTTTTTCTGGTTTTCCACACGATCGAGAGAGCTGTGATCATTTGTACTCAAAACCCGACCACAGAGAACACCACCCCCCCAAAGAGTTTTCCTCAACCGCCTTCATTTAGTTTCCACATCCACAAGAGTTTTCCTTCCTTCTCGACATATTTTTCATTTTTTTCAAAACTCAAATCGAGTTTTTCTCTTTTGCGCGCTCCATTTTCCTGTCTCTCATCGAATTTCTTTGCATATCAAATCATCGCAATGCGAGAAAATGGGAAACAATTGAAGTCAAGAGAGAATCGCTTGGGGGAGGGGTAAATGTCTCTATTAAAGGCAGCACGTTCGGTCGTGAAACACGTTCAAAAGTTCAACAACAACAACAACCCCACAAAAAAATGCCATTGCCAAAACCGCCGCTGATTTCTTCCTCATTCTCGAGAAAATACGATTCAACTCTACACACAACTGGAAATGTTGTGAATGTTTAGTCCAACATTAAATATGTACATCTCCTTTTTTTTTAATTTCAAAATAATTTAAAATTGAATTTCATTCTGAATTGTTTCACGAGCTTCTTGTTGTAAAGAACAAAATAAATTCCCAATTTTCACCAAAGAATTATTTTCCCATTATTCGGTTAAGGGTCGGACCAAGTGGTCGTCATGGTGGATCTAACAAAAGAGATATTCATTGAAATTGATTCAGGAGTGAAAAGAAAAAAAAAGGACCGTAAATTGAATTTGATATATACGGGCGCGTCCTCGCTTCTTCTTTCATTTCTCGCTTATTGTTAGGGACACACACAACAGTCCACTGTATATATGTGTTAAACAAGTTTTCATTAACGATTATTTGATTTATAAAAATATTTAAAAAAAAATGAAAAGAACAAAAATTGAAGAAATAATAATAAAACATAAATGTCCTCTCTCTCTCTCTTGTTTTTTTTCTCCCACCACCAGCATCACTTCTAATCCGGAATGGACATTGCGGATACCCTCAGTCAGAGACGAGGAAAATCGGTAGAATCAAAAGAATAGGAGGAGAGAGGAATCCGCACTGCAAGGACGCTCCCAACGTCTGGATCATTGTCCAGCCGGATAGATTGAGCTTTGCAAAAGGCAGAAAATGAGGATAGCATCGGTAGTATAGTACGGTAGTATATATATAAATACGTCCCGAAGACAGAGAGAAAGAGAAGAAGAAGAGACCGTGACGGGAAAGAGCCAAGCCAACAACAACAGCAAACAAAAGGCGAAGCAAAAACGGAGAAGCTATTCATCGGTGCGCTATGCGGCGGCGGCGGCAACGGCAGAAGGATCCGTGTGGCGCTTATATCCTCTCACACACATACACGCACGCACACACTTGTATATATAAATATAAAAGAGACGTCGTTTAAAAAAGGAGGAAGAAGAAGAAGAAGCTCATCTCTTCTTGTGTTTCGACTGCAGCAGCTACCGCACCGAACGGGAAACTCCAATAAAAGAAGGCGGTGTTTCGGTTGGTGGTCGGGGAGGAAGAAGAAGAACAACAACAACAACAACCGAAATAGACCCGCTACCCGAAGCTTTACTTTTCTTCTTCGACCGGAATCGACCCAAGAAGAAAATGAGACACACAAAACAAAAACAAAACAAAAAATAAAAAAAAAGATCCAAGAGAGGAAGAGACTGGCCGGCCAACAGTTTCTCTCTCTCTCGGGCACACACACACAAGTCGAGTAGTTTTCAAAGTTTCCTTTCCTATTCTGCTATCGGCTACTTTTAGCTCTCGACCGTCCACACACACACACACACACAAGATAGATAGCAAAAACCAAGTCAATATAGTTTGGTTATATACTTCTTGTGTGTGTGCTCACTTCTCTTGTTTTCCCCCCATGTTTTGACCATCTTCTTCTTCTTCATGCACTCCCACAACTACTACTGTCTTTTCTGTTTTATTTTCTCAACTTGAAATCTTTGGGTCATTAACTTTCGGCTGCTGCTGCTATCCTCCTCAGCGCATTTACAAGAAATAGAAGAAGAAAAACGAAACGGTTCTTCTCATTCCAATCCCATGAACGGCCTTCCCTCTCCTACCGACGCCGGATGCATTCCGACCGACTAAAGTGTCACTTCATTTTCAAGAAAAGGAGTCTACAAGTCTAGATTGGTTACTACTACTCCCATTCTACCTATACAGTTGAGTGTTTAGTAGCAGCGCTGCAGCTTATTACCTCGACACAACACATTCCCACAATCTCTGGGGAGTGAAAACTTTTGGCGGGATGTCTAAAAAAATAAATAAATAAACTCGAGAGAATTTATTTTTTTTATGTGCGGATATGTAAGCTACAAGATCTCTCTATCACCCCGCCCGACCGTCCAGGTAGTAGTGTAGCAGCTCTCAAAAACTATAACTATGCTTACTTTACAACTTCTTTTTTTTTTTCTTTTTTTTTTTTGAAAATCAATTATGTGATTTACAACCGTACAAGTCAAGTCGTTGTGGAAAAGAAACGGGCGAGAGAGGGAAAACCTTGGCTCGATCTATAATGATTATTATAACGGCCAGTAGTTATGATGTTATATTCTTTTCTCTTTTTTAACTCATTTTTTCTTCTTCTTCTTCTTCTTTTTTTTCTTCTTTACTTTTGAAGGCTGTGCAAGCTATAAGCCACTGCTACAAGTATATAGTATTGTGTGTGTGTGTGTATATATATATATGTACGTGACTGCCGGTCGGTCACAGTGAATTTCCTCTTTCGTTGCAGTTGCGGGCGGCAGTCGCCAAAAGAGAGTCTCTCTCTCTTCTCCCGAAAGAAGAAGAAGAAGAAGAAAAAAAAAATAAAATTTATTTGTGAGTCTCAAAGTTACGAGCTATAACTTGTGCACAACAACCGAGGGAAAGGAGGTAAAATTACCCGTAAGAATGAAGAGAGACTCGATTGTATATACATACCGAAAAGGAAAAAAAAAATTCAAATGAAATAATACCAAAACCGAATCAAAATCAAATCAAATAAATTAAGTGGCAAATGAAACAAGAATATTCATCATCTTGTTTTCTTCTTCTTCTTCTCCCGACTGATTTTACTCGATCGAATGTGAAAATTCGAGGAAAACATGGTTCTTTTCGAGAGAACTTTCCAGCATTTGGTAATAATATTGAACGTTCATTTTGTTTGTTTTTGCTTTCTCTTGCGGGAAAAGAGAGTTGGCATTGGGTGGGAGGGACTGTGACTTTGCCGCAATGTTTTCCTTTTAAATAAACAAAGCGATCGGTAACACAACAACAAACGCTGCAGTCTGAGCTCTCTCTCTCTCTCTATACGTGTACGCGAGCTGTGCAACATCACCTGATTTATCGGCATGGACATTCAAGCGGATGAAATATTTTTACAACATTTTCCTCTTTAAAAAAAAAATAAAAAAAAATAGAGGGCGACTTCTGTATGTGTGTGTTTTACATAACTCGTATATTATCACGCGCTTGGCGTTCGGGAGGGATGAAGAAAAGAAAAACTTCGACACACATCTAACCTTCCACCTCCTCCTTTTTGCCCCATATATACTCCCTCCCCCCACCACCACCAAACCCTAAACACATTCTCGCTCTTCTTCGGTTTCAATGTTCTATTTTTCTAAACTGGCAATCTTTTTAAAAGACCGACGCATGACTTTGTCCTTCTCTTGCATTTATATTTATAAATATAAATGTATAAATATATACTACTAGTTCGCAGCTCGATGATATTTCATTTCTAAAAAATCGTTATTTTTCTTGTTGTTGAGAGGTCGATGGCTTATGCAGCGACACGATCGTTTGAATACACACACGATACCCTCGAAAAACACATTGGCGTTGTTCGTTCGTTCGTTCGTTCGTTCGTTCCATTCGTCAATGGACGAACGAAAGGAAAAACAAGGAACGGGGTTACCCGGGGGTCCTAATGTGGTCGAGAAAAGGGTGTGGAACCCCTGCACCAAAGGGCGGGGCAGTTCTCTGTGTGTGTGTGTAATATTACGTTGGTGGTGCTGGACATTTTTCTAAAAAAGAAATGGAGAGGGGGGAGAACTCTGTTCGACAACAACAAGCCAACCAAACAAAATAAAAAATGGCGTTTTGATAGGAACAGAAACTTGATGAAAACGACACACCGGGGTCATCCATCATAATCATCATCATCATCATCATCGCTGGCATAGAGATATAATATAGGGCGACGAAACGAACGAACGAACGGACGGACGGACGAAAAAAAACTCATAGTTGTGTGTCTGTCCTGTCCTGTCAATATGCGAGAAGATAGAGAGGATGACACTCCTTTTCCGCTCCCGACGCCTATAACTCACAACATTCAACATACACAGCAGAAAGAGATGGACCCCCCTAAGAAAATGATCAACAACCGCTGCGGCGCCTATTTTTTTCTTTCTCGTTTTGGCTATCGTTTCCAGGCCATTGATAGGCCAGTTCCTGCTCTACACCCAATTTCTCTATTCTGTCCCGTCTATCCCAATTCGAATGATGATGATTCCCGGACACCACACGAGTCCATCAGATGAAAAGTGCCAAGACATGTAACGTTGTCGACTACGCGAGTTACAGACAAGAAAACTTAAAGGAAACCAAATGAACGTGTATAACAACGCCCCAAACACACGAGAAATTCGTCAACGATCGTTAAAAAAAGAAACTTTTCTTTACCCTTTTGAGGGACAGATGGTCAGCAAAAGGACGACGTCCGTCCGTCTACGCTGTGTGCAACGAATTTATTTTTTGGTTTTTTAAAATTTTTTTTTTTAACGCCAAAGCGTCAAATTCATTCGTCGACCGTTAGAGAAGTAGAAAAAATAAAAGTTATTTCCGTGTGTGTTGTGGTCAGAGTTCGGAGCTGGGCCATTTCGAGTCGCGCGATAATGAAAAAAATCAACAGACAAACACACACACAGAGAGAGAGAGAGAGAATAAGAAGAAGAATCAAGAGAAGTTGACAATTAGACGACGATGAGCGATATTTGCTCGCCGAGTGCCACATTTGACCGGTTCCAACAAGAAGGATGTATAGTAGAAAGAAACAAAAAGTCCACACACATGCAGGAAGAAGAATCTAACGGACGATGGGCAAAGTTAACGAGTGCGTGACAAAACAAATCAAACAAAAACATAACGCACCTAACAAAACAGGCACCAGATAGTCAAGAAATTTCTATCCCCCTTTTTTTCAACTTTATTATTTCGACTATTTTCTATTATCATGACGAGAAAAGTCTATATGATCATCATCATCATCATCATCATGATAGCGCCGACGGGGTTTGGATTTTTTAAATATCAACTTTCAAATAATATTGAAATGCATTTTCATTTGTTCTTTATATATATACAGTAAGTGTGTCCGGCTATAACATCCCCACCCAAATGAAAACAACAACAAAATTAAACAACGAAAAAATGAGTCCCTGGCCATTTTCATTCGTCGACTGGCTCTGAATCGAAAAATTGGCTGCGACACGATACATATCGAGACTCTTACAACAACAGCAGCTAGTAGGAGCTCGCAGATAGATGGATAGGGATAGATAGGATCCTATGTGATACAACACTGTGTGTAGATGGATCGAGTTGGGGGAAATGAGGGGACGAGCCATTCCGTGCCCGATGGACCTTCGACGCTCTATCCTCCATATTTTTGTTTTGTTTTTTGTTTATTCTCTTGTGTGTTTGATGGATAATACTACAGAAAGGGAGAAAAACAAAAGAAAAGCGGAATATGTGTGTCTACAGTTAATATAGAAAGAGGGCGGACGATATTAGATCGACACCAAAAAAGAGAGACACTGTTGTCTGGGTGTTTACCGGAGACCACACCCAATTGTGTGTATAGTGTGTGTGTGTGTGTGTGCATATAAGAGAATTAGGAGAGCAATATATACACCCTCCAGCGAATTGGATACATCCAAGCTCGACAATATCTACTCTCATCTTACTTCTTCTTCTCTTCTTTTGGCTTATTTTCCTGATATCCACAACACGACCTTCCTCCTGACTCCCAACATCGTCAAACAGGTCAATAAATCCTGGCCTCGCATTTTTAGTTGCAGGCCATGTTACGCACATTTTATATTATCTTGATATAATAAAAACAAAATATCCTTCCCTTTTCTCTATATAGAAACTAATCAGCCAGAAACTCGTATATAGAGCTCCGTTCTCTATGAACCGCAAAAACAAAAAACAAAAAAACAAAACAACTTTTCCATATTTTGTGTTCTGTATGTGCCCTGTCTCTGTCATTTTGCTGGGACAAGAGTTTGGAATGAAATCCCATTGAGGGCGCGACGCCGTCATAGACACCAAAGATGAGAGAACGGAAACACACAGAGCCGTACGTATATAGATAGAAACAAGAAGGAAATGCATGAAGGGAATTAAGTGTCACTCTCCCCCCCACTCCTCCAAAACTTGTGTGTTCTGGTTATTGATTAGCCAAAATGCAAAGCGCGTTCAAACATATGGTACTCTTCTTTTTTATTCTTATTCTTCGTTTGACTGCATTGGCTACCCGCTAGAGATGGAAATGATGCGGACTCCGCAGAAACTCAACGTCAAAAAACAACAACAACAACAAAAAATACATAAAAAAAAAAGGCAAAAAAGAAATCAGAGTCAGGCCCATATATAGACTGTGATCATAGACACACACACATAGGGTGAAGATATAAAAGGGAGGAAGGTTAGATGCATGTGTACGTAGTAATTCCCCCGATAGATTTACTCTGTGTGTGTGTGTATAGAATAACCGGAGCAGCTCTCTCCTATACAAAGAGAGTGAGAGGAAAGAGCCATACACACACACACAAAACGCCCGCTTATATGCATAGTGTGTGTGTGTGCGCTCGGATTGCCATTGCATATTGATTATTGGGAGTAGTAGTAGTAGTAGTAGTCGTTGCATTGGTATATAGAAGCGGCATCGGTCGCTGGCTTAGATATAGCTGAGCAATGAACGAAAGGGGTGGAAGAAGAGAATGTAGAGCCTGGCTGACTGGCTGGCGTCGTGAGGCCGATGAAGAGCAAAAACCCTCCCTACCAACTTCTTTTCTCTCTCTCCTATACCCTTGGGTCGGCTTCAGATGAGAAGAAGGAGGAAAGAGAGAGAGAGAGAGGGGAAAAAGGAGAGACAGAGAGACACTTCGGGATTCCTCGCATACAAAGCGGCTTTAATTAAAGTTACAACACACTCCTCCTCACCCCCCCAGCATCACCCACTCTCACTTTACTGCGCCAGCTAGAGCTAGAACTAGACTCAATCTCTCTCTTTTAGCCTTGGCTCTTTCTCTCTCTCTCTCTATTGTCGGTTTACAGGGTGGAATAGAGTGGGGTGGCCTCGGTGGGTGAATGCGTCTATATATATCGAGCAGTATCGCTTTAGACGATCGGCAATCCAATTCTCGACGGGACAAAGTTAGTCCAGTGTCGGCAGACAGAGAGAGAGAAACAAGAGATCGGCGGCGGCGCTTCTACCGACGCCTGACGACGACCCGGATCGAGAGCGCCTTTCTTCTTTTTTTTCCCCCCCATTCCTTGTTTGTTTCTTCTTCTTGTTTCCCATTTGAATAAGAGTAACAAAATTATCAGCCACAGCAGCGAAACAAAACAAAAAAATTCGTGGAATAATTAAACAGATCGAGTCAATCAGCTTTTCAATTCCTCCAATTAAAATTTGCTTATCAAGTTCCATATCTTGGCAATAAAAACAAAACTCTTGGCGATAAGAGAAACGAGGAAGGTGTGCGAATTTTTATTTTTATTTTTTAAATGATTGATGATTTGCGCGCTTACCTCTTTTTCCTTGGCGGCTAGTTCGAGTAATGAAGGTCTGCCCATCACGTCGAGGGGCGTGTCCATGTTGGGTGGAGGTGGAGCTTCATTGGCCTGATCGCTGCTAAGCCGCTGCCGCTTGCTGCTGTCTTCAGCTCTCTCAAATTGCTCTTTGAGGACAGACAATTCCTTCTCGGCCAATACAGCGCGCTGCGAAAAAAAATAAAAATATAAATAAATTTATAAAAATTCGTGACGTTTTTTTTTTTTTTAAAAAGAAATTCTCAGAAACGATTTATAATGGGAATAAAGATTCGATTAACCGTGTCATTTCCCATTTCCCGTCCAACCTCATTTTCAGTGTGTTTTTTGTTTTGGGCTATTTTTCAGAAGGGGGTTGTTTTGCGGTCACTTCAAATCGAAAAGACCAAAGGCCGCGAGATTGATTGAACCCGTTTCTATTTTGTTTTCATTATTATTATTCACGCGCGCACACTAATCTACACACGGCCGCAAAAGACTTTTTTTGTGGTAAACCATCGAGGGTAAAACGGGGAACACAAAATACCACCACCTCAAACGTCAAATTGAAGTCAATTGCTAATAATAGCTAAACATTCTTCTTCATCATCATCTTCTTTGCGGGACGTTGGAAGACTCTTTGACTTCATTCACGCGTCGTGACACGCACACACCCTCATCAGGATCGAATGACTCCCGCCTTTTTTTTTGTTTCTTTTCTCTTTTTAATAATATAAAAGAGGTCGACTATAGTGAAAGGGTCATCTTCTTCCTTCAATAGAAAAAGAAAAAAAAAGGTCATCCGGTGGCCACAAAAGGTCGTCCGCCTTATCCCGACGGGATTTGTGCACTGAGCTCTGCCTCATCATCAACGTTGCGGCTGAAGCTCTTGCCCTCTTATTTTCTATAGTCGTCGGAATTCTTTTATCAACCGGCCGCGTTTTTCAATTAACCGCACCATTAGTGACGGTAGCAGGTTTCGGTCGGTCGGGATTTCTTTTTTTTTTTCTGGCCGACGCTATAAAATTTAAAAAAAAAAAAAAAGCGGGTTCACAAAATGAAAAGAAGAAACACAAATTGAGGGGGCTAAGAGACATGGGCTGGCGCAGAGTTTTTTTCCGTTTTTTGAAATAGAGGGAGTGAACGCGTGCGCGGTCGGGAAAGCGCAACATGTGGTGCGTGAATTTCATTGAAAAAATAGCGGCAACAGCGGCGTCGGCGACCGCAGAGAAAAAGAAGAAGAAAAGATTTTTAGTTTTTCTTCTTTCTTTCTTTTCTTCGACCGAACCAATCAAAATCGTGTGATGTGATCCGTGGAAATGGTGAAACAACGTGAAATCATTGCCGGAATCATCCCATTACGAGACGTTGAAACTCTTCCATCCATCCTTGCAGGGGCGGACTGAAAGGTGACGCTGAACGACATCCCAAGCTACTAGCCAACAAGTTTTGTCTATAAATTTTCAATAAAACAAAATATTTATAATAGGAATGGATCGAGGGAGGGAAACGGCCGTCGAATCAATTGGAATGTGATGAACGACACCAGAGATGACAAACTCCCGATGGAACCTCCTCCTCCCCTCTCTGTCTCTCATTTGTTTTCTTCACTCATGCTCCGGGATAAGGAGAAAGAAGAAGGAGCCCCGCTGCTATGAGAGATCGAATAGACAGAACAAATAGATAGATATCAATAAAAATAAAGGGAGAAAGAAAGGGAGAAAGGAAAAATATAAAAAAAAAGAAGCGAGAGAAGGTCAATTGGATGAAAAGATGGCGGTCAGATCAATCGACGCATAGAAGAAGAAAAAAGAAAAAAAAAAAAGAGATAGAGAAGAGATAAGAGATGGGGGCTGAAGTGTTTCCGCCGCGGCACAGTCAACGGTGGGTGGTGGTTGGTGGGGTAGTAGATGCACAGATCACACGACCAAAAGCGGCTGCAGCAACAGTCGATCGGAGATCAATAGAGCGTGTTATCAACGGCCCGCTCGGGCGCGTTCGATGAGAAGGAATGGGGAAAGGGGGGGGGGGATAGATGTGCACAAAGGAAGAGGGTGGTGAGATGTGTGAAGAAGAGAAGAAAAGAAAAGGAGAGCGATAGATCCGACGCCTTTGCACAACTTCATCGCCCAATCGAAATAAGATAACCGGCACGACGCCCGCATCTCCTCTATAAGAACGACGACGTCGGCCAGCCACGACAACCAAACGAATATCGCTATTCAATTTCAACGACAATTGATCGTCGCCGATGTATTTCAATAAGTAGAAATAACAAATAGCCTAAACAAGTAACAGCCGCTCTACAATACAGGCCTTGTTATTTGATTTGATTTTGTTTTGTTTGATTTTGTTTGGTTTTGTTAATGAGTACTTTTTATTTTACTTGATTCTCGATCAATCCTGTTGCCAAGACGGATTATCCAGATGTCTAGAGCGCACAGGATTGAACCGGCGAAAAAAAAATTAAAAAAAAAAAGAAAAAATTACAAAATTAAAAAAAGAAAAAGAGTTTAAAAAGAACCCAGGGACGGATGGTTGGACAAAATAACAAATCCAAAACACACACACAATAAACACAATGAGAAAAGCATGATTTTGAAATAAAGAAGAGAACCGGATTTTATGAGTTTATGGCGTGACCCGCACGGACCAATCATCCGGGCAAAAAGGCAAATAAAAACAGAGAGAGAGAGAGAAGCCTATCCTATTTTTTTTTTTCTGGGTTGTTGTTGTTGATCTTCTTCTTCTTCTACTGTCTGTTGTTATTTCCCCCCCCCCCCCCCCACTTTGAACCATGGAGGGAGAAGGGGAGGATGAGAGGGTCGACATACGTCGACATCGGTTAGGGATAGCAGTCACAGGATCGTTCAATCGTTCACGAGCTAATCGGTGCGGCGGCGGCGGATTTCCGCGTTTACATTCATTTTCTTTTCGGTGGTGGCAAAGTTCTTTCATGGCCGCCATTTTTCCCACTCAAAAACGATTCCCAGCATTTTCAACATTTGCATCAATTCCAAGAGAAATGCCATCACGCCCATATAGTAGCTCTCACAGTCAAGAAAAATAAGAAAACCACGCACAATTAAAGGGTAGAAAAAGTGTAGAAAAACACGGTCGCCATCGAACAAGACGGTGTGTGTGTCTCTCTCGTCTGTTTGTACTTGATGATTCATTGATCAAAAGGGAAGAACGGAGGGAAAGACAAACTTTTAGAATAGAGGGAGAAAGGGACTAGGACAACAAACAGAACGTCAAAAGCGTTAGTGTTACACACACACACACAGACAGACACGACAACGTCTATACTGTGTGCCATACAAGTGACTATTGCATTTAACCAACCAAGGGAGTAGTAGATGTAGTGTGAGTGGTAAAGAGCTTTGTGTTACGACACTTGACACACAAAATCGGGCGGGGAAGGGTTCGGAGTTCACTCAACTTGTTTTGCAACAGCAAACGATCAAACGACGCCAGCCACGAGAAAAGAAAATTCCACGCCAACAAGAAAATATCAAAGAATCCAAAGTCGATAAACATCAATCAAATAGAATAAGAAGAAGAAAAAAAAAATCCATAACTAAAAATTCAATCATTTTTCTATTCAATTTTTGTTTTTTTCACCCACCCACCAAGTGTAGGGCTCCTCCATCTATCTATTATCTAAGTTCATTGATCGGCCAAAGATCAAAGAAATTGACGATGAATCCCCCTCCCTTCCAGACCCCCGCCACCTTGTATATACCAAGAGAACGACCGGCGTTCTTCCGGACGGAACAGAAGACAATTCAATTGACGACGACGCCTCGGTGTATCGCTGTTCGTGGCAACTTCTTGTACTACTACTCCTACTCCTACTACCTCTGCACATGTGATGAGAGGGATACGAAAGACCAAAAGCTGATAAAATCATACGCCCCGATGATGCATGGCGGATGCCTTTGAAGCGTCTTTAAAGAGTTCCTCTATCTCTCTCTGTGTGTATAGCTTCGATTTCGGTTTCACATGTGACGACTAAAAACATCACTAAATACCAACTATTATTATATACACATTTTCTTAGGTTTCGTTCAGCCGCTAGATGGATGAAAGACAAGAAGAGTTATAGGCCTCGACCATCAACGGTTCAATGAGGAATTGCTGGGCCTGGACGTTGTCCGTTGCGATGAAAAAGAAAGGAACGATTGGACATTCTGAACACGTTTAGAGGTCTCGACGACAGCTGGACTTGCAGTGTCGTCGTCCGGCTTTAATTGCATGGCATCGGCCGAATGTACGAGCGTCCGATGAGACTCCGGCACCACCACCATCCGAGAAAAAAAAAAAAAAAAGTAAACGGACCCGAGGAGAGGCAGAAAGAGAGATGACCTACTGCCGAATCTTTGACACGAACACACTGGGGTATTCTTTTTTCTTTAGCTCTCGTCTTCACTTCAAGAACCCAATCAAGACAACCCCAGTGGCAGGCAAGGAAAACGGACCATGGGAATTAGCCTGGCCAAAAAGGCTCGTCGTCTGTAGCTGTGTTTATACAGACAAGAAAGAAAGAAAGAAGACGACGCTATGCGCGTACTACGTATGTGTGTTTGATGGGTTCCGAGCTCGTTCATCTACGAGCGCCCCTCTTTCCCTTTTTTTACTCTCCTCCCCTTTTGCTGATATGAAGGCAAAGCAAAGCAATCAGATATTGATCGGATGGTGGAGTAGTAGTAGTAGTAGTAATAGTAGCGCCGGCACTAAAAAATAAAAAAAATAGGAAGCGAATGAGAGAGAGGGTGCGTGAGTTTTGCGCGTCTGTAAAGAAAAGAGAAGAAACTCATCATCAACTTGTTCTTCTTCTTCTTCTCTATACAGCCGACTCCATCAGCTCTCAATTCACGGAAGCAACCAACAGGATGGAAAGAAAAAACAAGTCGATAATAATCGGCTAACCTTGTCGTGTGTATCGTCGTGTAAATGTTATTTAAACACTTAAGACCAGTCAGGCACATTGCACAACGATGGGGAAATGAAAAAAAAGGAGCCGGCCAAAAATCGTTGGATATTACAGCAACGATACGGGAAGGAATCACGAAAGAGATTATCCAACGCCGACAAATATCTCGTGTTTGTGTGTTTCAAACACAATTCCTGTGTGTACGGCTATTGTGGGGTCGGTCGGTCGTCAATGGCTAGACGCTCACAAAAGAAAAAGGAGCCAGTCTGTTGGACGATTGAATCAACAGCAGCAGCAGAGAACTGGGCGCGGCGGAGGCGGATATGATCGTATCCATTGGCGATAAATAACCCACTACCAACGCCATCACACACACACACACACCGTCGTTGAGCGTCGTGTGCAATACAAAAAGAGGGTGGAAAACGATCGTCTGCGTTGCAACGAGTAGGAGGGAGGTGATCAGATGTTGTGTGTGTGTTTTGTCGTTGTTGTTGTTGTTGTTGTTGTTATAAAAGAAAAAGAAAAAAAACCCTGGAAAAAAGATATTATGAAAAAAGTTTGTTTGAAGAGTCTCGGCACGTTTTTTCTTTCTTTTACATTCCTCTTCTTCTTCTTTGTTTCATTTATTTTTTTTTCTATTTGTGTTTCTCTTTCTTTTTTAAAAATGTAGACGATTCAACAACAACCACCTGTTTTCACCTCTCTCTCTCTCTCTCTCTCTACGTTCTTGTCTATCCGGTTCTCTCTCTCTCTTTTTTCTCTCCTGTCACGATATAAGCCATCACACACACACACACAGGCACACACCTGGACATAAAGAGACATGTAGGGGACCGTCGACCGTGTCACACATATGGTTCGCGACGATTGAAAGTGTTTTCTTCTTCTTCTTGTTTAACAAAAAAAATATTCAATTGAAATTAAATTTCAACATAAATAACAAAATAGAAAAAAAAGTTCATTTTCCAACTGGCAACTTTTTTACACGTCGACTTGTGTGTGTTTGATACAACGTTACGTGTGTACAACGAGGAGGAGCGCTCATTTACTTCTTCTACAAAACGAATATATACATGTAGGGTGGGGTGGTTGTGGGAGGGGAATTATTGATTGGTTCATGACGCACACACTGCAAGCCAGTCTGTGTGTGTGTGTGTGTTTCTAAGTAGCAGCGCTCTTTCCAATTTGGATCAATATCACTTATATACACCCCTCCATCTCCCCCCCCCCCCTCACAGTGTGTGTAGCCTCGATACCCCTTTTCTCTTCCTTCACAAATGGTTCGCATACAATTTCATCGTCGCATTTAGTTTTTCTATTTTTGACTTCTGAAAGAATTCATACACAAATTAAAGCGACCGGAAAAAGAGGAAAGAAGACAAATAAAAATTGAAGAATCAAATAAATTCTGATTATTGATTGGCAACAACAACGAAAGAAAAAACAAAAAAAACAGAGAGGGTGGAGAGCTTCTATTACGTAGCGGAAATTCCCGTGAAAAAAAAAAAGGATGAAGGAAGAAAAGGAAGGACGGAAAGAAAAACAAAAATTCAACAGGTGAAAGAAAGAATAGAAGAAGACTTGTAAAGCTGCCAAACAAAAAAATAAATAAATAAAAAAACAAGTAAACGAATAAACAGGATATGCCGATTGGTGGCTGCTGCTGCAGTCCCGCGTGATAAAATGCGAATAACACGCATACTAATAAAATGGGAACTATATAGGTTTTTTCTCTTTCTCTCGGACGTCACACACCTCTCCCAACTGAACGCAAAAAAAAACGAACGCAAATGTGTGGCGTTTGTAAATGAATAGACGCGGAAACGACAAAAGCTGTCGACGAATCACCTCCTCCGAATTCCCCCTCCTCTTCCTCTCGTCCAGGGAAATGTGTGCACATATTCGGCATTGACCTTCCACAATTCATTTGAATAGCTCACATTAAAAAAAAAACGAAAAACCCTGAACCACTAGGCGCGTTTCAAAAAAAGGAATTAAAAAAAAGGAAAATTTTGTGTTTTTCCCGCGTGTGTTTCAATAGGAAATAGGCGGTCGTGAAATAACCAGGAGGAGGTGGTGGGATAAGGACAGCCACCTGTCAGAGAGAAAGTCGAACGAATGCTGTCGGCCGGTTGGTGGAAACTGGCCGGACGTGGGCAGGGTCTCCTACACGAACGCATCGCCTTCTTTTCCTTTATTTTTTAAAATTCGACCCATTCCGATAAGGAAAATTTGTCGCGGGACAGAGAATCAAAAAACAAATCTAAACGAAAACGAAAAAGGTAATCGAGAAAGAAGTTGGGGACCACCAAGATATTTCCTATAGTGTGTCTGCTGTGTGTCGGCGAATGTGAAGCCAAAGAACAAAAAGAATAGAGGCAGCACTACACTCACGATAATGGACCGACTAATCGATCATGATGAAGACTTCAAGTACCACCACCAGACGACTTACAAGAAGAGACTTAAAAGTGAAGATGAAACACAAACAGACACAAAAGAGAAAATAGAGACGATGATGATGATGATGATGAAAAACAACAAACTAAAATGCTTAAAACATTCGACGGTATAACCGAGAGAGAGAGAGAGAGAGATAAGTGGTGGAGTAAAAAGGAAGAAAGAAAAACTGGCTTCGATCGGTTGATTGATGACCAGCTCCGGTCCGTCTTGATGGCAAATCCATCGGGACTATAGTAGAGCTAGCAGAGAGAGAAGCTCACGTTCACGCTCGACCCTTTTATCTGTATATATTCTATTCTTTTTCAGGCTGGTTGGGGGCAATCCATAGGCAAACATCTTCAGACATATCCAGAAAATAAGAAAATAAAAAGAAGATGAAGGGGGGGGGGGGGAAACCCTAATCCACATAACACACACACAGAGAGACGTGTTGGGATCTATAGAGAGAGAGAGAAAAAAGAAGAAGGAAGTAAGTCGTCCATATAGATTGATTGCGTTGACTGATTGGAAATGAGATGGGCGAGCGACCCGGTGACTTTAGCAAGCCAATACTCTTTGGCTCGTACAAATATAATAACCAAGGCGTTGTTGTGTATGTGTTATATAGCATCACACACACACCATCGCTACCCACAGTTCTTGTGATGTTCGCTCGATCCCCGGTCGTAATAAAAAGAGAACGTGACAGCGAATTTGTAAACAAGGCTAGTCTAGAGCTCTACCACGGCCAGTCATCTCATTTACTTCTTCTTCTTCTTCCGCAGCCGGTCGACCATACAAAACGAGACCCACCAACTCTTCATACCGTATCCCAAAGACCCCACCCCATCTTCCCAACCACCACCACATAAGAGTTATAATAATAATAATAATGATAATAATAATCTACGTGGTTGTGTGGTGGGCCTATAGTCTCGACATCCCGTACAGCTGGCCGCCACGACCGAGAAAACATGAGGCAGCAACACATTACACACAAGTAGTAGCTTATAAAGTGAAATGGTATAGATAGATTCTAATACACTGAAAATGAAGTTATTTAACGATCGATTAGCGACGAGGGGAGCCAAGTCAATGCTGCTACAATGGCTATATAATAACTTGGCACTCTAAGCCATTTTCGATCGATAAAATTGCAAACATAAAACCAAAACAACCAAAAATAATAAAAAGAAGCAACTAGCAAAAGGCTAATTCAGTCGATTCTTTTTCGCCCTCAAACAACAACAACAAATAACAACAACCCAAAAAAAATAAGAAGCTCTCTCTCTCTCTTATTTGTTTGTTTTTTTTAGAAAAAAGGGGTTAAAAAGAAGTTTTTGTCTTTACGATGGCTACGTTAACACAAATGGCCCCGTTTCGGGCCATGGTTTGAGAAATGAAAGCCCAACCATTTCCGATTCACAAGCCACAGAGGGTTCAAAAGACTTCCTCTTAATGTTGTTGTTGTTGTATCGATGAAGACACTATCGCGGTAAACACATTGATACATAGGCCCCCGAAATCGTCGGTGCTTAACGCTTTCAAAATAAAAATGATCTAACGAAGAAATTTAAAAAAGACGCAAAACAAAAGTTGCCTCAGGTGAAATAGAAAAAAAAGAGAAAACTCAAAAAACGAAAAGAATATTAAAGATGGTTAATGTGGTACTCACTTGCTGCCAAAACTGGGCCAGGATAAGAGGTCCTTGCGATTTGGTTGTGAACCAGTCCAAGGACTCCATAGGTCTAGAACGTTCATCTCACAACATGATGGCCGTTTGAATTCGATCTCTTCCCTTTTATTTAGGATTTTTTTTTCTTTTCCAAAAATAAAATAAGGGCAGCGATTTATAAAAAAATGTGGTGCGCTGACTTTCAGACAGCCGCAGCACGACACACACAGAAACACATCCAGTAGTAGAAGTGATCCGAAAAAAAAAACGACACGACGAGCACTTGTTGTTGTTGTAGGATTTTCTCTCTTCTGGGGTTGGAGTGTGAAGGATCCGCGCGCAACTCGATTGACTGATACAAGAACCAGGGCGAGAAGACACACAAAAAGCTCGTCCACGTTTAATTCGCCATATATATATTTTTTTTTTTTAATTTTATAAAACAACTTACATAACTAACATCTTAAATATAGATAAGAAAAGAAAAAGTTTCTTCACTCCCGCAAATGTGGCCGCACCGGGGGAGGAAAGAGACTTTTTTTTTTTTGTTGTTGTTGTAAAATGACACAACCGGTGAACAACACAGGATCTAATATTATTATCAGTAATTTATATTTATCCATAATATAGTTTTCTAGTCTGATTATATTTGCCGGACTCGAAGGTTGTAAAAGAAAAAGAAAACCCAACGAACCGCAAAAGTGTTTTGGTGGTTGATCGTTCACAACGAGCACCAAAGTCCCGGTCTTTTTTTTCTAGATAATAAATATCGATAGGGGCCCTTCTAACCTAGGGTTGTAAAATATAAAAAAGAAAAACACACATAGTATGTTCTCTCTCTCTCTCTCTCTCTCTCTATCTGATTATTGACTCAAATGTCGGCTCGTTTTTTCTTTTTCTTACGGGTATTAACATTTCCTACTACTACTAGCGCGTATGTGTGGATCGTTTGTAGTTTTGCCGACACTAGAAAATTTCCACCCAAAAAAAAAAGACGGAAATTTAATATTTCAAAACTTGTATTTTACGATTTTGGCGCATTGGGTGGAATATCTGTGTGTGTGTGTGTGTGTGTGGGTGGGGTGTCCGGAGTTGTTGCGCTTTGCGTGTTAACACACATCACACATCGGCTTAAAAGAGAGAGGAGGGGAGGTGTCGATTGCGGATGATATTCGACGAAAAGTCAAAACGGCAAGTGTCTGTCTGCTAGTGTGTACGTCCATATATATATGATACACACACACTGATGGGATAACAATGGGGCACGATGCGGTGCGGATCAATGACGGGGCGCGCTCTCTCGGCTCGCGATACGTTTCACCTCTCGTCAGTGGAGCGACGAGTTTGTCTGTTATGTGTTTGTGTGGGTGGAGTGAGCTGAAGCGACGAACACACACACCTTTGCCTATTCACGAATCAATGGATGTGGAGCTCCTCTTGTTCTCTCTTAGTTCCTAATACTTCCTTTCTTCCTTCTCTATCTCGCCACCCTCTAAACTGATAGTTAAGCCAGTGGAAAAAGAAACTAGGAGAAACCTAACAGTCAGCTTATAACTGCACCCAGGTGGTTGCCAAGGTTTGTTCGATCAATCGGCCAAAGCTAAAAAAGGGAGGGATAATATAAGGTAGAGGGGTAGGTTGGAGGGGGGGGGGGGATCTCACCTTATCACTTTTTACACGAGGGTGTGTTTGTGTGTAATAACCCCCTGACGTTCGTTTCGTTCCTTCTTATTTTTCCGTCTACCCATCAAACCTTATGTGCTCTGACTGGAAATCATAATCATAAAAAATAAAAATAAATAAATAAATAGGAGAGCGATCGAGCCGCTCCTAGAGAGAGAGAGAGAGAGAGAAGGTCAGGAGTCTCGCGCATACAACGACAACGATCAGGCGTTATCGATATAACTCTCTTTCTTTCTTTTTCTCTCTCTACCACCCCGTTTTCTTATATTTATTTAAACCCACGGTTTGAGTGCGTGCTACTTGCTCTGTGTCCGCTTCCGACGACCCAGACGGAACGGAAGGAGACCGCGGCAAAATAGAAAAGAAGAGTGAGAAAAGGCAACGGCTCTCCGGGGTTATTTCTCAACCGACGACGACGCCCATCAAGTCTGATGTCGTCGCTTAGTAACTCATTATCGAGAAGGCAGAAGAAAAAATGGTGCGGCGGGGTTGAACGATTTTCCTGCTTTTTTTTTAGACCGACAAAAAAAATTGATTTTATCCCGCAAGCCAACCCAGTCATATTTAGACTTTTAAAACCTTTTGGAGAATTGACCGCAACAGCTTCCTAAGGAAATTTCTTTGGGAATTGAAAATTGACAATCGCTGAAACAAAAGTACGGAGAGAGGATAAACCGCATCACAGATCGAACTCGGAGATATGTACGTCATACTATATATACGGTGGTAGTAAAGAGAAATGGGTCTGCAAATGTTTTGTTTTGGCTTCCGATGACATCAGCTCCCAATGGCGTAATTCGAGACTTCCATAACGACAAAAAAAAAAGGATCTCTTTCTCTAGGCCCGACTTCTCCCTTCTATTTCTTGCCTTCTCAGAAAACCCAACAAAGTTCAAAATCTTAACCTCAATGCCATTTCAGGTTCACATCACAAAAACATTCAGAGATTTCCAACAAACTGATTTTCTACAATTGACCGACAAGTTCAAAATGGCAAGTTCCAAACATTTTGTATCTTGTTTTTTCTTTACTTTGGGGTGAATAAGAAAAATTGGTAAATTATTACACACAAACTGCCCATAGTAATGCCGACGGATAAACAAAAAAGACCCGAGTGAATTTCAGGAGCCAGAGAGAGAGAGGGTATAAAAAAGGAGCCATGCTGGTGTGTAGTGTATCCACAAAGACACGAGGAGGAGCAGGAGCAACACCACGCCACACACACTAAGGAAATAAACACGACACACAAAACAGCACACAACACACAGGGAGCACAAACACAGCACACACATCGCAGACAACCCCAATGTATGGTGGTGGTGGTGGTGCGCGCTATAGACAGAGTTGTTCAATGGTTGTTGTTGTTGTTACTGTAGTGTTTCTCGAGCACAAAAACACGCGCCACTGATGAAATATTTGGGGGCAAAAAAAAACAAACGGAAAAAAACTCGATGCAAAACGTTGACATCCACACATACGAGCGGCCTAACACATTGATGTACATTCGTCTATCTAACTAGATCTACAGCTCTACCGGCCTAATTATAAGCTCATTTCTATTGAGTAATTCAACTTAGTGATTATTAACCTAAATCTGGGGGAAAACAAATATCATGAAAACCATATTACAAACTAATCAATTCAATTTCTAAATTATTGATTAAAAAACTTATGATTATTATTATGATAGACTGTTGTAGTAATTTATGATTGGCGATATCTTTTGTTTGTTTTTTTCCCTTTCAATGACACGACTCGTTCTATACCTGCAGAGAAACGAGACCAGACAAGAATAGTAGTAGTCGGTTGTTGGTGTTGATGTTGTTGTTTTGTTCGATTTTAAGAAGAATTCGAAGCGTTTCCACAAAATGAACAGAGAAAATCAAAAGATTTTGTTTTTTCTCTTTCTTCTTCCTCTTATTTAATATTTTTGGCGCACTTTGCGGATGAGGTTGTTCGGATCACGCACTTGCACACACACAACGTGGGGAAATCAGACAAACGAAAAACCCCAATATCCGGTTGTGCAACGAAACAAGAATGTGTTTTTTTTTTTTTTTTTTTTATTCTTTCACCGAAAATTTACGTTTTCTTTTTTTTTTTCTTTGACTTTTTGTTCGTTTCGGGCGACGATTGCGCGAAATAAAACAAACACACACACACACTGGCACACAATGTCGGTATTCTTCTATTCCGTAAACGAACGAGTGTCGTGTGATTTGCCAAAAACAAAACAAAAATCCTCTCTCGAATTTCAATTGAGACAAAAAACAAAACGCGTCGATGAGTTGAGTCGACCGAGTAAACAAAACACACACACAAGAAAAACAAAAATATGCCCCACACGCACACTTTTGAGAAATGATAATAATAATAGCAGTAGTATGTGTGTATATGTATATATAGTTTGGCTGCTGCTTGTGTAACAGACAACACGACGCGGCCGCAGACGGACGCGGACTGAGTCGGTTGAGCGATGTGAACTGCGGCCTGAGGCCCCCTCTGGCTCCTTGCTCCTTGCTGCTGCTGCTGCTGCTGCTCTTGCCTTTGCTTCTGCTCCCTGGGACTGTGAAACTCAGTTTTTTACGCTCCTCCTCCTCCACCCACGGCTGTACCTCCTCTTTTAGACTAACTCCCCCCCCCTATCCCGACTCGACTATCTATCTACTACTAGTTCGTTTTCTCCCACCCACCGCAGTCGTCAGATGGGCCCTTTTTCCCTCGTTCAGTGCGAGTCTATACGCCCGCAATACAACATCGAAGACGGCGTCTCTCTCCTTCATCCAACAGTTGAAATGTACAACTAAGACAGATCACATCAACGAAATGTTTAGAAAAAAACAACAATGATTTTGACATCTCATAATAGAATTACCACAAAAATATCGATTCATTGTCGCCATTTTTTTTTTTAAAAGAAAATGTGTGTGTGACCTCAATTTCAAAGGCGTCGCATTTGAAGAAAAACGAAAAAATCGTGTTTCTATTTATGAAATGAAATCAAAAGAAAAGCGATGCCCACCGCACAAAACACACGCAACGTATATAGAGAGATACAGTACAAAAGGCAGCGGTTATCGAAGACTTAGCAACGACCAGATTACCTTTTTGTTTTTTGTTTCTTTCCCTGCGCTCCTGTTGTAAATCTAGCGGAACTGAGAGAGCCGAAAACGCCGACGATCTCAATAAAACCAAAAAATAGCGTGACGTTTAGAATTTTTCAAAAAGGCCAAACGAACGGGAGAGTGGGGGGGGGGAGGAGGGTCATTCTGGATTTTCCATACGTTTCCACGAGAAAGTTGTAAATCATAAATGAATTTATGTAAAAAAAAAAAGAAAAAGAATTGAGAAATAGAGGGAGGAAGGTGACCGGAATCTTCTGGATTTGCGGACGTCATCGGCAGGTGTGTGACATGTGGATGACTCAATCGACATTTGTTCGATCCAAAAAAGATCTTCTTAATACCTGATAAGCAAGAGGTTGGGCTGGGCAGGTGATAATGTTGTGTAGCAGTTTTAAGCCATCGGAGATAACACACACAGAGAGAAAAGGTGCGCCCGAGACTATCAACACGGCAGCACACACAAAAATGCCGTGTCGATTCGTTTGTTAACATTTAATTGGCCTGTCGTTGACTCGTACATGAAAACATTAACACCAGACCCACTACACGTTCTCCTCTCAAAGACAAAAACCAGAAAAAGAAACGAAACGAATAATAAAAAAAAACAAAGAACAAATACAAAACGAGTAGTAGTTATACGAGAAATGGAAAGAATGAGAGATTGAGAGAATTCCGGCCGTGACATTGGCATTTCAAGGTGCTGCTCCTCCATACAGAAGACGTACAGAAGGAGGAATAGTAGCGCTGTAGTTGTAGTAGTAGTAGTAGCTTAAACAGGAACGAGAGAGAGATATAGACCCTGATGGAGCGGCGAGAAAGAGACGAAGGGGGGGAGGAGGAGAGGTTATTTTCCCGGGGCTTGAGGACATTAATCCACGTCCTTCTTTTCCTTTTTTTTCTTCTTCTTCTTCTTCTTTTTTTCTCGTCTATTTGGTTGTTTATTTCATTCCCTCTCTCGTCATATTCCTTGGTGAAACAAATATATAACAAACGTATAAATAATATGCCAAGTCGTCGTCGTCCTCCCCCCCTTGTCAATGCGCCAGGTCCCCAATGTGATGGACCCCAAAAAGAAGAAATGGAATTTCATTCGTTTGTCTTTTTTTTTTTCTTTTTCAAAATGGGAAAAGAGAAAAAAAAAAGGAAAAAATCTGTTTTTCTTTCGTGTGGATCTTTTTTTTTAAAAAAAAAAAAAACAGGAATCTCTTGTCACGGTCAAACGCGTGTCTGTGTGTATGTTCGGCGGCACAGTGAGTGTGTTAAGAGGAGAGGGACCTCAGAAGCGACGACCAGGAGTCCTATATATAGTAAATATAGTAATATAGCCTCTCCTAGTAGTCGGTAGTAGTAGTAGTAGTAGTAGTAGTAGTAGTAGTAGTAGTAGTAGTAGTAGTAGGTGGAGTACGTAAATAGTGAAGGCGGACGAAGAATAACAAACTGTTTCTGATACATATTCAATCGGCCTCTATATATATTTCGACGTCGTAGTCGTTGTTGTTTCTGATTCCTTATTCACTCACCATCTTCTCTTTTCTTATTCTCTGATTCTTCACCTTGTCGGTCTGTTATTTATGTAAATGTTCAGGTGTGTATATCAGGAGAGAGAGAAAGAAAAAGGCAGGACCTGGCGCAGCCAAAGCGAGTGACCAGTTTTTAAGCGAGTTGTCACTCGGCTCTCCTCTCTTCTATTCTCTTCCAGCAAAGACATAGACAAACGGTAGAAAGGTTGAAAACAGGTGGTGGATGAGACCTCCGGACTGATGTTCTTCCCTCCTCCGATCGGTGAGAAATGGCCTACAAAATAGGTTCCGTCACGTCGTCAATAACTCGTTTTCCTTCTTTTCTCTCTCTTGTCCTTCACTTATTTAAAATTCCTTTTTTTTTGTCTTCTTTTCCTTTGAGCTTTTTTGTCTTCCTCGGCTCGTCCGATTCTCTCACATCCACACCAAATTGACATTGGCAAGGCGCAAGAGAATGGATCACGCAATAGTAATAATAATAATAATAATGGCCTTTAGGAGGAAAAACAAAAACAAATTTATAATAAGACTGACATTTTGATTTGCGCATCTCGACGGTGCGTAAGGATTCCACGAAGCGTAACGTGCGGTCGTGATCCGAAAAATCAACGAGTTCAATCAATAGCAGACGAAATTTCGATTCCTTTTTTTTTTTCATTTTAATTTTCAACAGGTTTTTTTTTTTTTTTTTTTTTTTTCAAATTTGACACACGCCAGACTGGGCAAGCTTTCGTTCGAATTACTTTTTTTCAAATCAACAAAAAGTGAGGACATTGGCGGTTCGAGTCGTCCACTATTCTGTATATAATGAAATTCATCGATTTCATATTTTCTTTTACCTTTTTCGTTAGAAATTTACACATCATCAAAAGGATGGAATTTCAATCAAAAGTGAACTGCCAGATCGTCATTAAATAAGTTCTCTCTTTTCTTGACTCGATAGGAAAAAAAGGGACCGCTGTGATTCGATTCACTTTTTTTTGGGTGGGGTATATTATCGATTGAGCGACACGCCGACGCCAGCCACTTCCCGGTTTGGGACTTGGGCAAAGGTGCCAATCAGCTGTTGCACTCGACTCTCGAGCCAAAGAGGTTTGACGGGCACACGTCACACATTCGAAGAAATCGACAAAAGAGATCACGGGCGCGGATAACAACAGGACGACGACGACGACGAGAAAATAACGGACCCCACAAAAAAATAAATAAATACAAATCGAAAAACTCTCTTTTGAATATTTCATAGTAGTAAACGTCACACATTCGGTGTCGTTGCACTTATTTTGCGACCCCCCCCCCCAAAAAAAAAAAAATAAGTCTTTTCACACACACACAAAAAGAAAATTTGAATACAAGAAAAAAGTTTGACAGCTTCAAGCGTTCAAGATATTGAAATCGGTCCGACAGCCCCGCACTCACTGGCTGGCTGGCCGACACAGAGTTGATTGCGATTTAATCCGCCATCCGCCCTTATAAGATTTTTTTTTATTCTTCGCAACGAGTGAGCAGCAATAATACACTGTAATAATACATTATACGTCTACCTTATATTAAACATGTATAGAAGCCGAGAGAGAGAGAGAGAGAGTCTTGACGTCGATTCATTAAAACGGTTCCAATTGGAATTGAATTGCCGACGAGGCGAAAGAGAAAAGCGGCAGAGACGAGAGCGAGGCAGAGAGCGATTAGTGGCTCCCATTCACAGAGTCATTCAAGCACTGGACAATTTCTCTCCAAAGAAGAAATAGAAGAAGCAAAGATGGCGGTACACACACGCATACTGTACATATTATGTATAATACCGTGCCGTGAAAAGGAGAGAACAAGTCAAAAAGGGGACGACAAATTTTCATCATCGACCAGCTCTGAACTGAACAGAGAATGATTTTTAATTCAAACGCGTTCATACAGAGTTGATGAATCCATCCAAACAAGAGAGGTACCACCACAGTTGAGGCCTTCTATCCCCTAGAGGAAGACAGTTGAGCATCAAAATAAAATCATCTTTTATTTCTTGAGAAGAGTCTGATGTCAACTATCAGCTATCCGATTTGGCAAATGTCTTTATTTTTAAATCGATCAAGGCAAAGAAAAAAAGAAGAAAAAAAAACGTGACAGTTTAACAACAATGTCACCTGTTTTTTTGCACAAGAAAAATATAAAAAAAAAAATCAGAAAAAAAGCATTCGCCCGGAATTGAAATTGATGCGGAAGTGTGTGTTGCGCCGCAATCTCCGTTGAAGCGGATCTGGCCAGGAAATCCCAACCAAGAATATCACCAAGAAGCACAAGAGATGAAGGGGAAAATAAAATAACGAAAACCGCACACACACACAAACTATAAAATAACCGACAACAACAACAACAATCGATCGCGAATCACAAACGGTCACGACAAGGTTATCAAATTCCTTCTTTTATATTTACGACTTTGGTTTTCGAAGAATTTCCCTAACGACAATCCACGATCGAAAGTCAATCATTCATTGGTAGTTATATATATTTTTTTTTAAGGTCTTCTTCAATCCCGCCGCTCAGCTTTCGTAGCTTTTGACAGCCGCCAACAACAAAAAACCAAACAACAACATTTTCTTTATATGCGGGAGATGACATTGAGACAGGACAATATTTATTACATGTTGCTGTGTTCTCTTTTTGAAATATAGATAGATGCATATGTAACTACTACTATTACTACTATAGAACGTCGTTTCATGTGTTGCTACAATGTGTGCGGGTTCCTTCCATCAGATCGATCTGACGATGGCCAAACCGATCGAGAATGGAACGCCAAATAGAACCCCAGATGGTGATATCCGTTCACCACCCCCGTACACACACACACACACACACACCCGCACACGAGGCAACAACACCACAAGAAGAAGAAGAAAAAAACAAACATATCTTCTTCTTTTTTTTTCTTCTTCTGCCTTGTGCGACTACATTTCGATATTGAGCTGATCCGATAAGGGACCACACATGGGGGATTCGATACTTTTTCTCCCTTTTTTTTAAAAATATATACTATATGTAGGACTCTGCGCCTGTGGATATAAATATATACACAGAAAAGAGAAAGAGAGAGATAGATAGATTATAGGCGACTTTTGGATTTGAAAAAAAGAGAAAAACCAAAGAAGAGAAGAGGGAAGCTTTTTTCTCTGTTGATCCCCTTCCATTCATAAATCATTTCCTCTTCGGGGGGATTTTTGTTCTATTATTCAAATGTGTGCATATACAGCACACACACACACAGAAAAAGAGGAGAAGAGACAGAGTTTCAGAGAGATTCAACATCTAATGATGAGCCCCTCTTACATTATTTCCTCCCTCTTCTTCCTCTTTTCATTCAGACGGATATTTAAAAAAAAAGAAAAGCAAAAGAAAAACCTTCGCATTCGATACCACCACCTCTAATTGGTACGACTCTTCTGTACGCTTGTGTCGTTAGACATCCGAGAAACACACACAAACCTTCAATCAGATGTGTGTAATGCACACACACACACAGTTTAACGGTCTCAAAAGAGGAGGGAGAAAAAAATGCCGTCTCCGTTGTGTGTGACAGGCCCAGCAATCTCTCAATAGGCCTCCTAATGATAATTGCCACGATACGCTACTTGACAAACGGATACGGCTACTAAGCAGCGAGCTACCTATCACGTTATTTTTTTATTTTTTTATTCAAGAGATGGAAAATCCGCAGTTGCGGCAAACATTCGATGTGAAGCAGTACACACACAAAATCGGGTCTCTTATTATCCTAGTGGCGTCATTCTTGATCTGTTCTCTTTCCATTTTTGCTTCTTCTTTTCGGTAGGGGGTCGAAGAAGAACAACCAGCCCCTGCGTTCCCATTACTATCCATGGCAACTGTGATGAGCCCGGCTCCGATCATCAATCCCCCCAAAAAAGACGAGAGTAAAGCTACTACAAATGTGGGTGCCGTATTGATGAAAACAGGCCGGCAATGTTGAAAGCTTATGGACTTGGGCCAACGGGGAATTTCGCCTATGATGCCTTTCCAATTAGCTATTCAGGAGCGCTTAATCAAGTATTCCAAACACAGAGGGACCGATTCTCCCCCCTTTCTCTCGTCATCAGAAAGAACGAACGCAAGAAAATATTTTTTTTTTTAAAGAAAAATACACACACGAATTCGCCTCGGCTATAAGAGAGCCAAGCAATTCACACAAGATATATAAATGAAGACGGATGGATGCAGGGTGGATATGGTATAGATGTTTGTTATAGTTTCCTACCTGATTAGCTCGATCCAGATCCTGCATTAATATTTCAATTTCGTCGAGCCTGCAAATATAGAAAGAGAGAGAGGCATTGAGTGTATGCATAATGTAATATCACATAGAGAAGGACGACGACAGAGCTCGGGGAATTATAGAGTAGCACAACGCGACAGCCGTGTATATATAGTCTGTCATTAACAAACAATCACTAATGACTGTTTGCTCATTGAGCGATACGACGAGTATATACAGCCAATGATACACTTGTACAACGCATCGTTCTCAAGTTTCCCCTGATCAAATGCCCAACAGCTTTTCGTCGATGACTTTTTCCAACTCCCCCCCCCCCCTCATCCTCCCATGAGAGATGGAAAAAGAGACGGACGGGGTTGGCAAAATGCGGGACATTTAAAGAGAGGCAACAGCAGCCGGCATCGACACCGATTTGCACTAGCCCTGTGTGCCTTTTTGAAAAGGTTAGAAAGAGACTGTCAATTTTCCCGCATTAGTAATTAATTCCAGCTGCCACCACCACCACTACTCTGAACTGCTCTTGCTGAGCTGTTCCTATAGGCTTTCACTCACAAATTGATACTGTGTTGGCCAGCTCATGGATGAGCCCTTAAAGTCTTGCCCGCGGAACAAACTGTGTGTGACGGACGCCAATGAGAGTTAATATTAGAGAGAAGGAATAATGAAAAAGCACGGTCCCTGGGTTATTATTATATATAGTATACGGAGGGACTACGTGCTCGACTTACTTGGCATGGGAAATGACTTCGGCTCCAGCTTTAGCGTCGAACAGTTCAGTACTGCAACTTCAGTGACAGCTGTAAAAGACATCAAAGATTCATTGGTATATTGCACATGGTATATATGATACATATAAGCATTTGAACGACGACGACGACGATGGTCTTTCTCTTATTTACTGTTGGCTCTGTCTCTCTCTCTCATCACAGATCCGCGCCATCAGTGTGAACATATTTCGGTGTTTATCTCATCTCGGAGAAAGAAAAAAAAGTAAATATTCCATCAGCTGTTTTTTTTTTCTTATTTCTGAATTTTTTTTCTTTATATTTGGTGGTGTGTGTTGTTGTTCTTTCGGCCTTTGATGTATTTACACATCAAGTTCGATGTGTGGCAGCAGAAGCCAAAAGGATCAGAAAGGTCAATGATCACAAACAGATGATTCGATTCATCATCGATCTGTTGGACGGAATGAAAGAGTGTTGGGGCGCATCATATACAGTATGCAAAGTGCGTCGTTTGTGTACCCCATGACGGACACATGGAACAGAGACAATTTAGACAAGAAAATACCAATTTTTCTTTTGGGGAAGAGAGAAAAAAGTGGGGCGATGACCTCTGCCAGTCAAAAAAGATGATAATGTACGGAGGTTAGAATCATAGCATGTAAAAGGGAGAGAGACAATTTATATAACGGCCAACACACATAATCATGCCGCCACTGTGTGTGTGTGTGTGTGTGTGTGTGTAAAAGATCTACCGGTATCAACTTACTGGCTTGTTGGGCGGCGAATTTCGATTCGGCTTGGACCAAACGTCGAGCCGTCAGTTGGTTCAACTCGACCAGCTCACGCTCCCTTTCTTCGAATTGGCTCCTAAGGACGTCCTCGTGCTCCTCCAGTCGTGCCTGAAATCGTAAAAGAAAAATAGGAGGAAACAAATGAAAAGGCCGCTACAATCAATGCCCACATGATAATAACATGACAAACAACAATGCTCAGCACTGACTCTTAACTGTCTGGCATCTGTTACGTGTACAAATGGCCACAGCACAACTCACCAAAGATTTGTGTTTTTTTTTTTTTATTTCATTTCCTAATTCTTCTTTGAAACGAAATAGCCATCTACTTAATTAGCTCAGGGAGAGAGAGAATGGCTTGAGAAGAAGATTGTGTGTTTAGTGCTCGTTGAACTGGGACACATGTGGACACACAAATAGACAGAGAGAGAGAAACCGGTGTGGCCCCCAACTTTCGCTGCTGCTGCTGCCGCTGCTGCATACATTTCCACCAGTTGGCCTCATATATACACAAGGAGATATTATATGCAGATTCAAAACGGAAAGTGGTGTCGGCAGCGGCCGGCAAAAGGAAGGAGAGAACGAGTTTTGATGCCTCTTGTTGCTCCCATTGTGAATTTCACAGCTGCCAATTACGTTAGCCCATCGTTCGTCCACCGAATTTTCATAGATACATTTTCCCCTTTTTTATATATATATATATATTTTTTTTTTGAATTTTATGGCGGCTTACGAGTGAGTCCATCAAAAAAGAAACACACACAACAACAAGGTCCACTATATTCACTACAGCCGACCGGCTGCTGCTGCTGCCCAACCAACCCAAAGATCCTTATCTCTGTCCATGTTTCTTGTAAGCAATAAACCAAGAAGAATGCCGAATTTCCTCATTCTTTACCCATTTGAAAGAAGCCGAGAATTAGAGAAGACGGAAAAAAACACACACATCCATATATATATTTATATATAACTGTGAGAAAAAAGTGGTTTCGAAATCGAGAGCATATTTTTATTTTCAAACATTTTGGTCACGCCCAGACCCGTGTGGTTGCGCTGACACTTTAACCTCACGATCAAAATTTAAAATTTTTTATATCATTTTAACGATAAAAACAATAGAAATCAAATAACAAATTGCTAATTATTAATTCTGTTTTTTTTTTGTGTGTCGTGCCGACAAAAACGCGTCCATTTTGTGGCCAGACCGGATGACGCGTATCAACCGATCGTCGATTATAATTAAAAAAAAAAAAAAAAAAAACAGTTTCCTATTATTTAATATATTAAAAGAAGAAAGAAAAAAATTGGACGCAGGGGGGGATAGAGAACACGGTATAAGTGGTTTAGTGGTGAAACAACCGGTAGGACATTTCACGAGCCATTTAGTTCCCACAATAATTCCAGAGTTGCCTAATACCCAGTTTTCTTTTTGCGGCTTTTCTCGTTCATTTTTTTTCTTCTTCTTAAATTTCCGTTGTGTGTGATCCGATAGGCAGAAATATCCATCGGCTTCTTACACACATAACCATTCAAATATCCTAAAAGAAAATAGCCTCCGATCCTATTTTTTGTTATTTCGATCGAAGCAGCTTAAATATTTATACGGTGGACATGGAGAGGATCTTGACCATTTTGTTGGACAGCACGTGACACGGAGAATTAAGTCGAATAACCGTCATCGTATTGAATGAAACGTCATATATACAGCAACTCGGTAGTTGGATCCCAAGAGAGAGACGTATAGTACTAAATACAAACAAGTTTTACTACATTTCAACTATTTATTAAAAGAAGCCAAAGAAGATTTCCATCAAAAGAAAAAAAAAAGAATGATGGCCTTTTCTTCTTTCTCAAAAAGAATGGATGATTTTCTTATTCATATCACATGAGTAGCAGCGTCAATGCCTCACGAATCCTCCTCCGATTGATATAAAAAGCAAAAAGCTCCGAGCGCCTCTATAGTCTGTACAGTAGTAGTAAATATATGGGGTCCCCTTTATACTTTATTTATTAGCCAGCCTATATACGTATGTGTAGTATAGAGCTGCAGAAATCTATAGACGTATAATTCTGCTGCGTAGCAGAACACACCCATATTGTACATACATATATCTATATAGCCAACGTACATATATACATCAGTAACGATGATGGGACCTTGGATGTGTAACACGCACGCATCAAACATATATACACACTAACGTTTTTCCTGAGGGTGGGTGGGAGGTAAAAAAAAAACCTTCCAACGTGGAATCGATATGACCGATGCCGGGGCGGTGGCATCTATACAAGAAAGAAAAAGGGGGGGGGGGGACGCCAGTTATATAGTCACACAAGAGGAGCTGCTGCGTGTTAAAACTTAAAATGCATATATATAGTATGAAAAAAGATACACTGTATATAGCAGCAGCAGCAGCAGCAGTTCACATTATTATTATATGAAAAGGCGACTCTGGTACGTTCATCTACATAGAATAGAGAAAGAGAGTTAGAAAAGGGGTTAGACAATTTTCAATGGCTGGTAATTGCCTTTACAGTTGAAAAGGTAAAAGGGGGGGTTAGTCTCTTTTCCAAAATGTTATATAAGAGAAAACGGGTGATATGTGAGATACGCCGAGCGCGAGAATTAATTAGTTTTCTCTAAAAGTCCGATAGCTGTACGACCGAGCCTGGGTGATGGCATATAATAAACGACGACTAAAGAGATTCACGAACGGGGGGGGGGGGGGGGGGAATGGGGGGAAACCCTAGCTCACGAGTCGATGAATGCACACGTGTGAGATTTGTCATCGTCCAGCAAAAACTATAAAGAAACAAAAAAAAGAAAAAGGACCAGAGAATTCATTACGGAAATCTAGCGGGACACGCTCAAAACTATTATACACACAAATGTAAAATCATCTGCCGACGGTCTAGATGAAACAAGACATGAGGTCATTTTTTTTGGTGAGGTGGTGTGAGGATTGGTCAAAGGTGCGAAACTTCCGGTCACCACCCTAATAATAGAACGAGATATAGCAGCCCCCACGCCGAAAAAAGGGAGTGGAGATATTATATCCCTTATCATCACGATGAGAATGAAAAAAAGAGAAAAATAATTTTTCTCCGATATTTTCACATCCATAAATTGTGGATAAAAGGAGAGAAAAAGTAGCCGTGTGTTTGAATCATCGGTTGCGTGACACAATCCAATAGCGACCCATCAATGGCCATCCGATAAAACTCTCCTCATCCATTTCCGGTGGTAGTTCTTCTTACTGGCAATTGCATCCTATCATGCACAGTCCACAGATATGGTAGATTGAAAAAAGAAAAAGAGTTTTTACATTTCCTCGAGGCCGTATCGATATGTATAACCCAACAGAAGCGCAATCCTTTTCGATACATCGGCCAATGTTCGTTTTTTGATATGATTCAAACGTAATAAGAAAATAAATAAAGTAGGAGGAGATGTAGAGAATAATAACGAATGTGTCTATAGGGAGATGGACTCGTATAATGGATGTGGTCGCTTATAAACAAAGTGCGTGTCTGTTATTTCAAACCAGATCTTTTTTTACCTGTGCGGCTGGCAGCAGCAGCTCACCGAAAACTATTTTTTACCTTTCCATATATGTAACAGCGCCAACGTCAAAATGTTGATGGATCGACACACGGCAAAACAAGGAGCCCAATAATCCACCCTCCCACCAAAAATTTTCAAGACTATAATAATATCGATCGATTTTTGATAAAAATTTCATTTCGGCGCTAAAATTAAAAAAAAAAAAAAAAAAGGTAAAATTTATGTTTGTCGCCCATCTGTCCGTGTAGACAAATAAAAAACCGCAGAGCTTTCATCACCTTGTCTCATTTCATCACTTTAAAAAGAAAATATTTTTACGATCCACCATTTTTTCGTGAGAGAAAAAAACAAATGTTTTCCAGGCTCCCAATCTATTAATTGGCGTTAAGAAAAGAAAAAAAAGGAGAAAACCTTATTTGACTGACTGGCATTACACACATCATCTAGACCGCACATAAGAACAACACACATAACACCCGCTTATTACGTCAAAAAAAAATAAAATGGACATCACAAGAGGGAGAAAACACTGCGGACGACGACTCACGCAATATTAATAGCAAAAACAGGGAGGTATACTAACAAAAAGGTAATGATCCGCACAATATCCGCTTGGCTTTACCTGAGACCCTCTGGCTCTGCCCCCTTATTGATGCATGTCTGCGCCATTGATCGTTATACACACACACACAGACAGTATTTTCATATAAATAATAATAATATTATGGAACGCCATCAAAAAAAAAAAAAGTATAGAACGCCAGATGTTTTCATATATTTTTTGATGAAACAAACAAACAAAAAAAAACGGAGAGTGAGCATTTCCGATGCTCGTTTGCGGATACAAACAATCATCGCTTCCACCTGTATTTATTAGACATGTTTTTTTTTTTTTACCTAGAAAAGAGAACCCATCAACACAGAGAATATGGTGAGAGGTAGGATGATGACGTGTAGCGTGCGCTATATAGAAAAAAAAACAAGTCGAGACTTTATTTCAAATTTCCCACGTTATATTCTTCTTCTGCTGCTGCTGCTGCTAGTTGGGTTACAATCTAGAGCTCATCCATCAACAGTTTTTTTTTTTTAAAAAGGGGGGAGATTCAAATATATATAGCCAAATACACACCAGAAAGAGTTACAATGTTGTTGCTGTACTGCTGAAAAACAAAAAAAAAAATCGACGACAAGGAAATTTCCCTTTTTTCTGGGTTTTGTGTGGAGGAAACCCCACGGTGATTGTTATGATTGTTTCCAGCACCAAACGACGACGACGACGACGTTTGTTTATATAATGCACGTAGGTGGGGAATAGCTCATCAACAACTTTCAGAGAAAAAAAGGAACTGTGGCCGCTCTCGCAGTTCATTTAGATCGTTAGCTTAATGCGAACGTCATCCATCATCTTCCACGTATTATATTTACACGTAAACTTGACCGAGCTGCTTCCATTTTTCCATCGAACAATTTTCATGTTTTTAATTCAAAATATCCAAGCAATTCTCCACATGTACGTACATACAACAATAAGAAGAAATTGTATACTTATTCACATCTGACCTCTTGGCTATAGAACTAATCAAAAAATATTCTCAACTCCAAAAAGGTATTGTGTGATGTTACTATATACTACTACTACCTGTACTACACTTATTATATAGAGAGTTCTTTTTTTTTTTTAATTCTTATAAAGTTTTTTTGATGTCTGTATAGTTGTAAAACATATTGTTGTTGTTGCCCCGTGTATATAAGACGCAATTTCGTGTGCTCACGACAGGAAGTCTTCATTGAACCATCCGAAAGAGAGAGAGAGAGAGACACGAGTTCAAAGGTCAATTCAATGTTTGAATCATTCTTCTTTTTTCCTACTTGTTTATTTTCATATACCAAAAGTCGTAACGGGGCATTTTTTTTTCATATTTTAAAAAAAGAATAACGTACAAAAATCAGTGGTGATGGACGATGACCCCCAGCACAAGACAAATAATAGAAAGTTCCGATAGATCCTCCAAAAAAAAAAATTTACCTGTTTCTACCGACAGTCTATCAAGCCATTTCTTATGTTTATATCTAACCAACGTGTTGTTGTTGTTGTTCAAACCACAAAATGGAATAGACACAGAAAAAAAAAAAGAGGGTTAAATGATGAGGGCGGATCCGGAGCGTTAACTTTGTTGACTTTTTTTCCCATCTAGAATTTACCACTTTTTAACTTGTTTACTACTTTCTTTCTTTCTTATAATAAAAATAAATGAAGATTGTACATCTACCCGCGATGGTGTCTGTCCTGCATAGTGTCGGTGAACACGACAGTTAAAAGCGAAAGAAGAACCGGTCATCGAGCCACACGAAAAAAAAACAAAAAAAAAAAAAAACATTTTCTTATTTGCTGACATGGCGACTGATGTCGTCTTTCCATCATCGACCGCTTCGTTAATGTCTCCTCCCATCGTTAACGCTCATTTCATGTGTGTCTCTTTGTCTTCTCTGTCCTGTTTCTTATTATGTGTACAATATGGAAGGAGAAGGAGGGAGAGAAAAAACCCAAGCGTCGTCAGCGGTTGTTGTTGTTGTTTCCATGTCACAGATTTTTAATTTGAAATTGGATGATGTGTGTGTGGGATATCGACGGCGGTAAATTTGAAAAAAAAAAACTAAACTAAACCCATTTTAAACTGTTTTTGACATCTGGTCATTTTTCTTGTTATTGATACAATGAAGAGTCTAGTGAGAATGCCGAGCGGCAAGGTTGTTGTTTTAAAAATCCAACAGGTAAAAGCAAAAAGAAATGATGGAAAAATATATTTTTGATGCATCATCTATAGTATATAGAAACTGGTTTGATCGCTTGCTGTGCACATCACCTTCCGGCTGCATCAGGTGAATTTTCATATGGAATATCAACCCAATCAACCCAAAGATAACAAGCAAGTAGTTTGGATACTACGAAAGGCAACATAAAGAAACAATCAAATGCGAATTACAACATAGCCCAGCAAAAGAAAAAAACTAGTCCGCACACACAAACAAAAAGTCTGGAGGAATTTTGTATTTTTTCTTACCTGGACAATGACTTCCAGGGATTCTTCAGCTTGACGCACCTTCTCCTTCAGCTGTTTGATTGTCACTTCTATGAAAAGAGAGATAAAATTTAAATTTTTCGAAAAACAAGATTCAACATTTCAAGAATTTAAAAAAAAAAAAAACTGTTAATTGGATCATCACTTGACGAAGAGTGTATCGTCGACCTTTATATATATCGATCTGTTCGTTTGATAAACTCGACGCAATCCTTCATCAATTTTAATTTCATTTTCAATGGATTTTTCATGAAATTCTTTCAACTTAATAATAGAAACGAGAGAAAATTCAGCTGCTCTATTGTTTAGATGATGATGTAAACAATGCAACATTTATGTGTCTAGCGTAGGTTGTTATTGCATCACTTAATCTATCTCTTCTTCCTCGTCGTATAGATACAAGAAAAAGCGATTAAATTTCATTCAATTATTGACTAGTAGCAAGTTATCCTCGACTATAACAAATATATAAGACGACTTATAAAGAGATCAATGTCTATTTTGCCCTGTCGAGTGGGCGTGGATCTAATCGAATCTTACCAGAAACGCATTAGCAGCAGTTTTTCACCTTTAAATACGACAGCCATTTCCTCGTGAAAAAATCGTCGAGTCTTGTATAAAATAAGAGACAAACACAAGAAGCTCCATCTGCATATTATATTCTTCTCCTCCTGTTATTTTATAAACAGACAAAAAAAAATACGTTGGTAGGGGGGTAGAAGGACTTTTTCTCTCTCTCTCGTGTCAATTGAAGAGTCGAGATGTTTCAGTCTCTTCCACACACAGACAGCAGGTCGACAATCAACTGAAATGAGATGTCATATTTCAAGTAGTTTCCATTTGAAAAAAAAAAAATAAAAATAACTGCCGTATTATTATTCGTCGGGTGAGGAACGCTGCCGAGCAAACAATCAAATATTGGAGAGAACCCAAAAAAAACGGCAGTCAAGAAGTGAACAGAAATAATAAAAAGAGAATAACAACAATAATTCTCTCTAAAGGTGACTGTGTGCTCCAGTACATGTTTGGTTTTTTTTTTTTTTCGTTTTTTTTTTATCTGCGTCATTGTTAAGAACGTGTCACCGCCTCATTCGAATAGTGTCTGAGTGTCTGGGCAAGACGACGTTATATCCCCTCCATGACACAAGACTTTTTCTCAATGACGCAACACAAACCAAAAAAAAAAAAATGACTTTTTGTGAGCTAGCAGACAATTGATTCGAATCCATTTAAAACATATAAACATTTGAATCAAATAGGAGTAATAAAGCTCTTTTCTGGCACATCCAATCAGGGAGCCGAGAAAGTCAACCGAGCGTATCTTCATCAAGTTTTGAACGGAAACGATGCGCTAGAACGTCGTTACATTCGAGTAAAAAGTTACAAGTTTATAAGATTGAGAAGAGAGAGAGAGAGAGAGTCGGTAAAATCCTCTTGGCTATACTGGATGATGAGTTCAAGAAATCCTCTGGGCCGATCAAGAGAGCGCGCAAAAACACTTTGATCTGCTGCGCTGTTGCACTTGTTCAAGCAAAAGCAGAAGGCCCCCCCCCCGTCTACCTACTTTATAAAAGAGAGCCAAGCGTTTAAATGGCCATCGAACGACAGCAAGTGTGACGCAATCGGGGCGTGATCGCCAGTTCTAATCGCATTAGTACAACTCAATTCGTCGACAAAAGCAAAAGGACCGTCGTCTTTAATTTGTAATGTTATATCCAATTCACAGAGTCTCTCGTCCCCCCCCCCCCCCCCCCAAAAAAAAAGGGGGGGGGGAATTAAGTACAACAAGAATTTGATTAGATCAAATCCGCATCTCATAATAACATTTCTGTATATAGACTTTCTCCCTGGCATCTAGACGAGTTGCTGTTATTGCCTTCTGGCCAAATGATTATTATTACAGATGGTGATTGCCTTGAATCGAAACAAAACCAAAAAAAAAAAATGGGAGAGAGAAGAAAATAAGATCGACCTTGAGGCTACACACAAAAAAAGTGACTGAAATTCAATTAACATCCAAACTATAATAACACAAGGTTCTCTTTCTTCTATTTAGAAATCACGTGGAGCGCCAAAAGGACGTCCATCCATCTATCATTTTCTCCTCCCAATTTTTTTTTTTTTTCATATTTTCAGTTTATAATTGACTCTCTCGAAGAGCAATTGATTGCATTTCCCATCGAAATTGAGGCAGGCGACAATGACGCAATCACAGGTGGGGTCCAAATATTTTTTTTTTTTTTTGGGGGGGGGGGGGGTTAAATAAAAAATGTTCAGTTTAACACCCAAAGTTGACCAGCTGTTTTTATTATTTGAATGCCGCCGCCTCGGGTGATGATTACCGCATTATATTATAGTATATAGCTCCTACATGTGTATGTATAACGTGCGTCCAGCACACACACACAAGTTCATATGCCCTTCCTCATACATATTTTGTTTTGTTTCACTAAAAAGAAGAAAAAATAAGTTCTTTCTTGATCGTAAAATTTAAAATAAAAAAAAAAATGCGCTACCGCCGTCAATTTTGTCTTCAATATTTTTTTGATGGGTTTTTTCTTCCGAGGTCCCTCCTCTTGGCCCCTTTTGTTCTGTCCGTCCGTCATATACCAAGCACACACAGCTAGAGAACGAGATAGATGTGTATTTAAAACTTAAAAAAAAAAAATAGATATACTGTCTACGTGTAATAAGGCCCTCCGACGCAACAAGATGGTGCGTAGCTCTATATTTTTCGGTACTATAAACCCCCCCTCCATTTCAATAGTCGGTGGTGGTGGTGGGAAGAAGACGAAGAAAAGAGGGAGGAGATGGAAAGATAATTGAAGACGTTAATGAAGTCAGCAGACGGCTGAACGGAGGTCCTCAATTTCTTAAAGCCTATCGTTCTTATTTAAAAAGAAAAAACAGCAAATGAGAGGAGCAACAGATATCAGTAGGGTGGTACTTTTACACGCACGACACAATTTATTGATGTTATTGAACAACAGCGGCCGCCGTTCTACATATACAGAAACAGTAGGAGTTGAAGGTTTTTTTTTGTTTTTTTCAAAGACAAAACACGACTCGTTCAACAGGTTCTAATCAATTGATGGTCTTATCTAATTTTTTTTTTTCGTGGTTATTATATATCACCGTCTTTTTCTAGGAATAAGAAGGTCATTTCCTTATTTCACAGTTTTTTTTTTTCTTAGATCATGCCGGAGTTCAAGCAATTAGCCAGTCAAGTCACGGTTATTCTAGACTTTTGTGTCTTGTGATTGGCGGTATACCAGTTTGGATTGATAATATTGTTATTATATTGTTCCGTATAGCGAAAAGGATATTCATGATATGATCATTCTAAGCGATTTCTATATACTGTGGTACTGTATACATCTAATATTTAAGAGTTTGTGTGAAACCGAATAGGGCGCATATACAAACAATAGACTGTGGTCTGTGGATGCATAACCTCAACATTTGAAGCGTTCATTTCGCAGTGTCGCTCTTTTCATTCACACTCGAGCGATTATTATTTCATTCTAAAATGCATCACCCTCTCACCCTCTTTTTTTGTTTAACCCTACTATATATAGAACGAGCTATTATCATGTAGAGAAAAGATAAGAAATGATGAACCCCCTTTCAAAAACCTGGGGTGAGATCGTTGCGCTATTTCTCTCCCCCCACTGTATATTTTCGTTCTATTGTTTCGTTTCTTTAGTTACCGGCGGTACAACTACCACCCCCCAGAGCCAATGCGTATCGAGTTAATGAAGCCTTTTCAAAACCGATTCTTTTCATCTTTTTTTAATTTTAATTTTAATTTTTTTTTTTCAAAGGCAGTTGAGTCTTGTGTAACCTCCATTTATACAAGAGAGATGTGTGATCTGATATAGTTCACTTTTTCGTTTCCACATCATTTCATAATACAAACGGCTCTCTTCTTTTAAAAAAAAAAAAATTTAAATACAATTGGATCGTCTTTGTTGTGAGACACGCAAAAAACGATTGCCCAATAAATAAGAGAGAAAGTAAAAAAAGAAAAAAAATGACATCATTGGCGTGACTTTTGCTTTTTTTATCGAGAAATCGATGATGGCCAACGGCGACTTGAGCTGTCAGTGTGGAGAGTGTCGAACGGTAGAAAAGTGTTGCACACAACGGCGAAAGAAGTTCTTTTATATTGTATAATAATAATCATGATAATAATAAAAAAAAAGTAAAATAAAAACGGGTAAAAATGAGCTATACAGAAGTATATAATAAACTATAGACATCAGCTGGAGATATGTACCTCGAAAAAAAAAAAAAAAGCTAATTAGCCAGATGGCCGTTAAAAACTGGTTAGGAAAGTCCGGGAAAGGAGTTTATATAGTTGAGAGACTGCTGCTGTTGATATGGTCAAAGAAAAGAACAACTTTTTTTTTTGTTTTGGGTTTTCAGGAAGAATAGATTTGCCCTGCATAGATAATAAGAGCAAAAATGATGGCGAAAAACACGCGAATTTCACCATCCAGTAAATTCAGTCGCATCTATTTTACCCAATTTATTTATTTTTTTTTTAAACAGGTACCCACCCGGGCAGTAGAAGAAATTAAATTCTAATAAAATACATCTTTGTGCTTCTTTTTTTTTTTTCATCTTCACCTTTGTTGGGGGGGAAGGCGTGTTATCTGTCCCATAAGTCCGCCCCAAATGGCCGCTACCGAACACGCCCTCCCCTGGCCGTTTCAAATCGTTCGCCACTGGTTTTGTAGATAACAAAACAGAAAAACGATTTTTTTTTAACCGAAATCTATCGTCAATTGCAATCAAACAGGCGATGGTTGAAAAAAAAAACGCGCACCGCGTAGCATAGGAGCAACAACAACACGAAAAACTTGTTTTCGGCATTTAAAAGAAGATTGACTAAAAATACGTCATTTTAAAACAAAACTTTTATTCCTTTTTTTTTTTTTTTTTGCCCAGTTTTTATTTTTGTTTGTTCATTTAAAGATGAGTTCAAACAATGGGCAAAAATAAAAGGACCGGACACGGTCATAGAATTTTCAACCAGTTTATTTATTTATTTTTTGAATTATTTAAAAGTTTTTGTTTTTTTCCGGTCAGCTGGAATAATGGGGTCCGGAGTGTAGAGGATTCGCTTCTAATATAACGGAAAAACAAAAACAAAACAAAAAAAGATTGGTGTGTGATTTCGTTTTGACGACGCGAAAACAACAACTTGTCTTTTTATTTTCAAACAGGGGGGCTTATCCCCATTATAAAAATAAAATATCATAGCGGATCCATTTCAAAAAAACGATTTTTCGCGCTTTTTCATCATGTCGCGGGTGTTGACTTTTCCATTTTTTTTCGGGGACAAAAAATAATTTTCCTTTCTCGTCTTTGTTCGTCACCCCAAAAGAAGAAGGCAATGACTTGTATTCCACATAAAAATATAATAAATAAATACAAATATTATTTCTACACATCAAAATCAGCGTTGCATAACTAACGTAAGACGATATGGTCGGTCGAAACCTCACGGCCAAATTTCGAACCGTGAGCTCTTGTGAATATTCGACAGAGAAATCATATACAATTACCGATCGTGTTTTGTTAACATTTTCTCAAAAACTCACCCGAAAAACCAAACAAAAGAATAAAAATAAAACGGATAGTATATCGCATGATGTTGATGTTGTGGCCTTTTCCCCTTCAAAAACTACCGTGTTGCTTCCATGTACTGTTGACGCACACACAACATGCACAATAATTTACATATTTATGATTTCTTCTCTGCTTTTCAAACCCCCCCGCTATTCTATTTGTTTATCCTTACATTCTTTCTTATATACATCAGGTGGTGGCGGTATGGTCCGATACCAAAATTTTAAATAACAATTTGATGAAATTGTATTCTTTGTATTTGATCACTTAACATCGGTGTAAAATATGAAAACAGAAAAAGTCATCCATCCTAGGAGCTCCTCTCCATCATTGCGTTAAGTTTTCCAAAACAAAAAACAAAAAAATACAATTGTACTAAAAAAAAAACTATGTACACATTCAAGGGGTTGATACTTGTCTTCTTTCTTATATAAAAAAAGAGGTTCACCGGAAGTTGAGTGGTACACACAGAGATGTTGGCGTGTTGGACAAAGATTTTGGGAAAACACAAATTCAAAAAAATGAACCTGTCGACTCGTCAACAGAGTGAAACGACAATTTATTATCTCTTTCCCTCCGTCTATTTTTTTTTTTTTCATTGAAATTATCAAACACAAAAATATAGGAGAAGAAGAGGTTCCACTTGAAAAAAAAAACAAAAAAAACAACTTGATTTGAAAAGAAGTTGACATCAAATCTAATGCCGATCATACGTGAAATAAGAGTCGTTTTGTCTATTTTCTATTTTGAAGAGCCGTTCATCACGTTCCCGATCCTGCATAGAAATTTCAACGCATGAACATGTCGAGAGACGTTCAAAGAAAAATGGTGGTTGACTTTTCACCGCCGCGACGTGACCTCTCTTGACTTGCACGGGACGTGTGTCCGGTCTTTTCTTTAGCTACTAAAATAAATCTCTTTCTGTAAATTTGGTTTTTTTTTTCTATCTATACATCATATAGGAGCGGAGAAAGAATTATAGGTCTCCGTCCATCTCTTTCGGGACACGATTTCTTGTGTACGTTCCACTTTGAAAAGACAGGAAGTTCTCCTTCTTTTCATAACCGATAATACACAACACACACACACACACACAGTGGAAGAAGAAGCAAACAGCATTTCACCTGCTGTTTGCTTCATTGCGACGAGATGACCAGAGTCTCTTTTTTTCACCTTCTTGCAGCAAGAACCGGCCGTATGAATATAATGTATGACTCTTGTTCAAAAGGAAAGTTCCATCCTTTCTTCTTATTATTATTTTCTTAAAAAACATCATTCAGATTTAGAGGCCATAAAAATTAATGGACACTCGAGGCTCTTTTCTCTCTTTTTTTTATAAAAATACCGACCGAAAAAAAAAAGATTTCGTTTTTTTTTTTTTTTTCTTCATCATTTGTGAAGTTGAGAAAAATAGAGAATCAAAATCTATCGGAAATCTATTCGATCGCCATATTAATTGAATAATAAATAAATCGATTTACACACGACATTTAATAAAAACAAGAAATTATTGAATCCATAATCCAATCCTACCCAATCCAATAATAGTTCATATATTATTAAAGTGTTGTTATTCCAGTTATATTATCTCACGAACCCCAAGAAAATCAAAGAAATCATATTTAAAGTTTTCAAATCCAACGCACGTAAGAAAGAAAATGGTCTTCTTTTATCTGGCCAACTGTGTGCTGTTAGAGCTGTAAATCACATTTCTTCTTCTTCTTTCTTTCTTTTGGGTATTACCTTTTTCCTTCTTCTTCTTTTATTTAACACGCTGTAAAGTGCGAGTGTTGGCCGTAAATCAAACTCGCCGCGACTACGGAGCTGACTGGCACGCACAGCGTTGCCACGTCAGCCACTGGTTTTCCACCCAAGAAAAAAAAATAAAAAAAAAGTAGAAGCGGCGGCGGTCGCTATTGTGTTTATATGATGATTGGAATAGCCTAGCCCCTTCCAATCACCTTATTATGGAGCAGCAAAAATCTTTTCTTTTTCCCATCCGCCGCCGCCGCCGCCGTCAACTTCCTTAACCACTACACACTCTAATTTGACTCCCTGAAAATTATGTTTTCTTCTTCTTCTTCTTTTTATATATTAAAAGACGGCGGCGCTGTAATGAATCACACAAGCGTATAACGCAATCACAAAAGAAACAACAACAACCAATAGGAGATGCATTTATTAAGCGACGTCTTTGAACAGAGACAAAATTTAAACTAAATAAGAGCAATCGATTTGTTTCATAGCGTCGCTATAAACGTGCGCACAGATAAACAGATTTAGACGATTTTGTTTCTTTCTATATAGTCTTCAACTTGAACAGCAAATAACCGAATAAATAAATAAGGGTCCTCGTCGCCATCAGTCGAGTGGGATACAAAAACAGCGTGCATGTTATATATGACACAGACAAAGTTGCAGAGTGTCGAGGATCGGAGTGGGTAAAAATCCTGGAGAGGACGTCGCTAAACATTTCCATTCGTTGGGTGGTTATTAACGGGTGAGAGAGTTCAAAATCTTATATCGTTATTAAATGGTACAATTCACGTTGTCAAGATGTTGCCAAACACATTTTTGGGTTTCATTTGACAAAAATTTGCCACGGAAACAGATCGAAAATCGAATTTTTGTCTTTTTTTAATTTTCATGGCGAGGGATGAAAAAGGGGCAGTTGTTTGGATGTTACCCTAGCCACTTTTGTCCCCTTCAGTGTTTTGTCGTCTAATTTCAAGTTACAGCGTTAACGATGGCCAGAAGCGCCGCCGTTGGAACAAACGACCTACGCCGTAATATTAACACACACAGCGCCATAGTTACCAATGACGACCAAAAATAATCTTTTCTTTAGGGCGAAATAGTGTTCAAACTTTGATTTCTTCTTTCAGACAATTTGAAAAAAAAAAAAAAAGTTTCCGGGATGAATAACAAAAGGATATTCACCCATTAAAACCTCAAAAAATGAAATGTTTTCGCCAGCAACAACAGAAAACTTTTCGTTTTCAATTGTTTGTCAGATCGTACAAAAAAAATAAAATAATGGGAAATAATTCAACATGAAATGCATATCGATCGACGACTATTTAATAGAAAAAGAAAATCTAAACTTTTGTGTCTATCGAGTAGATATTGTTATACAACATGCTGCATTCTCCTTTTAGGTATTGTTCGTCGACGTCGCAGCAACTTTTCCCTTTCACATGTGATGGGCGGGTAAAAAATCAATTTTTACTTTCTTATAGCGACGAAATATATGTATCGCCAATCAAGTATATATATACAAGCGTATTTTAAGTCTATATAGAAATATATAAGGACGTACTACGTTCGAGGTTCACAAACAACACAACGTTTTATTTATTTTATTTTTTACCTCTTGAAAACAAAAAAATCAGTTTATAATGGTTGGCATTGATTTTTTTGTGTGTGTCTGTTCTTTGTTTCTCTCTCAGGTACACACGTTGGAAAAGAAAGAAAAAAAATTTCTCTTTTTTTTTTTTTTTTTTTAGCAGAAGAGGGAGGAGATAATTGGTGCAACTGGCTTGTCACGAACGACACGTCAACGGAACATTACACTTTGCCCATCATCATCGAGTGATGGCGTCGTCGTATCTATGGGAAAAAAAGAGACTCAGACCCACGACGAAGTAAGAAAGAAAGAACCTTCGCTGGATGATGATGATGATGACAGTGTTGAGAGAGTCGATGGCGACAGTCAGACGGAAGTTGGGGGAACAACAACAACAACAAAGAGAATATCTCTGACCCTCATCTTTGTCTATTTTTTTTTTTTTATTAAATAAATAAATATGTAGCCACTCTTCTTCTTCGTTCTTCATAGAAACGTCTCCTCCCTTTCCATCTTCAATTGGCATCGCTGCTGAAATGGCCAAGAGAGCGCAACGGATATAATTACGGTTATAACATTGCTGCTAGAGCATCTTATATAAGATAGATATATATATAAAGTAGTGGCGGCGAACGAAGAAGAGTTTTTTTTTCTAGTTTTATTTTGTTTTTTTTTTGGTTTTTACCCGTGGGCGTGGATAGACGGCGCGGCATCAGAATCTCATCCAGATTGAACATCAGAGATCCCAGACGTGCTCCTCCAAAAGAGAAATAGACGTTCATTCACGATTTGTGTGTGTGTTGCCTCCCATCTTATTTTTTTATTTTTCTTTCTTTCTTTGTTAATTCTTCATTCAAATAAAAACAGAAAAATAAAAACCGTGCCCTTTCATAATTTGGTTTTATTATTATTTTCCTAACCTGTTGCGTATTTATTCAAAATTGCCCCAGAAATCGTATAGCGAAAACGTGAGTTCACGAAATTGTTTGACAGTCAAATATTTAAAAAAAAAAAAAAAAACCAGGAGAGAATCAGTGGCTGGATAAGGTCATATCTCATTTTTGGCTGTGCATGGAAATACTATATTTTTTCAAAAAAAAAAAAAAAAAATGTACTACGTTGTATAAAGTGGCGGGGCCCCAGTCCGACAAGGAATTATCAAGTCAATATAACGTTCCTGATTGCAAGTTTTATAGCCGGTCGATCGGGCTTTAATGTTTCGACCTTGTATGTATTTTATCGGGTCTACCGTCGTTGTTGTCTCTCTCTCTCTTATTATATAGATATTGGCGTCACATTGCTCTGCCGCACACAAAGCTCCGTCTACTACGTTTCCCTTAACTTCAAAAATTCCCTTTTGTTTTATGGTTTTATTGACCCCATCATTTGCGTCGCTGATCACACACACACACACACACGGACAAGTAGAGAGAGACAGACAAAACCTTATGGTGCGCCATTATGGCGCACTTAAAAATGTTCGATCATTCAGGCGGGTCGTCGAAGAAATCATTTGGGCAAGAAATAAAAATAGGAGCCAACAACACACACAGAGAGAGAGCGAGCGATGGAAGGGATTTCATCCGACACACAATATCTCTAACTATATTCTCTACCTGTTGTTGCGATCGTAACCGCTCTGCCAGCCAGGACGAATAATAATAATAATATTCAGACCCTCATAATAAAATTTGTTTTAAAAAATGAATAGAAAAAAGAATCTTATCGCCTATATAAGAAAAAAAAAAGGAACGGGGACGACGGTTTCTTTTGCGGCGGCAACCGGCGGTATAATCTTCAGAGGCGATCGGTAATTAAATTTCGCCGGTTAACGATCATTAAGCTAGGGCGCGATCAAGCGCTCTGCACAGTTTATTACATATGCATCAGAGAGAGAGAGAGAGACCCAGAGCTGGCAGACATATATGCCCGCGTTCGTCTTTCTCTATCTCTCTCTATATATGTAATATTATTATTATACATATATATATAAACCGCTGTGGGAGTTTAATTTTTATTTTTTTCTACCTTTTTTGTGCGTTGCGTGGCACAAAGATAAGCGAAAAAAAAGAGAGAAAAATAAATTCCATTTTCTACCAATTTCTCACGATATTTTTGGTGTGTACAATCTGAGAAACGAGAGAAAAATTCCCAGCACAAAAAAATGACGGTGAAATTATTGAGATCTAGAAAAAATAAATTTGAAATAAATCCCATTTTTTTTTTTAAAAAAAAAGAGAAAATATTGAATTTATCGATTATTTTAATCAATATTTTTATTTTCAAAAGAAATAGAAAATGAAAAGTATGACTCTCTCAGTTGGGGGTGGATCCAACAGCTTACCAGTTTATATATATTGTTCAGAGTGTATATACTATCCCTTTCCTATATAACACACGTACATATACAAAGAAAAATAAAATCAAAAGAGCGGCGGTGTGAAAAGATCTCAAAAGAAAAACGGGCAACACACACACACACACACACACACACACACACACACACACACACACACACACACACACACACACACACACACACACACACACACACACACACACAATCCGGTACGGTGATGGCAAGGGTAAAAGAAGACGGTGGCAAGAACTGTGTTTAAAAGCTTCGTCTATAAAGAAAAAAAAGACTCCCGAGGTGCAATCTTCGATAAATCAGGTGTCGGCCACGTAGCACCAACGGTTCAACCCCACCAAGTGAGCGGCGGAAGCCCCGCGTTTTTTTTCCATTGAGGGGGGAGAAAAAATATCATCGGCGGTCTCTTCTTCTTTTTTTTTGTTATTACCTCACCATCTTTTGAAATTGTCTTTTCTTTAAAAAAAAAAGAAAAAGATCGGCTGCATAATTGGCCAGGGGACGCTACAGGAGGGCGCCATCCAACTTACCCCCCTCGATATACACAGTTGCTTATGAGCGTCTCACCTTCTCGACACCCAAAGAAAAACAATACCGTCCAGCAGCAGCAGCAGCTTGTATCCATCCTCATTTCAATCAGAATCTTCTTTTCTTATATATATTTTTTTTTCAAAGCGGTAGCGCATTTTCTCTATTGTTTCGGTTGTGCATGTTTTTCAACAAAAGAATAAGCTCATTTTTGTTCGTGTTGATTTAAATATATATTAATTTTGCGTGTCTTTCATCTTTTTTTTTTTAATTCGTCGTTGTAGATTAATGAACACTAATTCAGTTGTATTTTTAATGATCGTGCGCCGATGATGAAGAGTAAAGCAAAAAAAAAACAAAAAAATGGACGGAGACGAGCTCGAGGGCATGTGAAACAAGAGATATAATAATAATCACGTTCTGTCTCTCCTCAAGAGTGAAAGTAATTATTATTATGATTCGATCGTCTTCAACAGCGCAACACAATATACTCTATATGAAGAGTTGTATGTTGTATATAAAGAATTAAATAAAACAAGGATCTAGACTAATATATGCTCAACTCGGAACGAGAGACACAGGATGGCCAAGCCAGCAGCTGCAATGCAGTTTTTAACAACAAGATGATGATGAATCCTCATAGTGGCGCAGTGTGATGCTCGTTAAATGAATCAAATCGTTTCTTCTGTCGATTCAGCGCTTTTCCCAATGTTGATGAAAAGGATTTTCATGATTGAGAGGATGAAACAAATCCCCTTTTCTCTTTCCTTATATAAAGAAGACGGAGGGGGGACCCGAATGTCTTAGTCAGACGCGTCTCTTATATCTTATTAAGTAAACAACGTGTAGGATCCTTAATATCCATCTTTTTGCGTTCTACTTATTCTCTTGTCATCATAAAATTGATACATTTTACTCATCTTTTCATCCATTATTCTTGGGGTGTGTGTGAATGCAAATTAGGGATTTCATTTCAAACCAGGACGAAAAAATATGAAAAAAAAACGGGTCAGTCACAATAAACGATCCTCTTCACGTTCTTTGTCTTGAGTGTTTTTAATCCTTTTTCTTATAAATTTTGAAATCCAATTAAATTTCAAATTCGTCGACAAATGAGAAACAAATTCAAGTAACAAATATAATAATAAACGGACGTATAAGTGGAATAGCGTTGCGCAGACCGAGATGGGATCGCCTTACTCCTGACGTCAGTCAACATTTGCAACGCAGCCAAGGAGCAAAAGATGATAGACGTTCATTGTTGAAATCAGATCCTTACAGCTGAGAAATGGAGACGTCGATTGTCTCCTAAACAGAACAATAAGAGAGTCGGAGGGAGCGATGCACACGACACTCGACAGGGCCAACAGGTAGGTTACGTATCTAATGAAAATCGATTGGAGCGAGAAGAAACTATCCCGTCTAGGCCAACACACAAAATCCTGCGCATTAATAACGTTTGACTATTTCGGTAATTAAGTGACTCGGGGCGGCAGTTGGTGAGCTCCTTAATTGCCGATTGTCAACCCTTTTTTTCGGGGGTTCGATTGTCAAAGTTGCTGCAAGGTAATTAATTTCGGGTATCTGAACAATTGGTAATTAGCGGGAGCACATCAAGATAGAGCAGCAGGTAACCCGACGACGATTCCTTCTCTATTACACAGCAGCAGCTACTCCTTGACGATGACGACGACTTTTTTTCCAACGGAATTAACCCATTCACAGATTCTTCTATCTAATAGTCAAGTCATCTCTCTAATTGGCTCTCGTCATTATATCGTCTGATTATAAACGATCGTCTTGGCACGAGATGAAACAACTTGCCCAATCAAAAAAGATTTCGATCCTGAAATAAAAAGGAGAACAACAACAACAAGGCAGTTGACTCCAATATAAGAGCCCCAGTATCAAATACCTTTTCTTGGTTGGTTGGTTACACTGTCTTGGGTTCCACTTTTCGTACAAAATAATAATAAAAAACAATTTCCAAGGAAGTCTAGCTCTTCCGACAGGAAATGCAACACTGCCGTCATCACCGCCGTATTTTTATTTTTTTTTGTTGTTGATGTTTAAAGGTCTAGCACGCAAACCAAATAACAACAATGTGGCAAAATAATAATAAAATGAAAGAAAGAAAGAAAGAAATATCAAATGAATGAGAGCAGCAGCTCCAGCGTCGCGGGTGAACAACAAAAACAATTGTCGTCCCATTGGCTTGACTTGAGTCCTATTCTTTGATTTGATTATTATTATTTAAGTGGTTGACTATTAACAATGAAAACTGCTGGGCTCGTTTGTTTCATCGGTCAAATTCTCTTCCAAATTTTTCTGGCCAGTTGATTCTGATGACGAGACAAATGCCGAATAAATATTACAAGAGCTGGGGAGTTTATGTCTGCCCATCAAAAGTGATGGTGATTAAATGTAAACAAACTCGGAAAATAGAATTAAGAAATTTCCATAATCATTCATCTATTATTATGAACGAATTTATCATCATGACCAAAAATGTACAGAAAAATCAGCGCTGTCGAGAGAAAACAACAACAAAACGTTGGGTATGCGCGGCGCCCTTCACTTTTTTTTTTCAATGTTGTTGTTGTTGTTGTAAATTGAAACTAAAAGAACAATTCAAAGAAGAGTTTGGAACCAATAGCAGCCCAAGAAAATGCAGTCACGGTCGATTATCTGGATGGATTTGACTGAGCTGCTGCTGGCCTCGTTCAAGGGCAAATAATCGGATGATATCGTTCGGGAATCGAATAAAAGCGGCGCGAGCCATTAAGAAAAATCATCGAGCTCGACGCTGCGATTCAAACAACAGGTGCGTTTCATATCTACTCTCCTACATCCGTAACATAGAAAATGTTAATAGATAACAACAAATCAAAGAATTGTGTTCAGTACAAGAGGAGAAAGATAATTAAGGGAACCATAGCATCGCATCTTTTTTCTTTTGGTTATAAATCCCCCCACAAGACAACCATCGCCATTGACCTGGACACCATTTGAAAAAAAGAAAGAAAAATGTAATTTCTCGTGTCGTTGCTGTTGTTGTTGTTATAAAACAAGAAAAGAAAAGAAATCGAAACGAAAAAAGATGATAAACTTATAGATCATATGCTCGATAGATCAGCAGAGTCTCTCTCTCTCCGGGGGCAACGGCAGCAAACGAATGAACGGCGATATCAGAAAACAAGATGGATTGGATTGCGGCGGCTGTGGCGGCGGCTCGGCAACGCGAACGATAGAGCCAACACATTCCGTAGAGAATTCGATTTGGCAGTCGCGCAAATGCAAAATAATAAAATTAAAATAAAAAAAAACGGAAGATATCTCAGAGACCAGAGATAGTTATATTATAGAGATCGGATAGATTTGATGAATCGTTTTTGATTGGATTGTCAATTGCCCGAGGGTCTACCAAAAAGAATTTTTTCAAACCCGAAAACAACAACAACCAAAAAAAAAATTAATAAATAAATACGAGGCAATAAAAAACCAGAAGAAGAAATGAGAAGCAATCAGGAAAGATACAATAAGCCTTTTTCCCTTGTTTTTTTTTCTATATAATAATACCAAAAAATAAAAGGAGAAAAAAATCATCTATATACAATAGATCTAATACGGGAGCTCATTCTACTTTGTATGAACATCGCCACCTGGTCAGGTGGTTAACGTTATTAAAAAAAAAGAGAACCGATTCGAAAAATGAGCTCAACCTCGTGATTTTTGTTCAATTGTTTTATCGGTGATGATGATGATCATCAGGAGAAAAACAACTTGAAAATCGGGGCAGAACTTTGGAGATTTTTCGATATTTTTCTTTTTCATTCCCCCCCGCCTGTTGATGAACGCCGAGCCGATGAACTTGCACGTAATTACCCCACAGCAGCACCAGGAAATGTGTTTAATATCCCCCCACCTGGGATTTTTAAAAAAATATATTAAAAATACATCCCGTCCGATACATTAATGGCCGCCGCTTCTAATTTGGTCAGATCTTTCTTTATATTTTTTTTTCTTTTTGGCCTTTTTTAGACGAGCAGGCAATTATATAACGGCCCCATCTTGCAACCAATGCGAGGAAAGAAATCGGTTGCGCGGATGGAGTCGCCATAACAACACGCGGCTAAAGAAAAGAAAAAGAAAAGGAATGCCACTTTTTTTTCCCCTCGTTTGTCAATGACACTGAGCGCCAAAACTTATTAATTTTTTTTGAATCGACAAGTTGAAATTTTATCACAAGAAAAATAAAAAAAGATGAAACTGGCAAATCAAGAGAGAAGAGCCAATCATCCGTAAAGATGAGCGACCTCCAAAGTTTTATCTTGTCTGTGTGATCGAGTGCAAACGAAAGAAAATATAGAAGCTCCGGGAATGAGGCTATACAATCTAAAGAAAGACCAACATATAATAATAATATATCGTCCCGCGTGTCAAAGCGAACGAATCATCGATGCAGGAAGCGTGCGGCTTTATTTTCGGACGTATGGATGAGAGTCTCAGCGCTAAGATGACGACAAAAAAAAAAAGACTTTTGAAGATTCAGCAAAGATGAAGCCAATCGATAACTATACACAACTCCACTTTGAACGTATAGTGCGTGATTATAGCTGAAAACAACATTTATTTAACAGCGACGACTGATTGCATCAAATATTATATCGCCCTCTCTGTAAAGAAAAGATTTGATCGATGTTCATCAACGAAAACAACAAAAAAAACAAAACAATAACCATCAGCTTGTAACACAAGAAAATAAACGAAGCCGCGGGTATCAACAGCAGCGCGTCTTGCATGTGTGGTGCTGCGCATGTGGATTTGGCCTTTCTAGATGTATTATAGTGTTGTTGTTGTTGTTGTTGTGTCTAGTATGCACAAACTTCTTGCGAGACAACATTGATGGATGGCCCATTCGTTTGACCTTTCGGGTCACTTCTCCAATTAACCAAGTCTCCTCTCTATTTCGTCATATCCCCCCCCCCCCGTCCACTTTTTTTTTTACTGGGTGGGGTAGACTTGCGGTCACTTGCCGTGAGCGAAAAGGAAAAATAGTTGCAGCAGGTTAACCGGGGTAGTAGTAGCTGCAGGTCGAATTTAAAAGAAAAAAAAAAAGGAAAAACAAAAACAAGATTTTCTATCGAATTTCAAACGCTTCAAGGGATTCAACATCCGACAGTTTTTCATTTTTTTGTTTCAATTTCTATGAAATGGATAGGTCGATTTATGGTAAAACTTGACACGCAGTCTCTTTCGTTGTCTACATATACACGGTTGATTACACGTTGAGTAATTGAGAATTTCTATTCAATATAAACTTAGAAAACTCATTCAGGATAATTTCCATGTTTTGAACCACAACTAAAATGATCGACTTAAATCTAAAAATAAAATAGAGAATCTAGAGACCCCCCTCTATATAGCTTTGTCTGCCTCATCTAGCATGATGACTCTTCAGAGACGGAATATGAAGGATGATGTATGGGATTCTCTGGTCCTTTCGTCGGGCCGTTTTAAACAGAAGTAAAAAAAAAAACGTTCTTGTGTGCGTCTGCTACTATACAGCAGCCCGACAGACAGCTGGGCGGATATATAATTGGCTAAGACGGGAAATAAGGGAGCGATTGATTCAACAACGAATAGATTTGATAGAAAGGCAGGGTCAACAACAAACACAAGGCAGAAAAAAAGAAAAAAAGGAAGAAGAGACGAGTACAAGACGGAGAAGCCGAAAGAGATGGATAGATGGAATGGCAAAGGAATGAAAGGAATGAAATCATCTGCCACTCCATTCGAGAGGAGAGAAAATCCTCCGATTGCCAAGAGCTCTGCTGCCGCCGCGGCCGCTGCTGCTCGTCGTCGTCGTTCTTCGCTTCGGCTGGCGCGTCGCAGGCCAAAGACGTTCAATCAAATCGATCGACAAGTCGCTGATCAGATTATGTCTCGGGTGTCGCCGGCCTCTTTTGACTCCCCCCCATTCCTCCCTCCGCTTCATGGCTGTTGTTGTCATAACACGACGACGACAACGATGGCCCCCTCCCTTTCATATCTTGCTGCACCATCGCTCTCGATTCGTCTCTCTTTCATCTCTCAGAGAGACGGTCGGGCGGAAAAGGCGGACCGATGGGGACCGACGGAGAGAGAGAGAGGAAAGATAAAGAGTCTATACGAGAAATCGATAGTGGCGGCCCAAACCATCAAATGGGCGGAGGCAGAAATATAAAAAAAAAGAGAAGAACCGACGACGACGACGACTCTTGATCGAAGAGGTAATTGATCAAGCCTTGGATTGTCGGGAGTTCCGCTCTCTCTCTCTCTCTGTGTGCTGTTAGATCATCACTAGGGACTGTTGGGTGGGAGGGCAATGAGGGTTGAGTGGGTGGGTGATCAAAGAACCCAATCGATAAGACTCTCTCTCTCCTAGATATATATGTGTGTGTGTACAGATAGTCGTCTGATGGAAAGGGAGAGAGCCAAGCCATCAAGAACAGCCGTAAACTAAACTTGGTATATACTATAGAGTCTTGTGTGCTGTGATCCGCGCGTACCGCATACGGAAACTTGCGAGGCCGCAATAAGCCCCACACGTTCCCTCTCTCTCTCTCTCTCTCTCTCTCTCTCTCGTGTGTTTCTAAACGTAGAAGATCCATCTTGTGTCTTATATAACTGCTTCGTGTGGTATAGATATGCTGTACATGACGATGACTATTCTGTTGTTAAAGAAAAAAAAAAAAGAGTCCAGCCGCGGATATATAATAAGATATTATTATAGATACGTCAATGTACAAGGGAGACGAGCGCTGAATTCAAAAGCATTTTCGATACTATAAGCGTCCATCAAAAGAGACTCGTTCGGACTGGATCAATTCCGATATACTACTATTACTACTACTACTACTCTGTATGAGTATTCCATCTGTAGTGGTCGTCGTCGTCGTAGTCTTTTTTCTTCCACCCTTGATAGTTGCGGTTCTTTATACATACAACAAGCAACAACCAAACCTTTACACATAAAGTTTTTCGACAGCCATCTCCAATCCAGCTAGCTAGTGCTAGCTAGACGAAATAGCCAACTATAAAATGAAAGAAAAAAAGCGGAACAACCAAAGTCTTCTTCTTTTTCTTCTTCCAGCACTTCACAAATGTGTTTTTATATTATTGTATAAAAAATAGAAGAAAGAAGAAAAAGACTTGGGAAGGGGATCGTCAAGACCACCGCCACTATCAACAGGGTCATAACGATCTTATTTTTTTTCTTCTTTTTGGCCGGCCGGCCGGCCGCAAACACTCACGCAATACGGACGCCCATCCACCAGACACAAAAGATACGCACACAACACATATAGTGACTTGCTATCCATCCATCCATCCATCGTCTAGAGCTATATCCATCGAACGTCATAAAATAACTTTTAACAGCTCAAAAGAGAGAAAGAGTCAAGTGTGTAATACGCTTTGGGCACTGTTGTTGTTGTGTGTAGTTGGCGAATCAGATTCATCGATTTGTTGCTGCCGTTATTATATCCCATCAAAAAGAATCTCTCGTCGGGAATAATAAAGAAGAAAAAGAAAAGTGGCAAACAATGAACGACATCAAATCAGCCATTAAATTTTTTTTTTTTCATTTTCAATCGAATCAACAGTTTTTGATTCATTGAAAATTGATAATGAATGTTAGCATTTTTGTCTGTTGATCAAATCGGCAAGGACGAGTCGATAAACTTCGAATCGGTCACGCTGCGATGAAAGTTCAGAATGAATTTTCAAAAAAAACAAAAAAAAAACAAACAAAAATAAGAGGAGTAACAGCAGTTTCATGACGACGGTCATGAATGAACATCTACAGACTTGACTTCTGTGCCTCGTCATTCTTGTTGTTATTTTTCTACATTGATTTCCTCCAACCAAGGAGGGCGAAAAGAGACAAAAACAATTGAAATTGTTCGGCCAAGCGCAACCGTTTTGCCAAAGTCACTTCATCAATGAAGTTTTTATAGTCATTAAAACAGAAAAGAATCAAAGCGGAAGAATCTCTTCTTATGTTCGAGGCTATCGACGCCATGCAACTCCATTTTTTGTTGAAATAAAGGAAAACGTAAATAATCAAAAAAACAACAACAACAACAACAACAACGCCAAACAAAGAAGTGACGGAATTATCGGTTTGATGGGTTGGATGTTTGTTGGAGGATGACATCAAAAATTGGCCTTCCTTTCAAAATAAGAAAAAAAAACACAAAAAAAACAAACAAAATTTATAGTAAAATTTCCAACCGCTTCTTGTCTATTGTGCGGACATGGGTCAGGCTCTTAGTGTACGATCGTCCATTAGCATCTCGTCTTTTTTTCTCTTGTCTTTATCCTGTAGATGTACAGACAGAAGAGTCCGAGCGCGTTTGAATTTTGGATGCGTCTGTGTGTGACGATCAAAGAAAAACAGAGAAACACTTTGCCTTTTTGATATAGAAAAAAAAAACAAAACAATAAACGCTTAGCTTCTATTCTATTCAGACACGGGTTCCTGGAGCTGGTGCTGGCCAAAGTTTTTTTCCCGTTTTGTTCGTTCGTTTGTTTGGACGACGACGACGGAGGCTTCCCTTTTCTTACATATCACAGGAGGAGGGCGTGGAGCAAATCAACACAGGAAATAACCAACAACAAACACCTCAATTGTACAATAGGACAAGGTGGACTTTTGAAAATGAAAAATTTCCTGAGAAAAAAAAATAATTTTTGTTTTTTTTTTTTCTCTTTTTTTTAAATCGACAACCATCTGACGCACATTCCCCGCCTTTAATTCATCTTCTCAAATTAAATAAATAAAAAATACTTGAATATTACCGTTCCCTTTTCTTCTATTAGACGTACACAATAAATAATCGTAAAAAGAGATTAATAGCGAAGAAAAAAAATCATCAGCAGCCACGGCTGGATGACGACGCAATGAAAAATAAACAAAATAAAGAAAAAAGATTTTTCCTATTTTGTTTGGTGTCAAGGAATTCAGTTTTGTTGTTGTTCTCTCTATAACGATAGAACGAACAAACACAATAAGCATCCCCATAAAAAAATTCAAATAGTACAGAGCCAAAAAAAAAAACAAAAAGAGAAAATGTTGGTTTTTCTTACCTTGGTTGCGGACTTGGCGAAATTCCTCGTTGTACTCGGCCAACGTCTCGCGCAGTTGTTTCACTTCAAGATCGACGTCCTGCATACGGGCCGCTTTAGTTTGCAATCCAATGGTCAACTCCAATAAAGGCACCGGATCTGAAATATCCCAACAAAAATAAAAACACAATTTGAATTTGACTAAATTCCCGCGCTAAATACAAAATTGAATAAATGCCACTAGCGCTTATAGTTGAAAAAAAAAAAAAAAAAAAAAGAATTCTATTAGCCTTCAAATAAACATTGGGCAAGAAAATGGCCAATGGTAGTTGTGTGCGTGAGAGCTCATAAAGAAGAGAACCTTATGGACACGCAGCCCTTTACCTCGATCATTTCTTGGCTGTTGAAAACGTTCAAAAATTGAGAATTCGACCGTCTTTCTTGCAGCTGTAAATCTCTTGTTACCCTCCCACACCCGGACACAAAAAACAACCGCTGAACAAATGCTGAACGAGGGGGGCATATGATCCGCGGCATTTGCATCTTTAATTGCGGGGTATCCGCGCGTCTCTTATACCTTAAATCGTTTTCTTTTTCTTTTACTCTCTTGGCAACGAACTGTTTGCTTCTTTTTGGTTATTGCCTCATATTTCCCAGCTCGCAGTAGTGAAATAAACACATAAGAAAAAAAAACAAAAAAGGGGACAAGAGTCTAAACGAACGATTTATGTTTTCACGTACAATAAAAACAACACAGCAACACACCCTTTTTATTCTTTCTCACTCTGCCCGAGTACGTATTAAATATGTTTTTTTTTCCCTTCATATCTTAAGAAGATGAAGGGGGAAAATGGCCATCCAATTCAATAGCCAGCAAATTGTCGAATAAAAACCAAGCAAAAAACAGGAGAGAGACCATCTTAAAAAAAAACATGAAAGAAGAAAAAACGGGGTAAACAACAACACCAATGTTTTTATACATTCGCGTCCGATGTATTTATTTATATAGGTTACGACCTAGGGGAAAAAAATGAACGTTTTGCTGAATATTTGTTGTTAGACATACGGTTGACGGGTATTGTTGCATTGCACATAGAAAACGATCATCGTCAGCGATATTCAAAAGAGAAAAAAAAAAGGTGATGGACCGAGGGGGGGGGGGAATAAATGGGGTGGTGTTTCGTATATAAAGAGGGGAGGACGCACAGTGCAACAAGCGTGCATATATAGCGGACGGGAATCTATTCCGGTTCTAAAAGGAGGGGAGTTTATTGATCGGAGCAAAAAGAGGGAGAGACATAGAAACAGTTCAATAGTAGTGAGTAAATAGCCCAAACTTTGTAACGTATAGCTCAGAGCCTACATCATCGATAAGCAAGCAATACATCTGTATTTAATACTTCGATATAATATAGAAAAGAGAAGAAAAAAGATACATAATAAATTGCTTTCACTGGGTAAAGGGCAAACACGCGAGGAGCAATGAGATCAGCTGAACCAACCAGACATGCGATCATGTTAAAAAAAAAAAAAAGATGCTCCTGGAGTAGTCATGGAAAAGGGAAAATATACAAGATCGAACATTAACCAAAACGAAATCATTTTTTGGCTGGCTGAGCGGTTGCAATCAAACACATGAAAGGAGAAATAATAGCCAAAAGGCTCGACAGACGAAAAACAATTTGATTCATTACTTTGGTGATTTCTTCTTTATAAAAATTGTCGATTGTTTTCACTTGAAATCGAGCAGAGATTTTTGAAAAATCGCCAGGTGTCTGTGCGTTAAGTATACGCTCACCTACTCCAACAAGTACCTCAGATTGATGGATAACTTTGGATCCCCTCAAAGTGGATCAATTTCTAGCGATTGTATAATTCGCTCTAGCCATTAAAAATGACCAACAATGCGTGTTGCTCCTACAGTTCAAGTTGCTCGTCAGACAAAAAATCAAAACAAAGGCAATTAAGAAAATAAAAGAGAGAAAAAGTCAACTCTTTTAGATTCAAATATTTAAAAAAAAATAGAAAAAGACTCTGCGAGCGCGTTGCGGAACTTGATCGGTCGCTCATGCGGACATCAACTTTGAACTGAACGTCGTCGTCGTTCCATTCTTCACCATGTACCAACCCCCATCTGTTTGGTAGATATATAGAGGACGTGATAAAGAGAGATATACAAGGAGAGAGAGAGAAACTCTTGGCTGATTGGTAGTTTCGACTGGCACAGTAGTCGACGCTCAACAGAGTTTCATTCGATTACGCGCTTCACTACGCGGTCCGTGAGGGATTGAATCGATAGTCGATATGAAAAAGGGGGAGAGATGGGGATGTCGATTGATGGTACCCAACCGCCGTTCTATATTTTCCAAGTGATGATTCCCTCTTCAATCGACGTTATCTTGTATAAGCGTCCAAAACAACAAACAGATGTCTACTCTTATATAAACATTACAACATTTGAGACTCTGCCCCATCCTGAAAGAAAAGATGAGTCCAATATCTTATTCCCCGTGTGGCTGGAAAAGAGGGCGCGCTCAATCGACAGGGAGAAACAACAGCACCAGGCAACAGCCAACAGAGTAGTAGTTGGTATATATATATAAGAGACCTTTGTTAGGTCAATACTGAAGCCAACTAATGACGCATCCAATGGCCATCTAGGGAGCCACTAACCTTCCCCCCGTCCGCTTTTTCCCTTTAGCTGCAACGAACGAACGAACGAACGAACGAACGAAAGAGAGAGAGAATATTACACTACTCTACTTATTTCCTTCTTCTTCTTCTTGGGCTCAGTTAAAAAGGAGTTTCTCTTCTTTTATATATTTCACAAATACAAAAGATACAGACATACACACACACCAGAAGGCGGCCATATCCAGACGATCGCACCCAGGGTACATGTTATATATGTTTTTAAGGCAACAACAAGAAAAACAACTGAAGAAGAAGAAGAAGAAGATCGAGCGACTCAATCGACTATAGCTTTTTTCTCTTTTCTTCTTCTTCAACTTGCCTTTAGACTTGTGTCTAACACAACATGTACACACTAGACACACTGGTACTTTGAGAGGTCAAAGTAGACTATAAACATAGGGGAAACAGTGCAGTGGAGTGGGGGGGGGGATTGCAAAGGGACTTTTGGTATAGGATATTGGCCGACAGGGATCGCATCAACGAATGCATACCGGCAAAAGAAAAAAAGAAAAACAACATTCTCAAAGAATATAAGACTTGAGAAATGAATTACAATCAAAAATAAACGATGATCGACTGACTGACTATTCTCTTTTTTGATACTTTTGTTTGTCTATTTTCTTTGTTATTTATTATATAAATATTCAAAGAGCAGATCATCTTTTCTCGAACTGGCAAAAGGGGCGTTCAACTGTTTGCAAATCGAATTGCGCTCGCGGGAGTGTGTGTGTGCGTGTTAGTGTGAAGAGAAAATAGCGGCAGCAGCAGAGAGAAAAGAGCCCAAACCGGATGTTGAATCCATTTGTTCCAGTGACATTTATTCAACATCAGACACAGAAGCCAAAAAAAAAAGTCTGAGCTCTACAGTCTGTTGGGAATCTTTTCGGCTGTGAACTGATGATGCCAGACTGAAAATAGTAGTAGTAGGAGGAAGGGCATATGAAATGACAGAAGAGGAAGAACACAGCAACAGCAGCAGCAGCTCAGCTCGTTTGTTTCCCGTCGTCATCGTCGTCCCCTCTTTTTGTGTTTTTGTATTATTCATCCATCAGAAAATGAGATGGAAAGATATGAAATGATAATGATACGATATTCGATTCCAAGAGGCACAATTCCGCATCCACCCCACCACCATCCACTTTTTGCCGAAGCTTGGCCGGATGAGCCCTGGCGCGCAAAATAAAAATACAAACTTTTCCTACTATACCGAGTTTTTAGATTATTCTATATATCCCGGCAGCTGTGCCAGACGAGAAGTTGGGAACCGACACAGTCGTCATCTCTCTCTCTCTCTCTTGTTGATGATGATTCAATCATTAACCAGCATTTTTAATTATCAGCCTCAAACGAAAGCCGAGGCTTTTCCCTTCGTTGCGCGCCTCTCTATAGACACAAACGTAGACAAAAGAGAGAAAAAGGAAGATGCTGCCGGATCAAAGATGCAATGGATGGATGAGATCTATATTATAAATAGGCAAACATCTAATAATGTATACACACGCAGCAGCAGCAGCGACACAGACGGATAGAAACAAAAAGCCCAGTCACGACTGTGTGACAGTAAATAGAGAAACTGCTATACTTCTTCCAGCTATGATGATTGGAATAGATACGATGCCCGGCTGACACAAGGCGAATATATTTTAACAGCACTAGTCGTGCATCAAAGAAAATCAACATGCGGACAAAAACGCCGGCGTCGTGCGTCTCTATATATTAGATGATGATGTCATTATAAAAACAAAATATAAGGCCTAGTAGTAGTAGTAGTAGTAAGCAGCACTATATAGAGGAAATATCTAAAGACAATAGATGTAGACGACCGACGGACAGACGGGCGGATGAAATCAGACAAGACAAAACAAACAGAACGACGCCCGGAAAATGATGATAAACAGAAGACAAGAAATAAGAAATAAGAAAAAAAACTTGTACAAAACTAAAATATATATAGAGGGAGGAAATGAACGTGATGAACCCTGATGACACGTTATAGAAGCTCAGCAAAATGAAATTTTAATAAATCCAAAGAAATAATCAAATGAAAAATGTTTCCCTTTTCTCTTATATATAGAAATAATCAAGATCGTAATACGTTATGTCATCTGGATGTAATATAGTACAGAAAAGAGAGAGATATATACCGCTACTAAATGTGATCCTATAGGGTCGGTCGGATGCACTGATGGCTCTTAATGGAATCCAATGGACTGGACGACCTAACCGGACATAACTCTGCTGCGCACAGTGTAGATGCACCATCGAGAAAAGAGCCAGTTTTTCCTTTTCATTATTTTGGGGCTGCTGGACTGCTCACCGAGTCGAGACGCTCACTCACTCACAGCACTTAAACTTGTGTAAAAGATGGGCCACAGGACAAAACAGCACAGTAGTAGTAGGAGTAGCAGAGAACGTATATACACTGCGCTAGACATAAAAGCCCGACAAGTTTTCGGACGAGTCCATTTCGACAGCTCCAAGTTGTAACAAGTGACAAGGCACGACAGACTATTTAAAACAAAAGAACGACATGTTCCTTTTCCTTTCTTTTTGCCACTGCCAATGAACGTGGGGAAAAGGTAACAATTTCTCAATGTTTTAGTTTGTTCAAATCGATACGTAACAAATGAGGGGGCGTTGTACATACAAAAAGAGAAACTTTGGTTTTAACCTTCCAAAAACTGGAGAAAGAGACATAATCTGATAAAAAATTGATAATCCCATTAGATAAAAAAAAAGTCGCTATGATGCAAGAAAGTCCCTAAGGTATTATCTCTCTGTGCCTCGCCTTTTTTTTTACTATAGAAAAATGATGAATCGAATGAAAATTGAATCACCAACTTCCCCGTCAGTCCGTCGACCTTCCCCTTGTTAGCCAATCGAAACAAGTGAAAACAACAAATCAAATAGACCTTAGCGACTCGCTTGAGTTGATTTTCAGCTTCGTGATTTTCCATCGAAATAAGAGACGGCAAATAAAAAAAAAAACGTCTATAAGCACCTGTGGCTATACACTATACATACACATGGAAAAAGTCTATAGATACGGAAATAACGGTACATACGTGTACTAAACACATTGAATGCTATTATATTGATAGTGCCCTTGATATATGAGTGTAGGAAGAGGCTAACTGACTATGTAACATGACGTTCGACTCGTCTATTGCCGAGCTATTTCCTTATTGATTTTGTTTGATACGCACAAAACTGAGTGTGTGCAACATACGTACACTATTACCAACTCAGAGAGAGAGAGATAGAGAGAGCAATGGTGCAAAATCCATATTTCAAAACGTAGAACTCTAGTAAAGAGCAGGAAGAAGAGCTTTGGGCTGTACACGGCGTCCCAATTTATTGACGAGTTGAGAGATCGGCAAAGGAGGAAGAAGGAAACAAATGGCATATCACATCAGCCTAAAGGCATATGATTGTTACATGGTATTGATGCGCAGTGCAAGGCAAACTAAAAAAAAATGTAAGCCGATCGATAGATAATTTCTTTTTATATTAAATATAAGAAATAGTACATTTCTTCAATTGTATTTAATGTAAATAATAGGTCAAACTTAACCGACTTTGGGAATGAATGTCATTGGAACACACAGATGACAAGAGATTACGTAAGCCAATCGAGTTTGCATGTTTTTCATTTGAAAAATTCTATACTTGAACCAAAATCATCTCTACTTTCTCTCAGATTGTAACAAGAAATGAGGGGGACAAGGAGGATGTGACAGAGAAGAAAGAAACTCTTCGACATGCCCTTAAAATCTCCAACGTATACCATCACAACTCCTATCTACGTTATTGTCCGGATGATGACGTTGCGTCTTTTATAGAAAATTCTCTATTAAGGAAATGATTACGCCACTGCGGCTGCATGGGATTGTTCGCGTTCACTAGTTTCAAATAATCGACACAACCCGTCGCCAGATGACGAAGTAGAAAATTTCCTAAAAAACAAAAAAACACAATCAAGTTGTCACCTGTTATGATTGTATTCAAAACATCGATGGGGGAAAACAAAACAAAACAAAAAAAAAACAAAATTTTTGGTTGAAACGCTATAAAACGGTTTCACTAATGGCTAGATAAGAGCGAGACCAATGAGTCAAAAGCATTTCGGTCAACTTTGAATAAAAAAAAAAGTTATTTATACAAGAAAGGCAGGCAGGCAGGCAGCAGCAGTTGCAGACAATTGAAATAAGGGAGGCCCCAATAGAGGAGAGAAGGGAAAACACTTGAAAACACGTCGATTGTTGTCGGTGTGTGAGCATCGACGAGTGTTGGAAAAAAAGAAAAGAAAAGAACGACAGGTCGGAAGAAAAGGTTCACCTCCTTGGGATGGGGGGGGTGTCGGAGGGGTGACGAGTGATGTGCTGCTCGAGTGAATCTATTGAGTCATCGACGACTGAACTATTCCAAAGCCGATATCTTTTTTTTTCTTTTCTTTCTCCTTTCTTCAACACATAACAAAGAACCCAACGATGACGAAGTGGAAATCGACAGGTAAGAGGGCACCCTTCGATTTCCTAAACCTAAAAAATAAAAAAACTAAACAAGAAGAAGAAGAAGAAGAACGGACAGGTATAAAGGGTTGAGTCACAATTCTTTCATCCCACCTGTTCATCCGAATCCACCTGGAGAAAATAAAACGTTTCAGCGCTTTCCCCCTCTTACTACTACACACAAACTTCCTTCAACATTGTTCCAAGGCACGAAACGCCACTCAAACGAGCCCCATAGTTGGTCATCCGATAGGCCGCTTCAACTTGTGTTTATACCCTCCGTTTGTTGGGACATATAACACATAATAACTTCATCATTTCCAGTAGATATTTGATTTGTTCTTTCTATCGAACTCTATACACGACGTGTAAACGGACAAGGTACAAATAGTTAATAAGTAGTAATCATAAAATTCAGAAATCGAATCGTTTTTGTAGTCCACATGAAAGTAGCATTGATCAGATTTCAAATAGAGACCTCCACGAATAGTATCTTCAGTCAGATCCGTTCATCATGACTGGGCCATTAATAATTTTAAGAAATAAATAAATAAAATACAGAAAGGGGCTCCGGAGAGCTATTCTATGTGTGAATAGTCGAGTGTCACGTCTCGAATCATTGAAATTGTTCTATGGAATTGCACACTCTCTTTAAGATGTTTGAATGACGCAATTGCTACACACACACACTCTTTTTTTTATTTCTCTCGATTCTATCAAAATAGAACCCGGAGAAATGACCACTCGGCACACATTTGATGTGACCGTCCTTATATAATAACGTCGCCGAAATTTCCCTATATAAATACGACCGTGTTGGGGATCAAACAGACTCGTATTTGATTCAAACATTTTAGGAGAGCCCCAGCTGGGTAAATAACCTTTGCTGCAAAGTGACTCAGAAAAAGAAGGAAAAAGTTCCCCGATTTTGTGTTATAACGATGGCCAATAGAGAAAATAGCGCGTCATCTGTCGGCCTCAATTTCAGTGTGGGTCGCCTAATTTCTTATGTAGTTTTACAGACAATTATTATTCCCGAAAAATACAAAAAAAAAATGGAGGAAAAGGGGAATAACCCCATTGAAATAAAATCCAAAAAGGCAAATGTTTCTTCTATAAATCTCTGGAGAGATATGTGGAGCAAACATTGACGTCAAGCTTGGGCAGTTGGCGCAATGATCTCGAAACAGCCAAAAGAACTTAGCCGTACGGCTCGGTACGGCCGCCGCCGCGTATGTTATGTTATGCGCTACTGTTGCAGCGAAGAGGGAAATCCCGCCGAGTTGTTTCTTCTTTTCTTTTTTGATATTAGCTGCTGTCAACTGAATAAAACAAGTTGCGCATCATAAAGAAGAAGAAGAAACATGTCGGCGGGGGCGCCATCGTTCGATTCCAACGAAAAAGAACAATACGGTAAGAGAAAAATGAGAAGGAATCGGGAGCCTCTTCCCATTTCCCGTCAACTCGCTCATCCATCACGCAACAACAACAACAATATAGAAAAACGCGGGGGCCATTGAAAACGGCATCATCGGCTCATCATGAAAGCGCACAAGGAAATTTTTTTTTTTTGAAAGATTTTCTTTCATTTTTTGTTTTGTTTTGAAGGCGTAAGGAAATGACAGCAGCCGGTCGGCCCAGGTATTTTTATCGTTTTTCACGTGTAATTTCTTTCTTTCTTTTTTTTTTCTTTTTGATGGATTCAAATGAAAATGAAAAGATAACGAAAGGGAGAACAACAACAACACCGTGTGCCTTACCATCGCCGATGGATTATATAAAACATCATCACTGACAAGTCGTCCGCTGTAGAGAATTTTTCAATGGGGGGAAAATGCGCGCGCACAGGTATACACAAATATGATGATGATGATTCGTAGAGAGTCTAACATTCCACACGACGACGGCAATCATCATAAATATCAAGTGGGAAATTGAATTCTTGGCATTTTCTTTTCTGAAAGTAAACGGCCGATGAAGACGAGGGTGAAACGCCATAAGGTGCGCAACAAACAGAAGAAACAACGCCAGCCATCGATTTTTTTCACCGCCAAAAAGGTGTGGAAAAAGAAGAAGAAGAGAGAGAGAAAAAAAAAAGGTGATTGACGTCGCAATCATCCTAAACATTTCCTTCCCCCCTTGTTTAAAATAACAAAAAAGAAATGCAGTTTTCTTTTTCTTTTTTTTAAATCGATGAGAAAAAGTTCCTTTTTCTAAGATTCTAAATATAAGGACAACCCGAAATATACATAGAAGAGACTCGTTTTGAGTGTGTACTTGTTGCGCGCACAGGTGAGAAAACACCGAGCGCTTCTTCCTATATTTTCCCTGGCGCTATATCCAAAAAAATGTCTACCTGTTTTACCTGTTGATAAAAAGAAGCAAGAAAAAGTTCCACAATCGACACATTCTCAAGTTCCGTGTGATTTAAGGGTCTCCTCTTTGAACCCTCTTCAATAGGTTGGAAAAGGTCCTCTTGAGGTGGTTGTCAAGGCAACGACAAAGTTAATCATCAATACAGAAAGAAGAAAAAAAGAGAAACAAGTCGAGATTCGAGATTTGTCCTTTTTTAAATTTAAAAAAAAAAATTTTGTCTTCTTTTTAACCCGGGTCATATCATTTATTTTGAGAGGGTCACCATCTATATTGTTAATAGATCTTCCACAACTACCATTCAAACTACTGACCGACTGGACATGTGTGCTTAAAAAAGAAGCAAACAAACACACGCAACCCCAGAGTTCTTTTTCCCCCCTATCCATATACCTACAAGACGTAATTCTATGCAAGAACTATATGCTATGAACACTATTATATAGCACGTCCGACGCTTCTCATCCGTGTACCAGCTGACTCTCTCCCTCCTCCTACTTCTTCTTAGTTCGACGTCTGGCTATAACAATTTCTTCTTTTTCTTTTTCTTCTTTCCTTTACGAAAAATAAACAACAACAACAACAAAAGGGGAGGGATCCAGAAGAAAATGGTACAGTGGGGAGGGATAGTGAGTTTGAGGTCGATGTGCATAATATAGTCCATATAAAGACTGCTGGACTTTTCTTCTGCCAAACCGGTGTGCAGGGAAAAAACCCAGGGCCATCACACACACACACTCAATTTCTACCACACGTTATAACCGAAAAAATAAATAAATATTTAAAAACGCGCACGGCCCAATTTGTGTTTTATTTTTCTTCTTCTTCCAAGCTGCTACCACCCAGTGTGTCTGTTATTATGATCACTAATAAGTTTTTTTTCTTTTTTTAAACATCAAAATGTCGAAGAAGAAGAACAACAAGTTGTACGCACAACAGCTATTTTTTTTTTAAATAAACAAAAAAAAAATTAAAAGCTAATTTTTTTTGGGGGGTGGTGGTGGTGGGAGAAATTGGGTCATTAATACAAGGCCGTATATTTCGAAAAGAAACCGACCGACATTTGCTGCACATTTCTAAGAGATAAAACACACGCAGCACTTAGCAGCCTGGCACAACTGCATATATTGCTGCTCTTATAATACCTGGGCTTCTTCTTGCATATATGGCCAACGGAAGTGACTAATCAAGATCATTAACTCTTCTTATATATAAACAACCATTTCTTCTTCTTATTCCATCTTCTTCTTTCCCCCCTCTTCGATTTTTTGGTGGTTGTTGTTGTTCTCTTTTATTTTTATCGTGTTGTTGTTTAGAAAAGAAGAGAATAGAAAAAAAAAACAAAAAAAAAAAGAAGTTTTGTTAAGTTTTTTTCTTTTAGGAGGAGGAGGGGGGTAAAACACGCCATATATATAGTAGTGTATGTGTATAGAGGATCCGGTGTTATCGGTCAAAAGAAACGGCGTGCATTTCCTTTATTACTCTATTCACTAGCCGAGTTCTCTACAGGAGTGTGTGTGTGTATACACAGTAGAAGGATGACGATAGGCTAACTATTATTATAGCCTCTCTTATCTCGATATTATATTATTATTTCTCTTGTGTTAGTCTCCAAAACATGAACGGGAAACGGGCAGGAAATAGGCTAAGAGTTCTTCAATGTTTTTTGTTTTTTTGTTTTCTTCTTCTTCTTGCGTCATGTGCATTATGGGTTTCCTATTCATCTCTACTACTAGTCTGATTAGACGTCTAACGGTTTAAAACTTGAAACGCAATAAACATTTGCCAGTCCCCCCCATGCACACAAAAAAAAGGGTCGTTTCCCTTTCCAATCAAATATCCACCAGGTAAATTTCAAAGTAAAAAAAGATTCTCCCACAAAATGTCGTTGGCAAATGAAAATTTAAAAGATGATTGATTTTGCGCTCTTTGCTGGATCGAAGCAGAAATTGAGAACATCCTGGTGGTGTTTCTTTCTCTCGCTCAATTATATTCATCACGTCATATCACATCCGTTTCATGTGCCTTTTTTTTTTTGTTTTTTATCAAATCGCACAAGTTTCGTTTAAATACAAGAAAAACGACCCGTTAACCAACGCCGGTCATCATAAAAATACTTTAAAAGAAAATTGTATTTTTTATTTCATTTTTCTGTATATAACTGTTGCGTGTGCAAAGTGACAAAAGATAGAACGCAAGTTCACCCGTGTCTCTTGATCCCTTCTGAGAAAAAAAATGAAATATATAGACGGCCGCCCAGGCCATACAGCACACAACAGGAAATCGAGTTTCGCCCACCGGTGAAAATAGGCGCATCAGACACTCTTTGACGTGTAGGAGGTATACGCTGGGAGGGAGCAAAAAAAAAACCTGAAAATTTATATTTTATTTTACGTCTTTTTTCTTCTTCTTTTGATAGAAATAAAAGAGAAAAAAAATACGAGGAGGGGAGAGTGACGCTTGGTCGTTTGCTACCGGTTAATGGCGATATCAAAAAAAGAGACGGACAAAGAAGAGAAAAGAACCCGAAAGAAAAAAAAAGATTATTTATTACATTTATGTGTGTATGATTACCAGCCATGTTTTTATTGGATAAAGAAATGGATATAAGAAGAGACATTTTTTATTTTTAACATCCCATCTTTCTCAATTTTATACATTTTTTTATTGAAATTTTATTTAGAAAAGAAGACGAAATGAATCGTCACAAGTTCTCCACCTGTGTCGCTATATAAGAACTGAAGAGAGATGGTTGAGGGGGGGGGGGTAAATCCTATTAATAAGCGACTTCCGGTATCTTTTCCGATGCCATTTTTGGTTTGCTGGTTTGTGTATTACTAATAATAGAGAAGCGCGGTCGTGTTTTTGTTGGATTATCCTACTCGATAGATGCTCGGCGTTATAATAATCATGTGCCATCTTCTATACTTTTTTTCTCATTTCCCTTTGGCCCCTTGATGATGACGCCTGCAACTGTCCCTCTAGGGCAGCTTTTCTTATATCTTTAAACAACGACAAGGCCGCCTACCACGGAGAGACGTTACACAAGTCAAACTGTTCTAACAACAGCCAACCCAGACACAAACGCAAACTGGTTTCCAATCGACACAGGAGCAGCAGGAGCAGCAGCAGACAAACGACAGGAAACGAATAACGATCGCCATCACTTGGTATACGAGGAACTAATACAGTTCCAACCCAGGACAACAACAAAGCCCCAAAGGCTATACACCTCTAATCATCATTGTGTCCAGAGAAATTGAACCGACTTCTTCAACGGATATATATCACCAGAAAGAGCTAGAAAGAAAATGAGGTAATAATAAAGAAAAAAAAAAGAGAAACGTGGGACCTAGCAATGAAAACAACTGTCAAACGCCGATACTGGCTCCCGAAATAAATCGCGTGATTCATTTTCTCGATCGTTTTTTTTTTTTCCTTCATTTTCTTTCGGTTTCGCTCGACGGCTGCGCCACCTGCTCCACCTTCTCTATAGAACTCCCGATATGTGTATCAACAAACGACACGGGTGAGCCCTGACTGTGTAACGACTGGCCGATCCAACCAAGCGATCAACCGCAGAGCACCGAAATGATTGGAAAATGTTTTTCTTTTCTTTTTTGTTAATGTTGTTGTTATTTTGGTTACAAATTCGTTTTTTTTCCAATATTATTTACAACAACAATAAGAACCAAAATAAAAAATGAAATACTTTTATTTTCCTCATCTACGTTCACGTTTCATCGCCATTCCGGGTAACGTCCGGTCTAATAATTGTAAAAATATAAAAATCGGGTAAACCAACTTTTAATCGATCACAAACAAATAAAGTACACACACACGTATGTGTGTCTCTACATATGGATGATTTGGAAGTTCGGTCAATGACAAAGTCAATGAAAACATGCGGATGGATCGAAGAGGGGGGAACGGGACGGGACACACAAGGACATTATTATTATCCAAATAGAAAAAAGAAATATAGAAGAAGAAGAAACATTTTTGTCCATCATTTCCCTTTTTTTCATCATCGTCGTCTTCTTCTTCTTCCTTCTTTGCCTGTCAGTCTGTCTGTTTCTATATGGACATCAGTGCCGGAACGCCATTCAAACGCAATCGAGCGAATCGACCGAACGTTCAGCTTGGCTTAACTCAACTTTCTTCTTCTTCTTCACTTGGTGGTTGGTATAGGAGAATGGGGAGAGAATGAAGAGGAAGAATCAGTTAAAGATAAGAACGATATGTTGTAGGATATACAAAGATAAGATAGAAGAAAGCAAACCAGTACATAACAACTTCCATCTTCTCTTCCATCATCGTCGTTATAGTCTTTTGATTTCCCCCCTTCATTTCTTTCTATATCCACTCGATTTTTATGTTTTCTCAAAATTTTCCAATTTCTCTTAATTAATGAAATCATTTAGAATGGACCGATCCGGATCGATTCGGTTGACATGAAAAACAAAGAAATTGATTGGTATTATTTTCCCATCGGAAATAGTAACAAAAATGTTCCTCTTAAATTTTTTTCGTTTCTTCGTTATTTTGTTCAATTATATTTTGTTGATTATCAAAAGATGTTGATTTGATTTCAAATAGACTTTCGGGTGGATATACAGTTTATCAAATAACCCCTGAATAAAAAAGAAGGGTTCGATTTTTTTTATGGGGTGGTGGAATATGACGACGAGACGAGGGTTGGGTGGGTATCCATGACGGATTTGTACGCCGCGTTCCGGCTGCCGGAGCCGCCGCGCATTTCATTTCCGCCCGGCGACACAGTAAAGAAAGAAAAGAAAGAAAAAATCATCTCTTCTTCTTATTTCCTTCCTTCTTCTCCTCAATAAATTTGATCTTACACTATACAAAATTCCAGCTCCAGCGAACACGATAGAAGAAGAAAACAAACAAACCAACAAACAAATTTTGAATGTTCTTCTTCTATTGTTTTCTCCGTTACGTTGAGTGTGTAAAACAACAACAACAACAACATCGATGAATTCTCACTGACCTCTTCTTGTATAAATTGTTTGTTCCTAATTAAATGAATTTGTCTGCTGGGGAAGGAAGAAAAGTGATACCATTATTTATTCAGTAGCCACTTGTCCGTTTCGTCTTCTACCCTGCCCGCCGACAAGATTTTTGATTTGAGCGCATCGTTGCGGTTGGAATATACGAAAAGGGAAAGAAATAAGAGAATCGCATTCGACTTGAATTTCACCGACTATATTTTGTGAAAATAATAAAATGCTATTGGCTCGTTTTTATCTTGAGCGCATAACATTTTCGACCAGTCGAAATGGAGAGAAAACGTCATTGGAAGAAAGAAGACAACCGAAAGAAATTGAGCCATTAAAATGAAGAAGGCAACCGAACAAAACAAAAATGAACAGATGGCGGGAGCTAACATTTTTATTTTTCGAATTTCGGCGCCATTTAATACGCACCAGGGTATCGATATCGCATCAAAAAGAGCGAAGTAAAAAAATAAAATAAACTTCTTGGTTTCTTCACACAGGAAATCGGACAAAAAATGGGCGACAGTTGCGCGGGTATAACAGGAAATAGGAAACAAACGAAACGAAAAGAAAGAAAGAAAAAAATTCTAAAAAAACATTTGTGTAGATTTATAACTTTTTGGACTTTTCGGAATAAGGATGGCCGATGATGAAATAGCTCATATACTAAATATATTTAATATATTACTACTACACTAGACTCTCATGCAAGTTGTATAATGAGATCGGCCGATATGCTAGACACAGGAAACCGCAGCATAGAGCAAAGAAGACGAAGAAGACGAAGGACTAATTAAAAAATAAGAGGTAAGAAAATAAAACGCTCGGGAATTACAACCCATCGGAATTGAAAGAAGAAGAAAAAAAGAACGCTACCCAATGCATTGCATTTCGTGAAGGTAGAAGAAAATTACGACCCGGGAAAATATAAAGAACTTTGGAGAAAAAGAAACAATGACAACAACAACAACAGACGGCAGTCGGGACTCTCTCTTACGTGTGTATCTTTTTTCCTTTCTTCTTTTTTTTTTTTTTTTTTTTTCCTTTCAATTTATTATTACTTTTTCTTTTTTGTTTTCTTTCTCTTCTTTTGGTGAGGTTTTTTTTTCTTTCTAACTTGTGTGTCGTAGGGAACAAGAAGAAAAGAAAAAAAACGAGAAATGAATCGATCATTTCCTCTTTTAAATGCGCAAGTTTAATTTGTATAGCGAGCGGGAAATCGGATTTTAAAAACTGCGTGACCGCGTGTATACCGGCAAAAGATTGAGCAACGCAACCCAAGGTTCTCAAAAGGTCACACGAAACCCGAGATGATAAAAAAACAAAAACTCCACCAAATTATTTGAGGTTTTGATTTGAAATCAAAAGAAAATCTTTTAATTATAAATCAAAATATTATATACTAAAATGACCCAAGAAATTTAAAAATAAAAAAAATCAATCTCTCCGACCAAATAAAATGTTGGGTTGCACATTTCAAAAGTAATAGACACACACACACACACAAGTAGCGCAGCGGCAGATTAGATCAATCTGGTCTGATGGCATTCGAATCCATAAAAAGAGAGAGAGAGACAATTCAGCTCGAGCGAATTCAAACGTCGCGTCGTTCTCCTGTTCGTTGCATGCAAACAACCCATTTGCTTATTATCATTATTCCTTCTTCTTCTTGAGCTGTGATGCCCCGCAAAAAAAAAAAAAGAAAAAAGAAAAAAATTAAAACAAGAAAACTTTTTTTTCTTATTCCTTGATCGTATCTACGAAAGAAAAGCCATTGGCGGAGGTTCTCGTTAAATCGCATCGTCGGGAGAATAAAAGTCGACCTCGATCGGCAAACGCAAGAAAAAGTAAGGGGACAAGTAGAGACCCCAAGTGGGAGACATAATCGAGGAAAGCAACAACAACAAAAGAGAGTACCGGTAGGAACGTGACACAATCAAGTTGGTAAGAAAGAAACAGGAAGCAAAAATAAATAAATATAAATCAGAAAATCGGTTTTTATCTTCGGCGTTGACGGCCGTTGTCGTTCAAATAACAAAAATAAAACGGAATCGAAAAAATCCCGAGAAATGCCATCGGCTTGCGTAACGTCTCAAACTCCTACACGACAAGTCTACACACTGTCGGAACGGTGTGTGTGTAATGCACATCCGCGTTCGGGATCGGTAGTGGTATTAGTATTGCGTGTGATTCGACACATCATACATTCCTCCTTACACCACCACACACACGGGGGGGGGGGGGGGGGTGGTGGTGGTGGTGTGCGTGATGATTCAGGCTCCTATAGGGGCGCCCATGACCGAGGCGACGACAGTGACGGATGTTCGATTTTGACACTGACGTCAACGTCAACTTTGATTTGATGATTTGAGCCGAATAGCCCCGTGAAAAGCTCACCAAATATAAAAGGATCTTTTTTTTTATCGAAAAATTCCTACATGAAATTTCATCGACGAAATAAGAAAGAAAAAAATGAAATTCCCAGAAAGAAATTCGGGGATGAAAAATTCCAGGTATAAAAAAAAAATAAAAGTCAATCGATTTATTATGTTTGTCCAATTCGATTTCTTTCCTCTTTTGTTTTCATTTGTTTTGTTGTTGTTTTTCTTATTTCTTCGTTACTTTTGTGGCATATGTTTGAGTAGTGGAATGAGGTAAAAAAAAAAAAAGTTTGTTTTTTTGAGTCATCATCATCGATGGGCGTGTCCTATTCTTGCGTGTACCAGTTCCGAATTTATATATTTCATTTTTTAACGTCAATTTTTCTTTATTCAAATGAAAAATTCAATCGTTCACTCCCTCGTCAAACGACTCAAAGAGAAAAAACAAAAAACAAAAATAAAAATACTGGTGATGATGATGACTGGGAATTAAAAGAGGGCGCCATAGTCGGTCGGCGGGAGCAGTTCGGCTCTCACTTTACATCTGATATTTCAAACCTACCAACAGTCTCATCTTCTATCCCTCCTCCTCCACCAGTCATCTCTTTTTTTTTTTTTCTTATTTTTTTTTTTTAATGTCGTTGTCGTTTTTACCTGTCTGACTTGGAATTGTGGCGCCACCAGTAGTTGTTATTACCAGTACACGTAAACCCACACAGGCGAGAATTAAAAAAAAAAAGAAAAAAAGAAAAGAAAAAAAAAATCGAAGTAGCTGCTGCCCCTTTTTGTTGTGTGTCAAAAATATGAAAGACGCTGGGGGTTTGTTATAGGTGTCCTTGAGGGTTACGTGTGGTGGGTTATAAGGCGGCGGCGGCAGCGGTCCTGGAGGAGGATACTCTTTTCTATCCCTCGTCATTTTCTGGGCTCTTTTGAAATGTTTTTCCAAACGGATAATTTCAGGTCCGTGGGATTTATCGCTGCTGATTGATACCTTGAACTTTTCTTTCTTCTTGGACGACAACGAAAAAAAAAAAAAGAGTTGCCTCACTTCTCTCTCTCCAACCCCAAAAGGTTATTTCGTCTCCCGATTATTACCGACACTTGAATGGTCTTTCTTCATCTTCTTCTTCACATATCTTTTTATGTTCATCTTTGGTCCGGGAAAAAAGAGAGACCCCTAGACAATCTACACAACAAAAGCCGCAAAGGCATCACACACAGCAGCTATACAACAAGAAAAGGGGGGGAAGAAAGCCATCATAACATATAGTCCTCTCTCTCTTATTTCGGTGCTGGATACCAATTTCCCTCCTCTCGGTTGAATCTCATTTTATTAGAGCATGTATATGATAAATAAATATAGCAACGACTCAGAGTCATCATTTTTTATGGACTGCAGCTCTCAATTGTTTCCAGTTTTCTTCAAAAAATAAAACAAAAAAAAAAAATTTCCCAATGGCGCTCTGAGCGCAATTTCAAATTGTTGCCGTGTGTGTCCTCTGGAGTCAATCATCAGTCGGTCGGGAGTCATCCCGCCTTTCTTTATCTCTATCAGCTGGATTTTTGTTTTCCCCCTCTTATAGTGGGGAGCTTCTTATTACTTGGCTGGAGATTCAATGTCTATAAGACAAAACACAATTTTCTTTTCCACTTTTACGACAATGGATGGATGGATGTATACTTTTCTCTAATAACATCGTGATTTTATGAGCTACTACTAGAGACAGAGAGTCAGAGTGGGGGTCTCTTCTTTCTACTCAGAAGAAAAAGAGAGGCAAATGACACGGATCTTTCATTCCTCTATTTTTGAGCTCTGCTCGCCTTCGTGTCTCCTCCCTTTCTCAACATGACTGGCCGCCATGTTTTTCTTTCCCAAATCTCTTCAAATGGTTATATTTATCGTCATCATCATTATCTATCGTCTTATTTTCTCTCCCTCTTCAGTTCAACAACACAAAAACATTTTGCGTTGGGAGGAAATATATCATCTTTACTTTTCGAGTAGGGGGGGGAAGTATGTGTACGTGTAATTGCCAAATGGACGCTCCCGACGTCGCCATCTGTCGGGCGTCGTTTTCAACGCACAAAAAGAAAAGAAAAAAAAAACAAGATTCACGCGTCGTTTTCTTGTTCGATTCATTGATTCAACTCGACCGATATCAACATGTTACAAATTCCCAAACAATTTCACCAAGTTGTTAGAAAAAAAAAACACAGGCGAGAACGAGATGAGCTAAGTGGGAAAAAAAACTTTTAAAATAAAAAAAAACTACGCCCGACTCGATCGAGAGAAGGAGCAAACGGCGGCGGCAAACTTGAAGAAAAAAACAACTGGAAAGGGGCAACAACAACAACAACAGCAGCAGCAGCAGCATCGGTTAAGTGGTGCCATAAACCCAAAAGAGAAGGAAACAAAGAAGATAATTCGATAGCCAACAAACACAACAAGGATATAGTAGAAAAAAGGGACTCCGACAAATAAACATCCCAACTTTTTAAAAAAAAAGAAGAAAAAAAAAACCAGACTGGACCTTGGTAGAAATGAAATTGACAAGAAGAAAATACATCATCATAATAGACTTTGTGAGGGGCCAATTGCTTCTTTTCTAAGGTTCTTTTGCTAAGGGATTTGTTTTCACTCTCTTCACAGCAGTCCCTCCCGACAGTCCCTTTTTGAAGACCAATTAGAATGTCAACTATAAGCATTCATAGGAATAAAGAGGAGGTGTATATACACGTCCCAGTCAAGTGGCGCAGCAGAGTAGTAGAAGAAGAAGAAGACGCTGGTATAAATATTCAAAGTCATACGCATCAAATCCATCCCATCCATCCATCTCTAGGAGGGAATGATGTCACGAAACCTCTCTCTCTCTTCTGAGCTGCTGCTGCAGAAGCAAAAGTGTAAAAAGACGAGCTAGACGCAGAGCCATGTGTTCATGTGAACAACGTGGGAACGTTTTCGTCGTGAACAGCCACCGCCCGTCCGTCCGCGTCCCCTTTAATATATTTGTGTTTTTTAATTTTTTTGAACGGAACGCAGAGAGAGAGAGAGGACAATTTGTGACGTCACCCTCCCCGAAAAGTGTTTTTCGAGTTAAATGAAATGAATAACATCAACGGGAGGAAACACCAGAGAGAGAGCTAGAGTGAACATATCTAATAATCCACAGTCAAAAAAGTGGAGGGATGAGACAAATGGATGGACGTCGCGCTGCTGCAACTGGGAAACTCTCGCAATAGGGTCAAAAGATCACCCCCGACTTATTTTCTTTTCTTATATTTCCTTGTCGAGAGCAGAGAGCCAAACGTAAAAGACAAAAAAAAGAAAGAAAGAAAGAGACAAGTAACAAGTTGACTAGTGCGCACATGTGGGTGCAATCATCATCTATTTGTGTCTTGTCTTTTTCTCTCTCTCTCTCTCTAACGTGTGTGTGTTTTTCTTATCTTTTTTAAACAAAAAAAAAGAAGAAAATGATGAATAAGTGAAACAGCCGCAGAAATAACCTTTAAACAAAAATATAAAAGGAAACGATCGAATTTCGGACTGGTGTGTGACAAACGAGTCCTGACAGACGGACAGCGCTAAGGGAAATGATTATTATTATTATAGTATTTCACATGTAGTAATAATAGTGGAACGTTTTCTTTTTTTTTTTTTTTTTTTTTTGAAAAATTTTCTATAACATCGTAATAACTTGTTGGGTTTTGGAGAGAGAGTCTCTCTATAGGGGTCGATTCATTTCTATTCTTCGGCCATCACTTTGCAACAATAGGTCAGCAGACAACCAGGGCGGCCATCAAGCCGACCCCGAAACGAAATATATAAAAGAAAATGTTCAGTGGGTGAATGTATAAATGTAATAAATACATCTAACGTTATATTATATAAGAGGCTGAACAAAAAAAAAAAAGAGAAAAAAATAGAAACGGACAGTTTGAAGGGTTTTTTTTTATTTTTAAATAATAATAGAAGAAGAATGGCAATCAAAAAAATGGACTGACACTCTCCCTAAAGTTGGGGGTTAAAATAACCCCCCTGCTGATCTTTTGCGCCTTGTGTATACCCTTTTATTATTTTTTTTCGCTTTCTTTCGTCTTAGATCTTTTAAACAGACTATAATGGACCCAATTCTTTTGCGGCATCACTCCTTCCCCTCAAAACTATACCGAAAAGCGAAAAAAAAAAAACCCGCGTAACGTTTCACACAATCCAGACAGACCAGAAAAGGAAATGATGAGTTATGCCCATAACTGAGTGGTGTTTTGCCCTTTTTTATATACGATCTAATCCCAAAATTTTTTTTTTTTTTCTTTTTAAGGGGTACAACGTATATATCCTTTTGTTTCGTTGTTCCAATGCGTTCACTCATACACAACAACCCCATCAGTTTCATCATCATCATCAAACCCCAAGATGAGCAAGACCCTCTAACTCTCTTCCATCTTTTTTTTTTTTTTTGAGCTGGAAAAAAGGAAAAAAGAGATGGATTGCGCCAGATGGGAATGGATAAAATAATCGCAATAGATCTTGGGTCTAATCTACAATTTTTGGGAGTTCTCCTTTAAGAGAGGAGACTGTAAGATACATATTATATTTATATTTATGACAAATCTCTCTCTGTTTTCAAACTGTTGAGCTATACGTACACAACATCCACTCGCTATTGTCTCTCTATATAATAAATGTATAAGAAAACTAACGGACGCAATGAGATACATCTAAAAACACTCGAACCAAGATGCGCTCTTTCCTCCTTATGTGTTTGTATGCCATCATCATTAACAACCAACATGAAGAAAAACATTGAGGCCAAACTACATACACACATACACACACACAAGATGTATTATATGTGATGCGGACGACGAGTATAAATACAGACAATAACACAAGCGAAAAGAGAAAGACAGAAAGAGATAGAAGTCTATATTTCTATCGGGAGGGACGGACAAACGGCGGACGATCGTATATAAGAGTGCATAGGGAAAAAGAAGAGAACGATGACGACGACTACAGTAGTCATGTAGTTATACGGTCCTGCAGCAGCTACTACTACTACATAGATCTTTTCTAATAGACATTATTGGGAATGGTTGCGGCTTGAAGCAAAGAGCTACAAGGGACCAACATCGGCTCTGAATCTCTTCTTCTTCTTTTTGGGGGTTCGTTATGATTATACGAGTCCGGACCGAGGGGGGGGGGAATGTGTGTGCCATCATGTGCCGGACGGAGGCAAACAAATCAAGAGCCTCTGTGTCTTGTGACGGAGATCTCGACTCTGTGGACGATCGCTAACGAACGAACCGACTGCCACTATATAGCCATGACCAGCTCGTTTCGACAACTCTCACAAGATGTTCGTTCACAAGTACCGTGAAATAACCTCTAACCACTCTTGTCTTTTCTCTCTCTCTCTCTCGGCGAGTCCTTTGCATCAAGTGGAGCGGCCGCCGCCGCCGCCACCATCCTGATATAATGCACAGCAACAATTTCGAATAAATAACAAAACAAAAAAAAAAGAAGAAAAAGCCACTACTTAAGTTTTACTGACTGACAAGCCAACAAGCAATTTATTTCTTTCTTTTTTTCTTCCCCATTTTTTTTTTACGACCATCAAATCAAGATTCCAGATGATATGATTCTCTTTCTTACTGCCTCACAGTGGATCAGATTCTTTTCTTGATTTTTTGATCGACAAGACGCGACTTGTGTCACCCTGCCTCCCTGTCTATTATTATTTATTTACCATCAAAGTCGACGAGAGAGAGAGAGAGAAAAAAAAGGAATCGGTTTTCTTTGGGGGGATTTTCTCACACAAGAATTCCATTTCCATCTATCGTCGTTTCGATTTTCTTGCGAGGAGATTGAAGGCGACATGAGAGTCGACGGTTTTTTGTTCACACGCTCTCTTATACACACGACGGTTAATCCCGGACAGTTAAGGGACACACCATTGGTCCACAGAAGTCAACCAAGAAAGGCCATCAAAAAAAAAAAATAAGAAAGAAAATAGCAGTTAAAAAGTCAACCGGATCACACATATATACGACATATGAAAGAAAAAAGAAGATCCACATCGACATGGAGGATTAAAAAACAACTGCCTGCCTTCCCTGCCTGCCCTGCAATATATTTATTTATAAGTGGAGGGGACAATCAACTGGAGAGATGTGGTACAAAACCGGATATTCGCATCACGAACGGAGTGTTGGGAATCCAAATTTTCGTATATATATAATAATAATAAAGGTGTGCACACACACACAGCACACACATCTATAAAGATGGAAGGATATCTAATACACCAGCAGTTGGATAGCGCGTCAAAGCATATCCCGACCCCCCGCCCGCGCTTTGGCAATCCACTGGCCTTTTTTTTCTTTCTACACTGCGTCTAATTCTCCCCCTCATTTTTATACGTGTTTAGTGTATAGTATAGTCTCTCCCCCACACACATACACCAGCAGTTTGATATTATCTGTTTTTTTTTTTTTTTTTCTTCTGTGTTTGATTTACGAGTTTTTGCGGGTATCTAACAGAGTGAGGGAGGGATAGTCACGGAACCGAACAGTTGGCGATGACCCCCCTCAACATCGAGCCCTTCTTTTATATATTTTTAAAAAAGAAAAAAAAAAAGATGTGTGTCCTAGGTCCCAGGTAGACACCACATATAATACCACATATAACTGAGAGGGGGGGGGGACTTATAAATACAAGCGTATATAGTGGACTCGACTGGCCATAAACTACATCAAAATCGATTTTTACCCCTTAAAAGTATTTTATTCTGTTTCAAAGGGGATTGTTATGCTGTAATCATATATAACTCTCTCGTCTTTTCTTTGGATAGCTGTGGAGAAGAGAAGAGAAAAAAAAGCGAAAATAGAGGCAAACAATTCAACGAGGCTGGTGGCACGGCACAGGTGTTGCTCGCAATCACCCTTTTTCTTCTATATAAATTTGAGCTCATATAGATGGGCCCACCATCTTTTCCTTTTACCTGCGATAATCAACGTGTACAGCAACAGATGAAATAACAAAGGCATTGGTCGTTTCTAATATGTAACGCACTTTCGATTGGTTAGATTAAAATATAGAACAAGAAAATTCGATAAAATTTATTATAAATCTAAATAGGGCGATCCTGCGATCCAGATGGTGCGCGAAAATTCGAATGAATTCTTTTTAAAAAAAATAGCGATCTCAACATTCTCTAGATATTATTATGATTTTCTTTTGACTGGCTGTTGCTGGCCATTGCAACAAATAATCCCTTCCCCCCTTCCCCACCCTGAAATCTTTTTTTTTGTGAGGTGTACATATAAATAGGCGTCTTATCTCTCTTCCTTTGGCCGAGAAGTTTTTACTATGTATTTTTATCCTTCTTCTTTTATCATCAGATAATATGGATAGATTTTCTTCATTCTTTAGTTCTTTAAGGAGCCGTTTTTCCGCCTGTCAAAACCTTCCAGTCATTTATTTCACTCGAATCTTCTTCCTTTGGCAATAATAATAGAAAAAGAAGAAAATCTTTTTCATTTTGCTAGTTTACGATATGATACGTCACCTTTTAGGCAAGGGATTGGGCCATCTTACAAGAAAAAAAAAACCCCAACACACCCACTCGAAATTTTAAAAAAATATAACAACAACATTTTTGAACGATCAAATGTTGTCGACGAAATAAAAGGCATCCGGCATTTCTTGATCGCCTATATCCTACAATTGATTCCCAGTCATACGAGATGGTTGTTTGGTGGATTAAACAAAACAAACAGCAGCTGGCCACATCCAAATAAAAAAAAAATATATATGATTCAATAGAAAAGGTAACTCAAGCTTTCCTTTTGGTATAAGAGATTCACACTTGTACACATTGGCTGAGCTGCTGTAAGTTTGTTTAAGGGAAAGAAGGAAAAAAAAAACATTCCTTTGATTGTGTACCACCACAAACCAACGCCTTCCTCTTCTCTCTCTAGATGACGAAAAGAATATAAGGTGAAGTGAGAAAGAAGGAACTTGTCCATTCATAGATATGCGTTATATAAACATTCATTCATTGCGTTCCTCCAGCAGCAAAGAGATCGATTCCACCCCCGCTGTGACTGGAAATGCAGTTGAGGTGCGATCGAATATCGGGAGGACGGTTAATACATAATGAATGGATAAATACCATCCTGTTGCATTGCATTTCTCAGCTATTTCCTTCTATACCAAAGGAGAGTCAGTTGAAAACAAAAGTCGAGTCTAGCTGAAGATTGGGTCAGTAACGGGTCCATGGAATGTTCGGCATCTGCTTCTGGCACGAACAAGTGAGAGGGGGGATAAAAATTAAAAAAAAAAAACAAAAAAAACAGAAAAGATGATGAATCGATTGTGAGCTTTGATATGAACCTGCACGCGGGAAACCGACACACACACACACGCGTAACTTGTTTTTTTTTTTTCCTTTCTTCTTCGGTGTGATTGACGTCTATTCGACATGGAAATCACACCGTCGGATTGTATTCCTTTTTTTTTTCTTTTATACTTATTTTTAAAATGTTGCGCATTCAGAAAAAAAAAACATGCTGCTGACTACCTGATAGGTGACCTCAGGGAGATTTGCCAATCGATCGATCGTGATGTTTTTTTCTTATTTTTTTTAAGGTTAAGTGTCGCCTTCGTGTGAATCGATCCTCTGTCCATCGTTTTTAAGGGGATGACAACAAAAGAGAGACAAATGGATCCCGCGTGAAATGCGACGTCGGATTGTTGTATAGTCAGACGCAAGACTTGGACAGACGAAAATCGAAACAGTCGCAACATCAGACAACAAAAACAGCTACGTGAACGAAAGAAAAATAGTAAGAACCTTGGCTTGACACTGATCGAAGAGGCAATGATGTGACATGAATGACGCTAACCTCACTCTCACACACAGAGAGAGACTCTTGGCTTTTCTTCTTTTGAAATTTGAAACAAAACCAACACCCCGAAAATAAAAAAAAATAAAAATAAAAAAGAACAGCAGCAGCAGCAGCAAAAATCAACATTTTAATGTTCCTAAATGGTAAAAGAAGAAGATTCGAATACGGCAGTCATCCGTCTTGGTGGGGGCCTGGTTTACGGGGGAGATTTGACAGTTGTATCATTGGCATCATTACGCTGTTACATACTGTATACGTCGTCGTACAGCATTTATAATATACAACGGGTGGGGGGAAAATGATGGCGCATCTTTTGAATCGAGAAAATTGAACTATACCAGCGCGTCAGCAGAGAAGAAGAAGAAGATAAAAATGGGCTGACGGAAGTATCAGAAACGCGCATCATCGTCCATTTGTTTCCCAAGTTCTTCTTCTTCTTCTTCTTGCTTATTAATAATAAATAATGATTAAAGCGAGCCAGAAATATATGTGTGTTGTAATATAGGGTGGGAGAAACGTATCCAATGTCGCCCAGACCTTGGAACCAAGAAGAGAAAGGCTCAAAAACAAAAAAAAAACAAAAAATCCGATGCTCATTTTCTCACACGACGTAAGAAGACGAAGAAGAAGAAGAGACAGGATATACCCTTTGAAAGACTTCACCCCTCGCAGAGTTTGGTTCAATCATCGTTGATGATTCCACACACAGCCATACATGTATAGCATGAAAACGGCTGGAACAAAAAACTCTGAAAAAGAGAGAGATGGAGAGGGGATCACTACTCACACACGCATATCTCTCTCTCACTCTTTGGTATACATCAAGAGAAGGGGGTACAACAACTCTCCATCAAAAATAAAAAAAAGAGCAACAGCAGCAGCAGTTCACCGTTACGCCAATGACCGTACGATCAAATGAGCCCTGGAACTTGGTTCTTCTTCTTCTTCTTCTTCTGCGCTGTATACGTCGCTCTTTTTGACTACACTATAGACGAAGTTATGGCTGTTGTACTATACGTAACAGACAGGAAGTCGTTCATAATACACCATTTTTTTCATCATCGCTTGTTTTTCTCTTCTTCTTCTTCTTCTTCTTCATTTCTCTCTAGTCGAGAGCATCTCTCCATCATTTCTGACGCGTCACCTCGTAGCGCCGCGAGGAGGAAGATATTATTGTTCCAACGGGTGGGTTGGATGGTTTTGCTATTATATTTATATTACATAAAAACCGACGCTCATTTTTTCAAAAAAAAAAACAAAACGAAAAACAAAGACTTCCTCTATTTATATCAACACGCTATGTGGATTTTGTGATGAATCAAACGTGATGAACGCCGTTTTCTTTTTTTTGCTTTTTAAAAGAGAAAAAAGTTTCTAAAATAAAATACTCTCAAATTATCACGCAAAGGTTAGAAAATGTGTTGTTGTTTTTTCGTCTTCTCTGAACCCTGCAACAACCCGCAACAGAGATTGCGGATCACCGACACAACATCGAAGCGTCTCTTGTGTTCGTTTCTTTTTTTATTGTTGGCGTGTCCCGCGCTATTAAACGAGACGATCTCCGCCACGCCCAATTTTCGATTAGAATTTATTTAACCAACAAAGGAAAAAATTTACGAGCGGAAATGGATAGAAATATAACGTTCGATCTAAGTTCAGGGTCTCTTTCTCTCGTCTCTACCATCCCCATAATTTGAATGAATAGTCTTCGTCGACGTCGGTTATATATAAAATTAGGTGGTGGTACGAGATGATATTCGGCACGGAACGGCGGAAATCCTTTTGCCGTGTCGTTTTGTTTTTTAAACCAAAAAATAAATATATAAAAATAATAATTTTTCTTTCGAGATGAAGGAGGAGCCATGAGCCAATGGCCATAATCACGACCATAGTTTTGTTTGATTTGTATCTTAGCATCGTAATCATATTATTTATTATATATAACGATGATTGGCACGCCTCGGCGGATACGGGAGAGAGATGGATGAGGATTCCAAAACCCACCCCCTCGAGGTAAAAACCGTTGGCCATCGCCTACAGCTCGTCACTGGCGCGTATACCCCAACCAAACGAGTTATTATTATACACACAAGTACACCACCACGGCCACTATGGCGAGTTGTTATAGGTAGGTGAAATGAATATTTGCTGTTCGTGTGTGTGTGTTTGATGGAAAGGTGGGGATTGTTATACACCATCATCAACGATTCAATGCACATTTAACGTGAGGACAGATGGGACCAAGGTATTTTCTCTGAAATTTCCGTGGTCCGCATTTAGAGTCACTCCGCCTCGACTATATAGTCAAAAGTTTGCGTTACACCTGGAATACGACGAGAGACTCTCTCAACTCGTATCATAATAATAATAATAATGTCGAGTGCATAGGTATACAGTACACAATATGTATATTACATAGAGGATGGAGTTGCTGCTCACTACTGCTGGTGCGCTACACCGAAATCAGATAAGACAGCACACATCACAGATATATATAGATAGCTGTATACTGTATATATAGAGAGAGAGACATCACATGCATAGTTTACGGTGCCATTAGTTGAGCAAATACTCGCGGCCGAGCATCAGACCCGCATCCAACAGCAAAAACCAAACTCAAATGCGGTGCTCAGAGCCAATGAGAGTGATGTGTATACACATCACCACTGCGGCAGTGTATAATAGACGGGCCTCAATCACGCCCGTCATTATCCAAATTGAATAGAGTGGACCGCTACAGTAAGGAAGAGAGAACAGAGAGAGCACCTGGCCTTTTGCTCCCCCCCCTCCCTCTGTCCCCTATTTTGGTGGCTCTTGTGTTGTGTTCCCCATGGTTACACACAGAAAGCCCCTCGGACAAGTTAGAAAACCAGTCGACGAACGACGACGACGACCATGTGCTGGCCAGGCAAATATAAGCAAATTAACTCGATATCTGCTGTACGTATATATGTATGTATAATAGATAGCTAATAAACTACTCTAACTGCTGGATGGGCGAATGCAAAGTCAGCCAGACGTAATAATCCAAAGTTTTGGATATATATATATATATATATATAGTATACATATTAGTATTAGAGAGAGAGCGGCAAGCAAATGATAAACAAGAGCAAAAAAAAAAAAAAGACAGAAAGAAATTCCCACACGACGACGACATCCTATTGAAATAGAAGAAGACTCGGCAGCACAAACTCTGTATAGCGAAATAGACCGAGCGCAATGAGATTGGTCTCTCTCTGCTTTCAAGATATTTTCCGCTTTGACCTGTTCTGCCAAAAAACATGTTTGAACACAAGAGAAAACTATTTGATACTATTTCATAAAATGAAACTCGACCGACCATCAACCAGAAGAGCTCTCCACTTGAGAAAACGATATGACGATGAGGCCCCAGCGCATCAGCAGCAAACGAAACACTCGGCCTTTTCTGTATCATAGTAGTTGGTGGTCGGTCGGCACAGTTGCAGTTTCTCTGCCGGCTCTATGTATAATTAGCCGGTCGTAAAAATAGTAACGAAAAAGAAACGAGCCTCCACAATGCTGTGCCCTCCCACATATAGATATATATATATATATTTTTTTTTTCCCGGATGATTACCCCACAATTATCTTCAGCGATCTATATGCAGATGATGATGGGAGCACGCGCCTCTCCCAACCGATACTCTTCTTTATTTTTTTCTCTTTTTCTCTCTGCTCTTATCTGTGTGCCAAGGTAAAACTAGTCGTTCATCTCGGGACTTGGGGCAGAGAGCTATAAGTTGATCCCTCAAGCGATTGGAAGATATGGACAACTCTTTTACGGTAATTCACCTTTTTTCTTTTTTCTTCTTCTTCTTCTTTGAAAACCCGACAAGGAGCGCCCGGGAGCATATTCAGGGGTTGTGTGCTAATGAGCTTTTTTCTTTTTTGGCTTCGGCATGTATATAGTAGTATCATGGAAGCGCAGCAGGAGTAGCTAGCTAGCTCATTTTTTAACAACTCTCTTTGCATCTTCTTGTTCTAAATATTTCTCCTGCCCGCCTCATTCCAAAGTCTTAACTCATTGGCTCCAACATGGAAATAAAAGAATATTAAGAAGGCGGGTTTTTTTTTTTAGATATGTTTCAAATCGTTTTTCGTGTTCCCAACAGACTCCCAATGCGGAAGCTGGACGCCAGAATAGAAATTCGTTCTCTACCGAACCGAGTCATCAACAAGAAATAACAAGAAACAAACAACAACAACAACAACCTTTTTTTTTTGCCTACTGCCGAAGAACTGATAGCTACGAGCAATAATAATAATAATAACCTAGTCTCTCTTTGGCTCAATTTGAAAGTTTTTCAATGATTTACGACTTTAACAAAGAAAATCTACCCAAAAATATCCCAAGCGACTTCACATTCACTCCTCCTTTACCCTGTACTACGTGTCTACTCAATACTCAACCAAAAAGAGAAAGAAATAAGGTAGGACTGTCAAAAATGTAAAAAAAAAAAAAAAAAAAAAAAAATAGAAATTCAAGGAATGATTTTCAAATAAAAAAAAACAAATTTCAAGCTTTTCTCGACTGATTCTTCTTCTTTTTTTGGTTGGCAAGTTTGATTGGCTAAAGGCTATAGTAATAGTAGTCGTAGTAGTTTTTATATTTTTGTTTCAAAGGTGTTGGCAGTCGATCCATCTCTCTCGTGGCTTTGGCTTTTTCTCGTCTCCACGTGCCCACACACCATGGCGCCGAATGCAAATCGAAATCTTCTTTTTCTTCTTCATTGGATATTTTCAGAGTTGGAGAGTGATCGAAGCGCCCGATGAGGTCAAGAAGAAGAAAGAAAGAAAGAAAGAAAGAAAGAAATTGCTTACGCCATCGATTATACATCAACAGGTATAGAGGGGCCGAATGATAAAATGAAGGATTCAACAGACGATGATGTCATCAATAGAAATTCAAACATTTTTAACAAAATCCAACGGTTCTAGGCTGTAAATTTTATATTCAGGAGAAGAACTAAACGATAATTAGAAAAAAAAACAAAAATAAGAGAGAAATTCCACCCTTCTCCTGAATATGTTTATTTTTTTTAAATATAAGATTAAAGCTAGAAATATCCTATTTTCTTTTGGCATGGCCAACCGATAATTCCCCCTTCCTAACATTCACGCAGATAATAGAAGCCGAGAGAAAATGGCCGTGACGATTCAACAGCTTTTCACAAGAAGAAGAAGAAGCCGACCAGCCAAAACAAAAACAAGTCTAATATCATAGTATATATATATATATAAAAGAAGGGGGTACTATATAGTATGCAATCGTCTTGTCCGACCACACGCACGCCAAAGTGCGGTCGATTTTTGTTGTTGATGTTGTTGTTGTTTTCTTTCTCGTCTGTATAGACATTTTTTTATAGAGACACAGTCGGACGCGTCTTTCTCCAGGACGGAACGGACCCCGCAATCGAGAAAAAAAAGAAAACAACTCTATTTTGAAAAAGATATCTGACACGATAGTTAAATACTTTTTTGTTTTGTTTTTTTGTCTTTTTTTTTTTAAATAATAATCATCTCAAATTCGAGATTGATTGGCTAGAAACGGAAATAAGCCGACGGTCAAAAGTTATTTCTTCCGTTTTCGAGGTTGATGGCGATGAAGAAAATGCGTATTAAATGTGGTTGGCCATTTATATTCGTGGGCTGTGAATAAATATGAAAAAAAAAGAGAGAAAAAAATGAATGAAGTGCATTATACATCTGGAGGTTGTTGGTGTTGGTGGTTTGTCAAAGTAATATGTAAAGAATGATAAATGGACGACGATAGAACGGCGAGAAGAAAAAACCTACAACAACAAAACAAACGGGTTGTAAGGTTGTATATAATAGCGTCCGTGTATGTATGTTTTTTGTTGATTTTTATTTATCATTTCAAATTTTTCTTAGCGTCCCGACTGACGGTGTAAGACGCGCTTAAATCACGACCGAAATGGTACAACTTACACATCCCGAGTAAAACGTATTTTAAAAAATAAATAAAAAGAATTTCTACCGTGTTGGGTTGTTGTCTAACAGGCAATGACTCAACAGCATCTTGTGTTCGCATAATATATTTGCGAGAGCGCCAAAAAACAGTTTTGATTTTTTGGTGTCCCCGCAACTCTGCGAAAAGTGTGTCGTCGTTTGTGTCTGAGTGACAAATCAGTTAGACAAGACGAAAACTAATAAAGAAAAGAGAAAAAAAACCACCGTTTTGTTGTTGTTGGTGGTGGTGGTAAGAATAATAAGAAGAAAAAGGTAGAAAATAGGCAGCAATCGCCGTTGGGGTTATGTGTGGTAATAGGGAGCCCACAAGGAGAGCCACTTAATTATCATCGTCCAACCATATTATATTTGTAGATATAATAAGATCTTATTATTAGATACAACATTATCTCGTCTCTTTTTCTTTCTTCTCTCCAGACACATTCGTGTAAGAAAAAAACCGGTAACGCACGCAACGCTCCACAAATAAAAATAGGAAAAATATATAAAAGAATACGGAGGGGACTCTGCTGCTGCTGTTTGGCTACTGTTGCTGGCGATATACGGCGGCAGAAGAAGAAGAAGAAGAAGAGAGAGCTACTCTCGCATGATGATTTATCCGTTGATTATACAACACAACAAGAGAGTGAGGCCCACGCATTCATTTTTCTCTCTCTCTCTCTCTTTTCTACGTATTGACTGGTGAAATGTTTTATGTATGGACAAATATATTCTTCTACGCTTCTTTCTTTTTTTTTTTGTCTTCTTTCATTTCCCCACTTTCGACCGGAATCCCAGACATTCCAAAATGGACGCCTCTTTTACACACCACAGAAAAGAGGAGAAAAAATAATAATAAAAAAAAGAGAAATGGGAAATCAAGTTTTTCTGATGATTGACCCGTTATTCATCATATTGTCCCGAAGGAACGTGTGTAAAGGCCATTAGCCACAGTGACTCGTGTGTTTGTTTAGCTCTTTCGACAAAACAAAATCAATTGAATGATTTGATTTTCTTCATTGAAATTATTCAATGATTCTTGTCTCTCTTTCTCTTCTCTTCTCTCTCTGTGTGTGTGTGGGTCTATTGACGGCAAAATATAAACAAGGTACCTAGAGATTCAACCATTTCTTTTCTTTATATTTTGGAAATCATTTTTTTACTTGTTGTGTTTAAAATGGCGAGAAAAGAAAAAGAAAAAGAGAAAAAAGGGAACACAGAAACCCGCCTCTTTTCTTTGATAACCGCCTGTTGCTGATGATGGCCGATGACAAATGAAGCTGCTGGATGTGGCTCTGACTGTGTGGCATACAGTTTGGAAGCCACAAATGGCCTTTGAAAAGAAAAAGAAGAAGAAAAGAGGTGATAAGGAAATCGGACCTTGGGACACGCAGTGCCAGAGAATTTGAAAAAGTCGCAACGTCACGATTTACTTATAGAATTTCTTATACAACTATACACAGTGAGATTTTTTTTTTTAAAAGGCGCCTATTAGCAGCTAATATCAAAACGAGCCATCCTTATTTAATATAATCATAATCACATTCGAACCTAGTCCCGCAGATGGCAGACGACCGCATCACAAAAAAAAAATTAAACGAATTATTATTATTATTATTATTTCTTCTTTTTCTTTCCTTAAATGACTCGCATGAAATGACGTCAAAACTAACACGACAGCCAGCCCCATAAAATGTACACATACGCAACCGAAAATAAAAATAATCAAATCAAATCAAAGAGAGAACTTGCGGACCTATGAGAGAACAGACGCGCGGACGTGGCACGGATCTATACGAACAGAAAGAGAGCCATTCTTCAAAGTCGATTGGGAAGCTGCTATTACTATGAGGGGAGAAAATATATAAAAGGAAAAAAAAACCCAAGTCTATAAAAATATCCTGTCGACTGCTGGGGCTATAACGACAACGGCCTTCTTCTTTTCTCGTCCCGGCGAGAGTTCATATCGTTGAGTGAGGGACAATGTCAACTGGGGAAACCAACGACAAATGCGGCCGTCCCTCCCTCGCCACTTTGACATTCCGTCGACGACGACGACGAATGGACGAGGATTCGGTGAATTTCCAACTTTTTTTTCTTTTTTTTTTTGTCCAGGGAAATGTACCGAGAGAAACAGAAGAAGAACAAAAAGGCAAATATACAGTCAGCCTAGACGCACATATCTAATACATAGACGAGGGAGACGAGCTTCATATATATACAAGGATTAATGGCACACAACAACAGTAGTTGCTATAAGGGTGAAGGGAGGTTGTGTTGTTTGCTACTTTTGCGGCGACAGGAATAAATCGGTGGCCTTTTATTTGTTTCCCTTTTTCCTTATTTCAGGGGTTGTTTGGGCTCGGCTCTAAAAGAGATGAACACACCAACTTGATTGCCAGCAGCTCCAGCACCGTTCTATATCCGCAAACTGAACGTTGGCAGTAGCATCAGCCACCAAGAAGAAACTTTTTCTTGTAAAACATAACAACGAAGAAGAAGATCTAATATCTTTTTTTTTGTGTGTGGAACAAATGGCAGTTAACATCCCTGTCATCTGTTCACTTCAAAGCCAAAAAAAAAGAAAAAAAAGTCTTTTTATCTGTAGACTTAAATCGCTTTTCTGAGCAAGGGCTACTACACTCTATCGGGACTGGTCATCTCTCTCTTGTAGGACACGTAAAAAAGTTGACACGATTTGCGCAAGAGTTTGGTTTCCATTTTCTTGTCTATAGTCGTGTGACTATTTGACCAAACAAACCAATCAAGTGGAAATCAACCGGATGGAATTTATTTTGCCAACCACCGGAAGAAGGTCAACACAACCAGCACGTCATTACTCGTTTGTTTGACGGAATCGCCATCGTCATTGGATGAAAGACGTAGCCTATCAAACAAGATGACGATGCTACACATGTTGAAATGTCTATTGAAAAATCCCTGAACCGGATGAAGGAGATACAATCACACCTTCTATCTGTGCCCTTATTGGAATGCCTGGAGAATTATTAAATACCGTCCGTGTCCTGCCTCCTTCTATGTAGCCCATAAAAGAGTTTCATTGGTACGATGACAAATCGTCCTTGCGCAGCGACAGAAATCCGATCGAATGAATCGGAAGAACGCCGGATATGTGAATATTTTTAATTCAAAAGATTTGTTCAAGCAAACATGAAAATTCCCCTTCGATATATTCAAACAGGGAATCGTGGGAAATATATATCCAACCCTGGAAGATTGGCCACTGCAAGGACAAACGCAAAAGAAAAAAAAAAAAGGTAAATATAAATAAATAAAAAACCCAGAAGCTTCGTCGTTCCCTTCCAGATAAAAATTGAAATTTTGTTTAGAAGAAGAAGAAAAAGCTTGCGTCACGATCCGCTATGGCGATAAGCTGTGGATGTCATGTGGCACCACATCACTACCGTGTGCTGGCAAACTCTGAGGTCTATACTAAACAGGTGATGGCCTCGTCTGATGGTGGACCTGGCGTATCATCGGCGACGATCATTAATCAGTATTGACTAGATGACTTGGCCCTTTTTATCTTTTTCTCTCTCTCCTCTTTCAAACCATTTTGTTGTACGTATTTAAACATACCCAAATTTCCATGACTATAAAGAAAAGATAAGAAAAGAAAAAAGGTGTCGCTGTGCGCGGCAGCAGTTGCATATGATGAGGCCCCCGTGCTCTGAGCGCTACAAATAAAAACGTGACACGACAGAAATATTTCCTTATATTTTTATTATATAGACACCACAGAGGTAATATCGCCCCCTCCCCTTCTCTCTCTTCGACCAAAATGACACAAATTGAAGGCAAACCAACGGAAATGAGAGAGCCCAAACAAAACAAACAAAACTCGCGGCTGAGAAAAAAATGATTTACAACGCGAGCACTTAAAGATGGAAATCGCATTTCATCAATAGAACAAAAAAAAAATTGTTTAAACCGTCGTCACTGTGTGCAGACTCGAGTTTGTCTATCTCAAGTAGAGAAAAAAAAAACTATGATTATTATCCCGTCATTCAAAAAAATAAAATCAACTTCTTATCGGGCATCCATGTTATTATTATTATGATTATTATTTTCCTGGTTTAAAATGGGGAAAAAAATGCTCAGCTCGACCACATGTCAAACATTTTAGTCGCTCATCACATTCAACACGTTTACCTATTTTAAAATATTCTATTATGATTTCCTTTTAAGAAAATCTCTTTTGCGGGGAAGAGGTGTTGTTTTATAAAAATGGAATGGATATCGCAACGTTGAGATCCCCTCAAGGGATTCTTGTCTTGTTTCACGTCACGAATCGAATTTGTTTCTCCAATCATCTTCTACGTAAATATTTATTTCGATCTGGCGGATGTTTTATCAACAAAATATGCATCGACCAATGGAATCAAATGCGTTTTATCGTTCAAAAAAAAAAAAGAAAAAAGGAGTTTAGACCATCATTCAAAAAAAAAAAAAAAAAAGAAGAAACATACGACCCAGACCAGCATCACAAACAACAACAACAACAATTCGGGAAAAGGATTGATCTGACTGTTTTCGTAATGTTAAACGATCATTTATTTCCCTCACTTTTGTATTTCAACGTTTGACTCTTTTTTCTTTCATCTTTTACAACAACAACAACAACAACAACAACAAACGTTCGAGTTGTTGTAACTGAAAGATGAGGACCCCACACGGTACTATTCCACAATAGCATAAGCCATCACACCAGTACGGCACTCGGGCACGATTTCCCGTTGTCTTGTTTGTTATGTGATTTCCACAGGGGGGTAAGGATAAAAGTTACTTAGAAAAATCAAAAGAATATAGAAAAACCATCCATTTGACTCTGGATTCATCGTGATGGTGTCGCGCATTTTTCTATCAAACGTGTTGCGCCTTCGTTCGTTCGTTCGTTCACGGAGCAAATACAAAACACGTCCCCCCTCTGTTTTCTTTTCTTTTTCTTTTTTTCTACTACGTTGTTGTTGTTGTTGCTGTGTGTGGGTGGTTCTTCCTCTTCAATTATATACCTGCACAATTTCTTCTTTTTATAAGGCCCCCTCTGTGTGACGTCAAAGAATAAGAAAGAAACGGAGGAACAAAAAAAAAGAGCCGTCGAAGTTACAAGGTATTTGATCGATGGAATCGAATATTGATTAGCATATACGCGACCAAAGGAGATATGATGATGATATGATGAAGAAGAAGAAATAAAAAAAGAGTTGCAATAGAATAGTAGTTATAGACACATCTAATCGTCATCTTTTCCTTTTCTGATTTTATTATAAAAAGAAAGAAACAAAAAAACAAAAAAAAAATGGAGAAACTTTAGAGGGGGGGGGGGGGAAAATTTTGGGAGTTGCTGATGTGAGACTGGGGGCTTGGCCGAGCCTTTCAACACAAAACACAATCGGCACACCACAATTACAGGTATTCAATATGTGTGTGTGTGTTTGATGAATGATTGGAAAGGATCAAATCGATGACGGCCATCACATATGGGGGGGAGAGCGCGCTGGAACGGCATCATCTCTCCTCTCTATCGTCATCCTACGCACAGACAGGACACACGCTGAGTCGATGTAATATTCTAATCACATCATCGACGAGTTGAAGGGGAACAACAACCCAAAAAAAACAGTTGAATATTTTCTGTGGGGGAGGAGGATTTCTTTTTTTTTTGTTTTTTAAAAAGAAGAAGAAAATACTTATGAAATCGAATAACCCACACACGGTGAAACCTTTTTTCTACTCAAATTTGAAATTTAAGAAATGAAATAATAGAAAAAAAAGACCACCGGCCATGAACCGAATCGATGGAAACAAGATATAATTCCGTTTGTTAGTTTTTTTAAAATACTTTTTCGAGTAAATAAAAAGTGTGTGTCTGAGAAGAGCCAGACGTATCGAACAAGACACACCTTTTGGTCGCCTCATAGGAGGACGAATGATTGCGTCTTATAGTTTCGATTTTTATGCGTGTCGTTTCCAGACGGAAAGAAAGAAAGAAGAAGACAAAACGTGAGAAAGGGGCGACGAACAAGAGACAAAAACCCATCACCACCACAACAACAACAACAACAACAACCCAACTGATAAAGTTTTTTCTTTTCGTCTAATAAAAACGGGAGACTGGCGTGGATGAAATTCCATAGGCGACGCACAGTAGCTTCTTCTTCTTCTTCTCTTTTCTGTCTCTGATGATATGAGAAAATGGTCAAAAATATAAAGAAAGAAATGGAGAAGAAGAAGAAGAAGAAGGAGGGAATGATATGTCGCCAGAGTCTTCTCGTCTCTTTTTTCTTCTTCTTTTAGGGGTCCCAATGGCATTTCTTGCGGGACCCAGAGGTGGCTGTCAACAAGACCGACATAGCCACCTAACATCTATTACTAATGATATACCTCTCTCTCTCTTTCTCTACCTTAGAGCTCTGAACAGAAAAATATATAAGAAAAAACCTTAACTTTTTTTTTCCTTCCTTCTTATATTTTTGCTTCCTCCATCCCAATGCCGCCGCCATGTATTATATAAAATGACAGTCGCGCAAGAAAGAAGAAGAAGAAGAAAAGTCCGCATCTTATAATTCTTCTTCTTTTTACTCGCCAGGTCCCCCTCCCTTCTGGGCTTCTTCGGCGGTGAATGATTCAACGCCAACATGGAATGTCGTGTCTATCTCTTTCTCCTTGTGAGTCTATCTATATATGACCCCTTATAGCTTCTTATTTTTCTTTCTTTCTAGTTATTGTCCCCCCCCCATTTTTATTTTCTGAACTACTTGAAAACTTCTTTTGACTGTGAACAACGACAATCCCTTCCCTCTAGACTATGTGTGTACGGAGCGATCAACTAGATTTCTATGGGGTGCCGTTGTATACCTTTCTAACATCAAACAGCATCAAGTTGGACCTAACATCAATCGTTAGAGTATATTCCTGACAACAATCAAACAATTATTAAACGAATCTGCGATGTTTTATCCATTTTAGCGCTGATTGGGATGATAAAACAGCGCTGTTTTATCCGTATTCTAGAATATACGGCCGGGCGAATGAGAATACGGCCGGTGGGAAATCATTTCTTTTTCCGCATAAGAAAAGATATGAACTTAAAAACAGAGCTGTCAATCAACAAAGAAATTCAAAAATACATAAAGGTCATTCATCACCGGCCTATATAATCTCATATCCATTCAAACGTTCTACGTGCCAACAGGGATTGTAATTTAAAATTGCCTTTCATCTTCGAGCCGCAGTAGCTTCCGCCAATAAAAAAAATCAGAATATTTTTAAAATACATCCTCAAATTAGAAAACAAAAAACGATGGGTTGGCGCAATGTAAAGCTCTTGTCGTTGTTCGATTAAAGATGTGAATCATGTCGAATTTGATCCTACCTCGATCAGTAGAGTGACGGCTACGAAATCCAGCAGCAGCAGTACTTATTTGGCTTCTAATTTATACAATGATTCGGCGAGGACTAGAAGAATTGGGATGGCAGCAGAGAAGAACTAATTAGTCAGACGTGACGTCAGCACCACGATTACGTGCATCACACATATTAGGAAAGGAAAAATAAAGGAATAGAATGTCCTAGTGTCCAAGAATAACGACTACACAGCAGCAACAGTCAAATCACTCGTCTAAATTTGAAGAAAACGCCACGGTAACATCTGAGAACGGCACGGCACCTCTGCTCTCACCTGTATGGTACTATACTGGGAATCACTTGACGAAGCAGATCTATACGTTGAAATCGTTTCTTTGTTTTCAACCCCCTTTCTTCTATTTTTCTCTTCCGTCGACCTTTGCCGACTCTTCCTCTTATTTTCTCAGTTTATAAAATTCAGCACAACATCCACAAAAAAATGGAGAGGAAGCGATAACGCCCCCCATATATTTCTTTTTTTACCAAACATATAAACATCGCAAATTCGTTGAATAATTGTTTGTTTGTGGTTAGAATACATTATTACGATTGATTAAGATATATAAGACGTTTGTTTCACTTGTTTGATATAAGGTTTAACTTAGTATTTGTTGGTGGAGTAGTGTTTGATGTTATAGAAAGGTACAACGGCACCCCATAGATTTCCAGCGATTACGCAACCACCACCACAACTACGCGAGAAAATAAACAAAAGCGAACAAACAAAAAAAAAAATACCCAAAATGGATTTTGTTTTGTTTGTTTTATATTAATTTCTTCTAGTGGAACAACCAGTAGTAGTTTTATTTTGAGTAGGGGGATGTGTTATCTAATCTCGTCTTATGTTTTTGTTGTTGTTTATATTCTTCAGCTTGGGGAAATTTTTTTATTTGTAATTCGATCACCAATTTTTTATTTATTTTTTTTATTTTTTTTCGGGTTTATACTCTGTGTGTGAAATGTACAAATCGTTGGCTTCCGCGCAAGAGGGAAAATCGTCCACACCCTAATTCTTACAAATAACAAGAAGAACCCATCATCTTCCTTCTGTTTTTCTTTTTTTTTTTTTTTTTTAAGACGACGCCTATTTACAATGACGAAGAATCTTTTTTTTTTTAAAAAAAACGGGCTACCGTGTTGAGCGCCCTCTAACTTGATGGAGATACTTTTCGGTTTATTATGAAACGTTCGGAGACAGAGAGCAACCCTTGAATTTCACGAAGCTGCTTTAAAATATATAGTCGCTCAAAACTTTTGGTTTTTTTCTTCTTGTTACTTAACAATTTATTTGAAAAGTAGAGGGGATAATATCTGACTGGGAAAAACAAAAAGAAAACAAAGAGAAAACGAGAAGAAATAGTCCCCGTCTGCTTGTAATGTGAAGAAGAGAAAGAAAGAGAACCTGTCCGTCTGGTGTATGTGTACCATAAGACAAATCGAAGATTACATGGAAAGATATACAGAGCAAGACAAGAAGAAGAAGAAGAAGAAGAAGTCTTGTCGCTCGTATATATTCCGGTAGCATACTTTGAATACCGATCCAGTAGTGGCCATAAGAAAAAAAAAAGGACTTTCCTTTTTTTCTCTTGGAGAGGACAATTCCAAAAAGTCAGTCAAGTTCCTTTTCCCTCTTAAAAACGATGGACCTTTTTTTTTGTTTCTTGTATAACAACTGACTAGTGAGGGATATTGGCCCATCCATTTCTACCGTGTGTGTACGTTACGTGTGTATATATATATAAACACCGGAGGGATTTGTTATTTTAAAGTGGTCATTTCAAAAATAAAAAAGGGGACAAAGATCCTTGGGATCTTAATCGCTCAGCTTCTTTTCTTTTTTTCCTCTCTCCACGGGGGGGAAAAAGAAAAGACAGGAGCACAATCAACAATATATTGCTCGTATCAAATGCAAACTATCGACTGTAGACCACAAAAAGCGAATTGGGAATAAGTGGTCACCACCCCTGCAGACAGAAACTTAATAATAAAATAAAAAGAACAGACATAACATACAAACAAATCGACTGTGTGTAGTTTATAACCACATCTTCACCTCATCGAATATTTAAAAATGATTTTGAACAAAGTTCCCATGTTCTCCTTCTTCATTTTCATAAAGAAGAAAGAAAAGAAAAGAAAAGAATAAGGGGAATAATCATCATCATCATCATCATCCTCTTCGGACCTCGACCAAATCATAATTATATGTGGCCTTTGACACTGGTGTGTGGGACCGGCGTAGAGAATGGAAGAAGAGAAAAAAGAGGAGGAAAACGATCATAAATTGAGAGGTCCTTGATTATTCCCGGCGAATCATCAACAACAACAACAACAACAACAACGGCCATCAGGGAATATGAGAAAAGAAGAAGAATGAAAAAAAGACCATCGACCGACCTGAACTAATAAAGAACGAACTCAAATTAACAGTAGCCTTTCTCTATACCCCCTGCGTACCGTCCTGATAATAATCACCGTCATTCCATCTCTGTAAATACATACATAGACGCGCGTCTATAGACTCTACTATCCAACGGATTAGTATAGTAGCTGCTGGCCCCAAAAAAAAAACAGGGGAATCCAATGAAAATATAGTATATAAGCAAAAAAAAATAGACGATTTTATAGAACCCCCATCTTAAATTTAGTTTTTTTCTTGTTCCTTTTTGAGTCTTTCACCGTCGTCGTCGTCGTCGCGCTGGGGGTTAATTATCTCTGCAGGGTACATCAATTTCATTAGGTTGGTTCTTATTCTTCTTATTGAAGTGAGTCTGCAGTAGTCTATCTAACGCGTAGTATATATATAATATATAAACTCATTCACGCACTCTAAGACTGGGCCGTCGTGTCCCCCTGCTGGGCTTCTTTTCTCTCTTTCTCTCATATTCTTTTGTTTCTCTCAATTTCGACCGAAAAAAAAGAAACGAAATAAATAGAAAAATTCATCACGATTACCAAATAACAATTTATTTGTATATTACAGCTATTGTCTGGCTATATGGTCTTTTATTCTTTTTCCCTGGCAAAAAAAAGGTAAAAAAAAATATATATGGAGAACTTGACGATCGGATTTATTAAAATAAAAACGAAAAGAAAGAAGAAGAAGACGAAAAAAGACGAGAGGAGAATATATGCATAATAAAAATGAATGGACACACACTCGGTTGTTTGCTCCTGCTTCTCTTACCAGCTCCCGCAGGCACATCACAGATGCATAACTTGGTAAATAGCTGCTGTTAAAATCTCAAAGAGCAGAAGCAAAAAAAAGAGAAAGAAAGAAAGAAGAAAAAGAAACGATCGCCATAAAAATTCGCCCTCAATCTTTGGAATTCATCTGGCTGCTGCTGTTGTTGTTGTTGCCGCTGAACTTACAGCAGCCAGTAGTAATACTTGCTTCTTCTTTCTACATGTATACATTTTTTTTTTTTACCCAATCGTTTTTTTCTTTCTTTCTCCCCTTATCTCCTTTTTCTCTCTCTCATTCGTGTGTCATTGATATTATTATCCCCTTCTTCTCTACTCAGAGTCTGTGACTCGACGGTGCATGGTTTATAACTGGTAGTAGTCGTCGAGAAAATCAGTAGTGAACTAAGAAAATCGTTGAACAAAAGAACAAGGAAGCCAACGCGGCCCTCCCGCGGCTTTTCGTGACGGAGACAAAGTTGCGACCGAAAAAACAAAAAACAAACAAAAACTCCGATGGCTTCCACATCTTTTCAAAGTTAAAGAAAACATTAAATGTTTGTGTGTCTTTGAATTGATAACAATAAATAGAAAGAAGACAAAGAGAAAACAAAAAAATAGTTGATGGCACATAGATTCGAATGACGTTGCCCGGCTGTGTGATATACGAACGAAAGTAAAGAAACACGAGCGCGCGCTGCCGCCGCCCCGGTGTAGTATAAATTATCGATAGATGAATATCGGACGTTTGAAAACTATAACCGTACACACACACACACACACATGGATAGAAAATAAAGCGGCTATTTCTTATATATTATGAATATACATATATATAGCTGCAAAAGGTTTTTGGGACCCATGTCACCTGAAAAGATGAAAATCCGATTGGACACACAAGGGCACAAAGTCCGGCCAGCGGGGGGGCTATGAAGACGAGGAGGAAAGAGGAGGACATTTTTTTTTTTTTTTGTTGGTTACTGGTCAGTTACATGTCAGCATTCGACCACACACATAAGAAATAAAGGTAGAAAGAAGAGACACAGGTGCTGCTGGACCCTTTTGTCTTTTCTCTCTCCCAAGTCACTTGGGCCATCAATAACAATTGCATCTTGATCTCATCACAGCACAACTCTTGTCCACCTGAGAGAAACACACACAAAAAAGAAATTCCTTTTCTTCCTATCTATAAAGAGAAAGAGAACCTTTCAAATATCTAATCAATTACACCACATTTTGTTTCATTCCCCCAGCTCCTTTTCTCTTTTCATGATGGGTTTTACCTTTTTTTTTTCTTCTTTATATAAAATTTTTTTGTTGTTGTTGGATTTTTATATGATGGATATCGTCGATCGCTATCGTCTCTTGCGGCCACAAGGAAACAAAATTCGACTATTAAAAAAAAATATTAAAGAAAAAAAAAAAAAGAAATTTTCCTATTGAATTTTCTACGAGTTTCTTTTATTTTTTGTTTTGTCGTCGTCGTCGTCGTTTTGCTTCTTCTTTTCCAGCCGACCATTTGAATCGTTTAGATTTTATTTTTTTTCGAATATGGCCGTGAATTTCTCATTTCTTTCTCGTTTGGTTCCGTTCCACACACACACACAAAAAGTCCGGGACGCGGACGCGTTTTTTTTTTCTTCTTCTTCTTCTTCTTCTTCTTCTTGACGGACATTGAATTATAGGCGAATGTGAGAGTATAAACGACGCTCTACAAGCTCAGACGTTTTCAAAGAAGAAGAAAAAAGAAGACGAAGGAGCTTTAAGATGCGGATATAAGCTCCGCCAAGAAAAAAGTTCTCTATATGCCGGACCAAAAAGATAAAAAAAAAAAAAAAAAAAATAACCAACTTGTTGGGGCGTTCGAAACCTCCTGCTGGGCACGACTATCTTCTTCTTCTTCTTCTTTTACCTTTTGCTACTTCATCTCCTTCAATTTTTCTCTTTTTTATTTATTTAAAAAAAAAAGGAATGAAAAATTTCGATTTTTCATTTTCTTTTTTTGTTTGTTGTTGTTTGTTGAATCAAACAAGGAGCGAAAGATCATCATCATCTCAGTTGGTGTATACCACGTGAAAGTCTATAAGCCCCAAACACATTGAGATTCAATGTCTAACACACTGGACAAGAGAAGAAGAAGAAAATGCAAAGGGGCTCGGTTTCGTCATTTTGTGCGCACTGACGGACGCCAATGAATAGGAACAGACACACCAGCACCAAACAGCAGTCAGGTGTGTGAGAAGGAGAGACTGAATACAGGTGCGCCCGGGTCTCACACATACGTGAGTGTACAGTAGCTTCCACACAAATGGACCAACAAAAAAGAAGATGACGATATAGTATACGGGAGAAGAGAGAAACCATTATAAAGGTCACCATCCAACAGAAGCCTAGCGTCTCTACTCCCGTCCAACCATGCGAGAGAGAGAGAGTTAAAGGTCGTCGGATAATAAATACACAGCCATCTTCTTCTTTTCTATATTTAGAAGAAAAAAGAAGACTCCCTTAGGTGGTTGGTTGGACCGTTTGTCAACTGATTTCAATAGACCCCAAAACGACGACGACGACGACGACGATGGTGTGTAGAAGTGAAATTTATATCTTTTGGCTTCTTTTGAAATGAAAATATTTGTTCGAAAATGGTTGGCTCTGTCTGTCTCACACGAGGGACGTGATCTGTCCTTCTCCGAGGACCGTTCAACACAACAACAACAGAAGGTGAAAAGAATAAACGAAGACGACACGCAACAAAATACGCCATCGAACCCCCACCACCATCGTCGTCGTCCAACTTGTGTGTGTGTGTCATTCCAATAATGGGGCACAATCGACCAGGTGGGATACCACCCATCCAACCACCCACAAGTAGCTTTTTTTTTTTTTGAATATAAGAGACTCCTGATTGAGGAGAGGAAAGAACAAACTATTGAGAGGTGAGAAGAAGGAAAAATCTGCCTCTTCTTCTTCTTCTTCTATTTTTTGAATAGCAAAAGGCAATTGATCTCTTCGTCCTCTTTGCCGTTATATCACACAACCTTCTTCGCATTTTCCCCAGCGCACCAATCCTTTTGACACCGAAATATATTTCATTTGAAAAGGGCCACAGCAGCAAAATACACACACAAGTCTCGGCTGCTTCTGCTGCTGTATAAGGAGACACCTGTATTTTCCTGTCCCGACTATAGTAGAAAGAAAAATATATCTAAATAAACATCGATGCGCAGTATAATAATACGTAAAGAAATGAATACATATATATAAAATAGAAGAGAGAATCTCTTTTCATATAGACGATACACGTTATTTATTTATTTATTTCTATTTTTTTTAATATTCGAGAAAAGGATAGACCATTGACGAGTTTCTCTCTGTCCGAAACATTGAAATGCACGCAGCATAAATCTCAGTCGCGGGAAGAAGGGAAAACTTTTGGGGACAGGGCAACTATAAAATGTGGCGGTGGAAGCAGATTTTTTTCTTCTTCTTCTTCTTCTTTTGACGATATATAAGAAAGAAAAGAAATTCAGGTATAGCCAGTAGAGTAGCAATGAACCCACAGCCCCATCATCATCATCATCATCATCACTATACCATAGATATATTTTTACTATTATACTATAAAGGGACTTTTTCTTCTTCTATTTTTTGATACGCCAAAAAAAAAAAATAAATAAAAAAATAGAAATTATTATTTCTTTTTCTAAAATGATGCGCGACTCTTTTTCTTCTTCCATTTGATGGCACTAATCTCTTGTGCATGAAGAAGAAGAAAAATCGTTTCCTTCATCCCTGATGCTCCGCTTCGTGATACATCACCTGTATGCGTGAACGTGTACAAACCTCCACTCTATCTTTTTTTTTTTTAGCTTTTTTTCCTTTAGCTGCGAAACTGTTATCTAACTATACAAGAGAGCCAATCACAAAAAGAAAAAAGAAAAAGGAAAAAATTCTGCTGACCATTTCAACCCCATCAATTGACCACACAACGAAATTTATTTTTTTGCTCTTTTTTTTTATAGTGAATGATGGAAGGTAACCAAAATGATCCAGCGGATGCGCATCTTCCTGCTGTTTAGCAACGTTTCATTTTACAAAAAAAAAAAAAATACGAAATGGCTATCAGATAAAATCAACACGTTTTAAGAGAAAAAAAACAAATAAGAGACGCTCTTCTAAATCGATTGTGTAATCACCGATTCATCGTAGCGATCCATCTTATTTATTTATTTATTATCTTCGACTTTTTTTTATATATAAAAAAGAGTTGGATGGGGGGGGGATAACTAAGAAATTTTGGAAATCAAATCCAAAACAAGACCTGTGGGTATTACATAGCACTAAAAACCAAAACAAAAAAATAACTTGTTCATCCTGCTGAAGCCCCGATAGTTCCTCTTCCCACAAACTTCAGAAAAAAAAAAAAAAAAAAAGATTTTTTTGTTAATTTTTTTTGTTTTTCTTATTTTTCCCTCATTCTTCCACACATGTGGTTTGAGTTGAGTGTGTACAACATTCTTCTCATCCGGGTAACATGATCGACCTGTGTCCTATATATAGCCAAGCGCAGCACAACTTTCTTTCTTTTTCTTTTCGTCTTATAATTACATTAAACAACCATTTCAAAATGAAATGTTTTGAAAAATCATTTCTAAAAGAAAAGAAGAAATAAATTTTTGACTCCGGCTGACCCCCACGTTTTCACGGGATTGTGAGCGTCTTTGACAGGCAACAAGAACAAGACGTTACATATTCTCTACATGGATTACGTGTAGTTATACACTCGACCCCACCATAAGAAAACGGAGACCAGAGGGGGGAGGGAATGCAACAGGCACATGTGAAAATCCACCGAAAAATAAAGAGAGCACTGCATTTAGTGATGTCAAAACGTCAGTCGACTCGGATTGCAAAGGCAACTCTAGAAAAATATTTTTTCGTCGGTGAGTTTTTCTTGACAATTGAGAAAAACGGATATTGGAATCGACTGCACATATTATTTTAAAACACGGAAACTTTTTTCTTTTTAAAGAAAAAAAAAGAAAGAGAAATGCGTACAGCTTATACAATATCGTTGTTTCGATTTCTATTCGAAAATAAAAAGGAAATCTAAGCTTTTTTGAAACAAGAATCACTTTTGGTGGGTCTTTTGTGTGTTTGTGATGTGACATTTGTCGGAAACTGAATTTTTAAAAGATGTCAACTTCAAAACTTCTTCCTCCTCCTTCACTAGACATAACAAGAGAAGAAAATAAAAATAAAACGTCAGCAGAGAGACGCAGGAACACAATAATAATAAGGGGGTCAACTCTGGGGGTCATGGAAACCCGAAGAAAGAAATCAAGATGAGAGAAAATGACTACCTTTCACGGTGTTTGACCATGTTACGTGTGCTGTACATTCAGAGCCAAGAAAGAGAATAAATACAGAACAAATATCTGCTTTCCACTTTATAAGAAAGAAGAAGAAAAAAATAAAAATAAATAAAGGTGTGTGTGTCGCCACTTGACGAGATTGACACACACACACGGGGGAGACTGGAAACGTTGACATTGATGGAAACGGGCAGGTTATCGCCAGTAATATTGGGGCCGAAGAACAAGAATATCAAATCCAGCCCCTTGGAAATTGATGCGGAAGTTTCCCACCATTGAATTCAATGATATCAAATGAATCAAATAAAATGTCTCTTCAAAAAAAAAAAATAAAAAATAATAAATAATTTAAGTCTCGTCATTTTATTTAGATATTTTTTTCTTTAGGAAATTCTCTCGGAGCCCAACCGGATGAATGACGCGTACGAAAATGTGCGGCGTGAGTGAGTGTGTGTGTGTGTGTTTGTTATTCAAGCGTAAGGATTGAGATGATGTGTGGCCCCTTTACCATGGGGGTTAGCATCGGTCTTTTAACTCTTAACATGTCCCTCAAAAGACTATTTCCTTTTTGGAAAGAAAAAGCTCGGAGAAAAGAAGCAAATCCAATCAATGAGCTGGATGGATGGATGACTGGCTGTATTTGCACGACTGAACGAACGTAAACGGGGCTCACGTCCGCTTAACCGAAATAATGTATTCAAAAAAAGAGACGAAAAAAAAGATAAATAAATAACCTTTTTCAGTATTTTTATTCGATGGGGAAAAAATATCTTCCAAGTTGAAACGGAATGAAATCGACTATAAAAGATAGAAAAAGATGTACGTTTCATATTTATTTATTTCTTCTTCTTGGTCGGCTCCTTTATTTGGTTATTTAACAGATCGGTAAAAGAAGAAGAAGAAAGAACCGACCATCAAAGAGGGGGGGGGGACCGGACCTGTCTCGGAAGAGTCCGTCCGTGCGGACAGTGAGGCCACGGCCACACAGGCCCAACAACAACAACAAAAATAGAAATGGGCCCCGAAAAGTTGCACGCTCAATCGCCCGCGTGAACGACACCCGCTTTACATGGTCCCGACAACAAGAGTCTCCGACCGCCATCGAAGCCGCCATCAAACGTCGCAAAGAAAAAACAAAACCGCCGACACCACCACTATACCAAAGAGAGAAAATAACAACAACAACAACAACACGAGAAAAACCTTTTGAATTGCGGTGCCAAGACGGGCAAGCACGCGTGAATGAAATAAAATTCTCTCGATGGAAATCGACGTGTGTTCTATACTTTGAAATTCTATTTTCACGCCCGAATCGATTTGCGGCCAACAACGGCAACACATTCCCCGACGAATTACCACAAGCTTCGATGATCGTTTTGACTCTTCTTCTTCTTCTTATATTTAAAAAGAAACAGCGGCGGAAAAGAGAGAACAAGTCGATAAGCGTCGTCCCCCCACTCAGAAGACCACACGTAATATCCAACATTATATAAGGTCCTAAAAGGATGTACGAGTTGATATGAGAGGGGGGTTTCTCACGCTATGGGGGAATTGAATATTAGGAAGGTCCATTTTAAATGTCATGAATTTAAATCCAATTAAATATATAACAATATCGGCCGACAAAAAAGTTTCAAAAGGTTCTTTTTTCTCTATGGCCTTCCATCATAACCTGCAAACAGGTAAGAGACTCCCCTCCCACGCCCTATGGTCCCCCCTCTCTCCTCTTTTCATTTCCTTCATTCGCGCACGAACTGGTTTTTGATTAATTAGAGCCGAGACAAGAGAGAGAGGGGTTTCACCGATTTTTACCAATGCCCAGGCAACTTTATTAGGAGCGTCCCACATCACATGATGGACTGGGTTCTCTCCCCCCTACCAAATAAGAGAATGTAAAACATTTAGAGAATATGATGGCGGCCGTTTGCTCCTATTATTTCCTCATTTTTTGATTGTTTAACATTGGCTAATGAAAAAATAACGGCTCTCTCTCTCTCTCTCGTTCCTCTTAGAGCCTCGTTAAACAATGCTGGCTGGTGGAAAACACAAAAAACATTCTCTACAAGATTTATCGACTCGCAATCTAACTGGAGGGGGCAAAATCAAGGAGGCAAGGAGCGCCGAGCGATTGGCAAACATCGACACTCGATCATTTTTCTAACTTTCATTTATACGTACAACTGAGAGAGAAAAACAAAAAATCAAAAGTTTTTTTTTTTGTTTTGTGTTTTACCTATGAATAAATGATTGCGCAGCACCTATAAAATACAATATCTAATATGTACAAGCCTTATTACAAGAAGGGGCGTCGAATCTCTACCAAAAAATAGAAGAATCGAAAGTGCGCCAGGTGCTGCCCGCCAGGTGACGGACGGTATTCCATCATTCGTCAATCGATGAATATCCGAAAATAAGAGAAACAAGTTGACTAGGGGTGTGAATAAGTTGCCAGGCAAAAAGAAAGAAAAAGAAGAAAGTAGCAGCAGCAGCAGCAACAGTTTAGCATTTTCATGAACCATTTAACTTCCTATACCGCTATACGGACGCAATGGCAACGGAATGATAATGTTTCCGACGCGGCTGTCGGTCCCGGAATTATAGAAACAAAACGAAAAAGGTTTGGCATTTTCGGCGGCAAGTCCAACGTCAGTTGAGTTACGCGTGGCACGAGCCGCACGCATCGACCCAAAACATAATTAACATAACGCGAAAATGAACAACAAGAAGAAGAAGATAGTCAATCCGCATACATATTATATACAGAGCCGAGGGTGGGCGTGGATAATTTCTGGTTGTATTTTGAATTGGAATTGATTAATCTAAAGATTAGAATACAACAACAACCAGAAATAAGAAGCCGAACGATCGATTTCGCTCGAGGTTGTAATAATAAATAAAAAAAGGTAACACGCACATCACGGCCGATGTATATAAGGGAAAACGTTGTTTTTCTCCCTCAGACCATCCATTGGTATATAGACACGCGGGAAATATAAAACGGAGTTGACGCGCAAAAGGCAGGGAAGTGGTGATTCAGTTTTATATTATTATGAAATGGGACACACAACTTTTCAGTGGTAGGACGTTGGCGGTGGTGGCGATGGGTCATAAATCATTTACTGGACTTATGGCAGCAGAGAAATGTATCGCCCCGCTAACAAAAACTTTTTTCCAGCGACGTCGACGACGCCAGAGAAAGAGAGAACACACGGCTATACTATAGTATAACAACACGTCATTTAAATCTATTCGTACGTGGTAACCACCACACAAAGAATAGAATAATAAATGTATTCATTTTCCAGCTCATTATCATCATCAAGGTATATAGAGCGCGTACGTGCGCATTAACGGTGCAGCACTGGACGACGACACAAAATGATCAAATCCTTTTATTTTGCAAAGTCACGAAACATTTTTCATGAAAGAAAAGAAACTCTGTTGAAAAAACAAATGTACATCCCTTTTTTTGGGCCTATTTTGGAGCTCCTTTCTTATTAAAATGAAAAAATGGCGCAATTTCCTGCAAGGGATTTTATTTTCGCTCCCACGCCTACCTGCGACCACACAAAATGTTTTCATCCTCTTTTTGTTCAAATGAAAATCAAAGGAAGAAAAAATTGCGACAAGTCAAGAGAGTTACCAGGTACTGCGTAATATTTATTCAAAAAAAAATTGACGACGCTTCAGGGGAAATCGATTCCTCCTCCTCCTCTCTTTCAGTTATCCATCAATAACTGTATAGACATCTTTGATGGCTTTAGGTTGGGTTTCCCATCTTCTTTTAAAAAGAAAATCTCGACAATATTACATGGTGGATAGTTTAGATAGTTCATCAGATTCCGTCATGGGCGCCGCCGCTATATGTGTGTGGTTTTTTTTTTTTTTGAATATTTCTCTCCCCTCTTAACACAAACAGAAAGAGGAAAAGAATCGACTGGAAAAACTGTTGGGTAAAAAGAAGAAGAAAATCAGAAGAGAAAAAGACGGATGACTTTCGAATTGATCAGCGACCGCAAAAAAAGAAACATAAAAAGAGTCTCTCTCTCTTCAGTCTTCACCACAAAATAAAATATAATAATAAAAAAAGAAAAAAAACTAATTTTTATTTTATTTTTAAGAAATAGATAAACGAGTGGAGGGAATCGAAGAAGAAGCCCTACCGCATTCTTCCGTCATCCATCAGTCATATAGAGAAAAAAAAATAACAAAATTTTTGTTTATCCTTTACTGGTTTTAGAATATGTTTTTTTTTTCTTGTGATATCCGCAGTGTGTGTGGGTTATTTTCTTAAGGAAAACACAAATCCAACCCCCTTGGCTCACCCCCACCATCAGATCTTAAACACCCAATAATCATCCGATCAAATGGGCGGTTATTATTAGATAACGCAAGAAGAAGAAGAAGATTTGGAATTTCAACACACAACAAAACAGAGGGATAGAAAGTGAACGGGTCACGATTCAAAAGGCACGTCTTTCATCTGACGTCACCTTTCGATTGTCTGTATACACAACACGTTTACCTTCAACATTCGAAACATCGATTCGTCCCGATCGATTGGTAAAATAACCAAAAGAAAAATAATTCTCAAAAAGAAAAAAAAAAATACAAAAATATCGAAGGATGTATTCAAATCCAATTGGATTTCATCGTCGACCAGACGATATATATGTGAAAGTGGCTCCTATATCTCCTTCTCTCTCTCACTGGGCCGGAATGATGGATCGTTACGAATAGAGAGGGGATGTGTCCATCTCTCCTAGTGAGAGCGTTAATAAGATTTTCAGAGATGACTAATTCGATCAGTTCCGTTGTTTCACATGCTGGGTGTAGTAGAAAGAGAAGAAGAAAAAAAAAAAGAAAGAATCGCGCAATCAAAAAAGAAACAAGTCAGTGGGGGGACTTGGGAGACCCTCGAGGCTGTGTGCTGCACCTGTAAGAGCAAACAGCAGACGGAGAACGAGAGAGAAGAGTAATAATAATAATAAGATATAGAGGGGGAGAAAGAAGTAGACAAAAAAACAATTTGATTGAATAGTGATGATGGGCAGGTCTGTCTCTCCTCCTCTATTCTAACGTCGACATCCGCCAAAGTTCAACATTTTCGGTGACAGCACAACAACAACAACAACAACAACAATCATCTGCTGCTGCAAGTGTGGGCGGAGGAGGTCGTAAAAAAGAGACACGCAAAGTTCGAATGAAAATAAATAAAAAGAGAGGCACCTGAAAATTCGACTGCGATACTTTGACTGACGACTTCACAGTTTCTAGAAGAAAAAAACAAGGAACGACATTGGAGCATAATAAATAATTGCGCTTCCTAGTGTATGTGTGTGTACTTGTATATTTTTTGTTGTCTTGTTCTTTTACTAGACAAGCAGACACACAACTTCCTGCTCTTTGTCATATTTCAATTTTTTTGGTTGGGGGAGAAAAAAAAACAAACATTATCTCTCCTTATTGGAGAGTTGGAGGGATATAAGACAGGGACCTTTATTTCCATCTATAGAGCGGATGCTTTCATCGTCATCATCATCATTCGGTCGTGGATAACTTCTTCTCCTATTTGATGAATTGATGATGATGACAGACAACAGTACCCCCTTTCCTCGACCCAAAAACAAAATAATAGATTTATTTTTAGGGGTCGACTTACCGGTGACGTCGGTGATTTTCTTGTATATACCAAGAAATGCAACTTCGGATGATTTGCTCCTTTGACTCAATTTGTCAATCTCCGATTGGAAACTCTTGAGCAGCGGCGCCACTTGACTTTTCGTTTCCTATATTTGAAGAGAAAATAATAATTATTTAAATCATGTGAATATCAAAGTTAATTGTTTAAAATCATAATATAAAAACAGGTGGTCACTCAATATCGTCATTGTGGTGGAAGGGGGGGGGGAGAGATTGAACGGCTTCTTGCTGGGTTCTTTTTACTCCCCTCCTGTTTTTGATAACGTCTTACATCAAAGAGAAAAAACGACATCGATAACTGACACAAAGGATCGAATTTAACCTTCGTCTTTTCTTCTTCCTCTTATTTCCTCCATTTTTTCTTGTTGTGTGTGTCGACGTTCTTATTATTAGCCCCCACGCAGATTGATTGTCACACAAAGCAAAAAAAAAAAAAAAAAAAAAGGAGCAAGTCTAAAGATAAAGAAGAACTTGTTGATGGATCAAGTGTTCTTTTTCCCACCAGTTTGGGCGATTCAAATTTCCCACCCTTTTTTCGCTTCTTTTGCCGTGTCTCTTTCTCTCTCGTGTTTGTGTGTGTGTGTACGTGAGTGATAATGTCAGACTTGAATATCTCCGCTCAGCACTTGTATGTGTGTACAAAAGACATACACATATAATCCGATCGAGATAATTGGGTTTTATAACTCCACGTAAAAGAAGAAGAAGAAGAAGAAACGAACGAGCCCATTTCTTGATTACATTTTCTCTGTCCTCATCACGGGGCGCCACGCATCACACACACACACACCGAATTCTTCTTCAACTCATTCCCATTTTCTATTTTGTTTTGTTTTTTTTTTGGTTCCTTTGATGTTTTCTTGCATTGCGACTCGTTACAAAACGCGACGCTCTCCATCATTTCCCTCCCTTGAAAATAAGAAACAAGTCCAGCACATCATCCCATTGGACTTAGTACGGGTATATAGTATAGTTGAATCATTTATTCGTTTAACCTTCATCTTCCTTCCTTCCCAAAGTTATCAAATGATAATGAAACATCATTATATTTATCTAGCGTGTCCCTTTAAGGAACAGGCCTCTTTGGACTCGGTTGATGATGATGATGATGATGATGACGATCTTAATGCCAAATATATACGAATCTTCCAAGATTAAAAAAGGGAAAAAGAGATGGAAGAGGCTGTGTGTGTACGTTTTCTCGATTATGGGAGCGACACTTTTTGTCACACACAAGTTTGTTTTATTATTTATTCAGGGCCTGGAAAATAAGCGAATCAACCCCAAAAGGATAGAAAAAAGGGGGGGGTGTCAAGACTTGGGTTGTTCCATCTCCCACAGGAAGACTGATTATGTAACGGATATATAAATACCGTCTACTACGAGATGAGAAACAGAGAAAAAGGGGTCAAACTCCTATAATGCGCTACATAATGAGCACGATGATATTTCTCTATTGCTCTGCCGACTACTTCTTCATACATGTTCCTGGGCATATGTCAAGTGTCCAGTCTACTAAGGGAGAAAAGAAAAAAAGAGGAAAATATCATCGCCAGCATCATTAGATAATGACGCTCATCATTTACGGACGACGACGACCCAAGTTGCTACGTACAAAAAGGAAGAAGAAGATAACCACTCGTTTATTATTTTTATTCTATTTTTCTTGTGCGTATTATCCATTCAAAAGGGGAATGAATAAATAAATAGTTTGAGCTTGGCCACCAGGGTCTCTCCATTATCATTTGATAGCCATTCACGAACGGCCGTGTTTCTTTGGTGCCGCAGGGTAACCAACAACATCCTATTTGACTAATTCGATTGATCTGAGCTTTAGGAATATTAAGAAAAAAAAGCGGCTAACGCTTGAAAGCCGCAGACCACATTTTCTCTCGTATTCAACCAATAACAGAAAATTGGTCGTTTCATCCAACCTTCGCTCACACACACGCACATTACGTATTTACGATAAGAGTTGTATAGCAAAGAGACGAGTATTATTAATAGCCTTTAATGGACAGGGTCCGCAAAATGAAAGGCTTTCTGTATAAGATCTAAAAAAGGAAATGAAAAATCCACGTATTTATATTTATACATCATCGCTAAGAGGGTCAATATATACTTGGAGGATTTCAAATGATGCAACCGAGACGAGTTGCGAGGGGAAAGTGGACACACACAAAAGTGAAGGGACGATGAAAAAGAAAAAGAGTAGAAGGACCGCAATGATGTAAAACGAGACGTGATTGTCACGAAGGCAGGAGGAGGAAACGAACCCCATGACGACAAACGTCCTCCTCCGCCTATTTGATTCAAAGTGAAACGCCCCAGATATATTCAAAATCACATTTGATCAAGGGGGTTTCGTCATCATCATTATCATCATCAAAAAGAATCTGAAAACATGATAACGATGATTGAAAACAGCCGAGTTATTATTTTATATATTATTTTCTAAATCGACAAAAAGAAAAAAGAGAATTTTTCTTTTGGCCTTGCGTCTCACGGCGGGATCTTTTGCGTGTGCGTCACGTTTGTGTGTGTATTATATCTTGCCTCCTTTTTCTTATTGGCCGATTCCTATTTGACAAGACCCAGTTCGTCCCTCCTCCTTTCCGATTACCGACCGCCTCTCTCTCCTTTTTTTTTATCATGGATAGAAATTGGGAGGCTTCTTCTCCCGTTTGGCGGCGGCCGCGTTTGGTGCTGGCTTCATTCAATCATCTTTTTCTCTTTACCCCACCAGTTATCTTAAATTTCACGTTCCGTCATCAATTCCATTTCGTGATGATTTTTGATATACACAAAATGGAAATAAGAGAAAATCATTTCTCGATCAACGGACAGAGAAATGCATGGTGAAAATGTTCATTCATTCAAATTAATCGAGCGTGATTGGCCGCTTGTATCTTAAATATTAACACCATCGAGATCATGACATTGGGCAAACGTCATTTACTTGTAAAATATAGACAACAAAGAAGAGTACGACGATCATGACGAGACTATATAGTCCGAAGTTGAAGGACAAGAGCAATTTCCACGGAAACATATTTTATTATGTATATTTTCTTTAAAATATGGCATTTACAAAACTAAAATGAGCGTGCTAGAGATCTCCTGTTTTATATGTGTCCCATTCAAAAAGAGTTTTTACCCTCACTCACTGGAATGCCCATAACAACACGGGACCCGTGACAATTTCAAAGGCGTCCGTGTCGCGAAAAAGAGTAGAAAAAGATGCTAACCGCCGATAAATATGGGCGCGTCTTGAGACGCATTCAAACGACCCACTAAACTATAAACTATACGGGTCCACCCAGCAAAAAGAAAAAAAAAAACATATTATAGTATACACCCGTGTAGAAGGAGGCATCTGTTTGTTGGTGATCCTCGCCAAAGAATGTGTCGTTTTGTGTTGTTATTATTACAGCGCATATAAACTATCAAATAGTAGGGACCGATATTATATGCATGAGAGAGGGACGCTCACACACACGGACGACGCCAAAGTGGCTCGCTATATATAATCGAGGGATATTTCTCTCCTTCCAACACCCACCAAAAGTTGCTACATGATGATAGCTATATCCTCACCCAATTTCCCTCTTTTTTCTTTTGTTATTGTTGTTGTTGCTCTTGTTGTGTCCATCCATATACATATGTAGATGCACAAATTGGACAGACAAACTTCAACTCTACTTTTTTCTTTCCTCCTCTAGGCGCTCAACAATAGAGCCGGACAGACGATCTCGTAAATATAGCAGACGGGGGGCTAAAAGAACAGCCGAAATGAGATTCTCCGAAGGAAAAAGAAAAACGAAGACTTTTATATTTTCTTCTTCTCGAGATTTGATCGGTGCGGCTAGAAAACACGCTCACACACAGAGAGAGAGAGAGTTATACGTATTTATATTTATATATTTCTACATATATCGGAGATCCCCCCCCCCCCTTCCATCTCTTGCCTTTCTGACTATGGGACGACACAGTTTAGTTTATAGACCTAAGAATATGTGAATGGTCGTCGCACACAATAGAAGCAAATCACAAGATATGCGCCAACCAAAAAGGGGCGGACAGCTTCCGTCGCCTGCCGACAATCTAAATATCATATCCATGTATAGATATGTATAAATAAAGAAAACAAAAAAAAGGCTCCGTGAAACATACATTAGGACGGAGACGCAACAGCAGCAGCAACAACAACAACAAAAAAGCTAATCCGCATTCCTCTATATTATTACGATATTTTCTTTTGGAAGTCTACCACACGACTGTCCTTCTTCTCCTTTGAAAGAAAAGAAAAAACAAAATTTTCAAAAAGATGTGCGTAAGCGGCGAGCAGGAGCTATATAGCCAGTTGTGTAGCGTATCCCTTTCTGGGATCTCTCTCTCCGATGACAACAATAACAAATTGCGCACATTTCCCAGCCAGAGAGAAGAGAGCTCCAAACGAATATGGAATGAAAGAATGTTATTTTATCTTTCAAACAGTAGGAGTAGTAGTAGTATTTTTTTAGGATATTTTTTTCAATGCCTTATAGTATAGAGCTATTATAGTCTTTTCATTCTTTCTGCTCAGCTGCTCCGCGTGTCACATTAGTCGCTAAAAGTCTTTCGCGTGCATCCATTTTCTTGTTATATTTTCTCTTTCTTTCTTATTTTCTCTCCCTGCAGAGTGTGTTGATTAAATTCCAAAGTTCTTCATCATCAAGAAAAATGGCCAAAAGGCAGTCGAGAGAGCCCAGAAAAAGAAAGAAAATGATCGTTAAAATGGTGGCGGCGGCGGAATCGGGGATCTGAGACCGCGACGGACGCTGAAATGGATACAGGAGAAGAAGAGACTGGAACAAATCAAAGCCACCAATCTCATCCCCATCAAACACACAAAACAAAAAAGAAATGAAAGCAGAGCGAGAAAAAAAAGAAAAAAAAAAAGAACTGTACGACGATCTTGTTCTTAAGTTTCAGTTGTTTTTTTGTTTTGTGGTTCTCCCCTCCATTTGCTCCGGGAGAAAGACACGGAGACAGAGACAAAGAGAGGGACCCTTTAGGATGTGTTGTCTATAGAACAACACCAGTCGCCCTCTCTCACTCTGTTTGTGAGGAAGACGTGAAAAGAAAAGACAAAACAAGTTCGGAATGGAGGGGAACTATCAAATGGGCCGTGGAGAATGGTAAAATGGCAGCTCGGCGAGCCATGCCAGACGGCGGCAAAGGCGGTAGCTACAAATTACAATTATATCATGAGAAACATCCGCATCAAGGGACCCCCAAAAAAAAACAGACAGAAAGAAAGAAAGAAATGAGGATATTAACGAAAATATTAGATACAATAATATATATACACGTCTATAGTGCCGGGATCTATGCACAGAAGAAGATCTACACATATAAAGAAATAATAATAATAATAATAAATGAGGTTTACATATTATACTATATACTACCAAGAAAGAAGAAGAAGAAAAATACGAAAATAATTACGTTATAAACCTCCATTTTCTCTCTTTCTCTCGTTTTTAGTGCGGATATCATGATACGGAAATCAATTACGGATCGACATTGACGATCGAAATTATCCAGAAATAAAAAGTATAAAAAAGAACTTAAAGGCAGAGAGGGAAAAAGAAATGAAACGGGACAATGGAGGATTCCGTTAATGTCCTCATCTCCTATCACATGTACGAAAAGTAATCACATCATATTCAAAAGAAGAGAAAAACATTAAAAAAAAAGACTGCTGTTCTTGTACAGTCCGAGTTGAGAATCAAAATTTCAAAAAAAAGAAAATAAATTTCAAAAAAATGTTTTTCGACCCCAAAAGAACCTACCAGAGACACCTGTCGGCATTGAAACAACCAAGAATTTTCAAAAGAAATTCTAAATTCCCTCTTTCCACCTACGTACAAATTGTACATCATATAATCAAACTGAAGCGGAGAGAGACAAATGCAATCAACCCAAACAGTCTAATTTTAAGTCGCATACGTAATTTACACGTCTCTTTTCATGGAATTCGGTTATAGATACAAGTTTAGGCCGAACGATAAAGCGATCTACAGTGTCGCAAATAGATCTGGCACATTAGACTCGATCTAATACGAATAAGCCTAGAGAGAGAAAGACGTAAGAAAAACGGATGTGCGCGGATCAGCAAAGAGAAGCCCCAAAGTAGTCATCATTTTCCTTGGCAACATATGATCTAATTAGGCAGATGGGCTAAAGATGAAACTTGCCCCTACCATCATCCCCATCCACACAGTTAGTGCACTGCACACAACATCCAAAAGGAAGGAAAAAGCTACTAGCTACTCTACCGCTGCAAAGTCAGTTTGATTATTCAAATAGAAACTTCACTCTATCTCTCGTGGCAATTTTTATTCCTAGACGGAGAAGAAAAGAAACAAGATGTTCATCATCATCAGCACAAAAGAGAGGGCCAACCATTTTCACTCATCGTCATTTTCAATGCAAGTGAATCATCCCTTGATACCCCCCTCCCCCTCCACCATCTTTTCTCACAGCGCAGCACCTTTGAGAGAAAGGCCATGGAACAAAGTTTGTCTTCTATTCTTGTGTAAATATATCTCTCCATTATCCCCGAAAACATCAACCTTGTAGTATAGTAAGTAGTAGTCTTGTATCATATTAGCTAATAGATCCAAGTAACAAGCGATGGACTAGTTTGTATCTTTGCGCCAATCTTGCCGAGTGGCTCGCAAGTCACCAACAACATTTTGAAGCTACTACACAGCAAAACCGCCGTGTGCATTTCTAATCTAAATAGACAATTTAGGCAGAAAATCAAAGGAGAGACAGAGTGAATTATTTCCACTCATTGGCAAGCGAAAAGAAAAGAGCCAAGTGAGGCAGAAATGAAACCCATCCAAACGGTCCACTATACAGGACGCTATACATCGTTTAGTCTATGTATAGTTCCCTAGCACTACACTGCTATGATATATTATTATACACATTATTATTATGATATGTGTATAGTTGTATATAGTCTATGTAGATCCAGACCGAGCTTTTGTCTGCGTGTCTGTGTGTTTGTGTTGTTTGAAGAGCCAACTAATTAAGAGAGACGAGAAGCCAATCAGGAAATTGTAGTACAACATCAGGAGGGGAAAAGAGTATAAGAGGGTGGTTGGGTGGATGCAGCAGCTCCCCAAAAACTGAAACTTCTCTCTCCGTTCAGTTTTAAAGGCGAGGGCAAAAAGGCAGAAAAGGGAAAAGAGGAGGAGGTTTTCAGGAGAGTTTTCAGGAGAAAATAAATGGATTGATATTCTTCCACCCACCCACCGACCGACCGAGCGAGGACCAGAGAGACTCTCTTGCACTTCTCAAAACTCTTCCGTCATGTCATAAACCGGTCTACTAAAGGTTGTCTGCCCTGATGATTCGTTCCACTGGTAATCAACAAAGTTTTCCCACACACACAAAACACAAGAAGAGAGAAACAGACACATGAATATTATTACTTACTTACTTACTATACTGCAGTCAAAACCTGCAGATATTTATGTGCTACAGTATAGTATAGTACTGTACGTACGTGTATATAAAATTATAAAGGTATTGATGCAATAAGTTTTTGAAACTGGCAACTTAATTCATTTAGAAAATCCCCCACATCGCAACAGACGAGAGAAAAAGTTGATCATGTAATAAAAATTTAAAATAATATCAACTGAAAACGAACCTCGGTGGCGTTTTTTTTGAATTCACGGCTCAGCTCGATGAGTTGCTTGCGGGCCGCTTCACTTTCGTCCTGGCGTCGAGTTATTCCAGCCGCCTCGGCGTCCAGCTCCCGCTGCGTCAAAAGAATAAAAGTATTTAAAAAAAAAACATTTAAAATTGAAAATGATAGAAAATTATATTCCAATACACAAAAGGAATTTCAATAGAAAAAACATTTCATGTAGTCATTTAAAAAAAAGAAATCAAAAACTTGATTATCGATTAGATTCTTAGCCTAAGGGCGAAAGGCAAGAAGAAGGAGGAGATTTTTTGGTCGTCTCTCTAATATTTTATTTTTTCCTTCTTATTTCTTCCACACATGTCAACTGGACACTATAGGAACCGCCTTCTTTGCTCCAACTCCTCCTCCTTATTCCTTCTGGGAGTCAGTCACGCTATAGAGTGTGCGTATCGCTTATAGATATTGTATATATGTACTCCTTCCTCGACAACAATAACAACATGTTTGTACCCTAGCGGAATCTACAAGATTCGAATGATTGTTTCGATTTTCTTGTCAAACCATTTTTTCCTTTTTTTCGTTATCTTATTTTGTTTGTTGCCTTTGGCCTTCACCAGTCAAACTGGCCCGTCAAACGGATCACCTCTCCAACACACACACACAACAGACTGCGCACAGAGAGTTTGACAGACAGAAGAAAATCAAATTCTCTTCTATAATTTTTTTTTTCTTCTTCTCTTCTATGCATGGCCAACCAAAAGAGTAATTAAACGTAAATAACAATAATAAGCATGTGTGCAAGGCAGGCTGGAGAGGGATAGAGAAGTATCAATCCAATGATGGCGTGACGGGCCGACCAGTTAAATATTATTATCTTGGGAAAAAATAAAAAAATCCTCCATTTAAGAAACAACCAACGTTAAATATCAGGGTGGAGTTCAGTTCACGCACTCATCAGACAATCGTTCCATCAGCTAATCTATTGGCAGATCTTGAGAAGGAATAAAAAAAAGAATAATAAACGGACCAAGAGGATATGTCCAGTTCAACTTCTTAACGGAAAGACGCCAACAACAATGCGTTCGCATGTTGAGCGGGAAATTCGAAAAACAAAAACATGAAGAAAGAGAAGAAAAAAAAGGACGTGGTGTTGTGGCCGTCATCGAATGAGCGATTGATCGTTGCATTTTCGATGAGAGCGGATGGTGGTGGGTTTTTCGCTCTCCGTCTGTGCACTTGTGCTGCCGTGTTCAAAAAGGCATTGAAAAAGGAGAGAGAGTATGTCGAGCGATCGGGAGAGAGGGGCCTGCTGCCATCGGGAAACCCATCGATCTTCACCATGTCACCGACTAATATCGGGTCTCATCTCCTGCTTATCACATGTGTGTAATTGGATAGCTGTTGTGGATGGGGGCCCCATCCACCATCGCACATCGAGAATATGCCTTTTTGATTTTTCTTCTTCTTAAAAAAAGACTTTCTCGTTCGTTTGATTCGTTCATTTTCGATTGTTTAGACCCCCCTTCAGCTTTTCTCGTTCCAACACGCGGGATGGACACACTCCGGTTCTTCCATTTCATTCGTTTTGTATCATCATCATCTTCTTCTTCTTCTATACTTGTTATTTGAACGATTTCTCTCTTCCTATCTATCTTTCTATCCATCTGTCTATCTAATCTGTCTATGTGGCGACGTCATTGATCATCTTGTTCTTCTTGAAAAAGAACTTTTGGTTTTAGTTTTATTTTTTCGTACCCGATTCTCTAGACGGCCAAACAAAACGATTACACACGCAAAACTCTTTCATCACGACTGGCCAAGCCGACATAAATAGCTCCCGAAAAAAAAATAGAATAGCGAAAACGTGGAATGTTGACCCGTCTCCAATAGACTTTGTGCCAGCTGCTCAATTATTCGCCAGACGCCACCCCACACACATACAAAAAAAAAAAGGAGAAAGATATTTATTCCACTTTGGGGCCTTTTGACTCTTTTATTATTGCGCAACTTCACTCAGATAGATACAAACAGTCTACTACTACTATACTGTACGACTACTATTACTTGTATGTATCTCTCTATAATGCATGGGGCCATGTGTGTATACAACATATATATGCTCGATCCTCTTAAAAGAGACGACAACGACATGGACACATCCCCCCCTTAGCTCTCTGTCTTCTCTTTATTTATTCATTTATTTTTTTGTTTCTTCTTTACATCCCCCCCATTCAATTGGCAATGCGCAGTGGGCGACGGGGATCCGCTGGTGCGTGCAGAGACGGCCCAAAGGCCAACCAAACGAAAAAAGAAAGAAAGAAGAGATAGGAACTTTGTAGGAATGGGATCGGACGTAATTCACTTCCAATCAGCACCCGAATACAAACACACAGACAACAAAAACAACGACTAAACCAAAAAAAATAGAGAGAAAGCAAAACTTTTCCTTTCCTTTTATTTTTATGAGGCTGGCTGGTATGGTATCAATGATCTAAATAATACCAAAGCAGACACGCAAAGGGCACACACACAAGTTCAATTAGAAATCTAAACATCCTCCCCATTTAAAAAAAAAAGGCCAACACACACACACACACCCCTAAAAATCAATTAAGAAATAAGCGCAATGCCCTCCCATTTTGAGAAGATCGATTTCCCGCTGCCGAATGATTGATGCGACTATAAATTGCAATTAAGTTTTATACTTCGTTTAAAAGAGAATAAATTAAAAATCTCTCTACCCGCCGGATGGGTCTGGGCTATTTTCCAAATCCTTTTTAAGACGAACAATTTCATTCGACCACAATCGAAAAACATGAAAGAGGCTCGACTGAATTAAGAAAAAACAAAAAACTAATTCGACTTTGAATGGCGATGAATTAAGGAGCGTGGGAGCCGCAAAATAAAAGTCAACAGCTTCTCTTTTTTTTCTAAATTTCGCTGCTCTACTATCAAGTTGAATTTTTATTTGGAGCTCCATTGACAACAGGCCCTGTCATTAAACATCATCAAACAACAAAAATAGTTGAGCTCCATCTCTCTCTGGCTCTTTAAAAAAAAATTCTTGTTGAATAGAATTCTATTTTCACTCTGTTGCCTGCCACGCATTTAACGGATTCCAAATTAAAAACAACAACAACAAAAAGCAGCAGGTTAATGTCGAGACGCTCTTCTCATTTTTTTTCGACAACAACACCAAATTTCCATCAATGGAATGAAAACAAAACAAAAAAAAAAGTGTAGTCTCATTTTCTTTTGATAAGATGCTGGAATGTAATTCATTCCAACAGGTAACGCACTTGTATTATGGGTATTATAACAATAATAAATCCCCTCTTCTATCTCTCGAGTCGAGTCGAGTCTGTGTTCTTATTTCTTGTTTAATTCATCACAATGTATGCATGGAACAAACTCCTCGTTCCGCCTTCGACCACCAGTACCCCAAACCAACTAGTATACATTTATTTATAAATATATACATATATCTATATATCTGCTTCTACAAGAGAGAAATCATACCAACACTCTGTGCCCATCAAACACCTACACGGCCCACCATACTCTCTAGACACCAGGATTCACGCTGGTTTCTTCAAATTACATTGGGAAAATCGAAATAACAGCTGCACAGCAGCAACAGCAGGGTCGTGCGAGAGAGGGAAACTGGATTTCACAGCATGTGTGATGTAACCCACCATGCAGGATGGGAGGCACACAAGATGTATTCCAGATGCAATATTGCCATCTATCATACGCACAGAAGATACCCGTACGTATACTATCCATGTGCGACTATCTGACACCCCCTTTTTTCCAGATTCTTTATTTTTTTGTTGTTATTTCAAAAAGATTTCATCGATCAAAAATCATAATTTTGTTTTTTGTCGAGTCTTTTTCTCTTTACATTCGAGTATAACCACCAGCCAAACGTCTGGTCCAATGAGAAATGGCGTAATACTTTTGATATTTTTTTTTATGTTTGGACTCGAGAGAATTTCTCGTTGCGCCTATATTGACTTGAGACTTGCAAGAGAAAATGGATCGTTCAAAATGTGAATCAGGAAAATTCACAGGCGGTTTGACTCATAGTCTGTGAAAATGAAATTCGATTCCGGTAGTGCCAAGTGAATCACATGCCAGTCCAGTCTTTACAAAAAGAAAAAAAGAAATTCACTACCAAGTAGATCGCTGCCGTGTGTGTAATTGATTTATACACCACCAAGGCTTCTAATAGAAATTTAACAAAAAAAAAAAAGAAATGGGGAAACGAACTGTTGCTGCAGAGCTTTTCAAGTTACTGGAAAACGTCGCCGTTTCAACTAAAGCCCATCAGTCATCTGTAGACTCTCAACTACAACACACACCTCGAAATATTGTTCGAGTGAGACTAAGGAGAGAGAGAGAAACAAATTAGACTTGCATTTTTGATTTCCCAAACCGAACAAACGAGGTACCCGCATTGGACGGGGTAAAAAAATGCAAATCCATTTCAACTTTTTTTTCATTTCTTTTTTTAGTTTTTTTCCCATTTTAAACAGCAGAAAAGAGAATTTCTTTCGACAGTTCTCTTTCTCCCGAATAAAAGAATCCAATAACTGCCATCAATCATTCAAATCAGCATTTGATACGGTCTCTAACCGTCAAGAGATAGAGGAGAATAATAAAAAAAAGTGAATAATTTTCTAGGAAATATCGGATCGAATCACTAGTAGTAGATAGGCCTTTTGATGAAATAACAATTCCACCATCATGTAGTACTTGAGAGATATGACGGAATTGACGAGTCGAGATTCCTCCTCAATAAGTCCTAAGGGCAACACATAGAAATCAAATGATGATGATGATCATCATCATCATAATAAGAGAACCTTCGCAGTCCTTCATCGTAGTTGTAGTAGTAGTACATAGTATAGAAGACGAACAAGAAGAGACAAGTGGAAAAGAGACAAGGATGGTGTCCCACTCGAAAAGAGTAGGGAAACGGAGGAGCAAGTGACTCGTTAATAATCATCAAAACAACAAGAGAGAAAGACAACAACGGCGTTGCACACAAGAGGGGGGAAAGAGATCTTCCGTATATCAACGTTCAAACACGCGTGAGTCAAATCACCGTGGATGACGGGCTTGGCTTGATTCGGCTTCTTTTACCTTTCTATACTGGTACCTTTAAGTATTATTTCTCCTACTGGAAATAATATAATAATATATTTTTTTATAGATGAGATTGAATCTGATGGAAATATTGACACAGAGATAACGTTGTACCTTCTTGCTAGAGACAATAGCAGAACAAAAAGGGGAGTACTTTTAATTCATTTAAAAACAAGAAAACAAAAGATGAGAGTCTCGAGAGAAAAAAAGGGGAAAAAAGTCGTCGGCCTCTCTTGGTTCAGTCGATTGGCTTCAGGCTCCTGTTGAGTTACGCCGCCATCGCTGCTCATTGTGGAAATAATGAGCAAAACCGTAGGAGGGAAAAGCAAACGTGATCTAACCTCTCTCTTCTCGTCTATATAGATCGTTGCCTTGTTGCCGGGATTCATCTTCAACCATCATCGAAAACCTTTGCCCGGCATTTGGCACCGGCTCATGTACGCAGTACAAAACAACGACAAGAAGAACGGCGACGGCCTCTCTTCCTACATAGGAAGTTCGTGATGTTTCCCTAACATTGGCCCCATAAAACTCAAACCTCTAAAACGTACAACAAACACACATCCCACCTAAGGTTTCTCTCCCCTTTTCCATCAAGTTAATGAGAATGGACTTTCATCAGCCATTCATCATCAGAGAAATGCAATTGGACCTCATTAAGGTGACAGCCTCCCCCACCCCTCTCTCTGCCATAGTTCGTTTTCTATTTTTATATTTAAAAACAGAAATTATTATTTGGATTCTTAAACTACTCCCCACTGCATTACACTCACGTAGTACACAGTGAACGTACGTATACAACAAAAGAAGCGTTTTTGTCTTCTCTCTTCTATTCCGCCGCCGGGGCGAGTCTATAGCTACCGCTGCCAGAGTCTATAGGCTGCTCACAATGATATTCCCTTTCAAATCAGACACACACACGTACACATATAATAACTACACAAATTTCTCCTTCATCTTCTTTTTTTGCGCGCGAGCGTATATGTACATTTATACAATCAAATTCTCGGCCCTCCTCCCTCTCTCTTGCCCATTAAACACGCGCGCACTCGACGTATGTAAAAATCCATCCCTGCTACCAGTGTGTGTGCAACTTACACCCAAACCATTTGCATATCAGAAGGAGGAGAATAAAAAAATGAGAGAGAGATATGGAGAGATATCCAATTTCTCCCCTTTTCTATAAAAGTTTTAAAATCTGTTTGGGGGAGACGGAGATGTGCATGTGAATCAGTTGGAAGAAAAGGAGCGACGAGGTGACAGGGGGTGAAATCTGTCAATGTTCAAGTCCTTCAAAATCTTCTTCCATTTTTCTTCTGTACAACAAAAAATAAAATATAAGACGCGAATCATTTTTAAAAAATGAAACTCTTGAAAGATCCTTGCAACTTCAAAAGATTTTCTATCCGAAGGAAAAAGAGTTTCTTTGATATTGACGTCATTCAATTTCATAGCCGGGACTCTTTTGCATTATTCACGGGGGCCCTGCCATATTGTCGTCACCTTTTTCAACAATAGACACACCCATTTATTTTGTCTTCTTCTCTTCAGGAGATGATATAGACAAGCGATCCTGCGACTAGTGAGGACAAGATGATCCGATGACGATAAAAAAAGATCCTGAAAAATCTAGAGATGTGAATCAAACTCTCGTCCTACTGTGTGCATCAGAACGTCACTCTTTAAATATCAAAGGCAACACAAATCGCCCTTGAGAGCCAGTTCTCTATCTATCTCTCTAGTTCCGTCCTCGTTGGCCATTGAAGACTAAGTGGTTTGCAGTACGGCCGACACGAATCGTGACACACACAGTCGGCATCGCGCATTGAATTATTCAATCGGCTACGAGACCAAAAAGCCAAAGAAAAAAAAATACAGAAATAAAAGATACAAACAAACCCAAAAACAACTTCCTTTTCAGCCCTAAAAACGAAACTATAAACCAATCAACACTCTGTGACATTTGTCCTTCTTAAGAAAACCTATGGGAAAGCTCTAACTAATACCCAAAATGACATTAAAACAGCATCCAAATGAAAAAATACTCTGAAATATATCCAATCCCATAGAGACACAGAAGACTGTTCATAATCAGAGATGATTACAATGTAGGCAGCAAATAAGACTCTGTGTGTGTATAAAAGTGAAAGGGTAAGAGGTTTCCGCATTCGCGATGCGTCCTCTAAATGAGAGTCTTTGCTTGTTATATTGATGATGGGAGAGCTGACTCACTCTGCACTTCATCAATACCAAATGAAGTGTAGAGTGTGTCGACGACGAGTGTAGCAGAAAAAGAGACAAGAACTAAAAAATAAATAAAAAGTCTAGTGAGAGATGGAAAGAGTAACCAATCCAAGTCTCGTCGTCGTCGTTTGTTTCTCTTCTTGTACAACTCACAAGAGGCTCGTAGGGACGAACGAACGAGACGCGATGGATGCCATATCAGAGTTTCTATCCCTCACGGCGTTAATGAAGGGAATCAAAGATTCAGTCCGTCTCGACGGACACACACCCCGCCAGTCTTCCTTTTCCTTTCCATAGCGTCTCCCCTGTTGGCCGAAATCGATGCTTTTCAACACACAGCACACATACAGACTCCAACTCTATGGGACACACGGAGAGAACGTGTGACGTCTACAGAAAGGAACCAACGAAAGAGGACGACGACCGAGAGATCAAACGAAAAAATCAAACGAGCCACTTGGGGGTTTACTACACGCGGACATCTGCAATAGGAGAAAAAGGGATTGAACTAGACACAGAAGGTACTTGTCTATTGCCTATCATTCAAGGGTGGATAGGAGACGGACTGGGCCAGCAGCAATCGGCGATTCGATTTCCATCGCACATCTCTCTCCCGGCCAAATTCAATTGTGTCTGGGTGCTCTGTGATGGACGGACCACACCGAGACAAGAAGAAAAAGAAAGAAGGAATAGAGACGACAGTTGAATCGCCAATGTCCCTCCTACACACAGACAACCCCTCGATCTTCTTGTATAAATAACAACATCTCAGTCATGGCCGGCACATAGCCGCCAACATCCCTCCTTTCTGTCCCTCTCTTTGCGCACTAGCATCAATTTATATATCCCTCCATAAACAGTTCAATTGCTGGACGACAACAACAAGGACACAAAAGAGAAATTCACTCTTTTCTCTTCTCTTATGTTTTACGAGATGACGATGCAAGAGACACAGCCGAGCACAATATGGAGATACAATCCAATCAAATTCCCTATATTGTCATTGAAACGACAAAATAGACAAGTCGAAATAAAAAAACTAAACTAAAAATAAAACCGATAGCCTACGTTTATACTCTTATCGACTAACTCGATCAAATCAAAAGAGAATAGTCTCGACACAAAGATGCAGAGGCCTTTATAGAAGCTTTAAACGATAGGCACCGACATGAGCCAGAGATCGGTTTTGTTTTCTTTTTAAAAGAAGACACGAGATTCCTATTTGTTACATGTTTGAAAATTGGCTTTTTATAAATACAAGTGGCGGTGGCGCTGGCCACCAGATCCATCATCGAACATAGAAGAAGAAGAGAATTCCTCTTTTTCTTCTGCTTAACTGGTAAATGTATTTTTATGATTCGAATTCATTCGTATTCGTATAATATATATCTGACAGGTGTTGTATGCGCAAAACGAAGAAAAAGAGTCGTCGCATTCATCAGCTCGAAAAAGAGAAGACAGTATATACCACTGGCAATAAAATACTGCAGCAGCAGCAGCAGCAGAGGCCCCCATTGCCCGTTCACGGCGATGATGTCGTACGACGACGCGTCGCACCATAAATCAAAGATACTATGCGTATACAGAGAGAAAGAGAGGGACGACGACAGAGCAAAAACCTATTCAACGGCTATAATACACGACAGAGACGTGAGGTATCGCATTTCCCTATTGGCCAATAGCTGTCCGTCTTTCATTCCCGGTAGACTAAAAAAGAAGGAAAAGAAAAAAGATTTCTTTGATTTCTTTTCTCTTTTCACAAAAAGAAAAGAAGAAAAATGATACAAGAAGATAGAAAGAAAGAAAAAGAACGTCTGTCCATATTCTTTTATAAACGCAGCGTCCGGGAGAGACTTCGAATTCTCTCATCACATTTGATGGCAGAGCAGTGTCTCTCTTGTCGTGCGTTTTATATATTTATGTCTCTGTCTGCTGCAGACAAAACGGAAGGCCAAAATGCAAAGGAATATCCACATTCAACTTTCTCTTTCTGTGACCATCATCAGCAAAGACAAGTTGAAAACTTTTCGACGCCGCGCCCGCCCGCCCGCCACCAACTAGTAGCTGCTGCTTCGTCTATTACACACAGACATCATACGTCTCTATATCTTTGGTTGGCAGCATTTGCTGGGCGAGAGAACAAGGCTGAATGAGGATCGCTTGGCCAGGATTTGTAACACCAAGCCGACACGGGACAGGACACACACACTATGTTGGCTTTTCCAGCTGGCCAAACTATTACCTCTCCTTTCGTTTTCGTTTCGTGGTGGCGCGGGGAAACGCCAGTTGTCATCTAATGCGTCCCGGCCAAATGAATCAAGATTATGTACGCCCCAAAAAGTCCGTTCACTCTCTCCATCACGCGTGCCGTCCCGAAGAACCCCCCCTCACCGTCCAGCAGCAAGAAGGAGGTTCGCAATCAACACGATGATCACTGACCGTACGATATTTTAACAGCAACCGAAAAAGAGGGAACACAGCAGAGAGAGAGAGAGATCGTACAATATATACGTCCAATTTCGAGCCGGCTCTTGTCTATCCCAACTCTAATATTTATATATTATTAGATATATAAAAGGCTTCGTTCTGTACAGACATATATTTCTATTTTCTATATGTTACTTATGGGATTGTGTTGGTGGCCATTGTTTCTGGTCAGAAGAAAAAGACCACCCACCCCACGTTATACATTTCGGTGTGGGAGTGAGAGTGAAGGGTGGGGTATAAGAGGAGGATACGATGGGTGACACGTGTGTTTGGCTTGATGTGTGCCGTCCGCTTGCTGCAACGGCTACGATATGAACTTTTTTTTGTGATTAGAAGCACGGACGAAGAGGAATATGTGAGGGGCGATGGCCTCCTCCTCCCACACTCAACCCCATCCTACGTAATAATTCTAACCGTAAATGAGAAGTCGTTCATTGCCTGTCGCTCTTTGCTTTGCCGATATTATACGCAACAGCAGGAACAAAAGCCAAAACAAAAGCTCAGTAAAAAGAAGGGGTCCGTCGTTGCCCCGGACGATGCTTATCCTCCTCTCTCACATTAGATTCTCTCTTAGGCTTTATATGCACAAGAGTCTCACTCACACACACACACACGAGCTTCTCATTTATTTCGATTTATCAAACGAAAATAAAATAAAAGGGGAGTGAAGGACCGACGAGAGCAGGGGGCAGCCGACCATTATTATTATTTTAGAAATTCAGTCAACGTTTTGGCTTCCCATTTGCTGACGTATTATGCAACCGTCTAAAACAAGAGAGAAAGAAAGAGGAGGGTGCATAGTAGAGTGAGAGTTTTACTAAACGTGTGTGATGAACCTTTCACACACTATACACCAACAACAATAGATGTGTGTGTGTGTGCCCATGAAGTATTAATGGCCGGATCGATAACGTTAGACGAACTCGAATCAATTCACATAAATGGCGATTGCATTTCGACAACTGGACTGGCAGACCGTGCGTACATATGAACAAAGAAAGAAAGAAGAAAATATAAACAAAAAAAATGGTAGCGTAACAGCGGCATCGGCCGTTAATTCAAAGTCCCTGACGCATAAGGATCCCATATCTTCCTAACTGGAAAGGATCTTTGTTCTTCTGTGTGTGGATGGCTGGATATTATTACAATAATCAGTGACTGTCCACCATCACATGGTATTGCCCAGAAGAAGAAGAAGAAGAAGCAGCAGCAGTTGGCTATATCTTTGCGTGTTAGACTCTGGCGGTTTCTTGATGAGGAAACAAAAATCCCCTGGCCATCAACTTCTTTTTTCGTTGGGCCGCCTGTCGCCCAAATCAACCCGCATCAAGTCAAGGGTATAAAGGCAAAAGAGAGAAACAATAATTTGATGAACGGATATCGTTCCGACACGCTTCTTCTTCTTCTTCGTTACTTATGAGGAGAGAGAAAGGGAGGGAAATGACGCGTTTCATAACGTCAAAAGATTTGATGCCCATCTACAACACTGATCCAGCCACAGTCCAGTGTCGCTAGTAATAGGGAATAAACAAAAGACTGCTGCCTTTGATGCGGTCCACCAGTTCCCAATCCCTTACCAACTTTTTTTGTTAGGGGGGGGGGGGGGAGTCCTACCCGGCGCTGTAAGCGCATGTAATCCCGGACGGCCGTTTGCTCGACATACAACACACAACCGAGCGTGAAATTAACCGGGACCCATCTTTGGCCATTAAGGAGAGCTTTGGGGACCGCCCTGTATATATATTGCCAGAGCTTCTATAATATGAGAGTGAGAAAGCAAAAGTTTCTTTATTGCCCGTCTATGTATATATGTACATCATCAGGAGGTTTGATTGAATCAATATCAACTTGATGACGAAATTACAATAATGAAAATTTAATATAATACCGTACAAACGAGTATATCTGTCCGTCCTATTAGACAAAGAAAAGAAAGTGGAGGACGGCCGAGTGTCTTGTTAAATTTTGCCCGTTTTCATTTGGGACATGTCAAAAGAAAAGTCCAACTAATGAATTAAAAGTGAAAAGCACTTGGACTCCCTCTCTTAAACTATACTTGGGCGAATGGATCAAAAGCATTTCAAAATGTTGTGATAATAATTTCATGTTTTGTTTATTAACAACCTCTTCTTTCTTTTGAGACATGATGTTTTCCATGGAAAAAAAGTCATTGCCGGTCATTGCCGGTCATTGCCGGACAAGCCGAGCCTCTAGTTTACACAACAAAAGACTTGTGTGTGTCTGCGTGCGTCTATTGAATAATCCTCATTACGCGGCCAGTTGCACGTTCACTACGTGGTCACGGCCTCGTTTTTACTTTTGGCCATCGTCCATCAAGTTATCTCTCAAAAAATAAACAACAAAAATACCGGGGGGCCCATCTATTCACTTTGATCGTCGTCAAACTGTGTGTCGCGTTCCTGGATGTGCATCATTAGCTCAAAGTCGCAAAGAAACACACGACGAGCCCCTTACCACCAAAGAAAAGAAACTAAGGAAAGTATATATATAATCTACTCTCATCATATGATGATCATCATCACAACATTTGGACATCACAAGAGAGACGATCAAAAACTATCATCCCTGATCCTCACATGTATAATACCGGAGTGGAATAAGAAGACAGAGAAGGAAAACGTTGCTTTTGATGACGACATGGTGGAATACATATGAATCAATCATCGAGTTGACATGGCCTTACTGACGAAATGGCATCAACAAAAAAGGTTCTTCTACAGTTGTTGTTCCATGAATTGCATACACACAACAACAACAAAAAAGAACTAAAGGCACTACACTACTCTCTTTGATCGAACCTTTTCAGCCGATTGCAGTCAGAGTTGTTGCCTGTTGTTGTCGGGCGACAACTTTTTCTCGTTTTTTCTTCAAATGCTCCCGTTCTTCAATGGCTATATATTCGTTTCTCAGTGAACCGGTTACACATTTTCCACCCCCCCCTACTATCATGGTACGAGATTTGATGCTTTCTGGCTCGATTGGAATAACAGAGAACGAAAAAGGGGGGAAACAAGAAAGAAATCGTAAAATATTATACCAGAAATCCCATTTCCTGTTCTCCCATCATCAATGATAGCAATATGATATCGTCGTCGTCTCTCCAGAGGAAACAGCTTCTTTTTTTCTTTTCTTTCTTTCATCCTCACCCATCACTCGATATGCATAAAAAAAGACAGAAATGTTGGCTACTTTCGACTTACAACACTCTGAGAAAATGAAAAAGAGAAGGAAGAGATAGAAAAAATAGTGATGACAAATAACAATTTCCCTTTAATTCTTTTGAAAAATGAAATTAGGATGTCCAATGATGGGAATGGATCACTTCCTCTTTTTTTTTAAATCATAATTTTCTCAGAAACCAACTGTGACTTTTCTTCGCTGTTGCCAGGGAATATCGATGCACGATCGGATCAATCATTCGTGCCAACGAGATATTTCCTTGCCCATTTCCTTCCGGCCAGCAAAGTTGAAACGAGGGGACTATACTATAGCATCGCACAGATCAATACACCAAAGTCAAGATCCGTCATCGCACGGGACTTTATATTTTGCTCAATAAAAAAGGAAGCGACAAATCCAATAATAAACTAACGACTCGACTTGATGGCAATTCCATTTAGATCAGATCGTCCCCATAAAAAAAAGGAGGATCACAGTGTGACGGTTAGACGATCATCAGAGACGACACACTTCCGCAACAGCCCACTCCCACGCCCTTTTTCTTTCTCTCTCTCTCTTTGGGATTAAGTAAGCCGTCCGTCCACCGAAATGGGTATTAGCAGTTGTACAACAACGAGGGAGGAAGAAACAAGAAGAAAGTGGGAGCGTGGAAGAACCGACGAGGGAGAGAGTGCAGCATGCAAACTTTGAATAATGCAATAGGGTAAGTAGTAGGAGTTCCAGTATCAGGAGAAGATCTCACGTCTCTCTCTTTACTCCACGCAGAGAGACAGAGAGAGAGAGACAAAAACAAATGACTAATCAAATCATGTTCCATGTCCAATGCGACGGCCCAATTGTGTTACCGTTTATAGGCGTAAGAGACGAGGAGACGGACACACACGCAACTCACTAGTAGACGTTGCAACAGCAAGCAAACTACTAGCAAATGGATATTATACACAGTCAACTCAGTGATACGGATGAAAAACGAATCCGAACCCAAGTCAACGGATGGAATATCATTTAGAGCAGCTAACTAACAAACAAACAAACAAACAAACCGACGGACGGACGGACGCAACTGGCAACAAGGCAGTGATGTATTATTACTTAACGGCCCGAATATATAAGGAGGAGAGCTAGTCTAGTTGATTGCAATCTCATCCAGTTGACATGTTAAACGACGGCAGCAGAGAAAGGGGAATGAGAAACAATCGCGCTGAATTCTCTTCACAATTATTATATTATTTCGTGTAGAAAGAAAAATGAACATTTTCTTATTGGGATTTTTTTTGGGGGGAAGCTGCGGCTAGTGACAAACGACGGGCGACAGAGTGTGACGGAGCGACAAGAGAACCCTGGACCGAATCGCTTCATTTCACTGTTATTAACGATGGTGATGATGATGATGATGATGACAAAAAGAAGAAGAAAATAAAGTTGACCCAATTCACTTTCGACTGTGAGACGATCCGTCATCGCTTTCACTTCCAAATCGCATCGTCTCGACCAGCCGTTTCCAGCGGATTAACTTCTGTGGACTTGGATGGAGGAGCCGTTCATTAAGTGGCCGACGTGGACTGATGGCTGTCGATTTATTAACTGACTTTGACTGAATCCCAGTTTTCAATCTGCTGCTAATGCTCTCATTCTACACCGCAATATGAGCCACTCGACCCAAGGGGGCGGCAAAATCTCATTTATTTCCCCTTTTAAATGCAACCGACGATTTCTTTCAACCGCCCACGCAACACTGGCCATTATCAGTCGGACCATATTGTTTGCCTACAATCACCACCAAATGGATATGCCATGGGGGTTTTTATCACAAATGTTACACGAATTAACTTCCGTCCCAGAATTTTTACGATTTTTAACTTGTCCCAAAAGAAAAAGTTTGCCTGTCGGGTTGGGATTTACGTGTTCCCCCTTGGTGGGGCTGGGCGCAGACATTTCGAGTGGTAACGTGTAAGATGACAGAGAGAGAATTGCCAACGTTAAAAGAGATCAACTTGTGGTCATAATAAACGACTGCTGTAACATTGGGAATGCAATGAGAATAGGGTGGAAGGATCGCTATGCAAATCAAGTCCATATCTGACTCTCTGTCTCTTTGTCGTCGCTCTTTTGATGTAGACGAAAAGCTGCGGCGACATCTCTATGTGCTCGTGCAGATAGGAGAGCGCCGAGCAGAGAGACAAAAGAGTGACGGCGGCGTCACAGTCAGTTCCTTTTTGCCTTTCTCCCCCGACACATCCGATACTTTTCCATCAGAGACATCTCTTTGATTTTCCAAACCATTGCCTCGCAGATCTACCCCCCCCCCCCTGACAGAGCCAATCTCTGTACACAGAGTTGCTGCATGCCATACATACATAGAAGAAGAATAAAAGAGAGAGAGAGAGAGAGAGAGAGAGAGAGCATATAATAACTGGCCCTGTATGGACGCTTCATTCGCCTTACATCCATTTTGTTAGACGAGTCCCGAACAACAGAGAGAGAACTCGATGGCTACTTTGAATTGCAAACGTCTATTTATGACAAAGACTAGATCGACTATATATTTATACACATTTTTCTCTTCGTCTTCTCCCCACTTCTACTCTCAACCCGCCCAGCTTTCGGAGAACGTCCGATCTATGGGGCCAAACAGATGTTTTACGAGTTATGACGGCTTAATATTGACTCTCCCATCTCACTTTCCCGCTTATAGCCGTTGAATCCAAATGCAACAATCTACATGTGAAAACTGAGATGAATACGCACGCCACCGTATACGTAGGAAACTGTGAATTTTTAAAATAGTACTGCCCATTTTTAAATAAGAAATTCAAAGTGATGGAGAGGACCTGATTGGAGTGGCAGACAAATCAAGAAAGGATATAATTTTACTTTGATTGTAACTCATGCACGATGTGTAAATGGCTTTGAAATTTCGCGCCAAAATCAAACCATGTGTGTCGGCATTATCGATCACCAATATTCAATATCAAGATTCAAGAAATGGATGGATTCAAAAGGATTTTTAGAGAACAAGCAACTGAAAGTAATGAACTTTAAGTTTAAAGAGAATCTGAAAATTGGTTGGGGTTTGACATAAGTGTAATAACTTGTTGCTCGAACAACAGTAAAAAGTGTTTCACCAGACTTGACTTCCCAGCAGATCAAACAATACCTCACCGGCTACTCTACATACACAATCAATCAGATGGTGATTATATTGCATTTTGGACATTCAGGATGACATGAAAATAAAAATTCGTGGGAAAAAATGTTTCAAAAATTTGTCGTGTTGGCAACGAGCCATCGAGATCTCAGCTAAAAAATTCTGATACCGAGACAACCTTACTAAAAGAATGACAAGTCAAATCAGAAAATTCATTCCTTTTTATCAATAGCTTAAGATAAAAGATATAAATCGTACCTGTACGGAAGGCAAATCGAAAAATTTCCATGATTGAATCACCGCACTTAATTTCTTGTCCATTTTTTCCTGCACTTTGACAGAATTGAAAAAAATCGTCTGCACTCTGCTGTCAAAACATAATAGCAACAGAGCCACCTAGCGGCTAGTTACTTTTGAAGGCAATTTTTTTACCTTGTAAGTTGTAAACGGCATAATTTGTTAGCTTCGACTTTCGATATTAAATATGCAAATCAAAATTTTATAACTAATTTATTGATCGTTCGTTCTAATTGAAATATCGTTTGTAAAATCATTTTTGATCAAATTTTAAAAATTTTACCGCAACAAATGAAATTATTTGTGAAATAAAGACAATTTAAGTTTAGGCAAAGGACGGTCCTGGAGTCTATATAAGCCCCAGCGTTTGTACTCATCTTACAATTCTTTCTACTCAGACAGAAAATAAATCCAACACAATGGAGAATATGATTCCTAGCGATCGCTCGAAACGACCATCCCGAATCTCGTGCGAGAGCTGGATATGCGTTATTGGATGTATTACCATCATCGCAAGTATTATTGGCATGATTTGCATCAACCAGGCAATGCCAACCTGTAAACCTGTGAGCGATTGTCCTGTGCTGAATCCTGTCCCCGCAATGCAGAATATCCCGACCGGCGGCGCGCAGCTGGATTATCAAAAAACAACCGTAACTGATGCCACTAATAGCCCTGCCGCCGTCGATGCTAGCAAACTCCCACCGGAGAAACCAACAGGACAACCCGTCTGATCACATCGGTTGGTGATACCCGCGGAATTCACCTAAATTAAACTTAAATCTGTTGGTGAATTTTTCATGTATGTCTCGTTCCGCCAGAGTAATACATTGATTTCATTTTTCAAATAAATCTGTTAAATTTGTCTTCTTTATTTATTCATTCACAATTTTGCATTATCAAAATGAGTGATGCATCAATAACACTATAGAAAATAGAAATACTCAAAATATCACGAGATGTCGTATCATTGGTGATTGAAGAAATGCATTTCGGAATGGTCTATTGCAGTACTCTAAGCACTTTCTAAGCATTATGTGACTGTATTACGACATGGAAAACGTTATATAGCACTAGTAGAACACACTATAGTATAAACATACACAAGGACATACGTATAAATATATATATATATTCAGTTGAATGGTTGACTGTTCCACAAGGAAGAAGATGTGTTGCATGACACATTTGTAGAGGAAGAAAGATCAAAGCAATGCTCATCGCTCACGTACGTCTTTGAGTGCTTTGCGTTGTGAAAGCAGAAGCAGCTAGCAGCAATACTCATTCGGGTAGACATTTTAATGAATTGATGATTTACCACACTCCAACAAATTAGATTGTGCGGCGATTATCACAGTTCGCCATCACATCTTCTTCTCTCAGCAGTAGCTAGCCGATTCTATATTATACACACAAAATACAATTGCAACGAGAGTGCGCTAGCTGGTAGTATAGTAGGGGGATGTCGCGGCTAATGGTCAAAGGAGAGAAAGAAAGGCATTAGAACTGGAGTCATTATATAGCCCTCGATTGAATCAGGCGACATTACATTATTATTATTATTATCAGGCCGAAATAGAAAGAAAGACGAAGATACTGAGAAGATGGGTTCAAAAGTTACGACATTGAGAGCTCTCTTTTATAGGGAAAAGTTGTTTTTAGATTTTTGGGAGAAAGAGAGAGAGATCGAATGGGCGGAAAGAGATGGATGTTCATTGGAGCATCATCGAGAAAGCGATGAAGCGGCATTTTTCCATCGACATTAAGACGACCGCCGTTCTCATTCTGCGGTTCGTCGCATCATCACGAACCATTGATTGTGTTGTGTGTCTCTCTCTCTGTTGATTTAGTGCATTTATTTAATTTAGTGCAGATATGGAAGAGAACCACAGCAGAAATTGTCCTGTGTGTCTCTACCACCACTGACGTCAATTAAATCTGATGAACTTTTCAAACTGATTGCGTATTCCTTTTCTTTTTTTTTTTTTTGCTCTATAGATTCCGTTTTGTTTCGTTGTTCTTTGTTTTTTTTTCTTATCCAACGGAGGAGGATTATCTAACTGTTTGCGGACCATTTAGCGGAGCAAGGAAATCCAGTCAGAGAACACGACAAAAAAGATTCAGAACTTTAGGTCGCGTGTTGTTGCAGTGGCTCATTCTTTTGTTTTGCGCTGTGTATTACAACTTACAAAACCAGTGGCGCGTATGCAAATCAATGCCCCGCTATATACATATCTCGCAGTAGTCATCAGTTCATTTCTCAGCAATGCGTTATTCTTGCTGTCATTTTCCTTTTTTTATGTTTTGTTTTCTTTCGTTTTCTTTCTTTTTTTTTTAATATAACGACCGGATTTTCCCTGTGAACGCCTCGTCGAGCCGCCATTTCCAACTCAATGGGTCGCTCCTCATCTCTCGATCCGCTTCGGACCGTCTCGTCGCTTTGATACGTCGCGTCACCAGCTTCATTAATGGGCAAATACACACAACTGCCAAAGTCTCTTCTTCTTCTTCGAACGACATAGGATATCCATCCATTTCCCAATTTAATTCCACAAATAAATTGGAAAATCATTTATACGACCTAGTCTGATTCGAGCCTCGCTGTTGGTCGACGGTTCCTTTTAATTGCCATCCGGACAAATGGGCTGGAGGTAAAATTGGATGGAGAGACCGTCAGCATCCGCCGGTCTTGCTTTTATTTCTCCTCATTCCTTGTCTGTTTAATCCAGCGTTCATTTTCCATAGACGCATATCGTCATCTCATTATTGACGAAAATTCCTGGTGTTCAAAGTCTAAAGCACGCTGACATCAATCCAGTCTCCCTTTGGATTGAACTCTCTTTTCCCCTCTCATTCTATACTCGTCGGTCTTATAGCATTTGTCCCTGCTGTTAAGCATCTTAAATCCCTTCCAATATATTCCAAATTGCTAGCTGCTGTGAAAGCTAACCGTGAATAAGCACAAAGGCGGCAGATTGCATCGCTTCGATGATGGGTCTACAACACTGAAAGTGTTCAACTGGACATTTCTAGTCATCACTTAAACATTGAAACTGCAAATATATGATAATATTACAAATTTGGAAACCATGACTAATGATATTGTACAAATTAGTTCTGCCTTCTCCACCTATCTTTGATGTTGAAATTTTCTCACTGGAAATCTTATAACGTCAAACTGGTAACGAATCGTTATAAGGAAGGAAAACCTTGACAGAATTTGATGGTTACCGCCGGGGACATTCTCTGTGTCATCAACCGAAAATTTAATCTTTTGTTTGAAAAAAAAAACAGGTTATTAAAATTATGTATTTAATGATAACTCCTTAAAAAAAACTTCTCATTATGATTTATGAGCATTTTGATTCGGTGTTAAATCCGTTTGTTATAACTCAGTTGTATTGCGTCAATTTGCGCAAGCTATCGCCATCTATGTGTGTATTACGCTCCTTGTGTAGAGATTTTCATAGTGGAAAGGAAAAACGGGCAACAAATATTCTTTTCTTCTTCATCCGCATGCTGATGGCCTGATGGGGATTCTGAGATGGTGAGTAATGAGGAACATGTGTTTGAGTGACGGCGGCCAACCTGTTCTCGGAGGCGGTGATAAACAAGATAAGCTAGAAAAACATAACTGACTACAAAACATTCCACACGAAACCTTTAATAGCCATAGCTGCTGCATGCATCAAATATGTCATTCGACCGAGGAATTCTGTTCTGGTACACGCTGCAAGCCTGCAACAATTTTTAAATTTTATCCAAGGAATAATCAGAAATTCATCAACAAATACCTTCTGAAGGGTTCCGGCCAGGTGTCTATTCTATCCATTGCAAGCTATTTTTTATTTATTTATTTAATACTTAAAAAAAAAAAAAAACTAGCGAAAACGAGATTTTTTCCTACTTGATAAAGTTCATGGTAGATGGCAGCAAGAGCTGCCACGTCAAAAAAACGTTATGTCAACAATAGGTATCAGGTTAACAGGTATACCCGCCGACTTGAAGAGATAAAATTTTATCGTGAAAAATTTACGGACGGGGATTTTAGCGACTTTTCCGAAGTGAATTATATCATGAACTGTCGGTTTACGTGTCACTGCTGAATAAGAAATAGATACGTGTTACTGTTCCCGAGATGGCATTAGAAAACTTCAGAGGTGATAATTTGAGTTTTTTTTTTCAAAATTTAACTAAAACTATTAATGTTTTCTCAGTGTTTTATTTTTTAATGTGTTTTATTTCTCTTCCTTCTTTAATCCTGCAGAAATTTTGAGTGTAACTGCTACAATCACCACAATAATTCAGTTTTTGACTGGAGTGTATGTTCATTTAATTTAGTATTTTATTTACTACTATTACAGTATTATGCACTCAAAACATTTTGTCACTTTACAGAATTATTTGCTTAGGCATTCGAAGAAAAGGAGCCTCAGGAGACATTTCAGGATTCCCATTTATAGCTGGAGTACTAGGGTATTGATTCCTAAACATTAATATTGTTATATTGAAATATTAATATTATATTTGGTATATTAAAATATAATTCTTTTTTTTATTATTTCAGATGTAGTTTGTGGCTTCGTTATGGAATGCTCATGAGAGACACTGCAATGACAGTGGTAAATTCGGTTGGACTTGTACTTCAGCTCTGCTATGTTTTCATGTTTTATTTATATGCAACAAATAAGGTAATAACTATTCTTACTAGGTTTTAGGAAATCATAATAATCAAACATTTTTCTATCAATTGTAGGGACCATATCTCAAACAAGTGTTAATTGTTTTTTCAGTGATTTTCTCTACCATGTTGTATGTAGCAGTAGAACCAGTTGAGGATAAAGCTGAATTTAGACTGGGATTGCTTTGCTGTGCCACCACCTTGATCTTCTGTTCTGCACCTCTTGCCACTTTGGTATGTGCAAGATTTCTTTCATTCTTGAGCTTGTCTTATGGAAATATCTTTTTCTCTAGGGCGATGTCTTGAGGACACGCAGCACTGAAACATTGCCTTTTTATTTGATCCTTGCCAATGTGCTCGTTGCAGCGCAATGGTTTCTGTATGGTGTGGCCGTACACAACCTTTTCGTTCAGGCAAGTATATTCAATTTTACGTTTAAACTTTGCTATAGATTAATCATTTTTATGTTTTGATTTCTTATCTTTACCGCAGGTGCCTAACTTTATCAGTTGCCTTATTGCTTCATTTCAATTGGCATTATTCGCCTTCTTTCCAAGTACCAGTACTCGCACAAAACTTCAAGTAAGTGATGAAGAATGATCCTGCACGTTTTTTTTAAATTTAAATGCATGTATACCAAAATAGAGTCTCAATAGTCATTACTAGTTTCAACCAGTTTTCCCACATACAAATTTTATTCTTAAATGTTTTCAATACACGGAATTCATTATATACTAACCTGTTCTTTTGTCATTTATTTTCAGAATGTCGTGTAATGTTAAATCAAACGTTCAAAATAAGGAAGCGCTGCTCCGTTATGATGTCGCATTGTTTATTTTTACACGATGGCCAAGACTTGTGAATGAATCAGTATTTTTCTAACTTTCAATCGTCCCATCGGCTCTTTTTCTTCATCGGACGATCTCCACTGCTATCAGCCGCTGAACTCGAACTTGAAGCCGTAGATGGTTGTGGTGTATTATCGGAGCTGCTGCAGAACTATCAGTTTCATAAAATATCGTTGAATTTATATGCACGCTGTTTTGTAATTAAATAAATTTAAAAAAAAAACCTGTGATTTGTATTGAGATTGAAAAGCAGCTTTCATTGCAGCCAAACGACCTCCACTGGGTCCGGCTGCAGCGGCTGGAACCGGTGTAGGTCTCGAGTATGAACTAGATCCACTCTGATGTGAAAGAGATGTTAAATATCAATGTTAAAAAATGCCAGCAGAAATTTCATCTTATTTAGTTAACATACAAAAGAGGGTTTGATTGCGTTGGCACCAGTCAATGTTTTATTGGCTCCTGTGAGAGATTTATCCGAGTAACCTAATCCTCTTCCACCGACATTAGGTTTCCGTCCTTGCCCACCCTTAAAACGAGACTTGCGGAACCAGGCACTTTGCATGGCGAGATCCATCAACGGTTCCGGCACAACTTGACTTGCTCCTTCCAAGTTTCTGACCAAATGACCCGCAAATTCTTTGTCTGCGGGAGTAACTAAAGTGTAAGCCATGCCTTTTTCACCAGCACGACCTGTTCTTCCGATTCGGTGAGTATGTGTATCAATATCTCGGGCAATGTCGTAATTAATGACAGTCCGTATGTGAGGAATGTCAAGACCACGAGCAGCCACGTCAGTGGCTACGAGAATGTCCATCTCTTTCTTTTTGAAAGCACTAATGACTTGATTACGATCGACTTGATCCATGTCACCATGTAGTAGGGCAACAGAAAGTTCTCTAGATTTTAGACTGGCAGAAAGCTCTTCAGCATTTGCCTAATTAGACGGAGAAAATTAATAGAAATTATAAAATCAAGAAAAATTAATAAATTTTACCTTTTTAGTCACGAAAATTAAGACGGAACCCGAGGCCATAAACTCAACTAAACGTGTAATCAACCAGCTATACTTTACTGTAGGAGCTAACACTTCTATCACTTGGGTAACGTCTTGATTCGCTTCACCAACATCTCCCTAAAAAGAGAGAAGATTTAAAAAAAAATTGTGTACTTAATTCTGTGATAGTCTTATTATGATTTTCCCATACCTGGACAATTCGAATTGGATCTGACAGTACATCACGTGCTAGTTTTTCAATTCTTTTTTTGAATGTAGCACTGAAAAGAAGAGTTTGTCTTTCCGGTCGAGCGTGATTGCAAATAGATCGCACTTGAGGTTCTACAATTTAATCGATCCAACAAATAATAAAAAATTAAGATTAATCTTGTAATGAATTTGTTGAATTAAACCATACCAAATCCCATGTCGAACATTCGATCTGCTTCGTCCAAAACCAAAAATGTGACACGTTGTAAGTTTGTAGCTTTAATCTTTACCAAGTCAATCATTCGACCTGGAAATATGTTCACAAATCAATTGCCGTAGTCCTTAATTAAAAAAGAAATGTATAACGAGATTATTAAAATACGAACCAGGAGTGGCCACAACGATTTCCGTCCCTTGTTCCAAATCTTTTGACTGTTCCCACTTTGAACCGCCACCATAACAACAGACAACACTGATACCAAAAACTTTGCAAAACTTCTTGGCCTCGGTGTAGATCTGTTGACTGAGCTCGCGAGTTGGAGCTAAAATAAGACCAATGGGTCCATCACCTGATAATAAATGAAATGAAATTGTTTTGAATTTCTTGAAAAAATACGAGATATCAAATAGTAAATTCAAGCAAACCTGTTTTCAGAACCGGCTGATCCAAAATATGAACTATCATCGGCCAGAGGAAAGCGGCCGTTTTTCCGCTACCGGTTTGAGCTATACCAATGACATCTCGTCCTGATAAAGCAGCTGGGATTGCTTGAGACTAAATAAAGCGTGAATTTAAAATAAGTTGATTGAATGTTCTTCTTGCTATTTTTTAATTACCTGGATAGGGGTGGGGTTTGTAAATTCGGATTTGCGAATAACGTTCATGAGTTTCTCGTCGAAATTGAAATGAGCAAAACTGCAAACTGGTTTGGGTATTGAAATTCCACTCACTTTCAAGCCAAGTGTTTCTCTCAGTTCATTGGCTTGTTCAAGAGGTAAGTTTTTGATCTCTTCATGCTCTTCATAGAAATTCTTTTCAAAGGGAGAGTAAGTAATAGTAGAATGATCAATTGGGGGGAGAGGGTCAATGTGTTTTTTTCCAAGTTTAATTGGAATTCCATCTTCATCATATTCAATTTGTTCTGAATCTGAATCATCTCCTTGCAACCCAGCCAGTGGATTTTCTTTAATATAACGATAATATGATTCTTCGTCATCTTCCTCCTCTATATCGTGGCGTACTGCTTTGCCTTTGCCTTTTGCACTTGAATCTTCTTTAAGAGGCTTTATAACTTCTTCTTTTTTAACTTTTTTGTTGAGATCATTCATAAAGGCATCTAAAGGGTCTTCTTCATCATCAGACTCAACATCTAATGATTATTACAAATAAGAAACAAGTCTTTAGCATTGGAATTTTAGTATATGGTCATAAAGACATAAAAATATCTTACTTGCTGCAAAGTTAGGTGAATCAGGTCCTGGTTGGTATAGAGGTTCATTTGAAGAGGGTTCTTCATCATCTTCATCAAAGTAACTTTGAAAGTAAATGTAAAATAAATAGATGGGATTTCAAATGTCCATGCATATTAGCTTACTCGTCTTCTGTTTTTGGCCTATTAGTAGGTACACCATATGTTGTATTAATCGCACTTTGGCTTATTGCGTTTAGAGTACTATAGCCCTGCTTACTAACTGACACCGGTGAAACAAGCTCAACACTGATAGGTCCAGCACCGGGTGCAGGATGAAATCGGTTATAACTGGATGAGCTGCTACTACCAGGTAAACCGGGTCGAGAAAATCTTGGGGCTAGAGGTACAGTATTTGCATTGCCTGGTCTGAGCATTGACGGTGGCGGGGGAACTGCATGAAGGCTGCCACTAGATTTGTTTACATTCGGTCTGGGTCTTGGACCAACACTGAAACCAGAAAATCGACTGCCACCACGTCCTGAATTCATTTTTGCTTTAAATTTTTCTTGATTTCTTTCATCAAACTTGCAAAAAGTTCAATGCCTTCGAGCTTCGACACTTTTTGAGCTTTGTGTTTGCGGTGTTTTGCTTGTTGTGATTTTCAACTACCGGCAGATGTGAGAACTATCTTAGTTCGAATAATCGAAAAGTTTTTATTTTGAAAGTAGAAAAACTATAATTGAACAGTACTTAGTTTGAAAAATAAATATTCTATTTTAGTTCATTCATTTTTTCTAAGAATGGGCTGGCATGGCAAATTTTATCTAAAATAGTAAAATGTAACAGCACACGGCAATGCAGCTAGCACAGCAGATAAGCAGACGGAACGGACAGAGTTTGACAATTCACACAAATTGTCAAATTTTTAAAACAAATTGGATTTGGGAGAAGATTAATGAGATATATATGTAGGGCTAAAAATCATAAAAAATATGTGCAGGCTTTCTCATTTAATTGACAGTTCGATATCTTTGCAGATAGGCTGTATGAATATTTAAAATGAAGAGTTTCCAGTTGGTTGACTTAGCATGGGAACTTGGAGGTAAACAATACATAAACTAGTAAACAAAAGTTTGATATTGTTTTGATGAAATTTTTCTTTCTTCCATACAGTGACTGCTGCTTCTAGCTGTGAAGAGCAAGTGGGTCAGACCTATGTTAGAATCAAAATGAAGTTAAATTCTGGTACATCTCTAGAAACAGTGTTGATGGAATTATCGCTTAAACAGTTCTATGATCTTCTGCATGAGCTAGAAAAGGCTCAAAACACAATGAAATAAAAATAATTTTGTACCAAAATAAAAATAAGTTGAAGAATAATGTAAATAAATTGAAAATGAAGTACACCATTGATTTGTTTTTTAAAAATGTATCGTCCAATCAATATTGCACCACCTTTATTTTAATTTCAATCATAACTACAACTTTTTGGTCCATAAGACCATAAGTCTAAGGGTTAGATGTACACACGAACAGGAGGAAGATTGATTCCAATTAAACTTATCGTGAAAAAATTAATTAATCTCCGTCACCACCATCACCAACCGTCTTTGTTTTTATCTGCCGTACGTTTTTGCAATACAACCGAGGAAACTATCTAATAAGATAACGCCTAGCTAAAAAAAAAACCGTCACCACCGCGGATAACAATCAGTAATAATATAATAACCAATTAAAATGCGGAACGACATTGTCCAGTTGCTTCGTTGAAACGAGACGAAGGTCCGCAACTGGCCGCTCGAATGTCGTCAACACAAGAGCCCGTTGCCTGCAAGAAAGTGTCAGCTGGACAACTGATTAACGGTGGGACTGGAGGTAGAGATCCTCCTGAACTAGAATCAGACCTGTATCCGTAAAAAGAGATGAAATAAAACAGCTATAGTTATTTCATTTCAAGATGAACCTTTCATTGACATACACTAAGGGATTGGCGCATTTAAAATTGATGCCTGTTCTATCTCCAGTCCGGCAAGGTTGAAGAAGTGAATCAGGTAATGAACTGGGCACTTGAAGAATTCCAGTGGTGTCTTGTCTTTCTATCGGTTGCATAAGTCTACTATTTTGCAATAAACTAATGCCAATTAAATATTCGATCCATTCAATCGATTCACTGATATAATCCTGGGAATACAATTGTTTATCCTCTGCTTCATGAAACAAATCGTTTTGTTGAGATGAAGAAGAATCAGGAGATATAGGATCAGCAATTACGCACTGCAACTGTCGTTTAAACACGTCGTAACCCAACAGTTGAGTTGATGAACAAGGTCCGCGTGATCCAAGAAAAAAACAAATTCCTTTTTCGTCAGGTACCAGTTGCTGGAATCGTCCATCATCTCCTCCATTAACCGCTTGACATTCGAGTGGTTCGCAACTTAGTCGACCATCTGGAATTATAACTAAAACTTGACGATTTGGGCAGGGACCTTAAAATCAAGCGATTACAATAAAACTGTTAAATTGATTCAATTGGGGAAGTGTTTATGTCATTACCTTGAGAGAATAAAGAGACGCAATCGTCTTCTGTGCTGTCCGGGAAGGGATATTGTCCGATGGGACAATCGCATATTGGATCTCCATACGCCGTGTAATAAAGACGTCGACCGCCTTGACATTCAAATGGATCGTTGATGTGATGGCAGAGACCAGTCCGACCAACGAAAACTCTTTCGTCTTCACAAAGACGTGGAGTACATTTACCCTGAAATCAAATTGAATAAAATGTAGAAAAATACTGATTTTAACTTTGAACAAATGTTGAAAATGCTCTACTAACCTGTAATGAAATGGGATCGACAGTTACCCACTGATTGGTTTGATTACAAGGTCCTCTACTAAAAATAGAATAAGTATTCCCATCAGCGAATCGCACGGAACTGTCACCACTTCCGTCATCCGGAAAGTTAAATCCAATCACTGGAAATGGCAAATTATTTTCGGGTGTTTGATTAGCGAGTTGGTTCGATTGCTGAATAGTATTATTGTTATTGGTGTCGTTTTGTTGGTTGTTATTGCTGGCGACGACTACGGCTGCCACGGCAATTCCAGCCGATAAACCACCACCGACTCCTGCAGCAATTGCGGCTACTGTTCCTGCTGCGGCAATAGCTGACGATACGATGCTGCAATCGACCGACAACTTTTCGCAATCTTTGTTATCAACTGCAAGAAATGACAAAGTGCTAAATACTAGAGACGGTCCGCCGGCCAAAGAAGTCACGCTTATTAAAACATTTCTGGCCTCGAAAACGGAAGTGAGAGTACAGAAACTGCAACCACCAGTACACGGCTGCACAGATGAAAAACAGGTTGTTGTACAAGCAAGACCAACGATATTACAGACGCATCCTGCGGCTTGTCGTACAGAAAATTTCAAAAAATTTGGCACATTCAATTCTTCTTGCATTGAACTTTCCACATGTGGAGGTGAATCAAAGGAAAAATGTAATTTTCTTTTCTGTAGATTGTTTCTCCATTTCTCCATTTCAATTTGCTTCCTTTCTTTGATCGATAACATTCCCCTTCTTCTTTTTTGTCTTTTATAATGGTCTTGTGAATAATAATCATATTCTTCATACGTTTCATTGTTTCTTTCGCTATATTTTGCTTTGATTAGGGAAATTCCAACAGCCCCAGCGGCCAATCCAACAGATAAGGCAGCAACGTCTGCCGCCGATTGCCTTGCCTTCGCTATAGAATCCACTGCACTGCATTGGCTCTCCAGTATTTCACATCTTTCTTCGTCAATTTGTGAGTATTTTCTCGTTAAAATACTAGAGATAGGCGTATTAAAAGCCAGAGTTATTAAGGAAAAAGCCGTCACCGTCCGTTCGAAAATACTTGAACCAGTTAACAAAGAATAAATGGCCATGAAAGTAGTGGATCGGTAACATGTTCGACTACCGGAACACAATGTCTCGCTATTCCTGCAAATTGTGCTACACGCTCGTCCTATTGTCCCCGCTGATGGACTCGGGTCTTCGCACGTACATTTTGGTAGAGTGATTCCACCTCCTTGCCTCCCACCAAATAAACCAAAAAGATTATTTCTGGGTAACCTTTTTAAATTGTTTTCTTGGACGATTGAACTTTCTAAGATCGGACTTGTTTCATCGTCGACGAAAGAATTTCCCCGTAGCGCGAAATCAAAATATTTCATTTCCTTTGGCCCACGTTTCGTACTAATTGAACGCAAATAATAATTTCCCATCTCTATGCTATTTGCGTTACTTCTAAAGGCAAACAGTTTAGCTGCTGCTGCTCCTATTCCGGACGATAAAGCCGCAGACAATAATCCGACAACAGTGCCAAACTTTGCCACCGAAGTGACTGCGGACGGTATGATACAATCGGCTCTCAATTTCTCACAATCTTTATTATTAACGGCCAGAAATGTTTTCGTCGTCAATTGGTTATTGCCTCCAGTTGGATAGAGGAAAGCGTTGAAAACAGACGTCCGAGTGCAAAAATTATCGCCGCAAAGTCGTTCGGATGACAGGCAAGTTGTACTACATTCTTGCTGAAACAATAATGGAACACTGACGCTACAACTACATGCTCCAATCGCCGGTTGCTGTGCTTTTCTTCTCAACACAAAATCGATCAAACGACGAGGTACCACATCTAATTGCTCATCGATGGGAATCATCGAACTTTTTAAATTTTCAAAATTACTTCTTGATTTTCGGTTCAGTTTCTCAGGATATTCTAGTTCTTGATAATATTCCTCTTCTTCCTCATCTTCTTTTTCTTCTTCAGTTGATTTGCTCTTCTTGTCTATCACAATGCCGACTGATAAACCAATGGCAGCTCCTGCAGCTAATGCACCGGTTACTTTTGCCTGAGTTAACGCGGCCCTTGCGATACATTTACTTTCAAGTAATTCGCAATCTGATTCATCAATTTGTGTCATTTGAGTGGTACTTAAATATGAAACATCAAAAGTCTGTCCTCCTTGAATTTGTAGTCCAGTAAAAAGGGAAAAAAGAATCGATAAAGTTGTCGTCCTAGTGCAAGCTTGCGATTCACACAACGTCGTACACAATTTACAAGTCGTAGAGCAAACTCGTCCAAATGTTGCTCCTGATGGATTTGGATCACTACAAGTGCACTCAGTATACTGGGTCAGACAGTCAGTATCAACTAATATATTAGTTGTATCTGACTGTCGATTATTAAACAAACTCAACCAAAGTTTATGAGGGAAAACTTTCAAATTGCTTTCGGATGATGATGAAACGATCGAACTTTCCAATGCAGGCGAAAATTCTTCTACGCTTGATTGAATCGTTTTTCTCCTCGGTATTAATTTCTTTGCTCGTTGTTGTTTACGGGAATCGTCGTGACTTTTGTTGACAGAGGATAATGATTTGAGCGATTCCATGGCAGGTTGGCTTTGAACGGGTTCACTTGTGATAATAGATATCAATGCCAATTGACACAATAAAAGCATGCAAACTACAAATCTTGCGTCGTAGGTAATAGCCATCGCTATAGAAATATTCAATTTACCCGAAGTAAATCGCGCTACTTTATAAGTCGGCAACAAAAAGATGACTATGGTGAGTTCCCCGTGTTTAGCGCCCATTTGTAGTTTGCGCGTGGTGTCAAAATTATAATCACTTTGACAGAATTTTCTCAATCACCAAAGAACTCGTGTGAAAAATAAAGACGGCAATAATTCTAATGAGACCCCTTTGCGTGAAGAAAAGCGTGAAAAAGCGTGAAAAAACCCTTATTTTATTATATATTAATTTCTACCGATATATTATTCACGGTGTTCATCATTTCATCCGTATTATTAATAAACATTATGTTTCTTACTTGTATTGAAAATTTCATAATTAAGCTTAGGATGTTCTGTTTTACAGATATTTCTTAATTTTGATGGTGCTCTTTTGTTTTAGGGTGTCCTTTATAGTAAAAAAAAAATCGTGTGAAAAAATGGAGACGACAAAATTTTATAATAGACCCCTCAGCGTGAAGAAAACCTTGAAAAAACGCTTATTTTATTCTATATTTATTTGAACCGATATATCATTCACGGTGCTCATCCGTAATATTAATAAACATTATGTTTCTTAGGCTACTTGTATTGAAAATGTCATAAGGAGTAAGCCGCCTAATTAATACAACATGACGTACCTGGTTGTTTACATAGTACCTGGTACAGTGGTACACCATATGTTGTATTATTGCGTTATTACCTTTGGCTGATTATTGCGTTTAGATTTCTATTTTTAGCCCCGCTTACCAACTGACACCGGTGAAGCAAACTCAACACTAATAGGACAGGATGAAATCGGTTATAACTGGATGAACTTCTACTACCAGGTAAATATTAACTATGGAACTTAGAGGTAAACATTAATAAATAAACTAGTCAAAATGTTTGATAGGACTACTGTTTGGATAAAATTTTCCTTTTCTCTATAGTCTATACAGTGATTACTGCTTCTAGCTGCAAAGAGCAATTGGTCCAGACCTATGTTAGAATCAAAATGAAGTTAAATTCTGGTACATCTATAGAAACAGTGGTGACGGAATTATCTATGATATTCTATGATCTTCTGCATGAGCTAGAAAAGGCTCAAAAGTCAAAACACAATGAAATAAAAATAATTTTGTACCAAAATAAAAACAAGTGGAAAAATGATGTAAATAAAGTGAAAATGAAGTACAATTAATATTGCAACACCTTTATTTTATTTTCAATCATAACTACAACTTTTTGGTCCATAAGTCTAAGGGTTAGATGTATACACAAGAACACAAGGAAGATTAGATACTTGCTACTGCTTTTTGAGCAGCATCATCAAGATCACTTGCACTTTGAATTGGAAGCCCAGAATCTTTAAGGATCTGCTTAGCTGCGTCAACATTGGTCCCTGTGATACAAATTTGTTGAGATATTATTAAGTAAAAAAAATATTGTTATCAACAAGTTTACCCTCAAGTCTAACAATGAGCGGAACTTTCAACTCAATGCGTTTACAAGCTCCGACAATTCCAGAAGCGATGGTTGCACAGTTGACAATACCTCCAAACACGTTTACAAGAATAGCTTTGACATTTTTGTCTGTAAAACAGAAAAAAAAAAAGTATTTATAGAGTTAACAAAGATAAAATAGAATTACAAATGTGTACCAGAGGTGAGGATTTGGAATGCTTGAAGGACTTGTTGTTCTTGAACAGTGCCTCCAACATCAAGGAAGTTTGCAGGAGAAGCTCCATAAAGTTGGATAATGTCCATCGTCGCCATGGCGAGCCCAGCTCCATTAACTGTTATCCGTTCCCGAAAGGATTACATAGAAAGATGACAGCATGATAGCGGTAAAGAAGAAAGCAAATGTTGGTTTGTATATTTTTCTACAACTTACCCAAGCAACCAATATTTCCATCCATTCCTATATAGTTTAGGTTATATTTATTGGCTTCTACTTCCCTAGGATCACATTCCGTTGTGTCCTCCATGTTAAAGATTTCTTGTTGGCGAAACTTTGCATTGTCGTCGAATCCGATTTTCGCATCCACACTCACTACTTCCCCTTGCGGAGTTTCAACGAAAGGATTGATTTCAACTTGTACGGCGTCTACCTACAATAGAAAACAAAAATTGCGTTATTATTCCAAACCTTTTGAAATGATTACATGTATATTAATACTTTGAGAAACATTTCCCACAAGTTTTTGATCTCCTGGGCAGCTTTCTTTTTCAAATCTCCTTTGAAAAGAAGAAATTCTGCAAGGTTATTTGCCATTTCATCAGTTACTCCCTCAAAAATATCAACTGGCAGAGTCTTGATCAATTCAGGAGTTTTGTGGGCCACATCTTCAATGTCCATACCTCCAGCTGGACTTGCAATGATGACTGGTCCATTGTATTCTCTGTAATTGAAAAAACACAAATGTTAATCATGTTGATTACTTAGAAAATCTATATTACATTTACCTGTCCATTAGAATGCAAAGATAGGTTTCTCTTAAAATATCAACTGATTCTGCTACCATCACATGATTCACAGGAATGCCGTCTTTTGGTGTCTGTTTGGTAATGAGCCTTTTGTGCAACATTTCACCAACAAGACTTTTAGCTTTAACTGGACTGAAGAAATTCACACAAATTAGGTTAGATAAGTGCTAAGAAATCTTTGAATTTTGAATTACTCTTTAGTAAGGTGAACACCTCCTTTAAAGCCTGAATCAAAGACACCTAAGCCACGTCCTCCAGCCAATATTTGTGCCTTAACAACATACTCTCCAGGATCTTAATATAAAATTACATATTTACAATGTTTTATAATTTTTCAACTATGTTCAAGAAATTTCAACTTACTAAGTTTTGACAGGGAGTTGGTGTCATCAATTTTGTCTGCAACTATGAACTTTTGCACTGTCACATTGTACTTCTCCAAAAGAGATTTGCTTTGATATTCAAGCAAGTTCAAGTGCCTCACTGACTGAATATTCCATTTCTAAATGTTGGAAGAGAACCAGAATGATTCACAAGTGAAAACAATCATAACAAATCTAGAATTTGATATATACAGTATTGGGAGGGGAAAATTGGACTTACGGTGTGCACATGTTTTCCCAAACGTAAAACATTCCTGATATTAGAAATTTGAAATGCCATAGCGTATGTTACTTAATTCCTGAGGACGAACGTGTAAAAAAATTAAGGGAACGTGGACGGTTGGAATACAAATATCTGACTGCAGTCAACTCGATTGGCGGCAGCAGACGATTCTTCATCAATTTGACAAATGAGGTTTTAGTGTTCGTGCTTGGCAGGTGAATTAATGATTCGACCTAACGCAACCTTGTAAATGTAATAAGATATAGTCCCTAGTTTAAAAAATTTATGCAATTCTTGTGAATGAACTTTGTTCAGAATACATAAGTCTTACCCATAATAGTTTAGTGTTATTATGAAAAGCGGTATACTTTCCTAGTTAAATAAAATTGCGCAGATTTCAGTAGTTTTCTTTCTTTTCCACTAGAGAGCACTGTAGGATTGTTTGAATGATAAGAGAACCAAACACATTTAGAAAATAAATTACAAAGAACTTTTGAGTTGATAAAACTTAATCCGTTTAGATCACGATAAAATTTTACGTGGCATAGCTCTTTGGTGGTGAACGACAATATCACAAGGCAATTATATTGTGTTATTGGATTTATTTCCCCCCCCCCCTGTCGCTTGGATAAAAAAATTAGATTGCCCATTCTTCGCCATTTTATCCGTTTTGTGAGTTGCGACTCGTGAGAACTTATTGCCGGAGGTAAAAAATAAAAAATAAAGTTCCTCTACCCACTCCCACTCATATACTATTTTATGAGTTAACCGGTTATATGTAAAAGTTAGTGCTCCACAAATAGAAATAAAAGTTGCTTCTTCTCAATCTCAGTTTGGCGATTGATGGCGACTATTAATACGAACCGTATATATCAACGGAGCGGAATGCGGAATATGTGCCCTATATATGCCTATTGCGGATGAATGTAATGAAACAAAGAAAAACATTTCTCTTCTATCTACGGTATACACACAGAGGAAATACGGGAATCATAAGATCTTAGCGAATGATTTCCCAATTTAAGCAGTTAGGATTAATCGTCAGAATAAATATAGAAGCTCTTGACTCGCTATATATACAGTTGCACAAAGATTATCTATATGATCAGAACAGAACAAAAGAATTGTCAATTAGCCCAGTTGCCGTTATGCCACTCTACAGAGTATGCGCGTTGCATTGAATTCGAATTCAATCAAATCGATTTTCTTTGTGAATATTCAAGTCGTCGCCCACATTACAATGAATAGATGACAATATAAAAATAAGCATAAATCAACATCAGTCATTATGTAAAATAGAAATACAATACCTTTTAAGACTGCTCCGGAGATGACTCTCTAAAAACAATATCAATTGATTCACAAAACATTGGGAGACGCACAATAATGCCGCCATCCAAATGCCATTCTTGAGTGTCTAGTGCTCTGTATCCCATTACTTATAAGAGCTACGTATCGGAGATCGGACGCCTTCAAAATTCGCAATCAACATTCCTAATTACGTATAGTGCATGCCTGAAATTTATAGACTGAGGAAATTCGGTGTCGGTTTACGACATTAGACTTTAACATAACCGGCTGTGTGTTCTTGTATTCAACATGCTTCAGAGCTAATTATGGATTCTAAGCAAATAAGCGAACGTCTATATGGTAATTGGACGCAGCATCTAAACTCAAACACATCTGAGAGATATAGAAGCTCAGAGTTGTTTTTGCATTGTCAAATAGATCAGAGAACATTGTCCATTTGTTTTGTTTGTTTGTTTTTTCGCAAAAAGAAATTTCGGGACTGGTCTTATCTTTTGATATGCTGGTTGAGTCGTGTGCATTCCATCAGCCTATATACTTAACTGTATTGTACTATTTGGTAGTACATATACGTAGTCAAATCTCAGGAAGAATATAGCGTATAAATATATACAGTTTCATTATGAGCATCGTCTAGGGAACTATATGCAGTCAGCACGCGCTATAACGCTGTTCATTTTCGTGAAGAATGAAAAGTAATCTACAGCACGCTATGTAGGAACTTCTATGGAAAAGAGGAAATGAACGATCTGCGGGTGTCGTGATATTATTGTAATAATATAGTGTAATATACAATTGTTGAGTACCCGATTGGACTTGGTTAAAGTGTGCGGCCGTCCGTGTAAAAATAGAAAAGATTTCAGTCTGAAGCAAAGAAGCAACATCACTGAAAAATGCAGCCGATCGATTGAAACCATCGCAATAGTCGCGGTTGTGTGTGCACAAATGTCTTCTTACATTATATTTCCTCGAGCGCATTTATCAACTGTGTCGTTTGAATACATTTGAATTCCAAGAAGAAGAAGGGAACTCTCTTTCCTATAGCCTACCATCAGCCGTGAATATTCGTCTATATATATTAGTAGGCCTATAAAGAAATCTGAACGCTCTAATTCTACGTATAAAATACTTATTTATAAGAAGTTTCCCGCAGAACAACAGCAGGTCACGCATACAATATGGAGAGAAGTGCTGCCAAGTTGTCACGATTTTTTACGACACTGTTTTTGTATTTAATGATCCGAGTCGATGATCCTGCTGGCGATAATATTTAGCGCCAACTATCGTCTTTTTGGCAAAGCATTTTTTCCGTTATTGGCTGTTGTTGGCAATTAGAAACCGAGGAGTGATGTTCAGGAATTTTAAATAACACTTGATGAAAATAGATTGTTATGATATATACCTTTTGAAAAATGGAAGTTGCGCAATAAGAAAATGCAAAATAGTTTCAAAAAAGTAAAAAAAAAAAGATTTCGTCGCGTCGTCTAAAAATTTTTTCAAGTCTATCTCTCAAATTGAAATCTAGTGGCTTATTGGTAGGATGTCTTCTCCTATATCCCAGAATAGAAACATCTTTTTTCTAAGACCCGGTGATGTGTATAGTTTGCTGGCGCCGGGAGAGTTGTCGTCTCCACTTATAAAATATAAAAAGACAACAAATTCTCTCCTTTTCTCTCTTTTGTTGACTATTTTTTGTTTTGTTTCAGTCAAGCACGCAGGACTGGCGACAAGCTTCAGGCGACAGCGCTCAAAATTGGACGTCTACTGGCTACGTCCAACACAAGAGCGCAGGTTGTCCTGCTGTGTGTTTCGTTGAACTATATGCAGCTGTTTTATATTAGATGAGGCTATTACTTCCCGCAAACGATAATAAACCGACAGAGACTTGAAGATTGTTCCTCAACCAGCATATATAGTTATTTCCGTTTGTTTTTAGGTGTATACATCTCTGACGCAGCGTGCGATATGAAAATATGATGAAGTCGACCGAATGAGTTTGTAAACCAAAAGGATTATATAGGCGAGTATTATATATAATCTCGTGCTGCAATGTCCAGCACAGTCACATGCAAAAGAATTGGACCCGCCAAGGATCTATGAAATTGTATTACGTATACAAGAGCTAATGAACACAAAACATTTCCTCGTCCTATATACCGACAGCAGAATTTTGAATTTCGCTAAGTTAAACTCGGATTTTTACTCTTGACCTTGCCAACGCGTTGAGACTATGCGGATGTTAAATTGACTATAAGACATGTTGAATTGTGTACGTTAATATTGTGATACCATCTTTTGATATTTACAATGTCTTTGCTTTGGTATCTATACAATTTTATTTTCGTTGCATAAGATAAAAGAAGGGAAAAGATTTTTTTTTTGTCTATACAACGTTCCATGTAAGTTTGCGTCCGGTCTGGAAAGCGCCGGCGCGCGTTTCCGTCAGAAAATACAGCTTCTTCTATATATATTTTTTTTTTTATTATTTAGTAAGCGGGAAAGCGTCATCACTGGGAAAGGCTTATGTACAACCTGCTTCGCTAGTAGTAAGGATTGTAGTGTGCCGAATGAACACCAAGTTGGAAGTTCCATATCCTTCTTGTTTGGCTCTTGGCCAATCTACGTTTAGTATATTTATATTTCAAGCAACATCCAACACAACAACACAAAGAAATCATTTCGAGACAACTTTAAATACTGTGAAGTTTCAAATCAAACTATCAATCGCGCCCCCTCATTTTTAAATTTATTTGTTTCTGGTGTTATTATATCAGTGGTCGTGGGAAGAAAATTGCTCATGATAATTCATCAACTGATTAATCAAATAGCGCTCAACTCAGGTAAGAATATATATGGTCAACTTTTTCCCGTGATTCCTTTTTTTAAGGATTATACTACACAATATTTTCTTTTGATATTGATGAAAATGTTGCTGTGAGATCTGGGATTTTCTCTGACGCAACATTGCACACAAAATGAGATCCTTTTTTTTCGGTCAGAAATAGCGGAGGATTGAAAAAGATATTGCCATAGTATCTCTAATCTCTTCTATAAGCTGCGTTATGCTGGGCGCAGACGAACGCCATGAAGTAGTTTCCTTTTTTTCCGCTTCTTTTTCTGCAACACTTTAAGGATCGCATCGCTGTCTGATAAATTTCTAGTTAATCTGTTTTCAAGTTAGTAGGTGGGTGTACTGTACTGTGAGCTGTGCTGTGTGAATGAAATATTTCTCGCCATCGTCATTGCCAAGCCGTTGATCCGTGGCTGCTGGGCCCAATCAACACGTCATATATACAACGTTGTCCCCCTACCAGCAACCCAGCGTGAGAGATATAGAGTTAGATTGATGTCAAATCAGAGCATTTGCTATACTGGTCGCACAGCTGCTGCTGCAACACATAAAACCCAATTAGAGGAAAACATCAGGCGCGTATAGCAATGACGAGAGAAAAGAATTTGAAGAAGAAAAATACCATCACCACTCCCGCAAATGAGAAGTTTTGATGCGTTTGTCACACGAGATGTGGATGGAAATAAAAGAGCGTGCCTTTAATTTTCATCAGTTGATGCGGCCGGCTGATTGAATTGCGTATTCAATTGATTTTTAAATAAAAAAATACAGTATGTATAAAAATCCTTTCAGGGTTCTCAATAATCACGTTTGATACGATGACTTATACATATCAAATTTCTTCACTACCAAGGTAATATCGAGTTTCGTGACAGATAAGATTCCCGACTGGACATTGTGTACAGGACGGTAGTTATAGGTTTTGTATAGTGGCTGCTGATATGACTGGTGGAAGGGTAAAGAAAAAATTCCCTCGCGACTAATGTGATCCGCCGTTCCCTCAAGACTTGTTTCCCAAACAATCAAAACCTTTTCTTTTGTTATTTGCTTTCGTCACCATGGATCCTGAAAAACCATAGAAGATGATATAAGATGGCCGCCGATTCTCTTTAATGGCAGCCAATATAATTAATTGTGGTTTTAATTTTTGGCACAAGATTATTGATTTTTTCAAATAAATATAACGTACAAGCCAGAAAAAAAGAATGTGAACCAATCAGAAAATGTCACGTTGACAGTCGACAGAGGAAGGGGTCAGTTTGAATTGATTGACAAAAAAAAAAGGTGATTGATCGCATCTCGCAAAGATCCTGGAAATGAAGGGATCTTTTATTTGTTGGCAACCGAGCGTCGTCAGGTGTTAAATGAACCGCATTTGTCTCTACTTGACAGTCCACAAGTAAAAGTCATTTACAGTAAGCCCCGCAGCTTAATAAATGACATGGCCAGCTCCAATAAGTCCAGTCAATCAGGATCGTTGTCAAAATGCGGATCTTATCCCATTCATCAACGGCTTAAATCATTAAGTGAAACACAGTGAAATACGATGCTCATTTATAGAGTGAAAAGTTGCTAAATAGTATAAATAATAATTTGAAAGAAGATCACATTGAAGTGAATTTTTAAGATTCTTCTTTCGTTTCGTTCTGAGAAATTGTCACAAAGGTTTTAAACAAAAGATCGAGTTCAGTAAATATCCAATCTATTAGTATATCAGAAAGTTTAGACGTCTGTTGCTGAGGATTTCGATAGTATAAGAACTTTGATTCTAGTGTAACACAGCAAAGTAACACTAATAAATAGAAATGTAGAGAATAAGGGACAAACTTTGATTTCTTTTTCGTATCCTCAGCATATAGTCGCTAAAAAGTCATATACAGAAAAAAATAAAGTTGTACGTCCAATCATATGGGAACGTGATCTATGTGTACACACGCTGAGCGTCTAAATAAATATGCGCGGTCGTCGTATACATGAAATTGATTCAAATATTATAGTCATATTTTGTTCTGCGCATTATTCATCATCCTGTCAATTGATAATTTAATCCGCAAATACCTCACGATCACCTATGAGGCGGATTTAGCTCAATTCACGCTAGATTACATTGACTGTTTGAACTCTTTATCACGATGTGATTGGATCAACTCGCATCACCCAAAAAAAGGAATAAAAAGCTTATTTTTTTTCCTCATCGTCATTCACTATATACGCGTTTATCTGTGTAAAATAGTTGCCTGCACATACACAATACAATCAAGCGGTATATACAAGAATTATTGCTTCGGTCGACGAAAAAAAAAAACGGAGAAGCTGCTGCTGCCGCTGGATCAATAAAGCCATGGCTTCCGCGTCACTCTGCTTCTTCATATATGTACAGCGTTCAACTGACGAGCTTATATATATATTGATCAATGAGAACAAATACATAGAAGCTTATATTATTATTATTATCCGTGGCGACGATGTGAATTTCACCGTCTGAAATCGGATAGTATAGTATGTGTGTATAACATGTTGGCTGGGTAATTAAATATGACACCAACGAGTCAAATGAATTCATCCTTAATAGTGAAATTTATTATTCTGTGGCTCTTTATATTATTATCCGGTATAGGTGCGCAAAGGTTACAATTTGAATTAAATTCAAATGAATGGAGAAAAAAGCTTTCAGCGAAAGACTTTGAACTTTTCAAACCTGATGTATATACTCAAACAAATCCTAAAAGACGACCCGTCTCGTTTTTATACAATGATTTCATATTGCGCGTGCTAATGTGTCGCGGTCTCTGAATGTAATCAATCGTCTTATTGATTTTTTTGCTAATGGAATTACCAGTGATGAATTGCTCGACAGCTACCAGCAGCTAAAATCGTGCCAGAAATCTCAGTATCTTTATAGAAAATCCCAAATGCTCTGCCAAATATATGGAGGATAAAAAAAAAACGTCGTCATTCCCGCGGGACACGATCGACGAAAATTGAAAACTTCCCCTTCGAATCGGTTGATTTGATATCGCTTTTGCCATTAGTGAATAATCTCGCGTCAAGTTCTCTCCTGCATAACTATTAGATTATTGCCATATATTGAGCGTGATGCCATCAACTGGCAGCGGAAATGGTTCGTATTTCGCCTTTGGCTGTTGATGATCTCGAATGATGTCGACCATAGACCATTATTACTATATATATGTGAATATCTTTTTTTCCTGACACATCTGGAATAGATTTCTTAAAAAAGATGTGAAATATTGATATTCGCCATCGTACCTCCTCCTATTCTTTCCCTTTTGCCAAGTTGTTCGTATGTATATCATAATGGTTGGCCTTCTTCAACTTCCCCGAAAAAAAAAAAAAATTATTTTCTTTTTCTGGTTTCTTTATTATATAAATCCGTTCGCTCAACGAGATAGATATTATGTCTTTTTGTACAAGAGAGCAGAGAAATGCATATCGTCTCTGCTGCGATGGACCATGTCCGTATAAAAGATATGGGGGTGACTCATTGCCCCGTTGTCTTGACCCGTCAGATGCTCTCACAAGTCTTCATCATTCACGCATCAATTAATCATCGAGCCAATTGAATAGTTGCCGCGCCTCTCACTACTCTATAGTTTGTGCAAACAAAAAAGGAATGGCATCGCCCCCACTGCGATTTATCTCATCGTGTGTCAGTTTTGTCTCCCCGCGGTTTTCATAATGACTATAACGTAGCAGCAGCAGCCGCCGATATATTAATGATGCCGATATGTGTGTTCTTTGTTGTTTATGCATCCAGTTAAAAAGAGACTTTGTTGTTGTATATTAACATTATTTGCTTTTATCCTCTTTTTGCGTGGTGGTTAGATCAACATTTGAGATCATTATTATTATAAGAGTCCTATACGCTCTTTTATTCATATCCAGTCTTGAAGTAATGATACACAAAATGGGAAAATATCTCCGGTCTTTTTAATGGAACATCGTCTACTATAGTATAGCAGTCAAAAACACGCATATTAATAACAATCGATTTTATATTTGTATAATCGAAATTCTGGTTTAGCTAGCCAGCGAGCTATTATGACTAATGACATGTTTATGATTTTTTGCGCTCTTGTTTAATATTTGAAAAGAAATAACTGGAATGCATATTTGTAAATTATTGATGTGTTATATACTTTTTTAAATAACTGACGATCTATTACTCTGTAATTTCACACACGTGTGACGAGAGAGCGTCGCTATAAAAAACCCACCATCGTCCCCTCCTTTTTGGCTTTTGAAGTGTTATTGCGTTGGGTGCGGCTATTTGTAGAGCACATCAGTCTAGCAACTTTTTCTCTTTTTGAATAACGCACGAAAAAGTTACAAGTCTTTTTTCTTCTTCTTTGGTGGCTGCTGCTGGACAGTACTCAACTATTTATTTGTTCAAATAGTGTTTGAGTCATCGGATTTGGGGGACGTCACGAACATATTTCGCTCATCCGTTCGTCCATTCCCGCGGTATATAGAGAGTACATCCCCCTTTCCAAGGACTTTCCAAAGACACATCTATATATTCTTGTCATGCAGCTTGTTACTATATATTATTCACAATAGAAGCAAAAAGAGTTGGCATTTTTTTGGGGGAAAAATGTTTAACCCAACTCGAAAACAGCAGCAGCACTCGATGGAAATTGAATTTCTATTTAACTATGGGTTTCTTTGTGGAGGTGGAAGATTGTACTTTTTTCATAACTTTATACATGCAGAAGGACTCGGAGAACTTGTATAGAAAATCACTGAACATTGTGAGTTCAAAGTAAACAAACTGGCAAAAAATATGCTTTTCTTCAGCAACAATCCAAGTCTTTTGTATAGGTGATAAACTATAAGTTATTTAATCTATTATTTCAAGTTTTATATTTATTTTCATTTAATTGGGATGAATAATTCTTCTAACTGTACACAGCACGTTGTTATAGTGATTTTCAAACCCAGCAACAGGCTTGTATATATTTTATTAAGAAATATTTATAGAAATGAGAATCACAGAATGACGTGGTTTGCTGTCTCAAAACGCAGCATCAGCTCAGTATACTTGAGGGAAATGATGTATTCAGTCTGAAATTTTTTTCCTATCAACTAACATTATGTATACTATAATATAGTAAATAAAGTAAACCGGCAGAAGTCATTGTATGAGGGTTCGCCATTATTATACTGGATGAGTTGACCCAAAATCGTATATGCCCTACTCATCCAAACCCCTTTTTCTCTCTTTCTGTTTGTTGTTGTCAGATTGTCTGACATAAAGGCCCAATTATATCCGGTAACAATGCGACAATGTCTTGAATATAAAGAAGACTAAATAAATAACATCATGAATGACGCCGCGAAAATAATTGTGCGCCAGCATCAAACCGAAAATAAAATTTTAATATTCCTACATGGAATATCGATATATATAATAGGATATATTATGATGTGGGATGTGGGTAAAACATATTGTGACTTATAGCGAACGTTGTGCGATCCGTTGCGCATTCGTATATTAATTCCGCGTGACGTTATGTAATTTGTTGGGTTTTTGAATGGCGCTCTTTAGAATTCTTTTTGTCCTATTGATTTCCCCCGTATGCTTTTCTTGAAAAGCTTTGATCTTTTGAAAATATAATTGTAATAATGCCACAAAAATTTAAAAATTAAAAAAAAAAATTCACTAATTATATGAATTGATGAATAAGTTGACATGATATCAAAGACTGAAAAATTCAAACATCGACACACAGGTATTTTTTAATATAAAAGGATATTTCAATTTGGGTGTGTATCTAATGTATACATATATATTCCAACAGGTCGCCCTATTGAAATGATATGTATATAGTATACCATCTAATTACGTAGAAATTGATTAAATAAAAATGCAAAGACGAAACTAACAAGAGCATTGAGTCTCTACAACACACCGTCTGATTAAAGCCGATTCCCATGCACACACAAAAGGAGGAGCTTTTAAAATTATATAATAATTAATGAGATTTCATTTTCTCTTTTCTCAATACATTATTAATCTGATACTATTGGTTAATTTGCATTTTTTTTTAAAACATCTTCATATAAAGGCGGACCTTTCAACATGAAAGGTTTCTGCCTGTATAGTTACATAGTACTATACGACCGCACGTCCCTTTGAAACGTGTATAGAAGACGGACGTATAGCGTCCAGCAGACAAGAAATGAATCTTATTATTCGTTGGTTCTGACAGAACAATCTATAGCAGAGAAGAGGCGATGACAGGAAAACCGAAAAAAGAACTCTGCTTGATTATACTCCCATTTCTATATATTATCAAATGACTACATCTATATGCGCATTCACATAAATAATGGCGTCCAGTCTGCAGTACAGTGAATTTATCACAAACTAACCATCATCATCATATGGACGTCAGTCAGAAAATAGCTGCGGGGAAATAGTATATAATATACAAGTATATTAATAATTAAGGTTCTAACAATAGGTTTTCCATAATAAACAATGCGCTGCAGCAGAGCCATAGTATGAAGCTTTTGTGCTGTGTATTTGTCTAATAGAAAATGTAGGCCAAGCCGATGACGTAATGTATATAGACAACAGGAAAGTGAAACAACAATTGGATAATTTTAAACGTACCAACTCCTACGCCTCGAATTTCAACAAATTGAAAGGATCTGTCGACGAGTTTATTTTTGCTTAACGATCGTTCGTCCTTATTTCCCATCGCATTGCTTATAACGAAGGCTGCAACCTAGCGATAACTGAAATCCTGTTCAGCACACATAGGATACGGCGTCAAATATAATGTTGTGTTGTATTATAGACGGTTGTAACACGCTGTGCTCTACACACAAAATACATGGACTTGCTTCCGACTTTTTTGATAGCGCCTATTTACTGCTCTCTCTTGCGGTTGAATGATTTTAATGCTGTCTACTTTTTAGAGAGCTTCTCTTTTCTAGGTTTCACTGCAACTGATCGATTAGACAGAAAAGAGACCTTTGCCTAATGTTATAATCGATCACCATTTTGGCATGTAACTATATAATAGAAAAAACTTCCTGGCTGAAAATGAATCGCCAATTTTCAAAAGTTGACACTCTTTTTTGTTTCTATATATATTTCGCGCATTATATAAAAGAGCGATGTCGGAGTTATTACATAAAACAAAGAGAGTGCTACAAGCTATTTCGTCTTTTGATTGCTATAATATAATATTCTTATACAAGAATCAACTTCAACATTCTTTCTGTTATATTATGTTAGTAACCTAGCTACATATCGATCGAATACATCATTCTTACACAGCGTGAACGTTGGATATATGCGGCTGCTGTGACCGACACATCAGCACACAGTTCTCGATATACTTTTATACATGAGCACTATATATAGGCCTATATAGAGAAGTTCTCTGATGTCGACAGGATCTAATAATATAGACGCCGCGTAGATGACTGGAAACATGAAAGTATAACGGCCATGTTATATGCCAACCCTTGAGAGTCATTCAACAGTCTCTCTGTCTATAGTGCTCCCAGCATCAGCAGCAACTGATGATGGATTTATAGCCTCTTCCCCCATAGCTCTTTCTTTTCATTGACAACTATTGTACACACATACACACACTAAATTGCTGTACTGCGTGTAGTAGCAATAAATATTCCATTGTGCCAGCAACACATATCCAATAACATGTATTTAGCTCGGCATATAGCTTATCATTATTGGCTACTTGTCGTCTCGGACATTTCACGTATTGAATATGTTGATGGATATCTCCATATTGAATGCGTAATTTAATAATTTCTGTTTGTTTATAGTCCCCATTATTAAAGAATACGTTGCAAACTTTACTATTACAAGAAAAATTTCGCATATCATGTCGGTGTCCAATAATAACTCGCGGCAGCAGCTCATAAAAATGTCGAAAATTATTGAATTACCACGAGCATTTGATTCGATTTTTCAATTTTCAATTTGCCTAAGTTATCTCGGTTGATGTTACTCTTTTATATATAGGAGCTCAGTATAATAAGTCACACAATTACATATTCATTCATTAGAGTGCAGTATTGTTGTATAATATCATCGCTGCTGCTGCTGCTGCTAAAGTTTGTCTATAAACATCAACTAATATAATCAGTCGGAATTGCGGATACATCACGAAACTGTCTGCGACTATTATTCACGCCATTAATACGAGAGAAACAAGTCTATACGTTTGATTTAACACACGCATGTTTCGTCTTTTATTCCTTTGACGCGTAGCGCAGCAATTCTTATAACAAGTCCATTCTGATGGCATTCCTTTTCTTTCGCATCGTTTTGATGATGATCTCGAAATGTTACTGCGCTAGCGCAAAGATATAGGGACAGATGACTTGCTGGGTATATCTCTCTCAAGTGTATAAGAGTCGTGTCATAGCCAGATATCGTTGATTTGACGCCCTTTGATTTTTATTTGTCTGATTGCGGCATCCCCTCAATGCTATAGAGCGTCGGCAGCTCTCTAAGTCATCGGCAACTTTTACGACTGCCGCTGCGTTGTAAACATCCAGCAGTCTGTGCTGCGCTCTTGTTTGAAAATACCAAATGATGAAGAGACGTCGTCGACAAAATGAGAATAGAATTCGTTTGATTGTTCAACGATCGTCAGAAAACCGCCCTTGAACAAAAAAGAGTTTTTTCTTCTATTCGGAGAAATCATCTGTGCGATAGGACGAGCTGGGCGACACTGATCTTTTGGCTTGGTTCGAATACATATATTTTATAGCTACGTGCCAGATGTCTTTACTTTTATACCGAAATGATTCGACATTCATTTTGAGGTACAATTTTGAGCTTGAAATTTGTCTGTTTTGTTTTGATATTTTAGAAAATACCATCACGTACACGTTTTATCGGATATACAGCAGGATGGATGAGTCGGCAATCAGTGTCAGCAGTGCTGAAATAACTTTGTTTCTTCAACTTGATGATCGTCACGACAACAACAGCAGCCTAGTTGAAGACTTGATTCCCAGTAATTCAACAGGATTGGCTGGCTTTTATCAGAGTTTTCCTTATTGTGTTTTGCCGAATGTTTCCAACATATCGGAGCCGGAGAAATCCTACTTCCCTTTGTTCGAGTTTGTCATCAGTTTGGTATTATTGGTCGTCGTGGCACTACCGGGACTTGTAGGGAATTTCATTTCCATTTTCATTCTCTCGCGACCCCAAATGAGAACTTCACTCAACGTCATTCTTATCGGTACGTTATTTTTTGGTTTTGATTGCCCATATAGTTATATAATAACTGTACACAAAAAATCATTTGGGGAACTATTATTTAGGTTTGGCGAGTTTTGATTCGATTCTATTGCTCACATCCATTTTGCTGTTTGTCGTCCCGTCAATTTACGCCTACAGTGGAGTGGGTGAGTTCTACTATCGACACATTCATCCGCTTATAACACCTTACACATTTGTCCTGGGCACAACAGCTCAGACGAGTTCCGGTAAATATAATATGACTCACTGACTATATAACCATCATTGTTCTTATTTATATTTCAAAAAAAAAAAGTTTACTTGACGCTTACCGTGACTGTGGAACGTTACATCGCCGTCTGTCATCCACTTCGGGCACGATCGTGGTGCACTTGCAAACGCGGCCGAATGGCTGTCGTCATTATTGGAATTTGTTCGCTATTCTACAATTTGCCTCGTTTCTTCGAAGTCGAACGCTGTTTGTACGTCGACAGCGAACTCGGTGAATCGTGGATAATGGTAATGATAGTCGCTCTTGGATATACATTTTCAAATAGACAGTAGCATTATATATAGTTAAGCTAATTATTTGATTGAATTAAAATGTTGCGCTTTTGTGTCTGTTTCAGCTCATCCCGTCGCCGCTTCGCAATGATAAAACGTACGTCACCTGGTACATTGTCTCTCTCTACTTTATCATCATGAATTTCGTCCCTTTCACGCTACTAGCAATCCTCAACGGAGCTATTTACAAACAGGTACATACAAAATTAACTCGACTTGAAATTCATCATTGCGTTTAGGTGTAATTATCATACACAAATAGGGTCCTATAATCTAATAGCTATTTAGAGTGTACATAATTAGAATATACACTTGTTGACGACTCGAGGGAGAGTTCAGAAATTCATCTGCTGTCTAATTCGTCTCAAAGATGACAGCTATAGCGCAGAAACATAAAATAGACAGAGTTACCAAAGTTACCAATTTAAAAAAATATACAGTGACGATTGTAATTTTATTTTTTTGTGCTGCTCAGGTACGCGAAGCCAATCGTGAACGTTCGTTGCTCACCAATTCCCAAAAGCGGGAAATCGGTTTAGCGACGATGTTACTCTGCGTAGTGGCCGTCTTTTTCATATTCAACATACTGGCAATGGTTGTCAACATTTTCGAAGTTGCTAATATCCTGGTGGACGAAATGACGCGAGTCAGTAATCTACTAGTCTCCGTGAATTCGTCCGTCAACTTTGTGATTTATTGCATCTTTGGTGACAAGTTTCAGCGTCTATTTCTACGTTACTTTTGCTATTGCTATTGCTGCTGCAGAAGAAGAAGACCAGTTTCCGGTAATATATTTCAACAACCATAGACATATTTTCTTATTCTATATCAACTGAATGTGTAGTCAGATTTATGTTTATGTTAAAATGTTGTACATCGAAACTTTTTTGTTATATTATATAGGGAGAAGTTCGCCCGACAATCCGGACAATTCTGTTTCCATGGGAACCAATCCGGGAGATATTCATCGGGTTTCTACATTTTCAAATCGCTCTAATGTCACGCCAGGTTAGTACTCTATAAGCTTTATATTTAAATAGATGTTCAATTTCTTAGATTTAAATATTAAAAAAAAAAAATTTAGATGTAAATCAAACTGTACAGCAGTTCTCAAATAAATTCAAATAAGATGTGTATGGAAAATAATAATATTGATCTGTCGTCGTATTTGAACGGTGCAGTACACTTGTGCAAATTTTTGGCTCAATTCAAATGATTTTTCAGAAATGTGTTTATTAAAATTCGTATAGTAGAAGGATTCCAACATGGACGCTTGGATGGGATTCCCGGAACTCCAGCAAATTAGAAAGTGAAGGAGAAATAGAGAAGTGCATTTAGATTATATAAGGACTCGTCGTTGTAAAAGATGGGAGAGACGACTCTCTCAACATACATATAATAGCCAGCAGCAGGAGCAATTGGAAGAAGAGCTCAGCAGTCCCATGTGAAACTATTCAGTTGTATATAGTCAATAATCGAGTGGAGGTTCCAAACAAACAAAGCAGCTGCTACCCCAGCACACTTTTTTTTTTTTTAGCTAAAGATAAAACATCCGCTGGCAGAACGCTCCGCTTTGTTATCAAATCCAATAGGAATATAACACTTAAGAAAATAAAAAAAAGGAAGCCTATATACTATTGACTTGTTTGAAATTTATAGAAGTAATATAGCCTATACGGAAGAAGAAGACTTATTTATCGATAACAAGAAGGAAATTTCAAGTGCGTAGAAAGTACTAAACACGGATTATATTTAGTTATTTACGTACCATGCAGTCTCATTTTCATGTCGATTAATAATAGTGTATTCATTCGATATGCAGGGCGATTACTTTCTTTGCCTACGAGGCACACTGTTCGCTCAAATGGAAACATAAATGGATACATCTGCTCGACAAGCAGGGGAGGTATAAGTAGCATTAGCGTATCGCCAGCTTCACGTTCCGCATCGGACTGTTCCGGCCAGCTCTATCGCTCAGCAAACAGACATCAATCTCCTTCGCCTAGGCCAAGCATTCAATACGACAGGAACTCGTATCACAGCAGAGCCAAGCTATCATCCAACGCTTAAGCTTGAAATTATATTATTATTATAATTCGTCTTCTATTATATATCCTTTTTCCACGTTGAAATTCGAGCGAATATATTATACGATACAAAATGTATTACAACAAATTGGGATTCCACTTTGATTTATTTTTAGATATCGCCGGCCAAATAAAACATTTGACAAAGTATATATATACATGAAAATCATTGAAGATGCTTCTAAATATATATTGTAAAAAATAAATAAAAAGACAAATATATAACATTCATTCCATATGTGTATTGTATATATAGAGCATCGCACAAGCAATGACAAATACAATACTTATTATTATGAGATTCAAACGTATACGTTTGCCTGAACGTCTTCTTACCCATTTTTCAAGATTGTGTCTCTTCGCGGTCCAAGTAATATCAATTTCATGGGTCGTTTCGTTTGTTTGCATGTTATTCACATAGGAGAGGAACATCAGCGACGAATGAGTATAGTACTATAATATCTGCCTATATATAAACTCTATTGCTGTGTACAGCCTTCGCTCCCAGCACTCTGTGTGTCGTTTTGCTCCGTTAGCTTTGGGTGACGTTGCATCCTAAACGAATAAGACTGGCCGTCATATTATATGCCCTGTCCTTGCTTGTTTTTTTCGCAGTTTCATTTTTAAAAAAAATAAGTATTGCACCACACACACGCAGCACTTTTTGCTCGATTCTACTTTTTTTCCTTGGGAATAAGGATGAAACATATTTCATTTGATATCATAACTTTTTGTCTCTTTTCAAAAAGCGGTAAAGAACTTATTTGGTCGAACTAACGATTTCAAGGATGGTTTTCTATCAAAAGGCCGAAACTCGGCCAACTAGAAAAAAGTTTAGACTGGACTGAACGGCGGTGGTGTGGTCCACTTTCTCCTCGACGATCGATTTGTTCTTTTCCGATCATCAATTTCTCTTTTTTTTGTTATTTTTTAAAAATAAAAATTAATGTGCCATCACATTTGTAACCTTACACATACTGTGTGGCCTCGAGACGTTGTCCGCATGACCGTATACTTATATAAATTTAAAATCCCGGAGTATTAAAACTTAACTCGCTGAAAATTTGGTCTATCATTTGAAAATGTTTAATCGATTGTGTGATGCTGTGTGTGTGTACTGTTGAAAAAGATCAAAATTGTTTGACTCATTTGAAACGAGAAGATGCTTTTCAAGCGTAATATTGCGTGAAAGGCAAAAACTTTTACAATTTTCCAACTTTGTATAAATAACTGATGCGAAATGCTCAGCAGTAGCTCTCTATGTCATTTCGTATAAGTTGAAACATAAATAATAAACCAAATTACATTTGGGATGCGAAATCTTTTCTTATAGTATATTATGATTCCCATTTATTTTCTTCAAGCCAAATCAAATTATGTAAAACACAGTAATAAAATAATATGTGTGGATCCGTTTGCGGGTTCTGTATATAGAGCGGCTGTATAGAAAAAAAAATCGTCGTTGAGTGGACAAAATCTCTTATTCGCATAATGTTTGACTCTGTCGTCAATCAAATTGACAAGTACATCGATTGTTTTTATGGGTAATCTGAAAGCTATATTAATAACCAGCAATCCATACTGAACGGTTTTGATCATTATTTGCAGAACAATAAAACAATATCGAGGCTAATGTGTGTGTGTCGATCAAATAATCGACAACAGCGCCGGGTGGATTATTGCTGCAATCATTTGCAACAGCAATAGCTAAAGGAGGTTAACCAAGCCAAATGCAACAAAATTTATTACCCTTGCAATTGTAAACTCCACCCTGTTTTTTTTCCCCCCATAAAATAAAAAGTTAGAACTGTGAACTGAATCTATATCCACTTGCAAAGTGAGAGCTACCGTATATAAAGCCAAGAACTGGCTTCAATTCAACCAACAGTCTCTCTTTCGATTTCCAGACTAAAACAGTCGTGTTTCTCGAGTATACAGTCCAGCAGCTATGAATTCTTTCATTACGGTGAGTGCAGCACTATACAGCGTATAAAATAACATATATTCGTATGTCTAGATGCTGTATACAGTAAGCTCTCCTCTGTGTGTTTATTACAAATCAATAAAAGTATGAAATAAATTTACGGATTACATTCCAGTTGATTTTGCTGTCGGTTGCGGCCGTAGTTCTGACCGCGGCAGCTCCTCCAGCTTACGGGAAAAGTTATGGCGCTGTTCCAGGTATACAAGCCATATTGTCTGGCATGTACGATTTGTTCAGAAAGACATAATAATAGTTTTAAATCAAGACTAGAGAATGTCTAGTATTAAATGTTTTATTTATTTCTATTTTATGAATCAATTGACATCAGCTCTGCCGCCTTTCGGTGTAGCAGCGAAGCATCCTCGTTACGGATATGGAGGATATGGCGGTAACTACGGAAACAACGACTATGTCATCGCGCTAAGGTACTTATCCACACTAGGATGACTCTTTAACTGTCTAAATTTATACTACTGGCTTAAAAGAATAGTTTACTTTGAACTGATAAAAAGACTTTGAAAAGGAAGAAAGGGTTTCTTTTCTCTTTCATATATAAAGTGTAGTAACCATTTAAGGGGGGAATATTTATTGATCTAGCACAGTAGCTTTGCACTTTCCGTTCCGCCGGAGCGAGCAAAAATAACAAGAAAAATGTGAGGCCAAAATAAAACGTTTTATTGGCTAACACATTTTGTTCATTTCTTTGCATTATCCGTGGTAACTAAATCATTGAATGAAAAGAGAAAGAAAGAATGAATGCAATTGAACCACGCGCATGTTACACATGTTTTGAAAAGTCTTTTTTTTTTCATCGAAATTATTTGATATTATTATTGCAGGTACGAAAATCAAGTTCGCGATAATTCCGGAATTCAAACTTCTTACGCTTATGACGTTGATGGCCAAAAAGTTCAAGTAGCGCGTCTCGACCCAGTATATTATAACAAATACTAGAAAGCTATCTTGTAATGTACACATGTCATGAAAACCAACAACTACAGAATAATAAACAATCTCTTTTTTTATAACAAATTAATAATAAGATCATGTTCTGAAGAAAGACAAAACAAAATTATTTCACTGGTTTGATCGAGATTTTATCGGTAATCATTTTTTTCCCTTCGATTTCAAAGTTCAAAATTCGATAGAAAAAAAAGTTACTTTCAAAGTCAATCGCGGTGGCGCTGGTTAGATGTAGTCAAGCGTAGTATCACGTGATCAAATTCGACCTATCACTACTCTATTTTCATTTTTTGTTAAACGACAAAATCCGGGTAGTTAAGCAAATCTTAAGCGCTTGACTATTTAAATTTTTTAAAAATTCCGTTTCGTGTCACATTTAATACTAATCAAAACACATTTTGTGCAAAACCATATAAATTTTATATGATCGGGCCAAGACCTTGAGATAGAGTATTTCGGTCATAGGTGGCGCTGAAGTACATACTGCGGAAAATTTCGATGAACCAAAATTTTTAGTAGGACCCAGATTTATTACAAAGCAAAGGGCACGAGAGAGGGGAGTTCCGGAACTCCAGAAAACTTTAAGTCGAGGGGTGGGTAGTAGTAGCTTTTTTGAAGGAACGTCAACCTTTTTTTTAAAAAAGCTGCGAGGCCACAAAGTTAAAATGGTAGTGGATTTCTGTGATTATTTCTGGGTGAGTAACGAGTTTCTTAACGCATTGTTTAAGTCGTGCTTCTTTGCGACCGACGAACTGCCAGTAACCCAACAATGCAAATTGGGGAATGTCCTGTTGACGCTCTGTCGAGGCATAACCCGAGGCTTAAAAATTTCGGTCATTTATCTACCGAATGCAAAAGTGTGTTGAAGAATTTGGGGCGTGGATTTTGACCAATATTTCATTGTTTACAGGGAGAGAGGAACAGTGGGTTTGACGTGTTGTATCATAATATGAAGTATGGCCTCGTTGCTAGCAAAGAGTTGGCTGAATTCCTCAGAGAAAGGTATGCTTCACTTTTTTACTATTATCTGCGTCAGAATCTAATCAAAGGATACACTAGCTTTGTAAGACTCTTTGACACTTAATGATCAAATCATATTCCACATCATGTTTGGCATCAAACTTTGAAAACAAAGTATATTTATTTAGCTTTACCAATTATTATTCTTGTTATTTGTTTGTTTGTGTATACAAAAAGTTTGATTCTTAATTATTTTTTTGTTTTCCTTAGATCATCACTGGAGGAAACATATAGCAAACAGTTGGGTAAATTGGCCAAGCAGTGTGGCTCGTCAACCAGTATAGCAGCTGCAAATAGTGCCACCACTAACACAAATGGAGCTCCAAATGTCGGACCCCTGTGCACATTTACTCCATTGTGGCAATTACTTAAAACATCCTGTGAAAAAGTGGCTCAGCTTCAATTACAGATGGCTCAAAAGCTCAATGATATGGTTAAAGATGTTGGCAAATACAGTGATGAGCTAGCCAGGAAACACAAGGTTGTCAAGGAATCAGAAAGCAACACAGTTGAAGCTATTCAGGTACGCACAATTTATAAGAAGCCTCTAAAGTGTTTTAACCAGTTTTCCTTTTCTTCTTGTCCAGCTTTTGAATCAAACCAATGTGACCTTACAAAGATCAAAAGATGCTTATTTTCAACGTGGTGGAGAACTGACGAAACTACGCAGAGATAGCTCTACATCGAACAAGGATTTGGAACGTGCCGACGCCAAATTTCGCAAAGCTGCTGAAGAATACCGGAACTTAGTTGAAAAATACGCACAAATGCGGGAAGATTTCGAAAGAAAAATGACCGTTTCTTGCAGGGTAAATTTCATTCAGTCCCAACAGACATAGGCTCAACTATTTCTTAATCAATCTCTTTTCCTTTTGAAGCATTTTCAAGAAGTGGAAGAAGGTCATCTAAGTCAAATGCGAAATTTCCTCAACAGCTACGTCAACGTCTTGTGCAACAACTATGAAGCTATGGGACAGGTGAGACATATTAATGTCAAAACGAAGCTTTTATACTGCTTATAACTTGTTTTGTTTTTTTAATTGCAGGTCCACGTCGATCTTCGGCAGCAGTGGGATGACTTGAGTGTCGATCGACTTATGGACATGTTCGTCGTTTCTAAGATGACAGGCATGGAAAAGCCTTTACCTGTGGAGTTTGAAGAGTTCCCCTTGGACAGTGATCAACAACTGGGAGCAAATACTTCGAATCAGCTTCCCGATTACTTGGAAGAATGGACAGCGCCAACGTCTACTACGGGCAAAGTTCGAGAAGGTAGGGCCCTCGAATCAGTTATTCCTTATGGTTGGCTTGTTTATTATTATTATTATCATTTCTTTGTTTGTTGTTGTTCTCGCTGTTGTACGTGGATTTTTTTATTATTTTTGAGTGTTTACACAAAGTGGCTTTTTGTGCCGTCTTTGGAATCAAGCGCTGGGCATAGGCTAAGCGTCTGTTTTTAACAAAGCTGCCCGCCCGCCGCTTGATTCTTTAATTTTATGTGTTACCCCTTACGTGTTTGATCATACTGATGTTTCTTTCGGTGTCGGTGTGTGTGTGTGTGTGTCTCTGGCGCAAAACTCCATTGATATTTTGACAAACACACAAAAAACCATACAAAAATCGCAACCACCACATTCGAAAATTTAAAAAACAATCGAAAACAAAAAAGATGGAGGTGAGTCCAGGAAGAAGGTGTCAAACAAGAAGTCGTTCATCAGCAGCAGCAAGGAGGAGAAGAAGGAGAAACGAGGCAAACGAGACAGCGAAGAAGGTGGTCGAGTCGCCGGCAAACAGGGTTCCCGCCGGGCTACTTCTCTCTTGAACTTATTCACCTCCTCCTCCTCTTCCTCCCCAAATGCCCAGGGTAGGTTCCTCTCACTCACTCACTCTCTCTCTCTCTCTCTACTCTACTCTCTCACAGTCTTTTTTTTTCTATTTGCTCCTTTATATTTGTTTTCCAACAAGAAAGCATAAAAAAAAGAATTGACTGACACACGTTCCCCCTTTTCTCGTGAGCTCTCGCCGCGCCAATCAACAGAAACCTTATTTCTACATACACTGGCGCGACTAGCACCCATGCATATTACATATACAGCTTCTTTTTACTTTATATGCTCGCTCTTCTTCTTATATTCTTTTCCTCTTTTCTTTCACAATTGGTCAGGAAAGAAAAGGGAAAGAAAGAATCGCTCCTTTGCTCCCTTTTTGAATCTCGTAAGGGCTAGAAATATTTTTCCGTTTTACTCGGCAGTTTAAAAAAATGGGTTTCACGGATCTTTCGGCAAGTGGCAAGGTAAAAAAAAGAGTAATTTGACTGGTGTAGTAAATCTTGATTGTCCATCAGTAGACGACAATTGCCATAACAAGTTTGTTGCACGAGTCGATTAGAATTTCGTTTTTTGTCGAAACGAGTATTTTGTGTCTTGCTTAGCTGTTGTCACCTTGTCCCTTGTCCGATTTGATTACCTTCTTGTTTGTATTGATTTTTTGAATTTTATTCTTGATTCCGTCTCTTTATTGGAAGGGAATTTTGGGATTCTTTTGGTTTCTTTTTTTAAAAATCGCCAAACGTGGCGAGAGCAAATGAAAGAAGAGTGAACACTTGATGGGGTGTGTGTGTGTGTTGAGTGTATGCGGTGCAGGTGTGACTTTCTTCTTTTTTTTTAATTTTTTTTTATTGGACTTGATTCTTGAAAACAACAAACACCCCGGCATGTTTTGGCTGTGCGGTCGTATGTCTGCGGTTGTGTGTGTGTGTATGTTCTTGCAGGCAAGAGCAAGGTGAAGGCATCAGGCAAGGTTCGTCCGCTCAAGGGAGGAGGTGATTCGGCGGCCGAGGAACCGATGAGTCCATCTGTGGACGTGGTGAGCGTCGCCAGCGGGCGGGGCTTGGGCGGATCAGCTCCTGCAACGCCCACTGAGGCCGAGTCGGCCACCAACCAGTCAGCCACCGGATCCTGGAGCAGGAACTCTTTGCGGGGCTCGAAATGTAATTTTCTCCGACTCTTTCTTCTCTCCTCACCCATCTTGTTGTTTCACGCACCCACCAAACAAAAACAAAAAACACACACAAAAAATGCTCAGCTGTCTCTTATCCATCTTTTACGTGTCAGGCATGACGCACCTTGCACACTCTATATTTTCTGGTAGGAGAACGCGGACCACTCTCTTATTTCTTGTGGTATTGTCGAGTGGCAGCAAAGACGAGTGGATGTATTACTCAATACTGAATGGGAAATGTTAGTCAAAAGAATTCTAGGAATATTATTTTTTTAAATAGTCAATCAAAACGTAGGGGATTAATTAATTCCAGCAAATTTTGCATCCACTCGTATATGGCGCATTATATACACTTGAACACACGCGGAATGACGACTGGGATTTCGGGGTTTCAATCCGTGAAACAAAAATACCATCTGGAATTTGGTTTTGAGACACTTTTGGCACAACATTTTGCTTGGATTCTTTCTTTTTTTCGTATATGTAGAACGGCAAATTGCTTGCGGTGATTTCATTATTGGCTTGTTTAAACATGATTTACATTTGGATTGGCTTTTTTTCCCTTTTAACTGACTGATCCTTCTTCTGGTCTTTCTATCAAGTCAATGGCGAAGACGCTCTTTGCGGTTTTTCTTTCGTCTAATGCCTCCCACCTGCCCCTTTATCGATGTCTCAATCGTCTACGCTTCAAACGTCTCTCTTTCTTCTTGACATTCGGTTCTACTATCAATGTTGACGAATTTCTTTTACGTAGCTCGGCGGAACTCCCTCCCCTCCACCCTCTCCCAGCGACTCTACTCCTTTTTTTTTTTTTAAATTCAATTTTCTAAATCGTCATTAATTTAATTTTTTATTCATTCTTTATTGATTTATTGAGGCTGATCCGTTTGCCGCGTTCCTTATTCTTGTTCTATGTTTGCAGTCAACCAGCATTTCCGTTTTACACGTAGACGTGACATGATTGATGACGTCGTGTCCCAGTAATTAACGGGATCGTGTTGATGGTTCAAACAAATTTCAAAACTGACCAGCTAGTTCGTATATCCCTCTTGCTCTTCTGTACGCTCTTCTTGTCTGTCGGCCTAGGCAAACAAAAATTATAACTAATTCTGGAAGAGGAAAAGACGGATTCTTAAACGCCGATTCGGATGGGCACGGATCGAGAGAAAAATGGTGGATTTGTATAATCACATTTTAAATTTTAAGTACTTTGATTGAACAACACACATAAAAAAAGAAACCCTTTCTCCCCTTCATGCTTTATTTGTATTCATCCTTTTATCTTTACCGCCAATTTGAAATTCAGTTTTCATCCAGATTATTATTATAACTCGGAATGGGTGTGGTGTTGAGCTGCCTATTTTTTCTTAAAATATTTCCTTCGTGAATTATTTCTCTGTTGTTGTTGAATTTTTCTTAAAACAACCCAACAACTTCAGCTGTTTTAAAGTTCAACAACAACAACAACAACTGTTTCTAAATAAATCACAGACGAATCGCCTCCTCGCTCTTCCACATCGTCCTCCGCCAATACTTCCATCTCCGGATTGGGGATCGCTTCTTGGACTGCAGGTGAAACTTGCTCCCTCTATCTCTTTTTATTATTTCCCTTTTTTCTTTTTCAAACCAACAAACAAAAAATATTATTCAAAGGAAAAACAAAACAACACAAATGCTTTTGGTTTAATATTTCTACTCACTTATCTGTTTTTGTTTTTATTGATTTAATTTGTCTCTTTAAAAAAAAAGAAAAAGAAAAACATAAGAGTCTAAGAAAAATCATTTCTTGTATTCCTCTATCGTTTCAAAACGCATGCTCTCTCCTCCTAGTATTGGGAAGGAACTTTGGATTCTTTCGTTTTTATTATTATCATTACTTTGTAAATTTTATCCTTTTTTCATATTTTATTTTTCCTGCATAGCCATCAAATCCTGCTTTATATTGATTTATTATTTATTTTAAAAAAAAATTTTCTCTTTCTCGCTAGCTCTTGTTTTTCTTTTTGCGTTCTCGATGTCGTGTGAGTCGCATTCCGTCGTTGTTGTCATTATTCTTTATTTTCCTTCAAGTTTTATTTGCCTAGCATATTTAGATTCGCATCGATCCGGTAAGATCAATGAAAAAGAGTCAGAGAGGGGAGGGGGGTGGATTTCATTGAATGTTTCCGTGTTGTCGTTATTTATGGTTTTCTCTCCTCGTAAACAAAAACAAACCAAACAAACCAAATCGTATTTTTTTTTTCTTTGTGTAATTTTTTTTGTGTTGAGGTTTTGCTTTTATTTATTAAAACAAAAAATGATTTCCCATAGATGTTATTGTTGAGTTGTCAGTCGGGTTGGAAGGGGCGTAGAGAGATTGTGGTGGATGTCCCGCGTGACGAGAGGAGTCGTTGCCCTCATAATCGGAAGTGTGATGATGGGTTTTGATGTCTGATTCTTGTATTTTTTTTATTTTTGTCTATTTTTCCCCCTTCTGCCTATTCATCACTCATTTCGTTGTCATCGGTTGGTTGGTTGCTGCTGTGGTTGGCCCCCCCTCTTTTGTTTTCCTACTTGGAACGACTCATCATCGTCATCACTCTTTGTGGAATGCTTACCATCCGGCGAATGTCGACGTTGGCAGGGTTTTTGAAGAGCCGCCGCGACCGCAAAAAGGAAAAAGACAAGGACAAGAATAAGGTGTCGAAAAAGAAGCGCGATTCAGACGCATCCAGCATCAAAAGCGACGGTGAGCCCAATTTGACTGGCTCGATAACGGGAGTCGCCGTCTCAGGTGGAGGAGGCAATGTTTCCAGCAGCAACATCACTATTGGCGGTGTGGGCAGTAGTGGCAGTGGTCAAGATAGTGGCAGTTTTGTACGTGAAAAAGAGCGACGCGAAGACAAGGATGAAAGTCCGTTGTACTCTACTGGCGACACGGCATCCGACAGCGCCGTAAAAGTGGACGATGAAGGCTACACAATTCGACCGCGAGATGAAACGTGGAACGCAGAGAAAACAAGCGGTTTCTACTCAAGTTCCGACGCTGATTCGGGTAATTGAATTTATTTGTTTGTTTTTGTTTTTTTTTACATTTATAGAAACAACTAAACTTTCCAGACTGTTGCACTTTGAATGAAATTAACTGTTTATTGTCATCCACAGATGACGAGCCGGAGAGAAAATTGCATGTTGAAATCAAACCCATTGCCAACGGATCCAATTTGCCAAGTGCTACGGTTGATGAACTGAAAGCGACCATCGAGGGATTCAATATCAACACTTCCATGTTTAACACAGCCGTAATCATATTTTCTTTTAGAGTTTGCTAATTTTTCTTAACATTTCGCTAAACGATGTTTTATGTCTTCCAACAACAATCCACGTTAACGTTCTTAGACTCGAAAGAACACTTCCATGGATTCCTATTCGACATCTCAACTGAGTATGGGGTAAGAAAACGAGTTTAAAAGGAGAAAACAAACCAAACAAATATATTTCATTTTTGTGTTGTTCTCTTTGGGGGGTTTCACAGGAAATCGAGTAGCGATCTAGTCGGTCTTAACCTATTTCACAGTCCTACCCATTCCAATACATCCACTCCCACCGGTACTGTGGCTGCTGGATGCCAATCCTTTGGTTCCATGATGTCGCCCACTGGAACGGGTTCGCCCTCTAACCGCCATAATACGGCGACACCTGGTACTAAACAATTTCTCTGGACCCCATGATGACGTCAGGTTAATGATTTTGATTACATAGCAGCTTGTGCGGGTGAAGATCTGTTTGACGAAGTCGGTGAAATCGTTCCTGCATTGCCTCCTAAACAGGGAAGATTGCCAGCTCCTAACTCCCGAGGCAGCACGCCTACTCTTGGTAGTATCGCCGTCCCACGCCCGCCTTCTCGCAAAGGAATGGAGGTAAAAAAAGAAAGAAGAAAAAAAAGAAACAACAAAAGGAATTAAAAGCAGACTAGAAATAAGCTTAAATCTTGTCGACTGTCATGGTCGGAATAGACTTATGAAAGCTCCTAGTTGATCCTCTAGAAATGAGAGAAGAAGAAGACTGTTTGGTGCAGTATCACTGGATTAATCTTGCCTTTATATTTATTACAAAAAAATAGACCACTGCTCGTTTGGCGGCGGCCAGTCCTCTCACACTCCAGTCGTCACCGGCTCCTAGTGCCAACACATTTTCAGCTAATATGCCTCGAGCTGATTCCGTTCTGAGCCTCGACTTTAGATCTGGTGAGTGATTCATCGATGAAATAAAAAAGGGTTTCATCTTGTTATTTAAGTCTCTACCAAAATAATCTCATTTTCAGGTGTATCGACCTCGCCGACGTCACTGAGTCGACCAGGATCGAGATCGGCTGGGCCGTCACCGTTAACCGTCAGCATGCCTTCGACGGGAAGTGCGGGCGGTGTCGATAGTATCCCGCTTGCAGTTGCATTCCAAGAGGTTGTACACGCCTTGTTCCGCGGAACCGACGAGGCAAGGTAATGATGATTTATTTATTTTTTTTTTTTTTAAGTTACGTTCGTTTTATTAGCCATTTGAAATTACAACAACGATATGTCTGCAATTGACAGGTGCCAAGTCCGGATCAGCGGCGACATGATGCTCTCATTTCCAGCTGGTTTGGTCCAGTTGATCAATGCACAGCCTAATCACAACATACCGCCCATATCATTCCGAATTCGTAATTATCAAAATCTGGAGAACGTTGTTCCCAACAAGCAAGTGCTCAACATGTGAGTATTCTTAGTATCTCTCTTTGCCTTGAAAACTTTTGTTATAACTGATCCTCTAATCCTTTGTTCGTCGATTGTATTCTTCCTCAGGGAACAAGATCTGATGAGCGTCGAGCCAGTGTTCCATTTCAACATGCCACAGTTAACTTTGCTTCTCAAACGGCAAGCCGAACAAAATCCTTCGGCATCCTACTTCAATGTGGATATCCTCAAGGTATACAAACAAGAAAGAATTACATAGATACTACTTAAGAAAAAAGAGGAACTATATTCTCTGTCTATGACTCTCTCTTGACTTCAATTTTCAATGGGCCATTTTTAACTTGTGCATTACTGACGTCTCTTTTTTTTTGTCTGTGTGTGTGTACGTGCCTTTGGAAATGATTTAGTATCAAGTGAAAGCTCAGAGTGGCACAGGTTCTGCGCCGTTGCACTTGGTGGCCTATTGGAAGTGCGAGCCGTCACAAACGGACGTGCGGCTGGACTACAAGTTCAACGCCCACGCTCAAGCAACGCCGGCCCCGCTGCGCAATCTCATGATTTCTGTACCGATCGAAGGAGCCGTGACGTCGATGCAAGCCAAACCGCAAGGAGAATGGCAAGTTGAATTTTGTTGATTTTTTTGCCTTTTTGCCTTTTTGCCTTTTCTTCGTTCATCAACTGATTGAATTACGTTGATTTCTTTGTATCGAAACGTGCAGGATGGGAAATAGTAATCGTGCTCTGTGGAAGCTCCCGGAAATGTCGTTGGAGGCGGATGGTGCCAACATGGGTTCAATACGAGCCCGTTTCAACGTGAGCGGTAGTTCGGGTAGCCCGACGACAATCACGGCTCATTTCGGTTGCGACGGATCAACCATGTCTGGCGCTGAAATGGATTTAGTCTCGACGGGATATCGGACATCCTTGGTCAAAAGACGTTTCGTCGCCGGTAAGTTGATACACACTTTCTGGCTTCATGTATTTTGGTTGAGTCACCACATCACACACACACGTGATACAAGCGTAACTCATTTTTATTCATTTGCTATTTGTGTTTGTTTGTTTTTAAAGGTAAATATCTATGCGAAGCTGAGGCTTCAGCTCTACAGAACAATCGCTACGCGGCTCCACCGGGCCCGACTTCCACTGAATGCTGAAATAATAAAATTCTTAGAACCTGATTACACAAGCAAGTCACGAAGGGTCACCAAAACTCGCATCTAATCGAATTGGAAGGAATCTTCTCTTTTAGACAAACATATTCTACTGTATACATACCTTTAAACAAAACAAAAAAATAGAAAAAAACCAAAATTCGGTCTCTCCCAAACTCGACGCTCTTCCTCCCCTCCCTTTCATCCAAATTTTTAAACCAACAAAAAAAAATGATTAATAATAATAATTAAATAATTAATGGGTCAAACCATTTTGTTGTCTTGTTCAGCAGCAATAGCAAGCAAACCAACAGATTTGCACGTTGAAAAAAAAAAGAATTTGTTACATGTAAAGCTGCCTTACCTTGAAAAGGGCAAGACATCACTTTATCTTCTTATATTTGCCTTTTTTCCCTCGTTTCCTGTTTCTTCTTATATTTTTGGGTCATAATACGATACAAACTACAAAACAAACAAAACAAAAAATATACTTATTTTTGTAAATAAACTGCCCATCCGTTCTATATATACATCTTCCAAAAAAACAAACAAACAAAACTTCGTATACATTCGTCGCTGATTGTTACTTATGTTGAATGCCGACGTGTCACGTTTTGGGGGATGTCTTCTCTTTTTTGTCCTCCGTCATATATTCCGGCCGCGCAGAGCTTGATCCCTTCTTCGTCTGTTCAGAGTTTGTGCACACACACAATGTGATGATGATTGTCTTCTGTGGCTTTGTTTCACGGTATCTTTTTCTTGACTCTTTTTTTCTTCTGTCTTGTACTCATGATGAAAGAAACAAGAAAGATGGCAGGACTGATGCGACGTCTTTCTCGAGCTTTTGAAAGAAAGCTGCTGGAAGAAAGGAAAAGGAAAGAGTATCGTCTTCGTCTCGTCGTCGAAACACATAAAAGAAAGAGTGTAACGCCAAGAGTGTGTGTGCTCAGATAGATAAGCTTGGGCACACACGAGCATTGAGAAAGAGTCTCGCTGATGGTCACGAAATGGTCGTGTGTGAAGAGAGGGAGAGGAAAAAAAAAGTAGCAACAACACAAAATGTGGAAACGGAGGGTTGAGTATAGAATTGTTTCTTTCTCTTGTATACTGTATAATATCTATCATTGGAGGCACGGCTGCAGCGGACGTGGTTAAGTGGCGATATCAAGCCAAGGACACAAGCTGTTACGTCAATTTTTGAGTTGAAAGATCGGGACCACAGATGGCTGCTACATGTAGGGAATGGTGACCAAAAAAAAGGAGGAAATGGTCGGGTTAATTTTGTGGTGCGCGCGCATTCGTCGTCGTCGATGTAGGGAAGAGAGAGAAAAGGGACTTGCGCGTCTGGCTGACATGGCCCCGATTTTTTCTCTTTCTGTGTTGTGTGTGTGTGACATGAGTGCGCAGGAGTCGTCAAATGCGTCGTCGTCAACTTACACATTTTTTATCCTATTGTTTTTGTCGGTCGGTCGGCAGCCATCATAGATAGCGGACGAGTTTGTCAGTCGCTCGGACCTTTGGATTTACCCGGACGGGGTAACGGACTCGCCTCCCTGTTCAACATTAAAAAAAAATTGAAGTCTGACTGTTGCTGCTGCTGCTACTTAAAGAGAATTTGAACATTTTCTCTCTTTGAAGAAAAACGATCCTTCTCATCCGACGACGACAACAAAGTGCCTTGACTTGAAGGAGCAGATCCACAACACGACGAATGGACGAACGACATCTCTGAGAAAAAGAGAACGAGTGTCGTCGTCGCCATTCGTTTTCGACTAACGTGTGTCTATGTGTTTGTTTAGTTGCAGTTGTGTCACATACAGTGTCGTCTATGTGTGTCTGTTTCTGACGAGCGTGGAGTAGTTGTCAGTGTGTGTGTGACGTTTACACACACACTCACGCGATCATCGTCTCCAACAGACAGCTGGGAAACCGACGGCCGACGTGACTCGACCACGCGATTTTACTCTGCAACGACAGACGGCGGCAGACGAGTAGCCTCTGCATTTCATATTCTTTTATTTGAGCGTCCGTTACCACTAGCAACACAACAAGAAGAAGAAGACCAAGAAAAGATAAAGAGAGAGGAAAACAGCATCAGGACAATAATAAAGGTTAGTGACATTTTCTCTTATTGAATCGTCGGCGATGATACGAGCAAATGTCACGTTGCTGTGACATTACATCGGCGGCTCTTTTGTTTTTCGTCCGTTATTTATTGGCATTTGATTGTGAATAAAGAACATAAGCCTTTCTACTGGTGCCACAAAAGACACTGTTGTTCCAGGATCTCAGAGAGCCTTGGAATTTGATTTGTATTTTGTTCTGTGTGGCCTCTTTTTTTTTTTTCCTTTTGTCAGTTATTTGCAGTGAGTTGCACTGTGTGTTGGACTTAATCCGTATTGATTTTGGGTTCTTGTCGGTTGCTGCGGGTGTGAGTAACGACCATGATTTACACTCCTCCCTTTCCTATACAAACCAAAAACAGAAAAAGACAAGAAAAAAATGGTCGGGAAATAAGACTGGCAACCGAAAAGTTTCTTATTTCTTATTTACTTTCAATTCGTTGGGTTTGGTCTTTTTGAACCTCAAACGTTTCTCTCCATCCCCCCCCCCCCTTCGTTTTCTACCTCTTGTTTGCAAAGCCAATAACACAAACGAACTGTTGTGTAACTTTGTCGACCTCTTTGCGTCGGATACCACCAACTTGTAAATAACGTGACAAATGAAATGCTGATCAAACAATTTTCTGTTTTCTTTCGTTCTCTCGCCGCACTTGTTTATTTTCCCTTTTGGATAACATTCCACGATAAAGACAGGAAATCGCAGCTTTCATTCTACTGGTTTTCCTCTAATACTTAATCGCACAGTCTGACAGCTTTTAATATATTTGAGTCAATCCTTGCTCGCACCCGGTGACATTTGATTAGTTAGATCGAAACAAGAAAGTTTTGCGACCAAGGACTTCTAGTCTAGTCATGTAACAGAGTAATAGGAGTAATAGTGGTATAGTAGTTGGATTCCCGCTCGACTGGCTCTGCAACGTCCTCCACCACTTCGGGATGCATCCATGAGGAAAATGGGCGGAGAAGGGGGGGGGGGGGAGTAGCGGGAGGAGAGGATTCAAAGTCGTGATCGAGCCAAAAGAGAGAGAGAAACCAATAGCATCTTTCCCGATTCTTGAAAAAAATCGTGCAGACTCAGTTGCATTATTGCAACGCAGCCGCCGTTCCGGATGCGAAACAACAATAGTTGAAAGAAGATAGAAGAGAGAGAAAGAGACATACTAAAATATATAAAATGTTATACGTAGAGTACACACAGAGTCTTTCTTTCTTAGGGGAGTAGAGGGACAACTTTGTTTACCAATTTAGACGACGAAGACTTTGCAGTTAGGTGAACTAACATTAGTAGGTTTTATATAGCATTTCGTTAAATATTACATCTCGCTAGGCGTTTTTCCACGTTTTTTTTTCTCATAGCTCTGTTTTTCGTGAACTATGTTAACTTTGACTTTTTTCGTGCACGCATAGAATAACTTACTCCCTCTCTCTCTCTCTTTCTTGTATGTTTAATATATATATGTATGTGTATTTGTGCTCTGTGGATGGAGAACCCACCCGTCTTATTGATCGTCCCTTGCGTTGGAAGAGCAGAGGCGACCCCGGTTATATGTAGAAATAGTGGGGCGGTTGGGCGGTTGAGAGGGTTGACGGGAGCGTGAAAAGCACACTACTATGCTACTATATGCTACACACACACAGACATACTAGATATACTATTTTATAGTATATACCGATCGGTAGTCAGTTTTTTATTTTTCTCTTATTTGATCTTTTACAGTCAGCCCCTTTATTTTGTTATTCTCGCCAGTGAACATTTCACTCTTCTGTGTAAAACTCGGTATAGATACGTAAGAATACTACTCAAAGCAGGCCTCGTGCCAAAAGACACGCCCGCTGCTAGCGGGAAATTTCGTCTGAAACTTGTTTACCAAATAATGCATCTCCATAACATTGACGACGCTCTCGAGAGTCTATATAGGGGTGGCAAAGAAACGTTAAACACATGTATATGTAGGGAGACGAGAGTGGCAAATTCTACTTTTTGGTTCTTTATTTTTATTTCTATCTTTTTCTTTTTGTTTGGTTGCAACACACCACGACCACCCGTCATTCGGTCGATAAAAACCACTCAACAATCCTCTTGGCTGTACTGTTCGTTAACGAGTCTTCAGAGCGATGGAAAGAGAGAGAGAGATCCATGGTTCTTTATTTTTCGCTTCAATTGTTTTTCACTGCGATGAAAAATTTTAATCCATCCTGCGGTTAGACAGAGAGGAAAAGAAACGTTCGGCGAAAACTCTTCGTGGGGAAAAAGTCATGTGTGTGTCTGATATATATAACCGCAGCGAAAGTTATCAACTATTGTGACTTGGTGTTGCCAATCATCACCTGGAAATCGGGCATCTGAAATCCCATTCTTTTGTATCTCGATGATAGCGCTCAACTTCACACTTGGATTGCATCGATCCGATCCCAATGAAAATGGCAAAAGTTTTTCAAGCGGAAATCAGAAAAGAAAAAGAAAAAAAAGGGGGGATTTCATTAGTGTAGAAAAGCCATTGAAGGCGTTGAGCGTCGTGACGCATTATTGTCTCATCCAAAGTTCTAGACGATAAGTTTTTTTTTATTGATGCGAATGAAGAACAAGAAAATGATGCGCCACGATCGATACTCATCATGATTTTTCAAATTTGCTCAGCAGTTCAGTTCAGGAATTTCTTCATTTCGATCAAATGCAAATTCCTGGCGTGTTTTGTTTTGTTTTTCATTGAAAGGTTAAAACATGTACCGTATTTGACTGGTTTGCAATTTTGACGACAAGTATTTGATGGAGATCATTTTCTATCCAGTAAGAGATTAAACTATATCTATACATGAGCCAATCGGTAATGACCTGCATGAGTAATCTACCTCGTCTTTGTGTATAAACGTAAAGCTTCTTAGCATCTCATTGTCATTCATGGCACTGATGTTTGTTGGTTCACACCTAGTAACTTTGCGGGATGATGAGACATCTACAGAATTTTACCAGAAGACGAGCGTATGATGACGCACGTTTCTGTAATGATATGTGTGTCGGCTCAATTCAGTGTACAATGCCTTGCAAACTATTTGTGTATATCACTTCAAACTAGTAAAGTTGGGAAATGATCTCCTAGTGTATAACAGGGCGGAAGATGAGAGAGTTTGAATTATCGATCATCTTGCTAGTCCTTCTTCTCTTTCTGTTCTATATTACTTCCGGTCCTGATGTACCATACATCTCTGAGTTTATAGTCTGAATTTGGAGGGGGATTTCGAAACGTATAGTCAGGAGCAGGAGCAACTTGCTCGCTACGTGGATTATGACCACCACTTTTGATGGGGTTGTTATATGTACATGTATAGTGTATGGCGAACGGATAAGATTCTCTCCCGCATTGGCCAGCAAGTTTCCTGTTGACACACTACACGTAGCAACCCCCCGGCACGCACGCAGTATTGTAGAAAGAGAATAGAGCAGATATAGACCGCCGACTCTTGTTTGTCGAACAAACTACCAACCCCGAAGAAGGAATCAGACATTTGAGCGCGTTTCTTGTTTTGTGCGAGACCAGCAACGCGCAACTCTCTGCGCGTTTCCCTGAGCCGTCGTGAGTGGCGGAACGTGGCCGGAATTTTCGTGGCGGCTTGTGTTGTGTCCTATCGTCCTGCTTTCATCTAGGCTCGATTCACTTACCGTTTATAAGCTCCTCTCTCTTCGTCTTCATCTTTTTATCTCTAGAAAACACTGAGAGGCATGTATAAAGGATTGTATTCGACTTGTATGATGACCAGATTGCCTGTGGTGTGTCCCTCACAACAACGGGACCTGTGTACCAAATCTTATTAAATGTCTCTGTGAATCCTTGATCATAGAGCCAATTTATTCCCCGTTCGTCCATATAGATTTCCTTCCATCTTTCATTTCGGGTACAATTGATCCTCTATTGAACATCCCAATTCAATCATAATAATAAAAAAACAAAAGTTCCTGGAGAATTGGCCAAATATATTATTATTATGCTGGATGGAAATTTCCGGCGAGAAATTGACCTAAAGAATCCTATACTATGACATAGCAGAAGGGGGGAAGAAACTATGTGGAAACAAACGAAAAAAATCTTTCTTTTTGTTGATTTGGTTTGACAGAGCGAGAGAAGACGGCCAACTGGGCACGCCCTTTACGCATATTGATCTAAAGAGACCCGACGATGTTATCCGAAGCCAAACGCTGACCTTCCTTCCTTTTTTTCTTGCGCTTGCTGGCTGCCGGCCCAGTGGCCCACCTCTTTTTTTTATATTTTTTCTTTCTTTCAGTTGCCTTTTGTATTGTGTACACAGTTCCATCTTTCAACATTGGCCGTTGTCCTGATATTCAGTCAGATCTAGTATATATTTTGAAATAAGTGATTTGGATTGCGTGACACCATTGAAACGGCGATTGATCTCTTCTCGTGTACGTTCAATTTCTTGTGTTAACCCTTGACGTCGTAGGTACCCAGAAGGAGAACACTTCTTTCCAACGATCTCTTATTTCCGTGAGTTGTTTTTTTTCTTCTTTTTCGTCGTCGATATCGTGCAGCTGTCGAATGTACGAACGGGATTGAAGACGTTACCTTCTCTTTTTGACTGGCTCAATTTCAATTCGTTCGTTTTTCTTTTACATAGTTTGCTCAGTTGCGTCTTGTATGTTTATTGCTGTTCGATAGGTATCTCGTTTCTTTCTCTCTTCTCTACTCATATTTCTTTTTCTAACTTCGGACTCGAATTGGAGGGAAAAAAAAAGGAAAACTTGGAAGCGATCGCGAACTCCATTCCTACGGTACGTTTTATTTGTTGGCTTAAAATGAAGCTCATTCACATGACTCAGACGTCAGTTAATTGGATCTTTTACTCTTATGTACGACTCAAAAACTACCGCTCATCGCTGATTTGTCACGTATCAGTCGTCTGGCATTTACCTATGGTGCGGACAACAAAAATAACACGTCACAAATGAGTTTTTGAGATGAGTGGTTACAAATGCGTCACGAATTGGTTTTCAAGTGCTACAGAATAGAACACGAAAATCTTTTTTTTTTTTTAAACATTCAAAGATAATTTGGCATTTTTCCGTCGGAAGCTTCCTTCCCTATGTGTGTGTGTGTGGACCTTATTGAATTGCTTAGCTGAAACCATGAATTGAATCTCAATTTGGACGACAGACAAGTAGTGGCGTGAAAAATACAAAGTTTAGAGACCATAATAATTACTGAAATATTTTTCAAATTAAAAACGTTTCTTTTCGTCAATGACCGCACGTACCGCCTAGTTTCCGGAGCGTCCTACAAACTAAAATCAGTCGCTGTACACTAGCCTATCTAATTGAATCCACAAAAGTTGTTCACACAGACTTAGTTTTTCTTTTTTTGTGCATATGATATCTCTCGTCCAATATTTGATTATAAAACACGTAAGACTCTCGTTTGACAAAGTGACTGACAGGCTGACGGTTATTCGAAGCCAAATAAGATGTAAGTTGGGCTTCTATTGGGATATGTTTCGGCTGTGTTTCGAGTTTTGTTCAAGATTTTTCGTGTCCCTAATTTCGTACCCCGACTTTATAGTTCCGCTTTTCCCCGAGTTTCTCCGATTTTAGTTTTTTTTTTTTTTTTTTTTTCGTTCAATAGCTTTTGGACTTTGAGCAACATCATCAAGGCCGTTGGACTTTAGAGAAATCTACACCAAATTTGATCTTGTTATAGACGAAATGTCTGCGGACCGTGTACCCTGGGGTTGCGTGCGATATCAAAAGAGAAAACCCTTAAAGCCGGTTGATTTTGTTTCCAACTTGTGCAAGTATACAATTTCAACATAAAAAAGAATGGAATCAAACTATATCCCGACTTGGTTATGTATTTCCCTGACTCGACTTTATCGTGCAAATTATTTTCTTAATAATGGAAAATGGTGACCACTAGAATAAATTCGATTCTCTTCCATTATACAACTCTCTCTTGACTCTCTCGACATAAGCGACGTATTCTGTTGTGTGTCACTCCATTGTTTGGTGACTGTAGTGTAGCCATACTTCCAGATAGTAATTAGCATCGCTGGCTAGAAGCTTGTTAGTACGATATCGATCCAAAGATGCTCTAGTCAAATATTTACTCCATTCGTCTAGTCGCCGAAAAGAAAAGTGAGTGGGATGTGTGTATATATAATCATCCGAAACCCTCAAGCCAAAACTCCCACATTTGCCATGTCCGGATAATATTTCCGCGATTAAAAAATAAAGGAAGACTATACGAACCCTGCGGCCCTTTTGTTTGTTAGTGCATGGCTGATCCTCCCACCCCCTCCTTCTTATTAGCACGTAATTCCGCATGCATCAAGTAATATCACATGTATATCCGGCAAAAGGCTACAAACACAACAGTATAGCATTTTCAAAATATATATCCATCGATCGGGAGTGGTTACCATTTCTGCCCATAAAGAACACACAAAACACAAGCCCGTCACATCTATTATGATTCACGTCTTTGTCTTTTTTCTTTTAAAGAAATGGCGAAATATTGTGCCTTGTTGAACATTTTTCTAGCCCCATCTTTTGTTTTGTTTTTATTGGGAGAAGAACCAGCCAAAGCGTGCAAGGTTGACGGGCTTTTGTTGTCGCTCAGGCAAGACTCTCATAATACCGCACGCCAGTTGCCGCTCGCTCACGCTGATGATCCAGCGGAATTCACCGAGTTGGTCTATATTTTCGCTCACAGAATGATGAAGGGTAGAGAGGGGGGAAAAACGAAAATGTTGCACTACGAAGATGGAACGAGTTTCATTAATATTGTATACGCACATAAAACATTTTCTGGCACCATTTTTTCTCTGTTGTTTTTTTTCTTCTTCTTCTTCTCTCGATGATAACCAGTACATCATCCGGTGTGTGTTGGTGATACAGAAAGTGTGTTAGACACTGTAACGTTTCGTCAGCGTCAGTGGGAGAACAAAATTGGGTCTCTATGTTGCGCGTTATTATTACAACGTGGAAAAACGAACAGCCAGGATGGAGAACCAATAGAGGCGTCGGGGACAGTTTGTGTGATGTAGGCCTATTGCTACATTAAAAAGAGCCTTGGCTAATAGTAGTTATACGTTCATGTTACATCTTGTGACCATCACTTTTTTTCCGCCTCGATAGCAATATAATCCTTTTTTACAGCCATATAATGATGATGATGATGATTTAGAGCATTATACAGTGTGCAGTGTTGCATGGCGGAACTGCTCGATTATAAAGGCCAGGCTTATATTGTCCTTATGATAGCCTGAAACCCTCCCATTCTCTTTAGTAAACAGACAAGGCCTCATATCGATCAGCTTCTCTTTTATTTGATCGAAATGCGTTGGCTGACTTTTACTCCCCCACCACCACATTTTTTTGCAACTTCCGTCCCATGTATCGAAAACAGTTTTATACATAAATATGTGTGTATGTACGATTGAGTTCTAGCGCATTTTTTGGAGTGTTTTAAGTCTCTCTGGGGAGAATGAGGGAGGTAAAAAGAAAAGCGGTCGTCTGGTTAGGATTAAATAAAAAAAAGGGGACCGCTATCCGCCAAGTGGAACCGATTCGTGAGTAGTAACGCCTGGATGAAAACAAAAGTCAATCGATTCCTCCTCCATATTGAGACCCAGCAGCTCATCTGCGTGGGCTCGCCTACACTTACAGTTACAGCCCACAGCACCAGGATCGATCGACATAGAAAAGATGAAGAACAATTCTGTTATGATAATTCGATTTCAGAAAAAAAAAAGAAATGAAAATTAAATGGCATAGCTAAAGTCAACCAAATGTCTTCTCTTATTTGAACCGTCAGTTTTAATAGAGGCTTATATAGTCTGATCTGAAATAAGTCTACTTATGTGATACATCTCGAGTCTAGTATCAATAATAACTAAGGCAGAATAAGCGGCTTAATTCTTCTGTGTATAAACTATATACATCATGAAACGTTGGCCCATAATCGAATGACGTCAAAACGAATTCAAGTCACGACCAGTTCTGCTAAAGCTTCTATAACATTGGTCTATATAGTTTCTATACAAATAAAATTATATAGTATCTTTGTGTATAGCCGGATGGGTCTCTCCTCTCTCTCTCTCTTTTGAGTGCTGCTCGATCCAAGCTCCATTACGTTGGGCTAGCGTTATGTAAGTGCATTAGGCACTCTGTTCTCCTTTTCTGTTAACAACAACAGGGTTCCTCGCGATCCCTCATCACGGCTCTATTTATGCCCATCTAATACACCCTTAACTCAATGTACATGCAATCATTCGGTGCAGTCGTCAGGGTAGCAGAAGCGGGGAAAAAAAAGTCTTTTGACGTTCGTAAGTAATGAAAGATATGGCATTCAAACGCGACTAAACTCTTTTCATCTAGAAAAAGCATCTACACATTGCCTACACAGAGTGTGTGTGCGTTCTGTAGTCTATAGCATCCGGATGGAGCACTCCTCGTCAAGTGAGTTTTATAGCCTGAAACTTGCAATATAACCCGGGATTTAATAGTCCCTAGTCCCTTTGTGATTCACCCATCGCCGTCGCTACCGTTTTTCTCTCTTTCGTCTCCTTTTGACTGCAACTTTATACATGTCCATCCTTAGCATATACTACATGAAAACACGTACGTACATAAATGCATAGATGATATCGATTGACGTTTGGTGCGTAAAGGGACTCCCGGTCCACTTTGCGTGACGGTTTTCAAATACAAACAAACGAACCACAACGACGACACACATCCACGCAATCGATTCTTGGGGCAATCGAAAACAACGACAACTTTTGTTCTATTCTTCAACTGCCGTTGGGTCTCGACTTGTATCTCTAATCATCCATTTCTCATAATGCTAAAATAATACCTTCTTTTTGAGACTTGTGTCATGTAATAAAATTTCTCCAGTCCTTTGGTTTAAAACTGGATAAATCAATATGAATGGACGACTCGATTGTTTATCGTCGGTTGGTTAGGGCAATGTTTGACTGTATGATACACAGCTCAGCGGGAAAAAGCGGAATGTTTAATCTCGTTGTCTATTTATAAAAATAGATTATTTATTGTCGCTTTTTGCGCGATGACGTGCGTTATTCACCATATCTTTTTACCCTATTGATTGTTGATGTTATTCTATTAGGAGTCCCGCTTGCGCTTGGAAGTTACCTGAACCCAACAAAAGATGATCGACCCCAGCTCTTCGGAAGAGGAAACGGATGAAGAGGGGGTTGAGGAACACCACCACTCTGGTCATCACCACTCTGGTCATCATTCGCAACGGGCGGCCGGCAAAGTCCAAGACGTCAGCGGCGGCTCATTTGGAGCTGTTGGAGGAGGTGCCAATAATTCTTTTGGACCAGCTCCTGGGCAACTCGCTGGTAGTGGTGGGGGCAATCTTGGCGGAGGTAACGGAGCAGGAGCATCGTCCGGCAACACAGCTGCAACCTCTTTTGGAGGAGGAGCTTCCAACAGCCTGGATGTTCCTCCATCGTCGAGCAGTCAGCCCAGGTACGTAGAAAAAAGAGAGAGAAAGAGCATTGATTCTTCTTTCGTTTCTTTATTCTTGTGTTGGAGGATGTCTTTGTCCGGCTCGATAAGGAGTAGCACAAAACTACAAGGACTTGTCCCCCTGACTCCTTTTCAGAAAAAATTGATCCACGTCTGTCGTGACGTCAATGCAGAAGAGATGAGATGTTTATTTTTTTATTTTGACTTCTTTTCTTATTTGATTTTGATTTTATTTTCATCTCCTTTTTTTTTAATCTTGACCTGACGATAGAAACGTCCAAGATGGCGCCCGAAAAACTAGCGAGAGAAACACACACTGAGGATATAGGCTCACAGAGTAGGGAAAAGGAGGTGAGGACGGTATATAACACGATGAGAATGACAACTTCCTCATTGTCGCTCTCTTTGACTGAGTGAGCCGAAGCAAAACGAATTTGTCAAGACCCGCAAGAGACAAGAGACTCGAGGGGAACGCGTGACCCCATCTTTTATTCCTTTCTGCACTTTCTCCTTTCGTCTTCTTCGCCTTCTTTTCACCTATAGAGCATGTGATCCAATCAAGCCTCGAGAATCAAGCTACATGCACATACATACATCTATCTGCGTGACTTATTCCCTCTTGTAGAAGCAAATGTAGGAAGCTATTTTGACGCCTCTAGCTTGTCTTACTATTAAAGACACAACGTCAGGAACGAGTAGAGTCAAACAACAATATAACAACACAGGAATTGTCTGCGAATTAGAGAGACTAGTAGACAAAATCTTCATTTCCTTTTGCGTTTGCAGAGATGAGTTCCAGCAACATCCGAGTCAATTGGATTTCAGACATACAGCAAGCAAACTGGGCCAACTGGGAGATGATTTTTACGTTCTTTAACAACCAACAATTCTGCAGCCGTACTTGACAACAATAATAATAAGACGGAATGTATGAAAAGAAGGAAAAAAGATAAAAACAATAAGAGCGAATGTGTGTTGCTGTTGCTGTGCACGGGGCGCCCACATCTGCCGGGATGGAATGGCGGAACTCGAATGATGCGGGTTGGGTGGGAAGTAGCTACATACTCGCGGGAGTCACGCGGCCCCGCGTTTCATTAATGTTCTCACCGCAGGTTCTGAACTGGGCGATCTTTCGCCGCAACCCAATTGATTAAGTTGCAATTTTCCCTTCATCATTCCTGGCTGGGCTGCAATGAGAAACTCCTTCAAGTGACCATGATTGATGACGGTCTAATTTTCAGGCTCAGGTCGAGCCTTGGGTAGAAATTGTATACGCCTTAAGTGAATCCTCTCGGCTATTTTGTACTAGAATACGAGGATCGATCCTGCAGGACAACACAAACTGGATTTAGCTTCATTATTTAGCTTCTTTCTCTTGATTTTTTTGTTCTCTTTTTCTTTACTTTTTCCGTTTATCAATTCAAGTCACGCTGCACAAATTCAAAGAGTTGATTTTAATTTTGTCCCTCACTTCAAATGTCATGTCCCGCTGGACGTGTTGGGAGACAAGTGTGGAAAATTGACAGAGAGCGAAAGGGGGAAGGGCAGTTCATTTCATTCGGAAGGACGTAACCAAGCGAGTAGGTGTCGCTGCTCTTTCCCCACCTCTTAACAAGCCCAAATCAACAGTTGGTTGAATATTTCAACGCCATCTGTTTTATATATAGATGAAAAGAGATCAATAGAAGAACCTCTATAGCACTCCGGGATGACACGCCGCACTGCTGCTATATAAGCAGTCATCAATCCTGATGTTTGGCTAATGAAATTCGCCAGCTTTTCAGACGATTGATTTGCGCTTTGTTATAATCAGTTGTTTATCGTTTTTGTTTGGGACTTGAGAGAGACAGCCAATCTCCTCTTTTGTTGTTTCTACGTGGGGGAGGACTTTGTTTCTCAGTTGATTTCATTTCGGTTATTGCTGGCCTGCGATAAGAGGACTGGGCAATGACACGGAAGATTGCCAAAGCCAAGTTTTTCCCGCGGCCACTCTGACAGATGCAGAGTGCAGTGCCCTAGAGAGAGAGGGCTCATAATATGTAGACGGCTTCCATCAGACTCAGGATTTACTTGAGGGATCGGGTAAAAGAGAAGTACTCCATCTGCATCTATGTCAACTTCATAATTGCAAAAGGGAAATCCGAGTAGGATCAAGCCAGACAGACAAACGGACTGAATTTTAAAATAACTAAAAAAAAGAGTCAAACAATATTTAATTTCATTTTTAGAACATCTAAAAAAATAAATATATAACTTGCGACGCTCGCCGATCAACCGTGTTCTCTGACAAAATCTGCTGGTTGGATTCTTAGTTCGACTGGCAACGTGACAACTCCCGAGTCCGATAATCGATCAGACAGCTGTATACAACATCCACCAATAACCTTTTTAAATTCTTCCTTCTTCGCTTTTTCTTCCACTTATTCTTAAGGGGAAGGAGGAGGGGGGGGGACCTTAAAGGGCCAGCAGAGAAAAGTTTATTGGATTCCCATCCGTCCCTTTCCTCCTAAAAAAAGAAGTGGATGTGTGTGTGGAAACTTTTCGTTTGAAGAACGGCGACGCCTTGTTCGTCTTGTATTTCCGATTGTCACCTTCTCCCGCACTGCGGTATATCCGCAAATCAAATTTCTTTTGAGATGTTTGAGAATGAAAAATGGACAAAAGGAGAAAACTGCCGCGTTTGCAGCTGGCGCATTAGTACGACAATATCTTTCTCCAAACTCCCTCTCGGTTGTCTCGATCAAGTTAGTTATCTAAAGAAATTGTAAAAAAATGGAAAAGAAGGGAAAACAGATTTTGCACGATTTACCGGATTTTGGCATTCACCAGTAGTCAGTGAGAGAAAAAAAGGGGGGAGGGGAAGGGGTATGTGCTGCGGATTGGTTTGCTCTGTCGGACACCAAGACAGATAATGTGAACTTTGCGATCGATCATTCAGAGATGCCCAGCATAGCAACGCAGGAGTACCTGATACATGTGAATCCATCTCCTTCGCTATCACATCAAAGTACGTACGTTCATCCGCGATAAAAGGTCGATAGACATTTTTTTATTATTATTATTATTATTTTGAAAAGAAGAAGAAAAAAAATGATCTGCCTTTATAGTCGCTTTAACGTTGGTCCCTATTCATCAATGTCCGTTTTCACAAACAAAAATGAGGTTCGTGAACCGAGAAGGGACTTTGAGGATCGTTTTTTTACAATCCATTCGGCTACATTGTTCCATGTTATCCGGAGTGGATTGATGCTTGCCGACATGCGTCCTTCGTTTGTTTTTCTATGTATATACCATGTAGATAATGGAGTTAATAGAACTCTTGTTTCATCTTTGAAGTTCCTGTCGAGGAAAAAACTAATCATGGCGATCTATTATTCAATTTTCTTTATAACTTTAAAACACAGATCCGTAACGCCAGGATTGGGTCCGGGAACGGACAGCGGTACTTCCAATTCCACCAACACCACCCTACCGGCCCATTCGCCCTCGCTCAATTCGTCCCACCGAAGCGGATCTTTGCCTAGGCCGTTATCGCCTTCGCCGTCGTTGACTAGCGATAAAAATGAACAAGATTTTCAGGTATTAGTTTAAAAATAATTACTTAGTGTTTTCATTTGAACTAACAAAGATTCTAATTGACAGGAGCGCGAAGAAGAGGAGAGAAAGCGTCGGCTTCAGCTGTACGTCTTTGTGTCACGTTGCGTCGCCTACCCGTTCAACGCCAAACAACCGACCGACATGACCAAGAGACAACTGAAAGTCTCCAAGCAACAGCTCGAGTCACTGCAGCAACGCTTCCAGGTATGAAAGCCCCACAACGTCTCCACCCATTTTTGACAATTAATGTTTGAATACAATCATCGTTGTTTTGTCTTGCGGTCTACATCAAAATGTCATCGTCCTCGTCGTTTGTGACGCAGAGTTTCCTGAAAGGAGAGACGCCCATATTGGCTGACGAAGCTTTTCACAACGCCGTTCAGAGTTACACGGAACTTTTTCTACGCTCCGATCGAGTCCTGCACGCCGTTACGGCCGGTGGCCTCTCATCGCAGGACTTTCGAGATGTTTTCCGATTGAGTGTCGAGCGTCGAGTTCGTTCGTTGCCCGACATCGACGGTCTCTCCAAAGAAACGGTTTTGACGTCGTGGATGGTGAAATTCGACGCTATTTTTAAAGGTTTTTTCTTAGATTTTCTTTTCTTCATTTCTTTTTCGTCTTATGATAGACGATCTTGTACGTATAATTGTAGGATACTAAGCACTTTACCACGTAAAAGATGAAAGTGGGGATCACGGAGTCTGTACACACGCATTTCTTATTAAGTTTCCGCTCTCGTGGGCGCAACACGGATTCTCCCTTTGACTGGCGATCTCATTATGCGCACAGGTCAAAGAGACGAATACGTCTACTGCCACAATTTCTCTTTTTCTTTTTCATTTTTCATTTAGTTTTTTTTCTATAAGAGAAGAAATTCTCTAGCTGATTCATTTTCAACGGGATTTTGTCGATTTTGTGCGTTTAAAAAAAAGTTGTGAAATATAAAAAATCTGCCCACGTCAATCCCTTAGTCATTAAAACGTCCCCCGAGTCTCCCCGTGAAACTTGCGCAATGCCGAACTTTTTTCCCCCCTTCTATCGTTTATACTAATAACGTTGAAAACTTGGGAAAGTAGCCGTTTTATTTATTTCACCAATTTACTTAATGATGTATCCATTACACCTACTAAAAACAAAATTTTTTTTTCCCGTTTGCATTTGGTTTATACATTTCCCTTGGAATTTTTTTTGTTTTTTTTTTGCTTTGTTGTTGCAGGAGTCGGGGAGGATGATTCGAGAAGGCCCGGAGGTGGTCCGCGATCGCAACAACAACAACAAGCCCAGATGAATCAAACTCTACACAGCGAATTGGCTCTATCGAAAGAGCAACTTTATGATCTATTCCAGCAGATTCTCGGTGTCAAAAAGTTCGAACATCAACTCCTATTCAACGCCTTACAAGTTCGTATATACGTAGACTATACTATATTTATAATAAATATTTGTTCTATAAGAAAGAGTTCGTCGACGGAAAATGGCTGTTGAACGATCGACATAAACAAAATGTTACGTAAAAACGATATTTTTTTTTTTCGTCTGGCAGTTGGATTCGTCGGACGAACAAGCCGCCGCCATCCGAAGAGAACTAGACGGTCGACTGCAAAAAGTGGCGGAAATGGAAAAGGTTCTTTTTTTTTTTCATCTCTCGCCTCATAGTTTTTTGCCTAGATCAACGCATCCGCACGGAAGCGATGCGTATTCGATGTTCCTTTTGCTTTCTATTCCCTATCAACCCTATAACATTTTCCCATCTCCCACTTGTGTGTACGACACACGTGAATTCCGTTTTCTGGGCCATTGACATTTACAAAGTGTCATGTGAATATTCGATGCACAATGATTTCCTCCCCATCATTTCTTGGTTTATATCGCCAATGATAAGACGAGTTTTTTGTCTTCTTCTACTTTTATTTTCCCTCCCAACATTTGACACTTTTTCGTTCGGGATTTCTTTTTCTTCAGAACCGGAAACTGATGCCGAGATTCGTTTTGAAAGAGATGGAGGTGCTCTACATCGAAGAACTCAAATCATCCATCAATCTTTTGATGGCCAATTTAGAATCGTTGCCAGTCAGCAAAGGTTCGGCCGACTCGCGTTACGGTCTGCAACGCTTCAAACGCTACAACGTCAGCGGGTAAGGAATGGTGTTCACGTTGAAACGCAACAACATGTACATTAACGTCATATATATTCCACTAACAATAACAATGTATTATATAGACTGTTACGTAAACTGTCAAATGTTGATTTTCTGCCTTATTTTATTGATGCTTCTCGCTTTCTAAAAAAAAAAAAGTAATTCTTAATAACCGTTTTCCAATGATGATCTTCTTCTCTCAACCGTTCACTGCTGCTGTTGCTTGGCTACCGCATCAGGAAACGGAGGAGCTCATTGCTCAGGCAAGTGCATCGTGTCGGAAAAAAAATGGTTTCCATGGTGTGTGTGTGTGTGTCTGTTTTTCATTTATGGCCAGCCAGCTATATCATCTTGACGATAATAAGAGTAAAAAAAAAATTGAATCAGAGGCGAGCCAGGGGTAGCTTTCGTTTTCTTTTGCAAAAGATATAAACTAAGCGCTTTCTTCATTTTGTTTGTTGTTATTCGGTGTCGCTCCAAACATTTGACCAATAATAATTCCCGATATTTCTTTTTGCAGATCTCAAGGATCGCTCTCCAGATTAGATCAAGATGGACCTGATGGAGAATCGACCTTGTCTAAAATGGATATCGTCCTGTCTTTCACACTCGAGGTGGGTTTACCACACCATTTTCTAACAAATAATCAATGGCCGTCTGCTAGTTTCCTTGTGTGCTCAACTCGATTGAATTATAGCTTGCACTCCACGTGCTGTAGAGGACTACGGTATATATGTATCTTCTTTTTCTTTCGGAGGTTGTTACGGGGTGAAAATCCCTTATTTTTTTTCCTTATAACCCACTGGAGAGCAAATCCTGATTGATGGTTTTCACCGACCGAAAATCATCAGATCGTCTTTCATCCGGAACAGAATCTATATTTATGATCCGCCTCTCGATTCTTTTTTCTTTCTCTATTTCTTTACACATTATGTTGTGTTTTTTGTTTTGTTTTTTTTTTCAATTCTTTTTTTTTTTCTTTCTTTTTTTTTACTGGTTCTATGTAGTAAATAATAATATTGCCGGCAGAACCAGCACTGTATTTCAGGAGAGTAGTACACGCGCGCGCTGTGCTTGTATAATAGTTGGCTGGGGCTGATGTAAAGGCACAAAACGACTAATCGATAGAGAGCCGAGCCCAAAGTCACTGCTGGTTTTCCCACTTGCGCGTATTTGTCTTTATTCTGCCGTTGGTTTTTCTTGTGGCGTTTTCAATGCTCTTGTGTCTCTCTATTCTTCTTCTTCTTCGTCGTCGTCTATGTTTAGTATACAATGCGATATACGTAAGAGAGAGAACGGCTGCGTGGAGAGAGAGAAAGAGAGACCAGTCATTAAGCAGATACAGAGTTTGCATATTGGCGTGATGTTTCCGGTACGGCATCGTGATGACTATACAGTAGGAGCTGTCGAGCCGAGATGAGAAAAGCCTCACAAAGAGAATAAGTATATACCGTCCCGTATATGTATTGGCCGTGACATCGTTTCCATACGCTCGGTTGCCTTTTTCATCAAAGACCGTCGTCGTCGTCCACAGAACTCGGCAGTTCTTCGTCTGCGCTTGAATGGACTGTGGCCCCCCCAGCTAATGAATCCATTTTGTCCCTGTTATATAATCCCTACTCTCTCTTTCTCGCTTTTATTCTATCGTCGAGCTATATTGCGTTCTGAAATAAAGAGTGAAGAGGAAATAAGACTGGCTTCAAAAGAGAAAAGTGATGCTGCTGAGTGGTCCGAGTCATCGGGTTCCTATAGGAAATCCACGTCAAATTCAAAAAAAGGAAAATGGCGAATATTAAACCAGCACATATGACATAGAAAACGAGAACGATAGAGGAGGAAAAGAAATGAATCAAGAGATCGTTCCTAGAACGAATCGATTATCTCGATAAATTGAACTAGATTTCATAATCATTGAAATGTCGTGTAATCGCCTCGGCAGAATGTTACGTGACGTGATGCCACAAGAATTGTCAAGTAACGAACCCAAAAAAGCAAAAGACCATTGCTTCTTCTTTTACTTAGTCAACTGACAAGGCAAAAAGCCACACACATACACACACGACGCTCTTTCTATGAAGGGCCTGTGCCCTGCCACCAATCACGACGAGTCTTCTTTTGAGATAGAATGCGCTTCCACGCGGGTTTCCTTCCTGGGAGAAGATTCGCTACGTTTTTGGCAGTGGTTCATCGTCCTAAATCTGATCGGCTGAAGCCAATTCAGCAGGAACGACGAAGGACATTCTTCTCTCTTTTCTGGATCTTCCACGCCGCGCTATCTTTTCGCTCTCAAGCAGCAACGGCAGGAACGGCCGCAGTCAAAGCTAGACGGATATAATGGCTCCCGTCGGGCTCGTCTATTGATGAGACGTTCACGCGTGCTAACTTTCTTTTTCCCCCCGTCTTCTTTTCTAGTCCCATTTTCTTTGTATTCTTCGTTTCTTCTCCTTCTCCATCCCTGTCTCGACTCTCTTTCTCCCGACGGAGTCTGAATCATTCAGATCCTCATCGATCCGTTCTTGTGTTATGTAAATATTTGAAATATTACAACGTAGACTCTTTACTATTTCTTCCTTCTCTTCTTGTTGGCTATGGCAACTTACAGGTTCTATTTACTATTTAGAAGAGAAATGTTCACAAACATCGTTAATTTTTCTTCCGCTGTTATTTGGACGGATTTTTTTTTCTATCTTTTCATGTTCGTTTTTATAGTTTGATTTTTGATGACGTGTTTTTATGTTTGATTGCCACCAGGTCATAATCATGGAAGTGAAGGGACTGAAATCGTTGGCACCCAATCGCATCGTTTACTGCACCATGGAAGTCGAAGGTGGCGAGAAACTGCAGACGGACCAAGCGGAAGCATCGAAACCCATGTAAGATCCGGGTCGCTATTTTTGTCGTATTGACGTCACAATACTCAAACATGTTTTTTTTTTTAAATATTTTTCTAACGAAACAAACAAAATAAAGGTGGGACACTCAGGGCGATTTCACCACCACTCACCCGCTGCCTCAAGTCAAGATGAAACTCTTCGCCGAAGCTGAAGGTATGTTCGCTCTCGAGGACAAAGAGTTGGGAAGAATTGTACTTCGACCTACACCACTAGCTTCCAAGGTATTTTTCAATTGCCTTCTCTTGCCTACTATCTGTGTTCCTTTTTTTAAATTTTTTAAACTATTTTCAAGTTCCCCGAGTGGCACAAAATGGAAGTTCCCAAAAACGCGACCGACAAAGACTTGCGTATCAAAATCGCCTGCCGCATGGACAAGCCGCTCAATATGAAACACTGCGGGTAAGTTTAGGGGTTGGTGGTGTACCGCACGATATCGAGGCCTAGTCCGTGCCATGTGTGGCAACTAAAACGCAAATCGATACGGTCGAATATTGCGGGTTGCTGGCTTCTTCGATCCAACTCGGATGTGATAGATAGGTTGGCTAATGCTTCTTTTAACCTCCCACTCACTATTCCAGGTACTTGTACGCTTGGGGCAAAGGCGTGTGGAAAAAATGGAAGAAACGTTACTATGTCCTCGTCCAGGTCTCGCAATACACCTTTGCCATGTGCAGCTACAAGGAAAAGAAGACGGAACCATCTGAAATGTTCCAGTTGGATGGCTACACTGTGGACTACATTGAGGCCGCCAGCGGTGCGTAAACTCTTTTGATTTCAATTTTGGATTTTTGTTCGTTTTCGTTTTTCTGTTCGTGCTCAAGTTAGAACTTGGAAACATACAAATGAATTTTTTCCTCTACTGTCGCTCTTCACTACTTCAAGTCATTTATTATCCAAACGATGCGGACTCACGGAAACCGCACTGGACGTCGACACGCCCATTCTGAGTCGCTTTCAGCGCTAGATGGAAAGTATAACGACAACTGTGCACGCACTCGCTAGACTCCGAGTTTCATTGCAACCCAATGAAATATACACAAGTTCATATTTGGGACCATAATTGAGAAAATGTCGGTTCTATATGAAGCCATTTTTTTAAAGACATAATATGCACTGTGATGATATTGTCCTCCATATTGACATTTAACAAATGATTAATCCAATTTCTTTCAATTTGATTACCACATCCGCAGCCAATCTCATGGTAGGAATGGGTAAGGAAATGCTCCAAATTTACAAATGCATTTAGTTGTCGACGGATGAATGAATTTGGTTTTTGTTTTCTTTTCCCCATTTACGTTTTTGTTCGCAATTGGAGCATCAGATTTGGACGGCGGTCGATTTTTCTTTAACGCCGTCAAGGAGGGTGACAGCGTCGTTTTCGCCGCCGACGATGAAGCTGAGTCGCATCTTTGGGTGATGGCCCTCTACCGAGCCACTGGACAGTCGCACAAACCTGCGCCGCCTCTAACACCGTCCGGCAAAAGTTCCACCATCGCTAAAATCCAAGGAGGTACTTTATTATCCCGTACCAACTTTTGATGAAAACCTTGAAAACTAATTTCAACGTATTCCGTATTCCACACAGACACGGATCGTGCTCGTAAACACGGAATGGAGGAATACATTTCGGCCGATCCCGTCAAATTTGATCATTCACTTCTCTTCAAGTTGGTTCAGACGCTGACGTTGGACTTTCGGTTGAATGATCCCTTTGCTTCTTTGGTATTTTGGACATGCATGCCAAACTTTATCGCTTCATATTTCGGTCATCTTTTTTATTTTGACAATTGTTCTTTTCTTTAAACAAATAGGGATGGTTCTCTCCAGGTCAGATCTTCGTTCTCGATGAGTACTGCGCCAGGTACGGAGTCCGCGGATGCTACCGTCATTTGTACTACCTGGCTGATTTGCTGTATCGCGCTGAACGTGGGATGATGATTGATCCCACTCTGATTCATTATTCCTTCGCCTTCTGCGCTTCGCACGTTCATGGAAATCGGTATGAATCCTCTCTCGATTTTATACAATGTCAAATAACGAGCCGTTAACAATTACTAACGTTATTCTCGCTACGAGAGGTTAAAAATTGGTATCGAGAGCTTTGTTTTATTAGTTTTCAAAAAATTCGATTAAAAGAGTAAATTAATTGTTTGACAGCGAATTTTATCAACAAATTTTTAACTGATTATTATTATTATTTCCGATATATTTGACCACCCGACTTGACTCCACCTGAAACTCATTAACAAACCCAATTTGAATCAATTAACGAACCTGTCGATCGATGTGATGTTTTCAGTGAAAATCGATAAAAACAATTGTTTTAAGGAAACACGGGAAATATCCCTAATTTCCATTTAACTCGCTGTTCAAGAATGCGATATGAGTTGTTTATTTTGGTAATAGTTGTCGGTTAAAGTGAAGGTGCATTCATCGCATTTCGTATCATGTCAATTAGTCGTGAACAGTAGATTTTCTAAATGAAGCTCTGATGGCTTCCACTCTAATCATTTGTTATGTTGTTATTTATATTTATAAATATTATTTTTTTTCGTTCTATTTATCTTTTATCTTTTGTATATTATCTTCTACTTCTCTATCTTTCTTCGCTCTCCCGACGCCTGCCATTCCATATCTCGGCTGAACAAAACAAAAACACACCACTCACTTCACTAACGCTCTCACATGGGCTTTATTTAAAACAAAAAACAAAAAACATAAACACATTTATTTCATTTAAATAAATAAATAAATAAAATAAAAACAATAACCAAAAAATAGCCACTCGGATGGGGATGTTCTTGCCCCTGCCAGGTAGGCTCTTTCGTCGCTCTGAAAAACAACCTTTTGTTAATTTTTCCTTTCCTTTACCGTACATATATATACGTATCTATTTGTATATATGGATCGTGGTGTGTTAATTGCTCTAATTACCTACATTTGTTTGTCTTGAATGAATTTCTGTTCGTCCAGTATTTTTATAGCCACTCTTTCTTGTTATTCGTAGTTTATTCGTCATGAATTATGATGATGAAACCGATCAGGTCTTCGATCGTCTTGTTTTTTTTTAAAATTGATTCAGTTGATTCTCTCCTTTAGTTTATCATCGTTGATGCGTTTGTATGTTTGTGCGTGAAGAAATCTGTTTCACTCGTGCGTGATACAACCTCTCGTTTGCTTGTGAACATCATCCTAATCCAAAAACAATACTACCTGTCCATCAAATCAATGTGTGCCGTCTTGAATGCCAACAGTATCCCATTCGCCAAATGCAGTTTCAATGGTAACGAACAGTTTGCTATTTGCAGACCCGATGGTGTGGGCACAGTCACTCACGAGGAGAAGGACAAATTTCAAGAGATCAAAGAACGGCTTCGTGTACGCCTTGAATATCAAATCACCAATTTCAGGTATATATATATATAGTTCAAGGTGGATCCTTCAAGTCTTTGTCTGCATTTTCATTTGGATGATTGAAATTTTCCAGATCGTGTTTCCCTTTCGGTCGTCCTGAAGGCGCACTGAAAGCCACTCTATCGCTTATGGAAAGAGTAAGTAGATCCGCTATATTAGGAACTCGAGAATCCCTACATTATATTGGAAGCCATTCAATATTATGTTTGAAATTCTTTTTCTAGGTTTTGATGAAGGATATTATGACTCCCGTTCCGGCCGAAGAGGTTCGTGCAGTCATCAAGAAATGTCTGGAGAATGCAGCGCTTATCAACTACAACAAACTGGCTAGCGAAGCCAAAGTAGAAGGTTAGCCTAAAATATCTGAGCTTCATTCTGGATTGTTAATCTTTTAACGCTTTGAAATCTCGCGCTTCTTTTTTTAAAAAATACTAGGAGCCGAAACTACTATTCAAGGTAAATGTCGCTTGTATAGCCTGTTGCCTCTATGCGAACATTTCTGTCCTTGTTTTTAAAATGTTGACCCAAATTGTTAAATTTTATCATTTGACATTTTTATCCAGATGATTTGAGTGGTGAACAACCCGGAGTTCCTCCAATGAAGAAATTGGAGGATCTCATCCACTTAGCTGAACTGTGCGTTGACCTGCTTCAACAGAATGAAGAACACTACGCTGAGGTAATGTGCAATTGAAGCTTCTTTTTCGAATTGAATCGAATTTTTTATTATTGTACAAAGAATTAAACAAAGGAGGGTTGGCTACTAATTCCATTACTCGTATCTCACAGAGTTTAAATTAAAATGTTCTTAAGTTCTATTGGAAGTTCGAATATTGTCCCTATGTATGTTTTTATCGTATCGTAAACCTTCTAAACGAGCTGCCGACCCCTCGACTCAAATATAACGTGGCTTGCCTTTCATGCTATTATCGTTACGTGTCCCAGCCACTCTGTCTCTCTCTCTCTCCCTCTCCTCTTCTCAATTTTATTGCGACACTAAATCTACATTTCAATCTGAAGCGATTATCTCAATTCATATGGAATTGTGCCATAACCGTCATCGATCCTACCAACGGATGGGCTTCATTCTTAGTCTCTATTTCTTTTTTTTATTTCTCTTTCTGATCTCTTTCAACTGTCCCCCAAAAACCATCTTGCCTTGCTGCTTGTTCGGTGTCTGTTGTTCCCAAAAGGCTTTCAAAGGGGTGAGTGTTACGGTTCTTATTCATTTCAAAGTTTCGTTTGGTTCTTCTAAAATTTTCTACATATAAAAGAAATGGCTTTTTTTTACTTACCTGCTTTTCCAATATACTTCACATTATCAGCTTTAGTTTGTCAATTACATTTTCAGATATAATGTGTGTTTTCATCACTGTTCTTTCTCTCTTTCTCCCTCTTTTCTACTCAACTGTCGCTCAAAATCTGTTTCTGTCTCCCTCTCGCCCAATCAGGATCAAGTGAGTATTAACTGCTTCTCCTTTTCTCACTTACACCTTTTTTTTTATAACTTTCGTTACCCATCACACTATCATCTGACACAACCTAATATCTCTAGTCGCCTGCTCAGCACTGTGTCATAGTTGTCCCACCCAAATAGTAGTTTATAAGACAAACGATGGCTATTAGTCAATTACCTGTATATCACAATGCTGAAGTAGATACCAAAAGTTATTACAAGTCAGTAATATATAGGTGATCTGAAACTTATAAAATTCTGGTGAATGTAACGCGTAGGCATTTGCCTGGTTCAGCGACCTTCTAGTGGAGCACGCGGAAATATTCTGGTCGTTCTTCGCCGTTGACATGGATGCCGTTCTCGCTGAACAGCTACCCGACACTTGGGATTCATTTCCACTGTTCCAGATTCTCAACGACTACCTCAGAATGGATGGTATATTCAACTTACCTTGAATGAATTTGAAATGTTTCAAATTTATTTTCGATTTGACATATTTGCAGATAATTTGAAGAACGGTCGCTTTCATCAGCATTTGCGCGATACGTTCGCTCCACAAGTCGTTCGATATGTTGATTTGATGGAATCCAGCATAGCTCAGTCGATTCACAAAGGATTTGAGAAGGAGAAATGGGAGATCAAAGGGTGATGACAACGCTCTGATGTTAAGACATTTTTTAAAAAAAGCGTGAGGTTATTAACGATGATCATCCATTTGTAAAGGAATGGCTGTTCAACTTCAGAGGATCTTTTCTGGAAGTTAGACGCTCTTCAGTCATTTATCCATGATTTACATTGGCCGGATGCCGAATTTGCCCGCCATTTGGAACAGAGATTGAAACTCATGGCCTGCGATATGATCGAATCCTGCATTCAGAGGTAATAGCAAATTTGTTTGTGAAACTTTTTTTACATGGAAAAATTCAAACCCATCTTTTGGTTTTAGAACGGAAAACGCGTTCCAGCAATGGCTGAAGAAGGGAGTCACTTTCAATTCGACAGATTATGTGCTGCCTGCCGAACTTTGTGCCATGGTCAACGTAGTTCTTGATGCCAAGCAACAGTCTTTCAAACTCTGCGCCGTTGACGGAGTTGATGTGGTAATAATAATTTTAATAAGAGCCGCAAATTTTGAAAAATAGTTTTCTAATTGTTCCTAATTCGTTGACAGCATCAATATCACACTAAAATTGACGAACTCATTGAAAGAACTTCATCCACCATGTCTCAAGGTATATTATATATTTATTAGGCTCTTGGATTAGTCCATCGTAAGGCTTAACACGTTCGATCTTTGCGTGTAGGCGTTGTCAGTCGATTGTTATCAGTTCTCGAGTCGGTGATCAGCAAATTGGCCCGCTACGATGAAGGATCTATCCTCGGGTCAATTCTATCATTTACGGTAACCTCACTTCTTTTTAGCGTCCCTTTTAGAAATGACGTTCTTCTAGTTACTTACGCTGGATGCCGACTATTTCTACCCCTTTATTTTAAATTATCTCTACTCTCCATACTCTACTATCGGGAAAAAAAAGAAAACTTTTGGCTTATATGGTTTGGCTTATTCTATTTCATCTTATTTTACGATCTAGTCTCTTCATAGAGTTTAGTTGACAGAATCTTAATTCTTTGCTCTATAAATGATGACTGTGTTCACCTATAGCTATATTAATTACCGATCTCAGCATGACTTCAATATTTCTTTTCTCTCTCTCTCTCCTGTCTATTCTTCTCTTTCCACCTTGCTGGGCTTTCTCTACTTCTCTTCTGCTGGTGCCCTCTTCCCTTTCCTTTGTGTTTGAATACCCTCTGTCGTGGGCGACGTTTAACTGATGACAGTACAAGCAGAATGTTTCGGGATCGGGACGAGATCTTGGCCAATCGTACGTCAACTTCACTCGTAACTCCATGGACCAAATCCGCAGCAAAGTCAACGATGAACTTTGGATTCTCAACTTATTTGACGTAAAATAACTTTGTCGTCACATTTAAATCAAAGTGACTTTTGAGATTTTTTCTACCCGTTTTCAGGCGTGGTACGCGGCCCAAATCCAGATGCTGGGCACATGGCTTGCCGACCGGATGAATCATTCTCTCCATCCTTACCAATGCACTTGCTTAGCCCACATTGTCAAGGTACTCTTTTTTAAATGTTCTGCCGATTAAAATAGCAATTATTTCTTTACCGTGATGTCCTTTTCGTGTAGTTTCGTTAATTATCTTTTATGGTATATTTGTTGTTGTTTATTCTGCATGATTTTATCATTTCTCTGCCTTTTTGTTGATCCATGACTATATGACACGAGTATAGAAATTACCTGCCGATTTAGAGGTCCACGGAATGTTACCAACATCGCTTCACGGTCGTGACGCTGTAGTTGTAGCCCAGCGTATCGCTACTGAACAACAACAGCTGATTCGTTCTGGAAAAATAGAGTAGTGTGTTGTTGTGAAGTAGTCGCTTCTTGTACGTGGCATGAATCAGTGTAAGACATTTTCTAAGACGCCAAAATTTTTAGTTCCTATTTTTCAGTTTTGCTCGTTAAAATATTGTTTAATATTGTTTGTAATGCTGGTGATTGCCATTTAATCACTAGGTACTTTGAATTAAAAGCATGCTTTTTCCAATTCAATAATGATTTTATTTGGCTATAGAAATTGTATACGGATTTTGAACTACAAGGCGTCATAGAAGAAAATCTGAATTCGAGACTCTATCAGACGGTTTCTACAAGAATGCAAACCGAAGAGGCCACCTGCGCTCTCACCATGGGCATGAGGTATACATGGTCATGATTTAAACAATTTTTAAAATAATTTCGAGCAAATGAATTATCATTTTGCAGTAGTTACAATGAAATGGGAGGGGATGAAGAGGCAGAATCTCGACCGAAAGTCAAGATTAGTGAAACATCGCAAAGCAGTACGGGAAGCGCCGGAATGGGATCGACGTCGTCTTTGGATCCTGCAACTTACGTCAATAAGATTAGCAATGTGACCAATCAAGTGGTCGGTCGAATGGGCAATGTCTTTGGAAAAGGATTGGGGGGTCTGGGAGGCAAACTCGGTGGGCCATCCTCTTGGTTCTAACACAAAAAAATAATTTGAGTTAACAAGATTTGAAAAATGAAAAGAAACTTGGTGGAAGGGCCAGTGCCATTGAGCTGCATCTTACTATCATAGTTGATCTCTATTCATTCCGATTCCCCCACTACCCTTCTACTCACCTGTCAACACCATTCACTCATTCACATAGTTGACCATCTGAATGATCAAACAAGATGTATTCTTTGAAGCAGAAATGTCAGAGTAACTAGCCTGTTTTATTAAAAAGAGAGACTACGCCAGTCTTTCAGTTGTCGTGTTGGCTAGTCATGCAGAAACAGCATTTTGGTGCGTGTGTGGTTTTCCTGCGTACGTTTCTCGTGGATATACATAAGCTGTACATAGATCTAGACTTACAAAGTTCGCTCTTTTATTGCGCCTCTTTTGTCATTTGTTTTCAATTTTCTGGCTCTTCTCTTCTTTTTTCTTTTATGACCTGCGCTTCTCTTTCTTAAAACAAAAAAGGTAAAATAAAAACTCTTTCGACGTCTTATTCCCGTGTGTTCAACAGCTCGTTGTCAATTCCCCCTCTCTCGTTATCCAGCACTTCTGTGGTAGTGGCCTCAAATTCTTGTTAATTAAAATACAATTATTCCAATTGACTTTCACTGTCCTTTACATTGCTTAGTTGGGATGGGTTGAAGATAAAGTGAATAGAAAAAATAGTCCAAAGAAAATGTAATGTTATGCCTATTTCTTATTAATTTTGTTTTACTGTGTGGTTTTCGATATAAATATAATGTCTAATGCTATGTGGTAACTAGATTTTTCAGATGGGGTTATCACAATTTTATGGTAGATTTCTACATGGATTGCTCAGAGACGGAAAACGGTTGCTTCGAAGTTAAAGCTCTCATCTCACTAATTTCGGTGAGTTGGTGGCTTACATGGCGTTAGCCTATAGAAGTAATTATGGCTAATTTCGATTAAGTTTTAAAAACATACGTGTCCATCAAATGTAAAAAATTTAAGGAATTTGAATTCTTTTTTTTTAAGCCTGGCATATTACGGCGCCACCAAAGGATAGGTGGAAACTTAGAGGCTGTTCTTCCTGCATCGAATCGATTTCTGATTGAGGGGCATTTAGCTAAAGGAGACGTCCTAATTTACGATGTCGCTCGAGTCTGTAAGGATCTCGTTCTACGGATCTTGCGAGACAGCAACACAACTGATGAACGGAAGGATTCTCCAGGGATTATCAGTGATTGGTGGACTTGTTAATAGAGTTCCGCAGCTCCCTGCATTATCCTTGTGTTGTCAATTTCATTTTTTTGAAGTGCCGCTTCATTTTGTCAGAACCACCTAGTAGAGGAATTATGTACTGCTGCGTACGCCTATCTCATCTATCCATCCACTCACCAGAGGGCAGAGGCGCACAATCTCATTTGACGATTGTGCCATGATTGTGCAGCAAATTGTTAAAGCAGATGTCAATGCTTCCGGAAAGGCCCGGAAAGTTCTTTTATTGCGTCGAGTTTGACTTAAAAAGTGTAATAGAATAACTGATATCTTGGTGGTATTCCAACCATTGAAAACTTACATCACTCAAATATGTTATTCATGGTGAACTCTCTTGAACAGAACTATCCTCGATTCCTCTGTGATTGTGTTGTGGTTTACATTGTCAACTGAACGTTCTAATCAAATAGTAAGTCGACTTTATACTTGTCATTTGAAAAAAACTGCTATAATGAAAGTTCAGATACTCACAAAACATGGACTTAAACTTAGCTTGAAGTCTAACTGCCCAAAACATCAAATGTGATAGCTCTTCAACTGTTGAGCCATGATCAAAGATGATGATAAAAGCAAACCAGTAATTTGTGGTCCCCATTAAACTTCTATTTTATTTTATGTATTTTAAACGAAACTCCTATTTTGGTCGAAAGCGCAAATGTTCATGGAATCTCAATTTTGTTTGCTTTTTCTTTTTTAGGTTGTTAGAGCCAGATGGTTTCAAGCTAATGCTGTCACAAGTTGAACCATTCAGCACCGTCATCTAGATTGCATTGTATGTTCATTGTTATCACAATACGACAGGTAACTTATTTGTTTACAATCTGTGAGTAAGCTTCCCAAATTGTCGGAAATTCATTTTCTACGTGTTTAAATCTTACACTAATTAGAAAAATCCCTTTGCCTAAATCATTATCTTATATAGCCTTTGTTTGAAAGACCATTTAAAAAAATACTCAGCTTTGCTCAATTAATAATATCAATAACAATATTATAAGATTGCATTCAATGTCCATTAAGGCATTACTATCAGCTATACTATCCGTCTATACAACAAAGTGTCCTGAAATCTCAATCTATTTCCTCCCATAAGTAAACTGCAATGTTGGAATCATGCGCGAGAAAATTTTCTTTTCCTCCATTTTATGTTTACCTTAACTCATAACTCCTGTACAGAAACGCAAGTAGGATCATGTGTAGCCAATGTAGGCAAGCAAAATCAATTTGCTTTAGTTTACAAGTTTCTCCTGAATTGACACCGACAAAAATGGTAATCAACGTGGAAGCTCTTTCATCACTGCTATTCAAAATGCAGCAGTACTTCATTTAGTTTATAAAAATCACAAACATTCCTCCTTCGTGTCATAAATCATAAGTAAACTTGTATTTAAAATTATAACTTATATAAGGCGCATATTGGGAGATAAATCTGGCAACGGCGAACTAGTATCGAAGTCATTTGACACCTGTCATTTCGTAGCTCGTTGCCAGACTATGTTGGAGATCGTTCATTCAAATTGGCTTAAATGCTGCATTTTGTGTTGCAAATGTGCATTGTTTTAAAATGGAAACCAACTTATAGTGAGATAGTTAATATTAATATTACATTGTTGAAAATGAAAGTTACAATGCAACGGTTTCAAAATATTTAAAATGTTACGTTGTGTCTCAACTTCTGGTGTTTCAGCACGTGGGAAAGTTCTTAACTTTCCTTCTCAGAATCGTGGGAAAGATCTTCAGTTCGTGTCGAGTTTCAGTCGCTAGTGCTATCATTCAGCCACTAAAGGTAACTCCCTTTTCCATCCATTGTCTTAATTAAGCTTTCAAAAATGGGTTTCTAGATGTTACTGACTTCATAGATGATGTACATTATTTTTGCCAAATTTCTTGATTAAATAAGTTGAGTTTTCTAAGATTCATTAAGTTTGAGTTTCAAGAAGAATTTTAACTTGCCTTTTTGTGCCATTCATACTTTTTATCGACAGGGCAAGCCTATTTATTATTTAATCATTTTCTTTTTTATATCTTTAGTGCAATATTTTAACAAGCTATTGATGTTGTAACTTTTACTTGTGTTTACAACTAATTAATCTTATTTTCTTTTTCATTTCTTCAGTGCAAGATTATCAGAAGCTGTTCCTGTCATCAGTTGTACTTGGCATGAAGGAATTGAACATTGGATACAATAATACTGTCTTGCTACTTTAATAGAAAAGGTAACTTATCGAGTGCTTATGGAAGTTATGTGCCACTATTGATTTCTCAAACTTTTTGCTTTTCAGATTAGAACTAGTAATGCTGAAATGGTTCCTGTACATCATTCTTCATTTGGTTTCTCCCCACTCACATTCTTGTCAACTGCAATCTCCATCAGCTGCTGAAAGTGTAGCAAGAATGCCCTTCTCCATTCACATTTAATGTACACATGTTTACATTGACTTCTGCAGTAGTAAATGTATTTCTTTTATCATGTGAACTGTTGTTAATATTGTATAATATTTTTTTTTATATACAAATACACTATTTATTATTAACATTATTATCATTTATATTTTTTAACCATGGACCCCCCACATGGGGGGCCCTGTTGCTTTCTCGACCACGATAATAACATATAGGTTATTATTTGTTTGGTGCAGAAAGCTGTTTGTTCTAGCAGTTATCGATTGCATCACTCCTATGAGATCATTTAGGATCAGGTTGCGCAATCGTATACTGCATTGGAAGTCAACTAAGACAGAGAGGATAGACCCTGCCATAATTGACTTCCAGCAGACCAGGGAGATTACCTGGCCCAAGAAAAGGGGACAAGAGTGATGAAGGGCAAAGTTTTTTTCGAGAGAGATAGTCATACCTAAGATTCCTGCTTAGCCCCATGACCCTCCAAAAGATATCATAGAATCATGAGGCTTGCAAGTCCCCGTTCGACCAGTACTCTAACAACCACTAGCTGCTGATCACAGTGGAAGAATGACCAACCACGGGCACATGTATGCAAGGGGAAACGGGGCCACGGAAAAAGGGAGCCCAGATATGCACTCAATTTTTAAAATATATTAAAAGAAGTCGCCGCCAATCTTGATTCGTCATCTTCTTCCATTCAGTTGCATTAGAAGCTAAGTTGTTGACACCGGGGTTGACGGTAGTTTAGAGAAACCAAAGAGAAAAGTTCCAAATTGGCTAAAGAAAAAATAAAAGAGTTGATGGCACAAATAGACAAATTATATGGCAATTAAGTAAGTGATAACTTACACTTTGTAACACTGAGCAGGCTGAGTAATGAGATAACAGATCATGACCGATGACTTTTCTGAAAAATGAAAGAACAGACAACATTAACAGTTATCATCCTAATCATGACACAAAACTATACTTTAACTTATGAACTAAATAAAATGATGGCTTTCCCAGAATAATGGCTAACGGCTGTAAAATCTGGACCGAGAGAATATCTGACGTTACTGTTTACCCTTTTCCATTCGATAAATGACACGGCTCTAAAGTAGGAGTAAAGGAAATGAATGACTCATTTCAAACAGTCGCGTGAATCCCGAGTTTCACTTTTAAGCCAACTAAGTCTGCGTAGCGCGTTATTCCACCCAGAAAATGCATACGAGTATGTCCGGTATTTTTCCATGTCACCCACGCACTTCCATCAACTGGGAACTATAAAAGAGAACTCTCTGCACTTCAATCTAGAAGAACACTCCGTCGTTGGTCTGACAAGCTCGTCAAAGCATCTATTCTTTTTCAAAAATCAACGGCAAACAAAAACGAGTAAGTCTGCATCAGACATTCATTTACATTGTAAGTCAAGTTACTCCCAAAATATTCTTTCGTTTTACCATTAGGGCAGGCCTAACTAATAGACCCAAAGCTCAACCTTTCTCTCTTCCTCTTTGTACCCATTTTATTTCCAATTATTTCATGCCAACATTCTAGGATCGAAAGAATGTCAGGGACTGGATGGATCTAAAAAGTCAGTACCAAAGAACGAAACCACGATATTCTTTTGAAAACTTCAGAAGGAAAAAGCTGCTGTCGAAAGTGATGAAGAACTACAAGCCATTTGTTGGGTATCTCTAATATCTCGACTGTTCGATAAAAACACTCTACAGTGTCTAAAAGAAAAGAAAAAACAAACAAAATAGTCAGCGACTACTTCGACTAACCCAAACATTTTGTTTCTATGAAAATCGTTTTACATTGGCACCGCCATCAGCAAAATATCTCGAATTTACGTTCAGTCGAATTAGTCACTCTAAAGTGTTTGAAACAGACTAGTTCCTCGTAAACTACCGACGAAAAAAAGAATCGCTCGTGTTGTGTTTTATTCAATACAAAATATATTCTTCCTAATAGAGTTATCTTATTGTCTGCTGCAGTCAGTGGATTCTTCCACCAAATACAAATCACTTAAATTGCTTGATAAAAAAAAAAATAGGGGATCCAATGTCGTGAAGTACACAACAACGTCACGTAAAATGTTAGGCAAACCTAAATTGGATTCAACAACTGGAAAGATATCCGACACATCGAACAGTAGCCTGGATTTGAAAGGAAAGTTTTCTGTTTCTGTAAACTTCACCGATAGACAGTTTGAGCTCATTCTTCTAGTGTCTAATAGCTTCGAAATGAAGAGGACAAATTCGTTTCCATTGGTCGCCTTCGATTTTAATGCTGTTTTTGACAAAAAATCCAGTTTCCTGCGCCAACTGCGGTCCTAGTGATCAGAGTTCCACCCAAGATCAAAGCTTTCGAAGCAATCTCGTTCGATACTGACAACTGTTAATGTATTGGCCTCTGTGTAGACTCAAAATCTGGTTCCTTCTGCTTATACTGTATTGTATAATAATGAAAATTCTTCTCAAACTAACTGAATTGTTAATTCGTTGAAAATGGTTTAAAGTTGTCATTAATCGGATCACCATGGTAATAATGAATCGGTAATAATAAACTTGGTTCCTAAATGAACAAACATAGCGCCACACCCTATCCTCCGTGCAATTTTGGCTAATTAGTGCATCTTATTGCATTATTTGAAAGTGACGAGTTATTTGAACCACGAGCGCCATGTTCCTGATCCTGTCCAGTCACACAACGGACGGCGGATTAAGCATCCGCACCTGATAGCAATGGATAATTTTCCCTATCCTGACATCTTGTGTTTTGGGGATGGAGAGGGATTTGTCGCAAAAATACGGTCAAACCAAACGGAAAGAAAATGACCGACCAACAATAAAACAAGAAAAGAGAGAAACATTATGAAATGTGAAAGTAACATTTCCTACCTTGAGAGGCATTGCTTGAATCTGGATTCCGGGTGGCGGATGTGTGATCCATCGTTCCGTCATTCCCTCGACCATGTGAAGAATTTAAGTTGTAGTGGATGCTGGGGGACTAGGAAGTCATTTCAACCTTGAGCCAAGAATAAGCGTCTTAAATTCCTAGTTCAAAGTTAAAAGAGAATATCAGAAGAGATTAGGTTTCCATTAAAAATGTGGAAAAACAAAGCAACAAAACATTACCTCAACCACTTGGAGAATGTAAGAATTAGGTGCTGGATATGAAGATAGGAGAAGGGACGAGTGGTGATTCACAGCCAACACAATTGTCACTTTAACAGGATGAAAAAAATTCTTCTCCACACAGCAGAAGTGTTTCTTCATTTTCAATGCCGTCCTGTTGTCTGAGTTGCCTTGCTGGTTTCAAATGCACCCAATCACAAACTTGAGTCAAACCAGTCAGACTGAATCAGGAAAACACAAAACAAAACAACGTAGATTAGGTGTATAATCCATGCATCCAACCAAATCAATTCAATTCTTCATTATCACATAAATCTTGACTGATAATGAAGGGTAGAAACGTACTCATCACCAAGTTTCATCCAATGGAATCGTTTCCCTGCGGGCAGTACAGCATTCAGCCATTCATTTAAACATCAAACGATTTGAACACGATTAACATCAGCCCAGAGTTGGCTTCGTTGAAACGCTCGAATCGTTTTATTATCAAAAGAAAATGTAAACTTGGAAGAGCTACGAGAATCAGAGATAGACTCTATGCTTCAGACAGTGCAGACGAATAGTAACAATTGAGATGTTGCCAATTCGCTCAGAATGTAGAAAAGCAAAAAGCCCCTAAAATCCAGCGATTGCAAAATTAAATAATTGAAAATGCGATCAGCTTTTAAACAAAACCGACAAAGTCAAAAAGATATAAGAACCTCTAAACTTTTACTTGAGGGGCTGAGCAGCAGCTGATGCTGACCTTTAGCTAAATTTGATTTGGATTGCCGATGAGAATAATTCTTAAGTTCCATAAGAAAATCTATCTACAGAGACAGACCAGAGTCATCCTGGTTGCTTCTCGCTGCAGGAAATCTCCATAAGGGGGGGTGATGGGTCTCGTAGTCCGTTTTTTGCCTGTTTTGAGGGAGGAGTTTCCCTAAATAAAGAGCCATCTGGATTTGCCGTCCATTTGATTTCTCTCACAAATAGTTCCAAAACGTCCGATAGAGGCGCTTTATCTAGGGCAAAAAACAACTACGAGACCCATCACCCCCCTTATGGAGATTTCCTGCAGCGAGAAGCAACCAGAGGCGCGTTTTGGCGCCAACCTGGTTGAGTTCAACTCAACCATAAAGTTGACGCAAAAATGGATTTTAGCTTTACTCGGTTGGTCGAAGTTGGACCAACCGAGTTCCCATTTCAGTTGACGCCAAAATGGAAGTTGAGCTCAAGTCACGCCCATCACTTTATCAATTGGCGAAAACATATTTTTCCTTAAATCTGTAGTGACCTTCCCTATTTTTTGCTAAAAATATTTTCTAAAAATAATAAATCAATTTTTTTGCTACAAATAGGGGAAATATTTTTAAAAATGAAAATAAATTAAATCTTTAAAAAATCATCTGATTTCATCGTTGACTTTTTGTATTACTTATTCACTTATCTAAAAAAAAGTTAAAAATAAATTCGTTCTAGTACAAATAATAATAATAACAGAAAAAATGTCGGCCATCTTAATTCTGAAAACATAAAATAAATTTTTTTGTCTGCTAGTTGGCTGGTTTATAGAAATTATTAGTGAAGGCTATGTTGCCATATTCAAAATTCATTCCGGATAGAAAATGGGTTGAGTCGTCTGCTTCGGTTGTGGTTCTACCATGCTCCCTGAGCATGGTAGAACTCGGCCATGTAGTCTGTCGGTTGAGGTTGAACCTCAACCGAGAACAAAAATCTCAGTTGGCGCCAAAATATTAGTTGAGTTCAACCAGGTTGGCACCAAAATACGGTTGATCACAACTCCAACCAAGTTGCACTCAACCAGGTTGGCGCCAAAACGCGCCTCAGGATGACTCTGGACAGACTGATTACCTAACGTGGACAGTGAACCGAACTTGATCTCTCTCTTCTTGGTCGGTGGCAGTACAGCATGGCTTTTAAGACACAGACTAAAAGGTCTGGCAGACTAAAGGTCTCTTTTAGTCTGTACTTTTTAATAACAATAATAACAATAATAACAATACATAACTTCCCTAATCACGACCTACATTACGTATTATCTTCAAAGTGGAAGCAAATTGACATTCATTGATAATATCCAAATGACAACAAACCATTTAAAAACAAGAACAATTCACCTTAAACTGTATCCACAATTCCACACTCGCGTGAGCGGCCATTACTATTGCTTCTCGCCCCCAGAGTCCAGACGACGAATATTGGATTGCACATAGCAGTACATAATTCCTCCACTAGGTATCGCACCGAAACGGCGAAACGTAACGGAAACCAGTTTTCACTCTGCACATTCTCGATTATCATTATTACTTCATTTTACAAAGTAATGAAATCAAAAGAGAAAAAATAACTTGAATGAAAATCGTGCGAAAAAAGAAGATCGTCAAAATTTTGGTGTAAAAATTGCTGTATCTTTAAATTAACACTCGAAAAATTTCGGAAGTGTGCTGCCCTCGCTAACGCCATCCGTGCATCCGAAAAGTATATAAGGCAGCCCGTGACTTGAAGTCGACTATGAAAAGTTAGTCGAAAGTTGTTGCAATGGCGATTATTAACCGCAAAGCGATGAAAACCAATTGTCATTTGTTAGTGACCTTCCTTGTTGTCATTGGATGCGTAGTGACGATGGCAACTGGTAAACCTATTTCGTCTTTGACCAAAAGTCAAGATTTTGTCATAGACGCCAAAATTCCAAGCCCAACTGACCAGCTACCAGATTCCTATTTGCCTAGTGATGAGATTACGCCCGAAGACAAAATCAATTTAAGGAATATCATCTTTTCGTATTCTCGATTATCAACACCTTTGCCGAATTTCACTTGCAATGACGTGCAACGAGTTCACGTATTGTACCCGAAAGTTAGCCTGGAAGGTATCCTAGGATTCGTCCTAGAACTGTTGGAAACTGAATCTTACGATCCTACAAAAGAATTAATCTTGACTCAAAACTGTCCGGCAGACCAAGGAGTGTTTAACAACATCACAGTGTTTCTGTTAAACGAAAGCATTCTATTTAACTTACTTGCTCTGTTTATCGTACTGATAATCTCCGTGCTGATAGAGTTCTGTGGCCGAATTCATGACCGGAAGAAAAAGGCTAGCCATGCGGATGTCGAATCCGGCTCCACGGACGACGAAAAGAATACGACACCAAAAGACCAAGGAAGATTTTCGTGGATTCCGAATTTTTTGTATGGCATTTGGGGCAGAATCAAGACCCATTTAAAAGATCACTGTGAAACTGATGAGCTTGTGTTACTCAGTTTTCAACTCTGTCTCATAGCCATATTAATACCGTCTTTCCTAATGGTCATAACAGTTCTACTGATTGGAGTATTCGCCACATGGAATGTGATTCGCACCGCTGTTTGCTTGTGGGTGGTATTCGTTTACAGTGTTGCTGTTTTTTACTTCCACGGGTCCCGAAACAAAACCACGATTGCGGGCAACAGTAAAACAAGTAACCGAACGCTGTTAATTTCAAGAATCCATCCCGACAGCTGCACCGAGAGCTTTCTACGGTCATATTATCTAGACAACAACGGGGATATTGTAGCTGGAGTAAATCTTATTTACAAACTGGGCGAGAAATCACCTAGTCTTCCACCTACAGCAGCTTTCGTGACTTTCAAAACTCGAGAACAAGCCAAATCAGTGATCAACCAACCAAGTAAGCTAAATACTTGGACTGTGGAATGGGCTCCACCTCCTGCGGATATCGTCTGGTCTTCTATGCACAAAAAAGGAAGCATCGTTTACGGACTGGTGAAGATCATTCAATACTTCTTCATCGTCCTCTTACCTCTCGTTGGTTCGACAATAGTTGTAGAATCGTTGAAACTTCTAGTCGAACAAGGAAGTACAGCTTACTCTGTTCTGATTTATTCCAAATCGATTATGACGATGTTTTTCATTTTCATTGTGCGGATTTGTCCCATCTTCCAAGTGGACCACTTGAAGAAATCCAGTAAACATTTGGGTGTGTTTCTATCGTCGTTGATAATCATCGTAGTGTCTGAAATCGTCCTGCCTGTGCTCAACTTTAAAGACATTTGGAATTCAATCGTATGGACCAGGACCGACCCCAACGTTGTGAACCACTGGATACGGCTGCAGTGTATATTCCGGCCAGATTTGGGCTCCGAAATGGCCATTTCCGTCATCGAATGGAATTTGTTTCACAGTTTCTTCGTTTTGTCACGAGTGCAGCAATGGGCAACAAGAACATGGCACCGGTTACGCAAGCGTCCAAGCACCGAGGATAACATTCCACGCAAAGAATTCGATTTTGGCGATCGCTACTCCCAACTCGTAGCGCAATTCGTCATAACTTGTGTGGGATATTTCACTTATCCGCCTATTATACCCATCACCGTCCTCTGCTTGGTGGTTGGCTATTTAATCGACCGATATACAATGGTCCAGACGTTTAAGCCAACTTACTCTGGTTCCAACATTCATCGTTGGGCTATTTCATTCGTTTTGATCATGCTGCTCATTCAGAGTGCTCTTTTGTTCTTCAAAAACGTGTTGATGGTTGAAGCTGAAGCGAGCCTCATCGGAGATTCGGCCATAATAGCTCTGTGTGTCGGATTATACTCCCTGTTCTGTATCCTTTCCATCGCGGTACAGTTCCTCTTCTTTTTGCCAGCACATCAACCACAATACGAAACCATTACAGAAGCTGATGAATCGCAAGATTATATTCGACCAACGCTCGACGACGACACATTGACCAGGCCTAACATCACAAAATGGACGAAACGGAAGCCAGAAGACACACAAAAGGCAAGAGGAATATTCAATGGGCTGAAAATCGCCCTGTTCACTTTCGTTGTACCGATAATTGTAGCCGGCATCATCGTAACACTAATCAGATTCACCCACGTGCCAAAAGTGGCTTACAGTAAATCGGACAACGTTAGCCTGACGCTCAATGCCAACTTGAGGTTGTATACCGGTCGCGTACCGTTCACCATAATGACGGAAGTCTGCCAAAAGGACGCGAGTTGGCTCACGATCGACTCGAAATGTAGCGACATTTTAGTCGACAATGTCGTGCGGAAGAAAAGGAGTTCAATTTTCGCAAAAATTAATGAAGACCAACGATTACTTTGGACTGGCGGGTTCTTTAATCTAACGACTGGGGATGAGTGGCGATGGCTCGACGACAGTGCCAAGACATACAAAAACTTTTGCTCTCCTAATGAAACGGAAAATATCATCGCCAAGGCCAGAGAAAAGGGCATGCCAATCCTGTACATCGTTAAGGATTACCGCGGAGACAAGTTCAATAAAAACGGACTCGCTTGTTGGCAAATTTACAATGAAAATCAACTGGCCGATCTGGGATTCAGCTTCCCAGCTGACAAAACTCCTCGACTTTCATTCGCTTGCCGAGAAAAGATTTCTAACATGTAATGCGCATCGTACTGAAAATTTATGAATGAATAAAATGTCATGTACCAACCGTCAGTTTCATTCCCTATGGCTTAATTGAAATGACAAAATTAACATAATCCCAATAAACTGATGAAACAGTTAAAGTTATAGACTTAAACATACACGCATGCCACATAATCACAAATGCAAACCCTAGACACACTAAAAACTCTACCAAGTGTAACCATCTCTGAGTGAACGACTCAACATAAAAAACTCATCGATCCGAGTATTTGCAGTTAGCTGCGAATTTAGAGAATATTTATAAACAGACCTATTAAAAGTCTCTAGATGAATACCAAGTTCTTGTCATCTAGCATGATGACAGTTCTACCATCTTAAACATTCACTGTATGGTATTTCAACTTGTTCATTTTTAATTGAAAAGAACAGACTTACTTTTCGATTGTGAATCACTGGGTGAGTGGACGACTGTGGAAGAGGACACCTTGTAGAGTTTCTGCAAGACCAGAACCTTTTTCTGGTATCAGTATTGACAAGCCATAACAGCTTCTATCACGGTAGGATCTCTCTGTTGGCCATTTTACACTTGTCCAATTTTTTCCACCACAAAGAATCAAAGATCAGGACTGCTGGAGGGCTGCGTCATAACGGAAGATAAATAATTACTATCAGATATAAGCTGGAATGTGTATGAAAGTCCTAGATTTGAGCTTCTAGCAGTTTCAATATCTTATCACTTTTCTCACTTTTCACATCCATGACACAATCGAGGCTGGAAATGGCATGGACAGGTCAGGAAGCAATTATCCATATTGACGAGGTTATGAAATAAATAACGTAGTTCTAGAATATGTAATAAATAAAAAAAAAAACACAGCAGCAAAAGACAGACATTTTCCCGAGTCCACGCCGAGTCCATGACAACAATAGCGAGGGACATCTAGCGTCAGTCCTTAGACACTCATCTTTTAGACTGGTAAAAATCCAGCTCTTTTTTAAACACTAAACAGTAAACACTCACAAAACTAAATAGAGTACTTTTTCTTTAGTGAAAATGAAAATTGAAAATTTGCTTCAAATACTAAACGAAAATACAATTTTTTATTTTTTTTATTTTAGCTCTTCAGTCTTCAGCTCTTCGACTTCTTGAACAGCGAGAGCGAGTTAAATCGAAAGTAGCTTGAAATGCCTACACTAAAAATCTAAAAGTTACAGGAAATGTTGCGTTGCTAAAATCGCTATTTCGAATCTTCTTTTTTGCAACTTCATATCTATTGTAAAAACATGGTTATTAACTACCCCCAACAAGCGATCTATCATTCCTTTGGGGGGGGGGGGGGGGGGGGGGGGAGAGGGCAGATGGTGGGTCACGAGTTTAGTTCTCGGATTGGGTATGTATGCAACATGAAATAACATCGGAAACAACATCGGATAAACGTCGGATCATCGGATAATCATCGGAAATAGGGATGGGACAAATGTTCAATAAGAAACATAGTCTCGGATTAATGCGATAGTTGTACATCAAATAACATTCGAATGTACCCTGTATTAATCCCTTTGGGGTAGGTAATCCTTTTGGGAAGTCATCATCAACATTGAATATTCAATAATGTGCAAAAATCAAACAATAAAAAAAATTACGACGACTAGTTGCTGTCAAATCGGAAAAAAACTTCAGATGAGTGAACAGACATAATTTCAGGTACAGCATTTAACACAACAATACGCAGTGGGCGTGTGTGCACTTACCATGGGTTACCAACTTACCACGGTAACTGTTCGGATTGTTTGGATGCTGTTATTTGTTTTATAACTTTTATGTGACGTGTTGGTTTCTCAAAATTCACTCCGGTTGCGGGTTGCCTCTAGTGGTAAAATAACGAGCCTCGTCACGAAATGTGTATCCAAGTCTAAAATTGTCTGATTTCACGCATAAAATGGGATAGCTAAAGGCGTCACTCGCAAGATGGCTATTGTGGTAATGCTGGAATCCGGCATGCATCCGGCCGGGCGAGGCTTCATGGCGAGGCATTAGGGGAATTAGGCTAGGCATTTATTCTATTCAATCTAATTAATGAAGCCATAAAAAATATCTGGGATATCAAACGCTATCTATTTGAACAAAGACAATGGAATCCAATTTGGAAATTGCCGATACTATACAAGCATTTTTTCGTAATCTTGACAGCGATTGTCTGATTAAAATATTTCTTTTAGTCTGGGGGTCAGGTGAAGACGGATTCCGTCACGCGGACGAAGCACCACTTCATTCATAAGAACAATTTCATCTCTATGGTCTTTGACTTGAACGTGAAAATTACGGAAAATGTTGGCTAATATCACCTTCTGTTCCATCATGGCAAATTTTTGACCTAGAACGTTCATTCAAAAATTTAAATTATTGTCTTCCGCGTATAGCGAAATTCAATTAGTTAATAACAATCTTACCGATACAATTTCTTGGCCCAGCACTAAAAGGAACATAAGCAAAGGGATGACGTCCTCGACTATTATCTTCAAAAAACCTCTCTGGTTGAAACAATTCCGGATCGGGAAAATAATTAGGATCTCGATGAAGAACGTACGTAAAAAGTAGCACTGTCGTATTGGCTGGTATGGTGTAATCATCTAAAGGTAGAGATTAAAAATCAATTAGTTTAGATGCAAATGCAGATAATTTTGTAAGCAAAGATGCTGACTTACGTATGACGGTGTCCTCTCTCAGTTTACGACCCAGTAGGGGAACGCTTGGGTACAAGCGCAGAGCCTCTTTGATACAACATTCCAGGTATTTTAATTCACTTAAATCGTTCATATCAACCGGGCGATTCGAGTCTCCAAAAACACGTTCAAGTTCCTGATTGACCAATCCCTATAAACAGCACAATGAATTGAGCTCATGTTTTGTCAAACAAATATTTTGTGTAGAAATGAATACTACCGTAACACGAGGATCGCTTCCAATAAGATGTAATGACCAGCCGATAGCAGCTGTTGACGTGTCATGGCCCTTTTTTTACAAAACAGTAAAAAGAATTGAAATAAATAGATTAGTGTGCAGAATTCAAGATTTTAACAGCAGTTTCTCTTAGACTTACTTCAAACATAAAAGTGTCTACTTCCTCACGAATGTCGGAATCGCTTAACAACTCTCCGTCCTTTGAGGCATCAATAAGGAGATCCAAGAAAGCCAGGCGTTTCTTGGCTAAATCAGCATGTGGATATTTCAAACGAACCAATTATAGGCCTACATATTGTTAAAGATTATATTATTTTAAAGTATACTTGAAGAGAAATCGCCTTCTTCATTGCTGGTTGTTTTCATATTAGTTCCTTTGTTAAGATTAAGTTCAAGTTTCTTGTTTTGGATTACCTATTGAATAGTACTGTGAAGTTACTAGATCATTTTTATCAAAAAATTGCGACTTACACTATCAGTAAATCCGTGCAATATCTTCAGATTTCTTCGTTGCTGTGCGCCATAAGATGACAAATTGAACAATATGTCGGACCGCATAAGTGGTTGAATCGTTCTAACGTTCAAAATTCGGCACATCCTACAATACAAATAAGATAGTAATATGAAATTTTTTAAAATGGCAATTATTATTGTATTTACGATAAAACAGCTAGCAAATATTCGCTATCAACGCGAGTTTGGGCTTCAATTTTGCATCCCATCGCCGTTTCTGAAATAAATTTTTAAAAAAACATGAAAATGATAGTAAAAATGGATTCATCGAACAAGGATAACATACCACAAATGATATCAAGGGTGCATCGTGTAATAAAAGGATAAATATCAAAGCCATCCTTTTCCGTTACGAGAGCTGCATTGAGTTGTTGGATTAAAACCTGGCTTTGTTCGTTAAAAATGTGAATGAAATCTCCCAAAATTTTGAAATGAAATGTCTGTGTGAGCAATTTCCGTCTAGTAGACCATTTGCTACCTGTTATCCAATACTCCAAATCATTTTCTTTGCATAAGATAAGACAAAATTGTACGCGTAATAGCTACCTGTGCTTGTGAGTAATCCCGTGCCCAGCCAAGGATGAAGAAAACTGTATTCGTTACTTTTATCGATCAGTTTCTTGCTGCTCAACACCGTCTATTAAGAAACAAAATAAACTTTTTGAAAAAAGTAATTATTTCATTTAATATAAAGGGAAGATTTCAATCATTCAGCAGGTAAAAATGTGTATGCGCCTTTAATTAATTCGGTTTAACCTCAAATGCCTCAGGTGTGAATAGGAAAAAAGCTGGAAATGGTCCAGCCCACGTACGAAGAACAGGACCGCAAGATTGCAAAGCGCGCACGTAGCCCAAAATTCGAATAAATATATCTACACACAGTTACAAATATACGTTAACGGTAGATTTAAAAAGGCTATATACAAAGATAACAAAACAAATTGCAGAGTGGTACTTACCTTCAGATGAAATGGGTAACATAGGCGCGTTACCCAAAATAGTCAATCCGCAAAACAATCCTGGTATTTTATTTACCCGCAGGATGAAGTCTAACCGCTTAGTGATAGCCAATAACACGATGCTTGCCAAAACAACAATCACCGTGAACTGCGTAACGTTATTCGGGATTGGGATCCATTCAGGAACGAGATAAAGGCCCATCTTTTCACTCTCAATGATCAATTACGTCTCACAAAACAGTGAATACAATTATATAGAGATTTAACAACTAACAAGCTGGCTAGACGACCTTTTTTTTATCTTTTTAATATAGCGTCAAAACAACTTGTTTTTTATATCTACTTACGGTAGTCTCATAGTTCATTTATAGATTACATCATGCCGAAGCCATTTACAGTATAAGCATTCGTAAAAGATTTACATTAAAGAGAAACATTACTATAAAAACAAATATTTTCTGATAGAGTATATATCAAGTATATTAAGATTTCATCATCTAAAGATAATTGCCATGTGTAAAATAACATAATTTGGAAACGAGCTAAAGCAGATAAGATAAGCTATCCCGTTTAACCCTCTACTATAACTTGCTCTTGACGGATTTTAGTTGACGTCGCATGATCTTTCCAGTGGCAGTTTTTGGGATAGAGTCGACAAAAATCACTCCACCACGAAGGCGCTTGTGCGCACTCACTTGGTCTGCAAGAACAGAATTCATATTAAAACATGCAGTACAGGAATATCTGGATAATAAAAGCAATTTACCGGCTACAAATTTGGCGATTTCATTTTCCGTCAGAGTTGAGCCTGGTCGCTTTATGATGTAGGCTCTAGGTAGCTCACCAGCAGTTTCGTCTGGAATGGGAGCCACTGCCGCATCCTGAACTTGAGGATGGCTCAACAGGATCTTTTCCAATTCGGTAGGAGATACCTGAAGTCCTTTGAACTTGATGAGCTCCTTTTTACGATCAGTGATGTAGAAGAAACCTTCTTCGTCATAGTAGCCGACATCACCCGTGTGTAACCATCCGTTAGAATCAACGGTATCTTTGGTGGCCGCTTCGTTACCGATATAGCCCTTCATAACGATTGGACCTCTAACGCAGATCTCACCTTCTTGATTCGGACCAAGAGCTTCGTCCGTTTCCGTATCCACAACCTAAATAAAAAATAATAATATTCACTTCTAATTTAATTCCATTAAATTATTCTAATATTATTTATTCTTATATGTAGAATACCTTGCACTCGCAAAATGGCGATACAATACCGATACTTCCTTCACGGTTTCGAGTAAAAGTATTAGCGTGAGTGCAAAGTGTCGCTTCCGTCAGGCCGTAGAGTTGAAGAACAAGGACGCCAAACTTCTCCGCAAGAGCAACAAGCGCTTCTTTGCTGATGGCAGCTGCTCCGGATCTCAACATTTTTAGGGAACTAAGGTCGTAATGTTTTTCTACTGGTTGTTTTAACAGCTGGACTGCTATGGCTGGAACCAGGAACAACAAGGTGATCTACATTTAAAGAAAATCTTATTTTTAAGTATGAATACCTATTTAATAACAGAAATTACACACTTTATAGTCCTGAATAGTTTGCAGCATCCGTTCGAAGGTGAAGCTGGACATCAGGACAAATCGAAGACCTCGCATGAAACATTCAAACAAGCCATTGAGTGTTGCCGCATGATACAGTGGCATGAAGAATAGAGTGACGTCTTCAGGATCCCTATACATAATTTTAGTTGTTTCCCTGCAATCAATAAAATGAGGAATGAACATTACGGCAACAAAACCAGATAAGTGAAATAGATTTACATGCTCTGTTTTCTGGTGACGACGTAATTCAGATTGGTTAGAACGACGCCTTTAGGTACACCTGTTGTTCCGCTAGAGAACAAGATAAATGCGTCCAAGTCTAATGGATTGTCGCCTACTGATTGAACAGTTTTCCCACGGCCGGATTCCATCAAATTTTCCCAGTCGATTTCTCCGCCATTATTTGATCCTAGTAAAATCATAGCTGGTCTGTTGGCGACGTCCGGATAAATTTGACCAAATTTAGTATTGAAACTGTCTGTTCCGATCCACAATTTTGGTTTCGTCAGTTGGACACAGTGCGTCAATTCAGCTTAAAAAAACAAAGGTAGCGTTCAATTAGTTTAGAGAGTTGCTTGGTCAAAAGAGAAATTATTTATTTTACAAATGGTTTGACCAGGGTTGATCAAGGTAGATGTCGCTCCGCACAAATTCAACGCCAAGACTGTGATAGAATAATCCAAACAGGTGGGCAACGCAACGGCCACCATGTCACCCGGTTTGAGATTTAATTTTAGTTGCAAACCTGCTGCCAGTGCCAAAGTGTTTTCACAAATCTCATGGTAGGACAGTGATCGTTTCGTGTCTGGATCGATCTTTACGGAAAAACTAATCGATAGATTAAGAAATTCAAGGGAAAACAAACAATCGATAATGCAATTAATTTTAATTACACAAGCGATGTCGCCGCCGAATTCACGCATCTTGTCGAGGACGTATTGCGCTAATGTAACATTCGGGATTACATCGTCATATTCTTCCGGGTGTCTCAATATCTTGGAACTGACTGTCTCGGACAAAAACCAAAAAAATAAAGTTACTTAAAATACATATTATCGAATTTTAAATGTTGTAAGTTTTTTATAAGCACAAATTTCGTCGTGAATAATAAGACAAGAATTAAACCTGAATCTTGTTGATTGGTGGCCATGGTTGTTTTGGTGTTGAAGGATTTTTTACACGAGAGAAACAAAAAGAAATCAGTGAACCTCAGCAGTTGCCAAGCGAAACTGACGTGCATCAACAAGGAACGTTTCGTCTGTTAGGAATTATTTTGAGAAAGAAATAAACGAGCGACGGCACCCGCAGCTATAGCTTCAAGGTCGCTTAGCTAGTGACTGCCTTGGGTGATACAACTGATCCATAATTTATAAATAAATAAAATATTTCTATTACAACTTTACAAGTTGTGCGCTTATCAAATCCTTGGATCCGTTATAAGTGCTGTATTTACTCCTCGCTACGTAAATAATGATTGGCTTTTTCATTAAAAGGACAAAGACCACCCGAAATGGTACGATTTTCTCTACCACAGATAACATTTGTAATAGAAAAATCCCAAGTAGTATTTTAATGTTTACATTTCCTAACAAAATACAAACAACATGACTGGAAAACAAAATTGATTTTACTTCCTCAAGAGAATTCAAGGAGTCCTGCTTGATTGGGATTGTGCTCATACCATTCCTGACGATGAAATCATTGTTACTAAATAGCATAAAGTGCATCAAGAAAAAAAACGTTTGACTTACCGTGACGAAGCAGACAAACGTAGGGAAAACGATGTTAAATTGAATGGAGAAGAGAAGGGCTTTTACTCCGAAAAGTGGGCCATTGAGTAGACCGACGATGCCGGTAAAAATGAGAAACGGACCCAGAAATTGAAGCGTCAAATGTCTGTCGAGACATCGATTCAAGACAGTAGTTAATGACGATGAAATTCGTTTGCGACGACGAGATTTTGGCGTTGAAATCACAAGGGTGGAATCTGCGGTCGTCTTCAATTCGTCGCCAAGTCGAGCGATTAAGTCAGTATCTTCATATGGGACAGTTACCGTCACATAAGATGACAAAGATGATTCACCGTGAAAGCTGCGCTTAATTGTATCGTTACGTTGCTGCCCGGCTGCCAGGGTAAGTAGAGAAATAACTTGTAAAAACCAAACCAGTTTGACGTTTGTCAACAAAAGCATTTTCTCTCTCTGTGACGAAAATGGACTTGTGCACCTTTGGTCACAGGTTGCTTTCACCGCGTATCTAAATAAGCTCTCTCCCAATAAGTCTTTCGTTTTTTTTTAAACAAAGAAAAATTTGGACAAGGTTAGAAATTCAGATTCAGAATAATGGCCGACTGGAGTTAAAGAGTAAGGGCTTGTAAAATTCAAATATTCCGTTCCATTCCCTGAACTTGACAAGAAATTCTTTAAGGCGTTTTCCTATTCGCTGTGACGTAACAATCCAAAAGCCTTTAGGTTCGACAGAAACCATTGATCCTGTTGAAAACGTTTTTAAACCGTTTTTTTTTTAAATTCGTTACCCTTTCCTAATATTCCTGTCGGAACGAAGCTCAATGAATTCAATTAAAAACTCGATAATTATGTCTATTTGTTATGTAGCCACAAGATAAATGAAGTGGAATAATAACTCTAAATTGAAAGAGAGATCACAAAGTGAAAACGGAGAAAGCTAAACCTTTAATAGAAAAAACCTGTTGGACAAGTAAATAAAAAAGTCACAGGATAAGCTCTAAAGACCATGGCGCGTTGTCGCCATGCCGTTGTGCGTTCGTCAAAGAGAAAGTTCACATTTTAGATTCGCTGATAAGTCGCAAGAGTCATTGCATGTCCTATAAACCCGTTATTCACAATCTTAATCAATTATAAAATTTCAATAACAGTGGGAATGTCATTGAATAACCTTTAATTTAGTAATTAAATTAACCTTTGCAAAAAAATATTGATTGGCAAATCACAGCGTAGAAATTCTTCCTCAATCAGGAATTAATCTTATCTTTGAAAATGCATTTTCATTACGATTTATTTGATTGGATTTCGATTAAAAATTCGAATTTTAAAATCACATTTATTTGTTATGCGTAATTCATGGTATTTTACAAATCTTTCTGCCGAATTCAATTAGATATAATTATAGATACAAATGACGTCAATACAGACATCACAGCGAAATATTTGTCGAGCAAACAATTTAAAAATAAGTTTAACCGGAGAGCTTTACAGCAAGGACAACGACGACAATGACTATGATGGTAGTAACTGTTCCAACAGCGATAATCGTCCATTTGAGGTCCTTAAACCACATTTTCCTTTGAATTTGTCTAGTGTGCACGTGAAATTCTTGCGCTTGAGTCTCTAGTGTTGCGGCTCTCATTTCAAGCTCATTGAGGTGATCCTCACGAGCGGCAATGCTTTCCAAGTTCTTGCGCATCACCTGAACCACCTCATCCACCTGTCGTTGTGTCTGTTCGATTTGCGATGGCAGCCGGTTTGATAGCTGTTGACCAGGACCCGCTGTCACAGTCAGCTGGGCAACTCCGGTCGTTGTTTCCATTGCTTCCGCCATTACCGTATAAAAATCGATCGGTAGTAGAACGAGATTCTTCTTCTTCTTCTAAAATAAAAAAATCCGTCACGAATGTTAAAAATGAGTCAGTGAGTTAACAGACTCGGCCACACGTCACTCTGTTATCTTTTTGTGCTACTATCTATCTTCTATATACTTGCTTTCTCCACATTTGTTACGGTATTCTTATTTTTAGTCCAAACTTTTGCAAAATGAGTAAAAAAAATTTGAGCTTTTACAATTCCGGTTTTTATTACGAAGGTGGATACGAAAATGTGGAACGGAAATGACTTGAAAAAATATTTAGAAATCAAACTTACCTGGAGCGCCAAATGTAAAACGTTCAAACTGATGGGAATTCGATTGTCAGTGAAGCGAGGGGACCAATTTCCTTATCGAAATTGAACACTAAGTTTACTTATCAGATTACACTATCAGAGCATATTTCACCATGTAACTAACGTTTATCTGCCATCTAGCATCCGCCGTGTTAATTTCAGGAGTGTGCACAGGACTTGACATGGAATGAATTTTATTTTTCAAACGGTAAGTAATTTTGATTGCGCATTCAGTAATTCAGTAACAACATGTACCAACTCTTCATTCATTAAGGTCATTTACAAAAATAAGCCAAAAAAATGTGTTAATAACGTTCAGCGCCTTCACGAGCCAGTCGTTTGGCAGCCGATGATCCATCGTCGTATATTCCGGGTCCTTTCAGATATTTCCATTCGACATCCATTTCTTCCAGAGTGAAGAGGAAGTTCACGCCACAATTTGCGATGTTTTATTAAATTGCCACTCGTCTTCCTCCAACCGTTGTCCATCCAGTAAAAAATTAGATTCTCAATGACGTTACGCAGGTACTTTGACTCTGTATGAATGGCCATCCGGCCGATACCCCACGCCTTTGCTATTTTAATGGCCTCAATGGCCGCTCTGACTTCAGCCGCACTTTTTGACGTGTCATCACGATCGTCAAGTGGCTCACTCAGATTTCTAGAATATTTACCATACAATAAATATAGAGATACACATGAATAGTATTTTTATTTTTAAGTTATACTTACAGTTGGTGTTGCTTGCCAAACCAAACGCCAATTCCAGCTTGAGCATCAGGATGTCCTTTTTGTAGACAGACACCGTCGGTATAGACGCGGACGAATCCGTTTCGATTGATACTGAAAGAATGGACCAATTTGTCTGAAACGGCCGGTGGGTTGACGTAACGGGAAGATCCTACACGCATCAAATCGACAATCCATTCAGCATTCTGTGCAGCTTCACACAAATCGTGCCAGGAAACATCTTCATCGGTTATGTGTTCAAACAGATAGGATGAATGCAGTTCTCTCCAGACGGAGCGTTGCATTCCACGCACAAGGACATCTTTTTTCACGCCACGACGGAACAAGTTGAAATCAGGATCGGGAAAGTCTCGACATCCGTAGGCTTCCATAAAGGCGGCGTCGATACGACGCGTATAATTTCGGATGCGTTCGTTTCTTCCTTGTTTCATCTTCTTCAATTGATGATGATGATAGTACATTTTGTTTCCGGTCGACGAATCATCTGTTGATGAATACATTTTGACCCTGAATGAATTGAATTTCTAAAATAGTAAAAATTGACCGTCTGAAACTATGCACCAAAAAACATTTAGCCTACCTTTTGGGTTAAATAGATTCTCACAAAGTATAATTGATGTTTGAAATTTCTTTAGCAGAACAGCACGAAACAAGTGAACAGTTTCCTTCCCAACGAATGACTAAGGTTCGTCTCCACTCAGCTGCAGGCTGTTATGAGAGAAACGGGAGAAAGGACAATCCAAGCAAAACACAAATGCGGGAAAGTAGAGCAAATGGTGGTACGTAGAATATCTAAAGACGGCAAAAAACAGGAAAGACGATTTCTATATGACAACAAAAAGTTGCCCAAACCGGTTTTGAACTGTCCTTTATAATTTTGAGTGATGATACTGGGGCAAAATGAGCTTGAATGTAATAGCCGCTACGTTTCCATTAATTATTTTATTTTCTAACTGTTATAATTTTACATTCAGCACGGATTGAGTCAAGTCATCGTTGTTTCATTGCGTGTGATATGTTTGTGTTGGATACTGCATATTTTGGACTAGATAAAAATTTGGCGATCTTTCTGTGCCATCGCCTTTGATTGCGCGCTCCATGTCACTGAGGCGCACGCGGAAAACAAACGCGAAGACAATACCAAAAATGAGAGCTTCAATAAGACTCAGCGCAGCGTCCATACCTGTTAAAAAATTAAGAAATTATCTTGGACTTGTAATTGACAGAAAGTATGACTGATTGTGACCGGTTCGATCGACCTACTTTGTTTCATGTGAACGGGTGAGACTGCTGGTGGCGAACACGGAATGTAATTACTGTAATCAACTAACAAACCAAGAATGAAGATCTGAATCTTCATGGCTGCGATGAAAAGTGTCAAAGCGTGAGCTTTTTTCTGCGAATGTATGATAACGTAGGCGATAATGATAAGCGGAAACTTAAAATTTCGTAACGCACCATGCGACGATTCCACATTGATCTTTCTAATCCTTTAAATGTCTTGACGATAACGTTAAAACCCCAACTGCCTAACATGTACATAAGAACGTTGAGGCCAGCCAACGTTTGAAAAAGGGGTGTCACAATATGCTGTGCAAGGGATTAATTTCATCTTATTGATTAACGAATATGTATTTATAGGCTATAGTTAATTTTACTTGCGGGAGGAACTGATTAATTTCAGCAATTTCCAACACGACTGCAGACATTGTCAAAAGAAACTGCCACAACGGGGCTTGATAGACTCTTCTTCTTAGAGCTCGAAAACCTCGTCTGTAATAAAACTGGTAGCTTCATATAATCAAACCCATTACATGTTGCTGACGTTCACTCACCTGGTGACGACTGAATTCCCACAGCAGAGACCAAAACAGCAGCAAGGCGCTGCACAAAGTGACATTGGGACTCGATTGTCCATTAATGTTTCGAGAACCTTTTCTTCATCTCCGTCGATCATGAGCGCTAGATCGAGAAAATGCATCAGCATGAACGGCATGTACCTGAATAATACAATAATTAACGTCAAATTCATTTCGCAAGCTTTTTAGAAATATAATTGTACGATTGTTTGACGATTCCGCAGAGGTTTCCAGCCCGTGGGACAAGAAAGGACGTCAGTGAGAGCCATGAAATGATCATCGGCATAGAAACTAACACATAATAGGTGAGTAATAACAGAATATAAGTGGATCGTCATTTAAAAAAAAGGAATTATTCGAGGCTAAAAAAGTAATTTTACTGATCCAACTCAGTGGTCGTTGCCATTCCCATGGACATTTTCTGACGTTACTACAAATCTGGACCAGGAAAATAAGCGTGAGCAGACCGGAACTGGCCGTCCCTCCATAAGCAAATCCAAGACCGACGACTCCTAAAGCTGTAAACGAATTATCACTTAATTCGATTTGAAATGCAATCAGAAATTGTTACTATACCATCAAAGTGTTGAGTAACATTAGGTGGTTCTTTGTCGAACTGATATTGACTGCAGTTGAATTCCATTGTACCTATGACGGTGATGGAATAATCCACGATGTCGGAGGAATTCGTGATGCTGGAAGAATTCATGGTGAGACGACAACAGTAACTAGCCTAGACTGAAATAACGCATCCACAGGTGTAAGGCCAACACGAAAAATCGTTATCTCCAATCAACAGGGAATGCATTACTTCATATCCGACCACTGATTAGACCAATACTAAACTTCATCCCTACGTACTGATAAAAAACCACACCGCTTTATAAATGTTACATTTGAAAAACACTATAATAAGGGCGGTAGCACATTTTAGGGGTTCATTTTTAAATTTGTTCAAAATGTTTTTAGTGTCTGAAAAGATCTACTTGTTCTTACGTATAGCCATGATAACTACTGGGAAATTAGGACGAATGTATGACGAATGCGTCTTCATTCTGTTAAGGGATCAAAGTCGTTCGATATAAAATCTTGGGTATCAGGCTAGACGGCTTTATTCCAAGTATAAGGTCAAATCTTGTCGTGCTTCTACGTCGCAGATAATACAAATTTTCATGCCGTCTCTTTTCTCATCCTTTTCATAAGAACCTGTCTCGGTCTTTTTTTTTGTCTTCTAGCTTAAAAAGAACTTCTAGTTTGATTTAATGAAGTGAACATAGTCACGAATAAATGTCAAGTTTTGTCAATCAACTGTGACACCCCATCCAAGGTTTATATTTAAAAATGTCTAATGCAATTGGTGTTTTGATGTACACATCTTTTAAAAATTAAACGTACGAGTTGCACCGTTGCTTACCGTTGCTTGTTTGTTAAAGTGCTCAGGAAACTTCAGCAAATCACAGCAAGGTCGACATTCGTCGACTTTCACAATCTGATAATCAAACACTTGCAGGTGTCTACTCCAAATGTTATAGCCTTGCTTGTTGCGCAATGTCCATGTCCCAAATACAAAGGAAAATTTCAATCATTATCTTCTTTTTTTATTATTATATTTTTTTATTCGATTACTCGATAACACTGTAAGAAATAACTACCTTACTGCTACATTTTTGGGGGAGATGTGCGATGAGCCGATGACATATGAATGAGTTTTAAATGCGATTATCAAATGTTAATTCAATTTTAATTTCCATCTCAATTTACGCCTTACATGAGAGTCCGCGATCCCCTCCGAGAATCATTAGCGTTAATGCTTAATGGAATGCAGCGGCTTTCTCTTTAAATTGAAACCGATTGAAACCTCTAATATCTATCCAGTAAATATAATTGATTGTTTGCTTTCCAAAAATGTAGAGTACACTCAAAGGACGACATTTTACCTTACAACTGAACGGGGAAAACATTCGTCGCTCTAATGTTTAGTAGGCCGCCAAACGACTTCTCTGTATAAGGACTGTTGGTGCGTATGTATTTATATAAATATCCACAGGTGGATAGAATGAAATTACCATGTTACAATTCTTCCAAATACAGTCTCAAGGGGGCGGGTGATGTCGCCAACGAAAAGAAACTGAGTGAAAACGTCGGCTTGTCATTCATATTAGATCTGTGATTTTTTGCTTCATATAAATAGAAAGAAAGCAAGACCAAAAAGTCAGTCACACATTGTTCTTTCTTTTGAAAGGTCATCAGCTCTTATTGCTGAATCTTAAGAAAATCATGACTTCGTTATTTAAAATGAGCAAAGACACTGCAGCAGCCAACATCCATCCTGGAGTCAAAGTTTCCACACCTTTAAGAGTGGCATCTCTACCGGGAAGGTAAGCACAAAAATATTCATAACGTAATAAATTATACCAACAATGTTATTTCCGTATTTACCGAGGTATTTACCTATATTTATACAGTGACTTTTATGAATACGGTCCTGAAGAGATCAAACCGGCCAAAATTCTGGGGGAATCCATGATGATGATTACTTATTGCTGGGAGCTTGAAAGTGTGAAGAGAGAGTATAAAACAATCTCATCTAGATTGATCTCTTTCCGTGACCAAAAGGTATTCCGCATTGGTTTGAAAAATCGCGACAAACCGACGTTGATTTTCATGGCTATCAACCTTAAAAATATTGGATTAAGAATAAGAGAAGTGGGATTTTGTACAAAAGATCCCCATTGCCGTCAAAAGATGACGCACAACAATGTGGACGGCCACAGTCTGCAATTGTTTACCTTCGATCTCAACGCGATGGTTGTCGGAAACTGCACTTTTACCTTCTCAATTTGGCTAGAGGGAAGTGTCCCCGTATGTTATTCTTACCAACTAACCGATCGTCTTTCAAAACAAGAATTATGGAATGCCACGTCCAATAATCAACATCTTGTCGACGTTGAATTTGTGTGCAAGGACAATAAGAAATTTTCAGCTCACAAAGCCATTCTTGCCGCTCGAAGTCCCGTGTTTTTAAACAAATTTAAGAATGAACCTCCTCAACCAAAAAATGCTTCCCTAAAGCAGATCACGATTGATGACGTGGGTTCGTCAACTGTTGAGCAGTTTCTTTATTTCCTCTACACTGGAGAACTAAAAATACCAATACTGGACAATGAAGAGCTCTTGAAATTGGCCTTCCGTTATCAGGTTATTACTCTCGTGGAATTGTGCCAGATCGGTGTTCATGAAATCGACGTCATGCAGATGGCGAGTTTCGTTTCCAATCTCGAACTTGATCAAACAGAACTACCATCTACTGTTAGCATCAGGTAAGTTTTTAAAAATACAAAATTATATTCAATTTTTCAAACAAATGACCGTGTCCCATTTCAGTCCAGATAGAGAAACCCAAGTAATTTACAATAAACTGGAGTCTACCCTTCGAGTCATTTGGATATTTGAAGGACGCAAATCGGCAGAGAAACCGCTCGCAATTGATTATCAAAATGAAAATCTGTTTTCTCTACATCTTAAAGAAGGGATGGTTCATTTCATTTGCGTCAATAACCGTAGATTTGTTGATCAAGTCCTTTATTCGACAAATTACACCAATTGGTTCAAAATGAATACGAAGAACACCAAACAAAAGTGGGAGAAATCCGAAATGCTTTTCTTTGTGGCTAAAGCTGATATCAATTTCGAAAAACTTTGCCAACAATCCATCGTTTTCGATATCAAGATGCTCAGCACGACTCCAAACTATTGTTACGAGATGATGGACACATCGTGGGGCATTCAACTTTGGGAGGCAGCTTATTTACATGCTTGGTTTACCGATGTTAGCATGTTTATTGGCCCAAAAAAAATTATGGAAGCGCATCAAGTTATCCTCTCAGCTCGTAGTTCCGTGCTGTGTACCCTACTGGACAATCTCAAACAGGAGGGAAAAGCTACCATCATATTTCCAAAGACATACGATCAATTTGTAGTGGAAAACTTTTTGTACTTCTTGTATACTGGTTCATCGAAGATATCACTCAAAAATAAGCAACTCCTTCAACTGGCCTTAGATTATAAAGTGGAAACGTTAATCCAAGCTTGTCAGCTCGTAATTGTCAAGCTTCCAGACGTCGATGAAGTGACCGATTTTCTCATGGCGAACTTTTGAATTTAATTCACATTATCTTACTTGATTGTACTGGCAGACAGATAACCCTTTAGTTTTTTATGGATATTATATGTTGTTGTTTAATGACTATATACATTTTTCGATTGATTTGATGACATGATAAACGAAAAACATTGTTGTATTTCATTCGACTTTTCTAAATTGGAGTGAAAAAAAAGTATTTAATGAGTTATTTTACAAGAGGAAGCTTTGCATTTGAACAATGCAATTTGAAATGCTGTTTCTATCATATCTAGGCGGTCGTTGTGGGGGCAGCTGCAACAGGTGTAACTGGAAGTGCGGCTTTGGCAGCAGCGTGAGCGGCTTTGGCAGCAGCGTGAGCGGCTTTAGCCTCAGCGTGAGCGGCCAAGTGAGCTGCTTTAGCCTGTGCTACTTCAATAGTTTCTGGAACTTGAACAGGTGCTACCAAGTTGGCAACGGGAGCCACTGGCAAATCGTTGGAGAGGACGCGGAAGCCTCGGTGATCAGCGGTGTAAGAAACGCGGACCTCTTTACCTTCGGGATTGAAATAAGCGTAGCTGCCGATCTGGTTGCCCATAGCATCACGGTAGTTGGTGGAGGCCTGTCCGGGGTGAGCATAACCAAATCTGGCTTGACCTAATTCATCCTGAGCGTGGAACTGGGTAGAAGTGAAGCTGGGGTAACCATATACTGGCACAGTTGTGGCTGGAACGGCAGCTGGAACAACAGGAGCTGGGACTCCGGAATAGGCAACAGGGGCTACTGGATAGTATCCACCATAGCCATATCCATTATAACCGCCCAGTCCATATCCAAAGTTGTTATAGAACTGAGCTTGAACAGCAACAACGAGGACCAACAAACAGCATACCTGATATAATTTTAATAAGTAAAACAGTAAAAATTTAAAATTTATTCGACTTAATTTTAGCGTTAAGTACATTAAAAAGTTAGATTGGATAGACAAATAATTGACTTACGGTAGACTTCATCTTAATTCGCTTAAAGTTGGATGTGAGAGCTGAGAGAGATGGATGATGACTGACTCGATCTGCTACAAGTCTTTTATACTTGACTCCATAAGAGGAAGCCAAGAGAACCTATGAGTTTGTAGACAAAAAAAAAAACGGTCGGAAGAATGAAACCACAAGTGAATGTCTTGAACATGTATTATGTAAATTTTTCTACGGACCTGTCGTGATTGAACAACAAGGAAGCAAGTTATTTCTTTTTTCTCGAATTGGCCTTGTGTCGAAGGTCTAAGGTGCCACAATGCAATTAGAAGTATTACCTGCTTGGTTTTGATATGCGCCGTATCGCGTTAAAAATCATCGGTGTCGAGTCCAAAACAATAATTGGAAATCTTCCGGGTAGTTATATGTATGTTTAAGTGCTTGCCTAACATCATATGACAATTACGACAAGAGTGAAGGGCAGAGGGGCTCATGACATTCTAATAAATATTACACAATAAAGGTACCCCGCCCAAATGGAACTCGATTGTACCTTGAAATCGTCTGTATAATTTCAATTAAAATTTGTCGTTGACTTATTGATGGTAGAAAAATTTTATTAAATATACTAAACAATGGCACAATTTTCATGTAACATAATATCAAAATGTTTCTCTATTTCCATATAGCCTTACCCTTATTTTCATCAGTGTTGTATTTCCAGAAAATAATTCAAGCTTATACGAAGCCGCCCATAAAAGGCGTTACGAAATCCTTTCGAAAAAATTCCAAGAATAAGTTCCAAATGGTAACTTTGCCGTTTTTGCGCCCTTGACTTCGTTTCAGCAAAAGTGATTGAAATATTCAAATAATGGCAAGGTGTTAAAGACAGTCTGTCTGATTTTTGGCAATACACAATGAGTGATGCAATCAAAATATCGTTTTCGAATGTGTATATTTAAAATCGGCTGATTATCTGCCATACACACCGCTGTTATATTTACAGTAATAAACACAAAATGAAACAAAGGCGTAATCAACAAAAACAAAATCAAAAAGTTCATGCAGTTGGCGTCATTTGGGAATCGGTTACCCAACTTAATCCAGCGGGAGCTGCTGCTGCGGGAGCTACAGCGGCGGGTGCAGGTTCAGCAGAAACGACCGGAGCTGATGGAGCAGCAACGATTGGATCGGCGACAGGAGCGGCAGCTACAGGTGTAACTGGAACAGCAGGAGTAGCGAGGGCAGCTGCTAGGGCGGCTTTAGCTTCAGCATGAGCGGCAAAATGAGCTGCTTTAGCTTGAGCCACTTCAATGGTATCAGCAACAGGTGCTACCTAAATTGGCAGAGGGAGCCACTGGCAAGTCATTGGATAGGACGCGGAAGCCTCGATGGTCAGCCGTGTAAGAAACGCGGACCTCTTTACCTTCAGGATTGAAATAAGCGTAGCTGCCGATCTGATTGCCCATAGCATCACGGTAATTGGTAGCAGCCTGTCCGGGATGAGCATAACCAAATCTAGCTTGACCCATTTCATCCTGTGCGTGGTATTGAGTAGCAGTAATGCTTGGTAATACTGGAACTGGTGCTGGAACTGCAACTGGAACTCCGTGGTAAGCGACTGGGGCGACCGGAGCCACTGGATAGAATCCAGTGATTCCACCCATTCCATATCCAGGGTTAATCCATCTGGCATGAGAAGCCACAACCAGAACCGCAAAATAAGCAACCTAATAAGATTTAAATGTATAAAGGAATCCTTTTCAACTTTGGATGATTTTCATCATAAAAGATAAATTACGTACAATGGACTGCATGACTTAATCGCTAGAGATTGTGAATGGTAAGACGTGGTGTTGTTGATTGACTAACCTACAACCAGTATCTCGCCTTTTATATTGAACCCGCAACAGGAAGTAAATCACAGTACTATAACCGCAATTGAACATTTCATTGTATAAGTGAGGGTGAAAGTATGAGGAAAAGAACTTCAATAGCAAATAGGGATGACATAGCACAACTTTTTTGTGTGTAGACTCTGATGTGTTTATGAGTAGTCACGAAACGAGTTTCAAGACGGCCTTGCGACAGTATGGCGAATCAAGGTGAACCAGTAAATTTCAGGGAACTTTCAAATAAATATGGAATAAAGCTCCGAAGCTAAAGGTAACAGTCACTATTGAAATACTTTTTGTTTTAGAAATGAATTATTTAAATTCGCCCACTATTTTTTGAAAGACGGATGAGGGAGTGGTTATAAATTTCAAAGCATACCAATCAAGTATACTGTATCGTCACGTGATGAACTCACCCAATAAATATTCTTATCTAATCCTCTACGCGTGGACTTTGATAGACTTTAAATTTGAGAACTTTTAAAAGTAGTAAACGAATAATATGAGAACCATCTTATTTTTTATTCAGGATGTTGCACCATAATCTTGACTTGGGCAATTTTTTACGAGTCTTTTGTAAAAATTTAAAAGTGAATCGCTTAATCATAATTAAAACGATCAATAAATTCCGAAACCACATCAAATAAAAGAGAAGCCTAGCGTGCTAATTCATTTTTGCTTATTTATCTTTTACAATTTATTGGATTGGACATGAAATCCAACAAAAAAAAACATTATTCGTTGTGATAGGATTTGAATCATACGTAATCTTTAAATAAAAGATTCATATGCAGCATAACTATATCTAGCAGGTGGTCCGTATTGCAGTGGGCGCATCACAAACTAGACGAGATAAAAGAATGAAATATATATGGCACAAACATTTTTTTATCTTGATATCCCGTGTAAATAAGAAAACAAAATATGATGCCAACAAAAAGGCCCACACATCCATAGTTACTTAAATGGGTCCCAGATGAGAAGTGTTCTCGTCCGATTATCAGTAAATGATATATTCACTTGACAGTCTTATGGCTGGATCAAACACGGTTGGAAATCACTGGTGTATTGTCAACTTGTGTTCCTGTATAGGAAGCGAAATTGTCCGTAACAAGTGCCACAACAAAGCCAGGGCTCATCTATAATGCCTCTTACTCGGAAATCTAAAGCAAATGGCCATCATTTACCACCTAACAATATCCAAGAAAAAAACAATGAAGGACTCCTTCCAAAGGGATTTACAAAGGCCATGATCGGTGTCCTAATCTTATCTGGCGTAATTGTTGTCGGTGTACAGGTGAGCGATCCTCTAAAGATTCTGTATTCATTGTTAATTTATAATTTGCATAACAACTTAATTGATTATTTCCCCAAAAAAGTCTTACATCTATTTCAACTTCACGCAAGTATATGATGGAAACAGTCTTCCCAGTTATAATTATAGCAGTTCCTGGGATGTTTTATACACGGCCATGGCCATGGCAAGCGGTTCAGCCAACGCCCTGGCTGCATTTTATTTGGCCTGCGTCATTAGAGCTCGTAGGCGTCTTATGTAAGTCAACTGTAGCATTTTTCAAGGCCATCACTTTTCAAACAAAAGAAAGTAATCGAGATTATAATCGTTCGTGTTGACATTTTACATTGCACATCAATCCAATGCAGGATGATATTTGGAACTGTCTTCACTTTTGTCGCCGGCGCCGCATCAGCCTTGGCTGGTTTTTACGCCATTGCCGAACTTTTTAAACTTAAAAACAATCAAGAGATACCGCAACATGTTTGCGTTGGTGCCGACGCTTTTGAACCTTTAAAAACTCACTGTAAGATAATAAACAAACTTTCCAACGAGAAATTTTAAATTGACTTTTATGTACCAGGTACCGTCTGGTGGTGGCTGGAATTGACCGTTATTATCTTTTGTGGTTTCGCCGTCATAGCTAATTTTGCTTGTTTCACCATTTTATGTATCGACCTTAAAGGTGAACATTATCGCAAAAAGATCCAGCCAGCGCCATCAGTAGACTTGGATTTTGTGGGTTCAATCACGTCAGTTTCCACAATACCTCATTCAATGTACGATGATCAAAGTACATCAAGATCAGACGTGTGGATACCAAGAATCAACAGTAGGGGAAACTACAACAGATCATCAAGCGACATAATGCGTAGGCACAAGTCTGAAATTGTCCAGACAAGAACTCATGCTAAACAAAGAATTCCCCCGAGTCCTGGCCAACATCAAAATCGACCTAGTTTACCAATCGTCATTCGTAATAAGACGAGTTCAATTTATTTTTATTAATTAATGGTCATCAACAGTTTATTTTGCTGCGACTCTTTTAGAGGGTACTGGTTAGAACTTATTGTACAAAAAACGTATTTGACTTTAAAATGAAATTATTCAATAAATATTACACATTTTGATATTCATACATACGTAACTGACTCGGCGGAGTTGTTTGTTTAATGTTTGATTCTTTTTATTAGGACGCATTTAATTTAAAATAGAAACACTGTTCTGGCGGTTAAAGACTTATTAATGACGGTTATATTAATTGGATTATTGAATGTATGCCAACCGACGAACTTTTGGCATCAAATTTTTTATACTTCAATATTATCTTTCTATTTTAATTCGCATTCTCATTCGTAACAAGTAGCTTTTAGAAAATTCAGTAGCGCAGCCTAGAAGTTGTATTCGCATTTTTAAAAATCTTAGTACTATTCTTGACCATAGATGGCGTTGTTTTGAGGTGCTACGTTACCAAAACGAGTTTCCAGTAAAATCCGCTAACACAAATGGGAAAATAAATAATAAACAACATCGATAAGATGAAATTTTTTTCAACTTGTTATCAGAATCAATAATATGTGATAATAGGTTTGTTGGATGAAAAATTTATTTCGAGAATCAAGGTTGCACAACCTCGCCGGTGTCATTCTCAATAGTCGTCTGCTTGAGAGATTCTCCCGCCGAGCGAAGTAGGTGCGTGTAAGCCGTGCATGTGGTGGTGGTGTCTGGTGCTAAAGGTGGTCCAACAACCGGTTTCCAACAGGAAAAATTGATTTGACATTGGGAAAAGAGTGCTATGGCTAATTAACTACATGATTCGTAAAATCTGTGAATTTTCCCTGTCACTGAATGATGTACATCGTCCAGATTGGTCCACCACGATGCCGGCAGACCTGGTGGATGTCAGTGTTTTATCGCAAGATGGTCGCCTCCGATCAGCTTCTTCCAGCTCTGTAAGTCAATTTGTTTTTTGTTTTTGTTTTTTCATTTTGTCCTTGATTTTGATCGCCTTAGTTGCTTAAGCCTCTTTTTTTTAAGGTTTAGGATTGGTACAATCATCCTTATCGATTTTCACGTCATGTTGTTGATAACTCCCTTAGGGGAAATCGTCTTAGAGCTTAATTTGTGTGCCGTACGATATTGCCATCTAGCGGACATCATTCGAATATATTTCTTGATTGTCGTCTGCCCTTGAAAAGACCTTTTCTATATTTTACAAAACTGCGCACATTCTGGAAATGGGAAAAGCAAAACAAATGCGCACCTTTTCCTCCCCTTGAAACGACCAAACAACACGCGCATAACATTTCAGTAGTACTACTACTATTCTTTTTTCTTGTTGTTATGCGAGGACCCAAAGAACCAGAGGCCGTTTGTGGGTTTCAGTTCCCCTCCCTCCCTCTTCTAAAAATATTTCCGGGAGTTGTTCACCATCACTACAACGGAGTTGATATTTTTGAAGGTGAATTTTTATTTCGGCAACATGGGCTGTTATTCTCTCTCTCACGGTCATATAATTGTCGTCTTCTATTTGACATTTTTTGAATTCAGCCTGTGGAAAGGAGAATTCAATGTTAACGGCGAAATTATTATAATTCATCTGTTCCACATTTTGGTCGTTGTCATTTTCATCATTGACACGTGCATTGTATTTTTTGTTCTCTTTAACTAAAAAAACAAACCAGTAACGTTCGATTAAATGAAGCCGAGCCCATATAAGAACCACTCGAGGTTGATCGTGACAAATTCACGTTCCCGACCGGCACACACACGGAAGAAACGATTGGTGAAGGGGGACAAACTTTCTCGAATCGTTTTAGAATACGAAATGTGTTCATTCTATTATGATATTTGAGGCTTCTCAATTCTAATACATTTCGAGTTGGGGGCTGACTAGTAGAAATGACGTCACGTAGGCCCCCGTCTTTTCTTTGTTGAATCGGTCATATCCTTCCCACAGAACCGCTTAACATTTTGTTTGTGTGTTTCGTTGTCGAGAAGAAATAAATTCCGCTTTATTCCCAGCCGCTTGTATAGAAATTTGGACTTTGCTTATTATCGAATGTTTTTCTCTCTTGTCTGAGAGTTGCAACTACTTGTGATATATCCCTTAAAAAGATAACGGCTGTGATAACTTTCAAGTGCGTAGTAAAACTCATTTAACAGTCTTCAATATGTCAAAATCATAACTGAGACAAAAACGTGAGACAAGTGCACATTTCACGTCTGAATCTGTTCTTATTTAAACGAATTTATTCTTGATCTCATTCAACACTCGTTTTTGTTTTAAATGGTGTGCTACGTTGTTGTATGCTACCTTTCTTTGTCGTTTCCTGAATCTTAAATTTAAAAAAGAAACAAACCGGGTTTAAAGGGTGACTGATAACAAAATCCAGGTAGCAACTAACAAAGTAAAACACCTTAAAAAGAAATCCCCTTGTATATATATCCTTTAAAAAAAAATAGACTCTTGGTGATCGAATTTACACAAGTCCAAGGGCTGCTCTCTACCTACCTGCATGTCGTCCTCATCCAGGGTCGGGAAAAGATTCAGGTCGAATTTTAAAAGAAAACTTAAAAGTGGTGAAGAGAAAAGATTTCTTTTATTTGGTAAAAGTAGAGACGACAGGATGGGCTCCATTGTGTTGGCCCCTAGTGATATTTTTCTATGGAACTAAATAACTTTTGAATATGAATTTGAAGAAGAGGGTCTAAAATTTGTATAGGGGGGGGGGGAAACAGCTGTGTGTGTACGGTTTCCCCTCGCATCTGTGAAGGGGGCCACACACACAATCAGCTGTTTCTTTTTTTTTTCTAAAAAGAGCTACAGGCGTTTTTCTCTTCTTTGTTTTCGTCCTCTACAGCTTGTCCTCTACCACCACCACTCTTCTTTCTTGCCTAATCTGGTCCCCTGCCAAATCGGGACCATAGCAGCACACCGGCGTCCCTCTCTCTCTCTCTCCGTATATAACAAGTTCCTTTGTGTGTATGTTGTTTTGAGAGAATCAGCTGATTCTCTAGTCATATACAACAGCAACAACAACAACACTAGCGTTGCTTATTTTTTGTTGTTTTGTCTACGTTTCCATTGAAATATTCCAATGTTTGTGCAATATAATTTCCTTGGCGTTACGAACTAAGAGAACCAAACTTTCTCTCTCTGGAAAATTACAATTCTTGTCCTTAGGAATCAGAATAGAGAAAAATAGGCTTATTCTTTGTTGTTGCAGGGGCAACTGGAATATCACAGCCAACAACAGCTAATGATAATCAGCCTAAAAATTATTTTGTTTCTTTTTACCCAAAATGAAACGAGTGGCGGCGAGCCATCTTGTTTTTTCTTGACGTCGAGTAATCGACTTTCTTCTCTCATTTGTGAACTTTCTCATCTCTCTGGCTGTTGATGATAAATTATGAAGCTGAGAATAAGAAAGGAAACCATTTGCGATTGAATTTCTCACCTTTAATTCTTTAGTTTTTTTTTGGCAATTTGATGGCGATATTTATGGTTATTGTTTACTACTTTCATTTTCGTCGCCACTCGTTTTGGTTTTCCAGCTGTTTTTTTTTTGTTTTTCGCTACGCATTTTGCCCATTTTCGCACGACATTTTCCAACGGGCGTAGTTACATCTGCCCCTTTAACACAAAGAAACTCGGCTGTTTTTTAAGCCCGTCAGGGGGCTCTTTAAAAAAATGCTTCACAGCTGTTTTTCCACCACCCTCTTCTTCGTCTTTGTTTGTTAAATCCAATGCCCAGAGCCCCAATCTACTTAACTTTTATTTATGTGGGGAGGGGGGGGGGATTGTATGTCTCTGAGAAGAACAAGTTGTTGTCAGGAGGATATATCATACGTTTGCAACAACAACAACATAAAAACCGGATATACCAGTCTAGAGAAATTGATGCCACTGATGAGAGAAACAAAACAAAAAATCATACAATCTCGACATGTTTTTGTTTTTCCGAAAATGATATTCGATCGAGGCAAGGGAGTTGGGTTCTATTCATTTCGTCAAAATGCGATTAGATTACTACTACTATTCTATGGTGGTTTTTAGCTAAATACAAATTTGTGTAGATATAAAGTAAATGGAAACCGGTAGAGAGCTAATAGGAAATATCCATATTTTGTAATTTAACTTTCGCCTTTTATTGCCAACAAGAAAATTATTTTGGTGGATAAAAGAAAATGAGTGACAAAATTGTTGTTTTTTCCCCAATGTGGTGGTGGTAGTAGTCGATTGATTATTCATTCAACCACACACACACGTTAACGCACAGACGGTGTGTGTGTGTGCGGTTTTGTGTGGAAACGCGTCATCGGAACTGACGTCAATCCCGCACGACGTCTTCGCACCATCCGACGGGAGAAGGTGCGCGCGCCCATCGTTCTATCAATCAATTTGATAGTAAAACCGCTCCTCTGGAATTCTATTTGTAGAAAAAAGGCAACTCGTTTAAATCATGTGCTGAGGGGCCGCTCACCAATTTTGGTAAATCAAAATGCGTTTTTAAAAAGCGTCATCAAGAAAAAAGAAAATAAAATTTAAAAAAAAAAGATTTTTCTCAGCTGGTCCGAGGACAAATGAAGGTGACTGTTTTTATATTTATTTTCTCTCGATTTTATTTTGTTCGTAGTAGATAGAAAAGGAGGCAGACCTAAAATAAAGTACGAAGCGAAAGAGAAGAAGAAGAAACATGGATGATGATGATGATAATGATAATAATTTTCCATTCCCCACACCACCATCCGCTCTCAAAGGGAAAAACGACGCACTGCCAAATTCAGTCCTCCTCCCATGTTTTTTGTGTGTGTGTGTTATTTTTTTGGTCTTGGAGTTGCTACGAGCTCAGCCATTGGTCGGATAGAGGTCTGATGGGCGGAGTTAACTGACGTCACAGGCGTGGGTTGGAGGCCGAACAAAGGACTCGACTGCGCAGGTCCCCCTACCCCACCCCACCCCATTGCTTGGGCACAGTATATACACCCGAGTGCATGAACGGAAAGCGTCTCAGTTGCCGACGAACTTCCATCTCGCCGTCGTCGTTTTCTAACAAACTTGAAAAACCTAAAAAATAAAACAGTTTTTTTTTGTTTGCTTTTCAACAACGCACATTTACAACAAAGGGATTTTTCTCATCCTAGTTTTTCTTGTTCCTCTCTCTGCTGCGGGTCGAAACACACAAAACCGTGGATTTTTTGGAAAAAACCTGTTTCTGTTTCGTTCTCCATTTTTCAAGTCAACTTGTTTCCTGCAATTTTCCTCGTTTGCGAAAAGAAAAAAACGGTAATTTTTGTCTACTCGGTTCTCTTTCTTTGTGTGTTGGTTCCGCCATTTTGAATGACTCACAGCAAAAGGCGATTTTGGCCAATATGGAAAAGAAATTTGATTTATTTTCTAAATTTGAATGAATTCTGATTCCATGTCGTTTTTTATTTTTTTTCCTTTTTTTGGTCGTGGTGTGTGTGAAATACTGCGCAGTTAAGAGAAGCTTCACACCAGCTTTCTCTCACGGCCGCCATCTTGTCGATCAGCCGCCATCTTGATCACGTCCTCTCCAAAACGCATTGTTGAGTATTCTCTCTCAGTCTCTTTCTTCCACCAACAAATCTTTTCTCGATTGTTTTTGGATGCACATCATCTCTACCAAGACGACGAAGAAGACGATCACCACCATTCCGCCTTCGCGAATTTAAACGATTTCAAGAAAAGAAAAAGAGAAAGAAAATGCGCGTCGAAGTGACATCAGCAGCCAATTTTCTGGTTCGACTTCTTCGTCTCAACAAGGAATCGGCCATTGTATCTGACCAACAGCTGGAAGTCTTCCGTGCTGCCCTGATCGAGACGTTGAGGATACGCTACCAAGAGCACTGGTTCCCGGAGAAGCCGTGCAGAGGTAGCGGCTATCGTTGCATCCGCATCAATGGCAAAATGGATCCTGTCCTGGCTCAAGCTGGCGTTCTTGTCGGTTTACCCGGCCAGTTTTTGCATAGAATCTTCCCATCGGAATTGACGATGTGGATTGATCCGCGTGAAGTGTCGTATCGCATCGGAGAAAACGGTTCCATCTGCGTTCTCTACGACGAACGGGAAGTGGAGGAATCGATGAGACAGGAAAGGAATAGCAACAACATCCACAATAAACAAAATGGTGGTGGTCATTCGGCTTCATCGACTCCCAGTTCATCTAATTCGCCATCACCATCGCTGGGCGGATCATCTTCGTCCGAGTCGTCGTCTCCTTCTTCCATGGATTCGAGTAGTGGAGATCCATCGGCTGGATGCAGAGAATCTGTCCGTTCTGAAATGGAATTCATGATGGATGCACGCAATATCCTGGCCTTTGAGCATCTCGCTTCCTACGTTTCTAGTTAGACGGTTTGCCCATCACTCCAACACCATCATCCATCCACCGACAACGGACCTTTTTTCAATGTGGGATATTTATTTTTTTGTGTTAAATTTTAAATATCTCATCCATCCACAACAAAACACACATCAAACCCAGCTGAAAAAGAAAAACTCTCTTTGGACCTTGCTGCTACTGCTGCTGTTCTTTTATCAAATATTTTTTTTTTGTTTCAAAAAACATTGCACGAGATTTTTTTAATTACGGGGGGTTTTACAATTTGGGGGGGGGGGTTGAAAAGAAAAAAATGGGGAGTCGAGAATGGAAAACAGACGCCCAATTTTTGCATGACGGTTATTTTCTTTTTTTTTTCAAATTAAATTTGACTTCACACATCGATTTTAATGTTTCCTTCATCATCACATGAGGAAAATGAAGAAAAAAAAAAAAAAATTTTTTAAAATTAAATGATGAAAAATCGGGAGGGGAAATGTGTAATTCCCACTACCACCTGCTGCTTGTGCCGCTCTGAAGAAGATGGAGGAGCGGTGTGTGTGTGTTAAACCCGTACTGTGATCTCAACAAAGCCATTGCCAACCGTGCATCCCACCACCCCATTTGGAAGAGATGAGCTAAAAAGACAAAGAAGACACAATGAAGAAATGAAAAAGTTCTCTCCCTCAAACTACAGTTGGAATCCTCCTCACAAGAAAAAACAAAACAAAAACGTCGATGATATATTACATACTCGATTTATCTCTCTTTTTTATGTGTGTCTCTCTCCCGTGTTCGAAAACAAACAAACCCTCCCCATCTTATATTATATAAATATGTGTGTATAATCCTTAAATCATAAGTGTCGAATACCCACCCACCACCACCACCCCCCAAAACATTTTTGTCGCTCGGTTTTTTTTTAAACGAAGTTGGTAGTCGATTTTTTTTTCTGTTCAAAAGATTAAACAAAAACACACAAAAGTCTCTCTTCAATCAATCCCTTAATTATCTCAGCTGAATTATCGTATTTGTGATCGATCCCCTTAATCCCCCCCCCCAGAAATCCCTACACTTTCTTCTTATTGGTTGTTGAAACGCAAGAAGGACAGATGGCAGCTTTACAAACACCCCACTCAATTTCGAGGTTCCATAAAATCACCCCCCCCCCCCCCCCCCCCCACCCACCCCCATTTGTACACAAAAAATAAAGATTTCAATCCATTGATTTTTAATTTTTCAAATTTCGGGGACCAAAAAAGAAGAAAAAAGTCGAATTGAAAAGCACACGGTGAAAAAAAAAATAATAATGCAACCCCCAACAATTTTCATTCCAACCTGACCTGTTGATCACCCACATTCACACACCCATGGACGATATGAAGAATTCCGGCCTTCACAATTTTCTTTAAAAAAAAAAAACTGAATTGAAAGTACAAATTTTCAAATGAAAAAACGAAAGGAAACAAAAACAAACAAAAAAAGAATTCTGTTTTTTTGCTTGCAGTTGTTTTTTCTTTTTACTATTATTATATTATCTCGAATGGCCGGTTATTTTTTTTAAATATTTGTTAAATGGTAAATGTGATGTGTTTTTTTTAATGGGTCTGGCTTCGGGATATTTATCTCAGGATTTCTCTGGATTGAATGATTTTTTCCCTATCCTCCACTTCTCGATCCTTCCCCCTTGAAATTGGTTGTGTGTGATCCCTGTTGATATTTCATTTCATGTGCAATATCTTTCCGAAAAAGCGAAACAAAAATCGTCCAATCATCTTCTTCCTCATACCAAAATTTTTTGGCGACATTGTAAAGCTGCTCTTTTTATGAAAGCCCCCCACCCACCCACTGTGTGTACTTATAAAGGAGAGGATCGTACAAAAAACAAATCCCGTTTCCACTCCCTCCCCCCTCCCAATCCTCCACGAAAAGCGAAAACTATACGGATGCGATAATTGAGCTCAGATTTATTTGCAAAAGAATTTGTAAGAATTTTTATATTTGTCGTAGAAGTCCCACAACAAAATCCGGTCAAATAGTCTTTTTTTAAAGCGTGAAAATATCTGCTGGCTGATGTATTTTCTCCTCCTACCTTTTTTTTTTAAATTTTGAGCGTGTTGTATAGATAATTATGGCGGGGGTCTGTTTGTTTTCCTGGGGATAGAAACAAGAAAAAGAAAATATTTTTTTTTTTGGCACGTGAGTGTGCGAAAAAAACAAAAAAAAACATCCAAATTGGGAGATGATAAGTAATTTTTTATTGAATTTTTTAAAAATTGGGTTTCGCTACGGGTCTTGAGAGGAAAAGAAATTCTTTGTTTTTCTTCCACATCTCTCTTCGAGTGTTAAAAAAAAAATGGTTTTTTTTTTGTTCTTCGTGTAAAATTAACTATTGGGTGCGTGATGATTGCGAGCTACTTTGCATTGATTGGTTGACAGACGAGAGAGAAAAAACTAAAATATCCAACGCCATTCATTTTATGCCTTGCCGTTTCCTGTACAAAAAGCGACAATTCTCCCAAATTTTAATGGCTTTGTGGACATTTTAATTTTTTTAAAAATTAAACAGAAACACATTTTTTTTATTTTAAAAAAGTACGCCAAAACCCAGTCAATTCGAGAGAAAAAAAGAGAAAATTAAAAACAAACACGTTTTTTTTTGTCTGTAGAATTTTAAAACAACAACAACAACAACACGGGGAATAAGAAAGAAAACAACAAATTGTTGAAAGTGCCCTCCATCTCTCCAGTGCGCCATTTCTCTTCCCCTATCGTGATTTTTTTTTCAAAATTTTTGTGTTGTGGAAAAATTGAGTTCGGCCTGTGATGTTTCAAAAATTCTCTCCCGCGAACGCTCCTCCCCCCACCCCCCTTTACGAAAAAGCAAGAAAAAAAAAACTATCTCGTATGTGATTTGAGACAAAAATCGGTATTGACTCTCCTCGTCTCTCGGCACTTGATTTTGTTTGAACGACAAGTCTCTTTTTTTTGAATTTTTTAAATCTTTTTCTATTTTAAATCTTTTTTTTTTCTTTTCTTACTTTTTTTTTTGAATTTTCACGTTTTTGATAATAATTATGATGTAGTGTCCCCCCTCACCCGATTTTTTAGACCCCTCGCCGTTTGAATTGCGTGCAATTTTGAAGAGAAGTGAAAAAAGGAAAACAAAAAAAATAATGTGATTCGATTCGTGTCATTTTTCAAACAAAAAAAAACAAGATGGATATTTTTCAATTTTTCTTTCGAAATTGTCGACACACGGAACTCTCACGGTGTGTGGTGCATGCTTTTTCCGTTCAAATATATCGTACCCCCCTTTTTTTTTTTAAATTACTATATTTGGCAAAGAAATCCCCCCTCTCTCCCCCTATATTTCTTACTTTCTTCAAGTCTTTTTTTTTTCAATTAAAAATTAAATGTCCATGTAAACTACTTCGAAACGAAGATTAAGAAGAAGAAGAAGAAGACAAAATGGAGGGCGAATTGAAAAAAAAAAAATGACAACCAAAAGTGATTCTCCCTACTGAAGAAGAAGAAAATAACGAATGTGTTTATTGATTCTCTATTTCGTCTCCCCCTTCTCTCTGCAACAAATATGTGCGCTCTTACGTGTATGTCTGTGTACAGAGGTATTTTTGTTCACCGTCAAAAAAAGGAAAAAACAAAAAAATGTACACCCCTTTTATTATAATGGAAACAAAAAAAAAGAGACTTGTTTTTTGTATAGTAATAATAAAAAAAAACCTTCATCGCATCGCAAACAAAAATGTGTGTGACTTTTATTTACTAAATAAAACAGTCGGATTGGGTAGGGGTAAAAGAATAAAGACCTTGTTCCCGAAATTCGTTCAATCGTTTATTTCGGTCCTTGCGCCGGCGTCTATTGGCCTGGGTGCATGCCCAGTTTGTTGTACGAGTCTCAGACCCTGACCCGTTTCATCGTGAATTCTATTTTCTCTCTTCCATATATTTTCTTTCTTTCTTTAAAGAGAGATTTTTATCAATTTTATTTGACTGTTGCTGGGCGGAGAGAGAGAGACAGGGCAACTACGCACTTTCGAATTCGTGAGTTCGGCGTCCGATCGTTCACCAAAAAGAGAAACAAAATAAAAGGTTCTCTCTCTCTCTCTCCTTTTTGATGAACTCTAACGGCCCCGTTCTTATTTCTTTTCCGTTTAATGGCAGATTTTTAGATTTTTTTTTTTTAAAAAGAAAAAATATATTTTTCAATGGGTCGTTATGCCCGGCCTGATCGCTGCATCACAGCGTGTAATAATGGAAAATCTTAATGAATCGGGTTCGTTCTCCCATTACACATAAAAAGAAAAAAAAAAATTTATTTGATCCAAATTCTTAAATTTAAAAAAAAAGAAACGGGCAAATATCCGATTTAATGAAGGTGTTGATGTGAAATTTTTTTGTATTTCTCATTTTCGTCAGTCCGCGAGGTGAAAGATGATCGTTTTCATCATTTTGCAGCTTATATAATATAAAAAGAGAAAAGAGAACTCTACCACCTTAGAGTTTGTCTGTGTGTGTGGAAGGCCGGGAGTGCAATGGACGTTAAGTAGGTGAAGAACCCTGAGTGAAAGACTCTCGCCAACAACACAACAACGAAACGTTTCTTTGTGTTGTGTGTGCAATGGTCTTTCAGATGCAGAGCCCACACAGACAACGCCCCGACGTAAAGCGACACTCTTGTAATAAAGTCAGAACCCGCATAGTTATTGGGATTGGCTTTTACAGAAATATACTGACTACATTTTCTAGTTCTTTTGTAATCAGAGACATGTTACTACACACAACAGGGGGGGGGGGGGCAAAATGTGAAATAAGTGGCCCATTTCACATTTTTTCCCCCTCCCCCCCCCCCAACCGTATTGGTCTCAATGAAATAAAAAATTCTAGTTTTGAACGAGTCGTTTTTTTTTGTTTGTCTGTGACATCATTTTCACTCTATCCGTTTAGGTGACTCATTTCTTTTATTTTGTTGTTTTTCACGGGGATGTACATCATTTTGACGAATCGCACAACAATGACAAAAAGGACAAGAAGTGAATGTCGATGATGACGTGAAAAGTTTTCCGGTGAAAGTCCCGTCGGCAATTCTCTTCTCATTTTATTCGCTCTCTCTCTTTATTTCTTTTGTTTAAAAAAAAATAAAAATAAAATAAATTCAATTGTGTTTATTGACGTTTATTAGCAGCAGCAGCAGCCGAGTGTGACTGAACCAACGGTCGTCGGGACAACTATCGACTCCGGTAACCAAACGACTCGTTCGTGCCACTGTCCTCAATGGACATTGAGACGTCCCCGTCATTGGGTCTACAGAGGAGAGGGCAACGCTTCCAGTTAATAACATTTTTCCATCTTAAACTAATATAAGACTGAATGTACACATAAATCCATTCTTCCATTGTTGTTTTTTGGTGAGGGAATTGTGTCGGTCCTTGATCCTCTTTTTTTCTTTTGAAAACAAATAGTTGGTTCTCAGAAAAGAATCATTGATGTTAATCGGCTTATTTCTATTGTTTTTTTTTCCATTTTTATTATTTTTACCTTCACACATACAACAACAAATCTTCTCTTCGACAAATAATTCCAGTCGTCTTGGCCCTGCCTCAGGTACATACTCATTAAAATACCGAGTACATTCATCTCTATTGTTTTATGTTTTTTAATTCATAAGGAGAAAAAGATTGTCAAGTTGGCAAAAATTGATTACAAACTACGCCGTATGGATTCCGACAATCAATTTGTAGCCCAAGAGGTCAATGGAGGGATCAGAACAATCGGTGAAACGGTTAGTAATTGAAAAAAGGTTCTTTTAATTCTAGCAAATTTCCGGTTAGATTAATAGATTATTGTTTCTATATTTGTATTCAATTAGTTGGAGCGACTGTTTTTTAGTCAGAAAATTCTCGGGTCGTTACTGGGTGACGGATTAGTCCGTCCCTGTCAAGTTTGTCATGTAGATTTAGAAGAAATTGAAGAGGTGGATCATCTCATTGATGTTTTCCGTCCAGGTATTAATGAAATGTTTTTCATTTAATTTCATTTTTAATATTAATAATAAATAATTGTCATTTTTTGAAGCTCATCGAAAGCACAAACGATTAGCTCCCGTCTGCCACGTGATTGTCTGTCCGGATTGCACGCTCTTACCTCCTGCTATATCGACAGAGCAACAACAACAACAGTTGTTGCTACTTCCAGTTACAACAACAACAACAGGAGAACGGCAGGATAAGCCGCCAGTATTTTGCGTCGAACTCAAACCGAAACAAGGTTTCCTCAGCCAGGGTCATCAACATTGCCCTTTTTGCCTCAACCAATTCCTCAAGGTACGTGAACGTTGTTGTAGGTACCGTTTTCTCCTCTCCCAACGCACCAAATACGGTACTTTTGTTGTTTTAAATTTTTTTTTTTTTTTTGGGTTATGACTTTGGTCGCCTTGTGTCGTGCTGACACGGGGAAATAATAATAAAAGACTTGAGCGTGCCGATTGTTTTACTTTTTTCCCCCCCCCCCCCCCCCCCCCCCCCCCCGTACCGCTCGCCATTGTATTTCGGTTGTTTTCTCTCAAATTTGATGAATTTTCTCTTCATTTTGACGATGCAGAGGAAACACGGAAAGATCCAATTGCTGAGCCAGTACTGCCCTCTCGATCTATTTTCGGGGTAATCATAAATTTCGCAATTTTTGTGTTTGGGGTGTCCCCCTTTTTTGTTTATTTCTGTGACGTTAATCAAAATTGAAATTTAAAAAAAAAAAAAAATTCTATTTAGATCTCGACTGAGAATGCTCAAAGCTATTGTTGCGCTCACCCGAACACCGCAGAACAACCTGCGAATCTTCCAGGTATTATAAATAAAGAAAAGAAATTGCATGTCAGAATAAGTGATGCTTGTATGCATAATAAAATATTGTAATTTTATTCCATTTTATTATCAGGATGGAAATCTAGTGTTTGCCGAGGAATGCCAAAACAACTTGTTGCCCATTTTGCAGCAGTGGTTCCAGCTAGACGACACAACCGATCGCACACTGTCAGTGGCTCTCTTTTCTTTTATAAACAACAAAATGAAACTAAATAAGGAGTCACTTAATATCTTTTCTCTGTCAAACCAAAAGGCCTTTAAAACATTTCTGCACTTTGGTGATGGAAGCGTTGACCATGGATGGCCTAGCTACCGATCAAACTGTCCACGACAATCATTTACCTGTATCCGATGAAGAATGGAATACGTTGATGAAAGAAGAAAGAGGTGACCATTCACTGCCGTGTGTTCCACCACTTATTACTACCCCCACGCCACCCAAATGTCATAGTCATTCATGGAACAATCTTCTTCTACCATCACGTTCCGTTCTCTGCCGATTGCTGCGAGTTCAATCGCTAGGCGATGTGGATTTTGAACGTCTTTACGACGCCTACGACGCTCTGGTTGGTCGTTTCCGTGACGGTTCCATGCCCTACGACACTATGCGCTGGACGCATCCGCACACGGGTACGGCTGATTGGCTTCTTAGTCAAGAGAAAACCACCGACCAGACGATGGATGATGTCCGTCTGGTTCAACGTTACCGCATCTCGTCAACAACCCGCGATTGTTCCATCATGATTGCCTTCCAGCGATTGGATTCATCATCAGCCAAGAAGAAGTATGTGTTCACGACCTCATTCTCACACGACCTGCCCCCTTATTACTCTCATTTTATTTGTATAAAACAAAAAAAAAAACAAAAATTTTATTTCGATTCACGCAGAGCGACGAGTGCTGCTGCGGATCTGCCAGTTTTGCGTGACCTTTCAGGTCATGCGTACAAGTGTCACGCGTCGGTCGTCGACTTGGATCCAAAGCCAGTGACTTGTGTGGAAAAACACCGCCGGCGAAATTTGGCTATGAACGAAGCTTTTTGGCTCAGCAACAGCAGCTCCACCTCCTCTTCTCCTGTGAATCGATTACCATCATCAACAGTTTGAAAAGTTCCTTTAGTTTTTGAATGAATTAATTATTCATCAAGTCGTTTAAAAAAAAAAACAACAACTAGTCAACAGATTGACCATTTTTGTAATGCTGCGGCACACTTGGAGTTTGAACGCCGAATTCAAATGTCAGCAATTCACTAGTGGGGCCTTTAAACTCTTCGTTAAAATATGAGATTTCATGTCGTCTTCTCTATTTTCACATCCTCTTTTGATTTCACGTCCGCCATTTGATCAATTTCACAACATTGAATTACTAATCGAACATTTTTTTGTGTCTGTCTAAGCGTCTCCTTCACTTTTCGAGCTATCAAAGCGTTTCATCAACAACAATATTTTTTATTTATTATTATTATTTCTTTCCTTCTGTTCCGTTTCAACACTTTTTTTCTTGTTTCTCCCCTTCGAATGTGTTGGTGGTGAATGTTTGCGGTTCATTGTCCCTGTTTCTTTTTTGTTGTGTCCAACATTTTAACAGGAAAAAAAAAAACTAAATTACAAAAAAAAGAAACCGTAAAACGGAATCGGTACTTTTTTTTTCAATGCCCCAGAGGGACTCACTATAGAAAATTTCCTTTTCTATTAACTGAGCAAGTATTATTATTATTACCAACAGATGGCTGAAAAGGCTGCCGGGGCCGAACGGTTCTTTTTTATTTGTAATTTTCTTTAAAAAAAAAAGAAAATACAATTTCTTTTTATGTACAAATTCAATGAATATATTCTTCCCTTTTTTTTTTAAGAGAAAAACTTTGTGTCATCAGTCAGGGACACACACAACTGAGGAAGGTAAAGTTATCTTTGGAACATTGGCCCGTGACACCGGATGATGATATTCTCTCGGCTGCTTGCTGCCTAGACAATGTGTAGGTTTGGAATTGGATTCTATTATTATCATCATGACATACAATAGAAGGAAGAAGAAAATCCGCATTTTCGTGACTGATATCATTTTGCAGGAGCAGGACGGAAGTGAAAAATTAGATTTTGGAAGGGAAGACGAGAACAGACGAAATGAGGATTTCCATCGATTGAATCGAGTCTTGTGCGCACTCTGCTAATTCTATCCAACGGTTGTTGGCGGATGCGAAATTATCAGCCCAGCGAGTCACACTCCGTTTCATCCGCCGTACGGTTGGCGGATCGTTGACAATCACTTGGCCTCCACAACTCACGGCTATGGGAAAGAGTAAGGAAAGTTGGACGGCCGCTATGAATAGGTACATGTAACTGTCCATCCGGGCATGAGTGGATCGCTGTCGGGAGTGTAATGACGACAAAGTACCGGCACCATTTTTTGTCTTATAATGAGACGTCAGCCGTTGGCAACCTAATACGATCTGGCTCATCATTCGACGCCAGGTGGCCGATAACTGCTGGCTCGTCTTGATGACAACAATGTCGTTCATTTGACGGCCATTCTCTTTTTTCAACTGATTTATTAACAGCTGATTAACCGCAGTCGACCAGTTACGCATCCAATTGCTCACCAGCGGGATCCATTCTGCCGGCCAAGCAGAGAAATCGACGACAACGGATGGCTGGACGACTTTTACTAAACAAAGCCAATGACCAACGGCTTCAATTGTTTCCATAAGTTCTCGATGGAATAGAGCAGCCGGACTGAAATGAGATGAATAATGTGGGATGACTACGACGGAAGGACTTTCGGGCAGCCACAAAATGGCCGTTGATAGAGCCAGCAAATGAATGGATAGCTGGACGTCGATATCCCACAAGTGACACTCACCGTGGCTTAACCGATCGCGTACTCGAGGTCCTTCCAGTTGGACGAATACGTCCAGCAAAGCGGAATAGAGTCCGTTGCCCAGAAATTCGGCTATTCGAGGTCCCTTGTCATTTGATTCACCACCGCATTCCAGGATAACATCCAGTGTCGTGTAGTGAACGACTGATTCAGCAGTCAGAGCTCGGGCTGGGCAACCGTTGACGGCGCAGTAAATCAATCGGAGCGTGTGCTCTATTTCGGGTATCATCAGGGCACAGCAACGACCATAACGGCCCTTCTGATGGTGCCTAATGGCACGCAGCCAAATGGACTTTCTGCTGCCGGGTAGTACACGCGTTGTTGAAACAGTTTCAACCAACATCTCTTCGTTGTCGACCATAAATTGCGACCATTTTGGCCACTTGTGCTCCTGCTGATGTTGCTTGAAAGTAGCCCAACGTCTAGGGATGATTTCATCGACGGTTTCTATCGATCGGCAGTCATCCAAATGTCGGCCTATGGCAGCGCAGAGAAATAACAAGACGGAAGCGTAGCCGTGGGTGTCCCAGTCGAGAAAACCGACGAAGCCGTGCCATATCAGGTTTCTCAAATTAAGCGACAGAGGACTGCCAAGCAACAGCTGTAAAAGGATTACCTACATTTTAGATGCGCACAGACCGAGGGATAAAAAAGAACCAATGGGAGAACCGTGTTTTGTTATTTTAGAAGTTGACCTTGAGCAGCGACTTTTTATTAATATTTTTATAGCATTACTAACTTGTGATGTGCCCAGTAACAAGAGCAACTCTGGTGAGGCCAGCAAATCGCGAAGCAAAGATGGGACCTTCTTTTTTCCATCTTCGACGACGTCTAAGAAAAGCTGAATTGATAAGAAAAGGATCCGTATCGTTATTCAGATAACATACACAAGAGATTTAGCAATAAAGAAGACAATGTACATTGCCAAGAGCCCTCTCAAGTGCAGCAGTTATGAGCAGGAGACATTCGTGGGAGTTGAGAGCCACTTCCTCTTTCCTGGTTAGCAAATCAAAACAAAGATCGACTATCTGGGGCTGGTGCATCCAAGCACAATGTTTGATAAGACCTTGCAACTCTTCTTCAGAAATGACCTTCATTTTCATTTTAACATTGGCAAAATAGGGTCCAGTATCCTTAATGTGTTGGATGTACCATTCTGCACTACGTTTAGTTGGATGAAGCAAGTAACCATCTGAAATAACATCCTGTTTCAATAATCCTGAATAAATAAAATTAAACAACTAAGATACCATCACTTAGTAAGGAGGAAGAAAGTCTAGAAATATCCAGCAAATCGTCTGTAGCAATTTCTGGACTAAAGTCACTGCTTGTTATCGTCGTTGTTGCAATGCCTTTTTTTAGAACAAGGTCTCGAACATTTTGTGATAAATACGTGGTCGTATTCTCGACAATTTCACACCACTTTTTAACGACCTCGTTCATTTTATTACATCACAAAACGAGATTTATGATTTAATCAATTAAAATAAACTTCAAAAGCCAAAACGATTATTTTTCTTTTGAAAATGAGCGGAAAGCAGACAGTTTTACAAGCAGACGAACTTTGTCACTTATTATTCGTTTCGTTTGATGAAGCATCTTTTCGTTGACGCGAAACGATTTAAGTTTTTATCCATTTAAGTAATTTCTCTTTGCTGGAATTCCTTAGTGGATAAGCTGTGAGTATTGTTGCGATCAAGAGTTTGTTAATCGAGGTTATTCGAAGTCATGGCTTATCAACTGTATCGAAACACGACTCTGGGCAACACGTTGCAAGAAACATTGGATGAGCTTATTCAAGTAATTATTACTCTGATTGCCACGTCGTTAATGTTGAACCATCCTATTACGTTCTTCTTGTTAATGAAAAAAATCATTGCTTCATTTTTAGTTTGGACAAATTACTCCCCAACTGGCTCTCAAAGTTCTGGTTCATTTCGATCGTACAATGAACAACTCTTTGGCTCAGAAAGTAAAAAACAGGCTGACATTCAAGGTATATTTTCTGGCTTTCAAGCATAAATCTGCTTTTATTTATCCATATTCTTTCTACTTTGTTCAATATAGGCAGGAAAACTTAATACATACAGGTTTTGTGACAATGTCTGGACATTCCTGCTAAGTGATGTTGAATTTCGTGATGTCGCAGAACTATGCAAAGGAGAGACTGTCAAAATTGTGGCTTGTGATGGCAAAGGTACTCATTAAGTTTATCTGCACTATCAAATTATATTTAATTACAATTTTTCCACTTTACAGCTGTCCCTCCAACCAAGGATGATTAATATTTTCCAAAACTTCATATCATATCTGTGTTTATGTATTTGCTGACTCAAGCAAAAAAATAAATAAAAATCAGGTTTTTTAAGTTACATTTTCATCAAGGTATTGTGTATTACAGGTTATTGTTAATGTAATCCCTCTACTCAATGTGGAGTTACAATGGGTTAACCTAACAAAGAAATAATTCATCTGACAAGTTGATTCTCCAGTTAAGGCCATATTATTACAGGGCTTTTCTATCTGACTATCTTTTAGCGAACCGATGTAGAATCATCTTATTCGTGTTGTCACGGAGGCTCCTCTCAACTAACTATTTGGTGACCACTAGATCGTTATCTACTCCAAAATCAATTGAATACCTCAATGTTGTAAAGTTAGTATCTCAATTCCTTATGTAATAATGTTTGGCACAAGAGAGATTGAATTGCACAATTGGAATCATTTGTTCAAGTAATAGGCATTTCATATCATTTGTACAAACAAAATATCTTCATCAGATCAGATAATCATGTTGAACAATATTCTACACCGTAACTGCTAAATTATGTAAGCAGCACACGAATCACGATAAGCATTGAAATAGGTAGGTAAAAGAGATTTTGCACATGTATGTATGAGTGAAAACCTGAAATCTGAACACGTTTCGGGCAAAGGTAATTGAAATGTGAAGCTGCGATACCATCTGAGAAGGCATTGATAAAAATAATCAGGCCTTGTCGAACGCGACAAAGTCGGTGAGACTGAATCTTGGTTGAGCCATGTAATCTGGAAAGAACCGAGCTAATGCATCAAAAACACTCGATCGAAGTCTGTAGGAGCTGTTGACAGTCGATTCGGCACTGTCGACTTTCCCGTTTAACAGTTCATCTTCTTCTTGTTGCTCCTCTGTGCGGAAAAGAAGATTGGTCAGCTGATGGAATTCGGCCATTTGTTCATCATTTGTACGATCCACTACAGCTGACAAATTGTTTTGTAGATAAAACATAGCCCGTATAGGATCGACTTCAGTCAACTCGCGAAACTGACATTTGCGAATTAAAAATTGACAGCGCGTTAGCAATTGGCCTTGACTCGGGCGACACAAACGTAGAGACCAAAAATCGTCAAGGCGCATCTTTGGATCATTAGAACGTCCAGGGTTCCCTCCAAACAAGTAGTGGGCCTGCAATAGTTGATTGATACTTTGCATGAGTAAATGGATGTTCGAATAGCCTGCAACATACACATACCTTTTTGACGTGGTCGTAAACAAGTTGGTGGGCAAATCTCGGGCATGGCTCCTCACCTGGAACTCTATTACTCGTGTCCGACTCCTTCTCACGCGAACTGTCGTTTCGATATACGCATGTCCTGCAAACATAAAACTTTCACGACAAATCTTCCTTAAAATAAACTAACTATTTTACCATTTGTTATCAACAATGTTGTAGACCCAAAAAGAATTTTTGACGTTGTCATCTCGCTTGTCCTTATCTTTACTGAGACCAGAAAGGATATAGATCTCGTTAAGCTCATGATCGATGGTGGCACGTTGAGTAAAACCAGCAGCTGGAATTTGAGCTGGATCCCTTCGCCTGGTTCCGTCCGTCACAGTCGTAACTTCAGCCGTATCCACATTATAGGTAAAAAAATCGTTCAAATATTCTTTACCTGGTGGGTAGAGGGAAATTCAAACAGTATAAAAACGTCAAAAGGAATAAGTATAAATATTCTTAAAGTACTTCGTTGGCCAGCAAAGATGAATAACTTGCGTTCGCTCGGATGAAATAGCATCGAATGTCCAATTCTAGAGCGCATCTCGATAGGACCTACTCCTTGTGAACCTATTGGATCGTCTCGTAGTAAGCGCCACGTGCTCGTTGGTATGTGATAAGCGTAGAGTCCGGAAAACTGAGGTTCCGATAGAAAAGCTCCGGATATGCCACTACTACTGGCCACTGCCAATCCTCGTTCTTCGGGATACCCGGGCGCTGGACTGAGTATTCTTCCTCCGAAAACGTAAATCGTTCTCTTCTCAGGATCTAGGCACATTTGATGATCAAATATGAGCTTAGGACCGCCAACTGCGCCAGTGTCCTCACAGATCAGGTGCCACTTCCTTTGCTCAATATCATACATGTAAAAGTCACTCTTCAGGTTATTGGTATGTCGGTGTTGGCTGTCAAGGTAGCGTCCTAAACAAAACAGCTGGCGATGATCCTGATCCAGACACATTTTGTGACAAGACCGAGCACTAGGACCACCTTCCTCTTCGGTATTATTGCTCAACAGCGTCCATGAATTACTTGGTACTGAATAGGACCACCTATTGTAAAGTAATAAAGGATAACCTAATAAGGTAAACCTGTAATAAAGGATCTATTGTAGCTTACAAATCATTCAAGTCCTGGACACCATCCCAGCCACCAAATAGATAGATGGTTTCTGTGTTTGTCTGACAATTTTAGAACCAATTTAAATTAACGTTCGGTAATTATTTGTTTCTATTTAATTACATCGATGCACATCTGATGGCCGCCTCTCATACCAGGACGATGGCACGGATCCTCATCGATGCACGGAAGAATTCTTGACCACTCTGGTACATAGTCTTGAGAATGAATGTACGGACCGAATAAACCATTGTCGACGGCTCGATGAAGAAGCTGTTCAGTCGCTTCGTAATCACCTTTGACCACCATAGCCTACAAAAAGTTGACATTGAACAGATATTGGAGGGAGAAATTGTTTTATACATACCCAATGCAGTTCACTAAGTAGAGGATCTTCAAGTTGCACCTTTGTTCTTTTCTGCAAACAATCAAATGCCTCAAGACACTGATTCTGCCTGAGATGTTTCAGGCACAGTCTTATAGCCTCTCTTTCTCGAAAAGCATTGTACCACTGAATGCACGGTTTAACTGCATCCCAGTCTTGAGTACCCACTAGCTCAACATACCAAATGGAAAAGTTGAAACTGGGTCCCCATGATTGAACAGGAACAATTTTGATGAAACGGCATGGAAACATTTTCCCTTCAACAAGGTGTTTCAGAGAGAAGGTTTCTGGTTGATTGTCATTCTTTAGACCACTACAAAACAAACAATTTGTGTATATAATCATAAAAATACACGCTAAAAGATGTGGACTACCTGTTAAGTAACTCTACTAGGTTCTCTGGGTGTAATCCTCCATATATACAGAACTTTTTAAGGTTGCATACATGTGTTTTTTCATATTTTCCGAAGGTTATGCTTTCAATTAGTGATGCCCTCTCCAATTTTAGAAGTATAAACTAATAAGAAGCAAGATTACAGCTTGGTTTTACTAATGCATAAAAGATCTATTTATACCTGTGGTGGTATATTTGAATCAGAAGACCACCTTGATGCCTGATCTGTTGGAAAATCTTTCATGATATTCCTAGTTTTGAAAATTTACAAATAATTCATATTGGTCAACACATTTTAACATGCACCACTGTCGCAGTCTCAAGGTCTTATAAGGTAACTTACTCCGGGAAGTAAGTAGCAGAAAAACTTGAGCAGCTATCCACCGAATAATTCAGTTTCTTCATTTCAAATCCAGCTTCTGCCATTTTCTAAAAATGTTTAGTTTTTTAGCTTGGAAAAAATTTAGATTCGTTTTCACAACAAAAAGCTCCCAAAGGAATGGTAACTTCTACTCTGGAAAAAGTGGGAAACATTTATGGAAAAAAACAATTGAAGGAAGATGAGCGTCGTCGTCGTGTCGTCAGCTGAGAGTTTTTGACGTTTTACTTCACCGGAATTTTCGTGCGCTACTCGTGACGTTCTTTAAAACTTTTATTACACTAGATTAACTGATCCAAAGTAATAAACTAATAATCTTTAAGGTTAATCCAACAGATAACTTATCATGACATAACTAATACGTTTACTGTTAACTAATTTTTGATGCAAGAAGCTCGTTCCTCAGGTAAAGACGTTGTTTAGTCTACAGTCTTCATTTTAAAAATTCCATGATGTTCCAACTAGTTTTAAAGGCATCATTGTGTTGAATGTTGTGTGTCTGAGTAATAAGCTTAGTTTTTTTTGTATTTCAGGAGGGATAATCATGAGGAAATATTACCAACTCATTCTTTTCCTTTTGTCAATTGTCAGTTTAGTGTGTTTTGTTATTTACAAACACGAATATGACAGGTTAAGAAATGTTTTGGAAGTCCTGAATGTGTTTGGTTCAACAATAACAGATGTCCCACAAATATCTGAACTTCAGGGTATCTGCTCCAATGGATCTGTTGAATTCATCCCTGATTTCTGGCACAAGTATTCAGAATTGCTAGTTTATGCAGCTTTCAAGGTTGCCAATGAAAAAGGATGGAGCTTAAACAGTGTGGCGGTAGTGAAACACAATTCTTCTGTTTCATTGAAACAAACAATGTGTGCTTTAATTTCTGGTGATGACAAATTTGAAGGAACAATGGAGTGGAAAAAAATTGAAGAAGATAACGACTTCGTGGCATATTCGGTTGTTTGCAATGTTCCAGAAATGATAGGCAATTCTCACCTCTTCTCTCTTTACGACAGTAAATCATCTTTACAACCGCTTAATGTTCCACTACATCTTGGTCCGACGCATCTCAAGGATCACGCAACGTCTCTTTGCGTATTATCAAATGATCCCTATTGGCACGTAGATGGCCTTGCCGATTTTATCCATTACTACTCGCTACTTGGAGTCGACAATTTTTATCTGTATCACCGAGGGATTGGTGATCAAGTGATCTCATCTTTGCAGACATTGGCACGGGCCCTCAGCAATGTTACAGTTCACCTAACAACGTGGAATCGTCCAATAAGTTCCTCTCCTTTAGTTGATTTTGCTCTGATAAATCACGACTGTACGTGGAGACATGGAGCAAAGCATGGGCCGTCGGTTACTGTACAATTTGGACACTTTCTAACTCTTCCAAAGGGTTTGGGCTTGAAGGAATTCTTGGTTAAAGCAAGAGATCATAGCAATGAGCCAAGTTTTGAAGTTCGAATCCCCCTTCAAACAATTTGCTCTAACTTGTCGGCTACGGAAACTAGTCTTGTGAGGCGTGCGAGGATGATCAACCCGAAAAATAAACTAATTAAAACCGGAATGTTAAGATGGACAGAAGCCCCTAATCATCCAGGCAATCCGGAAACCGTGAAGGTTGATTCCCAAGTGGTAAAGTTGCTAATATTTGAGCAATGCCGCACAACACAAAACGGAAAAACAGAAGACGAAGCTATACGTACGTTCCGAGCTCTCGCTCAAAACATCCCTCGCCTAAAAAATTTATTGAAGTAATTTTTCCACACTTGAGTGTATTGATGTTAACAATGTATTATGAACATGCCAATTCAAACGTTGAACATGAATTTTACGACGGTAAATACAAACTCATTTCAAACGTTGCATTATGGTTGCTCCTAAAAGTGAAGCATCTTTTAGAGTTACATCATCATCTTTCAACTCTTGACTCGGGTAAGTGGTTAATAGAGAAAACGCTTGGACGTTGTATTGAGGACGAGCACTGAAAAAAAAATCTTTTATTGATCCAGTTATTAAATATTTTTGATTCACTCACGTAATGATATATTGCCTGACTTGGCCGACAGTATGAGTGTTGTTAAAACGACCGATCAATCTGGAGCCGTCAGCTAAACGAATCTGAATTTTGAATATATTTAAATATCAATGATGGCTGATAAATATGCGCCCTATTTAGTACCTGCACACTAGTTACTGGTTCAGAGTCAACCAAATTAAGTTCCGCCTTGGCATTCTTTTCACACTCCGCCAAATCTGTTGGAGCGGCGGCAGAAGCTGCAATATTTTGAGAGACAGATGGTGCGGGATTTCCTAATACTTGCCCTTCACCTCCAAAAGCCTGAATCCCGTTGATTTATACAACTGTCTAACAAACTATTTTTTTTTTAAATGTATTACCTGGAAACGCATCTTTTTGCTGATGAATTCTTCAGTACGGTGGTCTTCCATCTGCAAATGTACCTCACGGCCACGAGATTCACGGATCAATTCCATAGGTACTTCTCTAATGAAAGACAGATTTAAAAAAAAATGTACATTCACTTCTACACAGATATGGAATACAACAATTACCCGCGTTTAATGTATTCAAGAAAATCCTTGTTTGCCGGATTTTGATAGTCTCTCACTGGACCCTCATCTAAACTGAATCCGGTCTTCCACAATTTCAGCACAACGGTTCTGGGTTGTTCTGGTTGGCGTGCACCTGGTATGACTGAAAAGTGATTCTACTTTAAAGGAAATGTTGTGGTGGTGTAATTTTTTAAAGGCAAAGATACCTTGTGTATCCTCTTCACTCTGGCCTAGACGATATCCAGTTCCTTTAAATGTTTGTTTACCCTTGGTTGATGATGAAGCTCCCTTTTCCAAAACTTCTGCTCCATGCCTGGAAACCATAAAGTTAGCATATTTTTTTTACAAACAAAAGGAAATAGTTAACTCACTCTCTAGCTGATTTGAACATGTCTCCAATGAGATCTCCAGAGGGCTTTCCTTTATTACGTGGTGGACCAATCACTTGCTGACCACTCCTCTCAGAGCCTCCAACATAAAAAGCTTGGCCCTCTTCATCTGAATCAGAAGAACTATTCATTTCTACAAGTTTGTGGACAGCAGCAGCACCCCTGATTACATTTTCAAAATTTGTTACAATACAGTATAATGTGACACATCTTGTCATAAAATCTAAGACCTTGCTTGAGGCTCTGGAAGACTTGGAAGTTGGTTTGAAGGAACTTCAACAGGTTCATCTTCTCCATCTCCAGATTGTCTGTCCATAACTCCATCATTTTCAAAGAAACTGGCAAGAGCTGTCTATGAATGAAAGGTTAATTTTCAACTCTCTAAACAGTTTTTAATCTAACTTACTTCTAATTGCCAACCGGATGACTCAAGGTAAAAACGTGCTCTTTGTTCATCAATTCCAGTTACTTCCCGAAAATTAGCAACTAATTCGTCGTTCGCTGACATGTTCAAACTTAACGAATTGAATAATTACACTTTACAAACAGAACTGGCGAAATTTCAACTTTTCACGACTAAATTACTTTATTTTATCAAACCAAAGGTTAAAGACGACACTCGTCGGATATTTCGAACAAAAGTCGTATGCTCGTTTTGTTTTCCTGACTGACAGAGCCATCTATACACCATGGCCTTTTATTCACTAGGTGGCTTTTGTTATTTCTTATACGAAAATTGTTGTGTATGTGACCCTGGTGATGTGAGTGCAGTGATAAGGGCATGCGTACGATATCTTAAGATCTCTCTATCATAGGATATATTTATGATATTGTTAGGAAATTATTACCGAATCATTGTTGGGCCAGATCCGCTGTTCAGGTAAAACATTTATTTGAATGACACATGTAAAAGAAACAAATATGTTACATACATTCTCAGGCATCCTGACATCCAGAACTTTTGGAGACCTTGAGCTCGTAAATAAGTACTAAGAATGGCGTTTCGAGAATTAGCAGACGGAGATTGTGGAGGAAGAAATCCTATGTTAAAAGTAGCATCACACTTCACCAGAGATCAAGGATTTCGACAGGATCTACCCATTTCACATAGACACCCTGACACCAGGCCAGAAGATGACATTGTAAGTTGGTCTTAAAATGGTCATTAAATAAAGCATTGCTTTACTTTTTAAATATATTTTACTCATATGCAGATGGTCAGAGAATTTTTGGAGGGCATTCCTCCCCCATCTCAAGTTGGATCAAGAGGTGCCTTTAACATGGATAGCCTTTTACGTGAGATGAGGGATCTAGAAAAGCCCCTAGGAATTACTAGACCTCCTATTCAACCAGGACCAAATGTGGCTCATTATGCATTTGATGACAAAAACTGGGCTGAAGATTTTTTGAGGAAAGAACCTCATGTGATACCAGAAGATTTGCCATCTGCTAGTGGATGGAGTCAGGAATTTCTTGATAGCCCTGGCTATATGGGAGTTGTAGATGACTATGCAGAATGGGACAGCCATTGGGATAGCTTAACTTCTCATATAGAAAAACCAGCATTTTCTGCTCCTGGTGCATTAGCTCAAACTGCTGGAGAAATTATAGACAGAATGAAGGATCCTAAATTTGCTCAATCAGAGGTAATATTTTGTGCACATAATAAATTTTCCTGACCCAAGTTTCTGAAAAATAGCTTTCAGTTTTTGCAGTTTATGCACAAGGTTAGCCAAGGCGAAGAGGATTTGACTTCAGAACCTCGTACTACTAACGCCTACGGTAATTCAAACTGGGCAGAAGAATTTGCTGGCTCAGAAGGTATAACAAAACAGCCAGAATCAAGTGCAGATCAAGACTGGGCTGCGGAATTCACAACTAACCAGCAACCGGATTTAGCCGAGAAATGGACTAACCAGCAACCGGATTTAGCCGAGAAATGGACTAAAGAATTCAACGGTAGTGCTCTAGTCAAAGTGCTTAATTTATTTTATCTGTATATATTTTTTCCTTTTATAAAGACGGTGCCAGCGCTGAAGTGTTTAGGAGCGAAAATCCTTCACAGGATGACTTCTGGTCACAGCTTCAGCAAGACTGGGAAAAAGCTGCCGACGAGAACCCTGCAAGCTACGGATGGCTTAAGGAAACGCAACAAGATCCTTTAAGTGAAGTAATTATAGCTCTTTCTTTGATTTCCTCTTGATTCTTTATCCTCATTTTTGTTCATTTTTAGTACTCATTTGAGGCTGAGAATCCGTATCAGGATAATTCGGATCCTTATAATACAGGCCTTCAGAAAAGATTAGATGGCGACCTTCCCAGTGCCATTTTGCTGTTTGAGGCAGCTCTTCAGAAAGATCCTGAACATGTGAAAGCCTGGGAAGTCCTTGGTAAGACCCAAATACTTATTGTGTTGTCAAAATTATTTAGATTTTACTTATTTTACTTTTAAGGATTGACTCTTGCCGAAAACGAACAAGATCCAGGGGCAATTACAGCCTATAAGCGTTGTTTAGCACTGGAACCTACAAATCTAGTTGCCATGATGGGTTTAGCTGTAAGTTACACCAACGAATCTTACCAGTTGCAAGCTTGCCAAGCCCTGGAGGTAAGCAGCCCTGGTTTTTAAATTTTGCAATGCAAGCAATCTTTAAATTGGTTATTTATTATTTAGGACTGGCTGCGTAATAATCCCAAGTACGCACATTTGACCTCTTCTTCATCAGCCCGGGTCAACGAACGAGAAAAAACTTTTACAAGTCTAGTTTCTGGGTATAGACAGTATTTTGGAATTTGTTGTGTTATTACATACTTAACTTACTCGAATTTGAAATTCTACAGCGACACTTTTAACCGAGTTCAGGATATGTATTTGAAAGCAGCTCGTTTACAACCTTCCCTCGACTTAGATCCCGATGTTCAAACTGGCTTAGGTGTACTTCTCAATCTTTCTGGAGATTTTGATAAAGTATAATCAATTTGTTAAAAGTTTTCCTTTGAATTTTTTAAACATTCCTTTCATTTTCAGGCTCCCGATTGTTTCAGAGCCGCCCTCCAGATGAAACCTAATGTAAGTCATCGGGATTTTATTAAGTATGCCCATTTTTACTCAATTAATTATTTATCTTCTCATTTCAGGATTCCTTACTTTGGAATCGCCTTGGAGCAACATTAGGTGACAATTTTTTTATGTTGCATTGAACATCCTAAGGTAAGAACGTATGATTTGCATTTTATTTGTAGCTAATGGGGGGCGATCCGAAGAGGCCATTGAGTCATATTATAAAGCTCTAGAGCTTTCTCCTGGTTTCATTCGTGCACGCTATAATCTAGCGGTTTCCTGTATTAACCTAGGAGCCCACAGGTAATTGTTATTGAAATTTTATTGTTCTTGCCCCAAATAAATTTTATTAAATTTCGCTCGTTACAGAGAAGCAGCTGAACATTTAGTGTCCGCCTTACTGCTCCAAGCTAGACGTTCCAAGCGCGTCATGTCTGACAATATTTGGTCAACTTTACGGATGGTTTTGAATTTGATGAACCGAAGAGAATTCATCGCTGATATTGATGCCAAGTAAGTTCTTTCCGTATTTTCTTTGATTGAACATCAATAGTAATTAAGATATCTCGCAACAGGGACTTAACTCGTTTGGCAGCCGAATTTGGTAATGCTGAATAAGCTATTGCTTGTTAACGGATTAGATCCATAATGTGTATAGGAAGTCGTTGGTTTAAATGCGTTTCCAATATAACTACAGTTTATTTTATTTTACCCTTACATGCGATTTATTTATTTGCTATTTTATCCCATAAGCTAACTGATAGAAATTTAAAAAATGTAACTTCCAAACTTAAGTTAAACTTTTTTTTTACAATTTTGAACGTGTAAGCCAATCGTGTTCTTGAGGCTTTCTTTGTGCGACAGGGCTAATTAGTACGTTGATAAGTGAAGGACCGCTAGTATGTTCTATTGCCTCTTTAACAGCGATAGTGAGTTCATCAATGGTTTTGCAGAGAAATCCTTTTCCATTTTGACCTAATTGAGCTAGTTTTTCGTAGTGGCACTCAGGTAGCAAGCTCAATGGAGGCGTTCTTCAACAACAAAAAAGTAATATTAACCACCAAGTTCTTTTTAATAAAGGAATGCTTGAAAAATACGCGATAGTCGGGTCCTGGCCGTCGCGTACAATAGTCCAAGTTTCTGGGTCGAGTCCATTATAAATTCCGTTGTTGTTAACAACTATGATAATGATGGGAAGATTGTATCTGTGGAAAAGGGATTTATGCCGAATATGATAGAATTTATATGATAACAATTAGGATTACCGCAGCATAGTTTCAATTTCCATTCCACTGAATCCAATGGCCGAGTCTCCTTCAACACAAATAACCCGTTTTGTTGGCTCTCTATCGCGACAATGCATAGCAGCCGCAATAGCGAACGCTGGTCCAACTCCCATAGTTCCAAATGATCCAGCGTCAAGACGGTGACGAGGAAGTCTATTGGAAAGAATCGATCGGCCGATATCCATCGTGTTTGCTCCTTCACTGACTATGATGCTATCTATTTGGTTCAATAAGTCGATTAGTCTTCAAAGTTATTGGTTTATTCCTCATTTGAGTTCAACCTTTTGGAATCAGATTTTGCACCGAGCTAAGAACAGCAAAGTAGTTTAATGGAACGCTTACATCTTTTGCCATGCCCTAAAAACAAAGTATTGTGAGAAATTTTATACAACAAAAATGCGGAATACTAGTTACCATGTTGTAAACCTTGTTCGCTTCACATTTGGCTCGAAGAGATGTCCACCATTCTGAATTGCCATCATACTTGAGGCTAGCAGTTTGACTTTGTGTAGTTAACTGGTTCATTATGGCCCCGACATCACCCACAAGGGCGACAGATGATTGAACGCTGTTGTGAACTTCTTCCGGTAAGATATCAACTTGAATGATTTTGACTTTTGAATCGAATCGGGGAGGTCTTCCGAAGTGTAAAATCCAGTTTAGACGAGCTCCAAGTACCAAAATGACATCAGCTTTTTGCAAAGCCAATGAACGGGCGGGAGCAACACTGTGGATATCACCATCATCGACAACACCTTTACCCATTGGAGTAGCTAAAACCTAAAAATGTTTAGGTAAGATCAATTTAAGAAAATTTGGTAACCTAAAATGATAGATTACCGGAATGTTTGTCATTTTCACAAATTGGTTAATAATTTCTTCGGCGTGGGAGTATGCTGCACCTTTTCCGACAACAAGTAAAGGGCGTTGGGCAAATTTTAAAAGTTCCACAGCCCGTTTTATATCGCCCAGCTCTGCGCAACTTTTAGGAGGTTCCGGTAAAGGTAATGGATTTTCTATCTCTTCTCCAGATTCTGTGCGAGCCAGAAGATCACCGGGAAAATCTAAGTAGACAGCTCCTGAAAATCAAAGGCCTGTATGTAAATCGAAATCACGAATTATTTTTAACCAAACGGAATACTATACCTGGTTTTCCGTATGTGGCAAAACGAACAGCCTTTTCGACATGTAGAGGAATAACACTCAAGTTAGCTGGTCTAGCAGAATACTTACAAAACAAACGAGATGCTTCAACTTGAGGACACTCTTGGAATGCTCCTAATCCTTCTTGTGAGGTGTCACTGGAACCTCCAATGACAATGAGAGGCCTAGGGCGGAACGGCGGATGACGCTAGAATTAGTTAGGGAACACAGTACATGAACTAACAAACTTACCACCCATTTGACTGAGCATTAGCCATACCACCAATTGTATGAAGTAATCCTGGTCCACTGACAGCCAAACAACAACCTAACAAAACAATAAATTATATATAATATAATATTTAATTTTTAAAATCTAAAACCTGGTTTCCTGGTCAAGTATCCAATTGCTTGAGCTGCATAACAAGCTGACTGCTCATTCCTCATGCCTATATACTTAATCCCTTCTCTCTGACATGCAATGGCAACATCTATCACAGGTATGCCAACAATACCAAACAAGTATTCAATACCCTTGAAAATGAATTTTAGTCCAATAAGATTTGTGGAAGAAATACTCTTAAATATTTAAGATCAAATATGGTAATTTACCTGTTGCTTTAAAGCTTTTGCCAGAATTGTGTTGCCATCCATTTCTGATTCCTTTCTGTGAACCTTACTGCTGTAAAATTTCTATAGGACAAACAGGTCCAGGTTGAAGCAAACAGTTAAACAGATATGGAATAATAAGTCTTGCTAGCTTACATAAACAAATTAGATATTAGATTAGAGATAGTGCTTACCAAGTTCGTTCGTTCAATGTCAAATTGTCAATATTTGTCTAAATCTAGTGATAATTTTTATGTTGCCAGACTTACGAAATGAATTGGTGTGGCAAGAGGTTTAAATAACGAGTCGAATCGGCGAAAAAAGCAGCAATTGAGTGTTTTTAAAGTAGTAGGAAATATTCGGTTCATTTTAAACATTGATATTTAGAGATAGAGTTACTCAATGAAAAGAATCAAAAGGCTGATCCGGCGACGAAGACCAATCACCTAGTGCTCCGAAATCCGAATAGAATTCGACGAACTTGACAGGTTGAGATTTGTTTATAAATTTTATTATTAAGTATCGACTATCGATTACAGTAGAATTGCTTAAATTAAGTCGATTCGACTTCAGCGCGGGGCAATTGTTACTTTCAAGGTCGAAATAAAATAAAAAAATAATAATCAGGCCAACAAAAATTCCCTAAAAAACTCTTCGTTCCGTGTTTTGAGCTAAAGATAATTAAAATTTTTTAAAATTATGTAGCTATTATTTTTTAAAAGAAAACAAGAAAATTTGCGATAATTTAGCGGGTTTTCCGACGCTTAAATAATCAAAGAGAAAATAACGCGAAATGATTGTATTCAGGGATCTTAAAAAAGATTCGACACTTTACCATACATGGGATGATCGCTTTCTACCAGTAAATTTAGAGTCTTCTCGCGTTTCCTTTCCTTGTCGTCTTCTACGTTCTTTTTTTTCTAGAATCCAGTCACGACTCTTTTTAGGAGCTTTACCTGAGCGCAGCTGTTTTACCCGATCCCTACAATTAAGAACAACCACACAATAAAATAAAAGGTAACATTTTACCATGTTAAAGATAAACACCTTTTCTGTGAAAATGCAACATGATTCGGTGCATTTTCGCGGGAATCAACTCCCAAAGCAGCAGGCAGTGGTTGTTGTCCTCCGGTCATTAAACATAGAAAAAATTTTTTTGCCTTGGTACTGTTGGGGTAGTCAACAACTAATCCTCCTGTGAAACCCGCCTTCATGGCTTGCGACGTGATGAGCTCCACCTGAGAACTATTTTCTGGGTAGAATTGGAAAACTGCTCTGCTTCCACGACTCTAAATTTTTAAACATTTGAGAGTTAAACGTAAGAAACATAATCGTAGCTACAATAACTGACCAAACAACTGTACAATGATGAGAAAAATGTGTACAGTCTTTTTGCAGGGTTATGAGACCTTTGATCTGCATTACACAACCTGTGTAGGAAATTGAATGAATTCAATTAGAAAATAGTTTGCAAAATACATTATTTTCAATAATTCTAACCACTGTAAGGCTGAAATACTAATAGCTCCATCAAAAGCACCGGCACGAAAAGGTAGACCTTGGATATAATAGGTATATATAGGTAAATAGGATATATAGTATAATAGGATATATAGGTATACCTTGTCCCAAGTCTCCCAACAGAAGATCACCTTCTACTTCTCTTTCCTTTGCCACTCCTTTAAAAATTGAGTTAATAAATGGCTTTGTTTGTAAATGGCAAAAATTGTTAAAGAATACCCAACATAGCAGATGAAATATCTACTCCTGTCCATGTATGTCCTTGTTCAGTCAATGTTTCTCCACTGAGACCAGATCCACAACCCAGATCAATTATATGACAAGGTTGGTTTTCTGGTAAACATAACAATTCAACTGCCCTCTCTGACATGACAAGTTGGATCTCCATCATACGTGTACTTTAAAGGGAAACAGACAAAAACATTAAAAATATTTTAGGTCATAAAATTAAATTCTGTTTTCCTTACTTGCGAGAGTATTTGCGAGCTTCATCTTCACCGTAGAACTAGGAACAATTATAAAAGCGTAAAAATCATTTGAAGAGAGGAAAACAACTTGGCAAACTTACAATTTCTGGTGGGGCTTGATGCTCAGGACGCCCAGACATTGTTTTGATCTGTTTTTACTTCAAATGTGTAATAGTAGTAATACTATACTTTAGTTAGTAAATTATACAGATTTACTAGAAGAAAAACAAACCCAAATTGTTCACATAGGCAAGTTTATGCACGTGTGTTGTAAGCAAAGCAGACGACGATACAAGCCATCTTGTGGTCCGATTTAAAACGTAATGTCTCAGCTAATATTTTCGTCTGACTCTGACATGCGGCCATCCAATGTGGACGTGAGAACTCAGGCGTTGCATAAGTTATCTCCATTACTTGAATCGGCCTATCTTGCATTTCGTGACCAACTTTATTCATCTTAATAAATATTTTGGTAATATCATTTTTAAACAAAACCATATTGGCCATATTTTTTAGCATATATTTTGTGTGATGTGGGCGGATTTTTAAGTTATCAATGGTAACAGACTGATATTGAATTGATTTACTTGTGAAGAAACTGTTCATTTCCAAAATTTCCTGTAAGGATAAATTCTGTTGACTCCCCTTAAATTTAATTGTAATTTTTGATCTCTTTCCAGGTAGCACATATACGTTTAATATAGTGTTTGGTATGGCAAGACTAGACGAACTCTGCAAATTGCCAGGTCATCAAGGAATTGTGTGGAATGTAGGATGGAATCAAGAGGGAAATATTTTGGTTTCATGTGGCGAAGATAAAACCATTCGCCTTTGGGGAAGAAATGTCAATTCTGACTGGGTTTGTCGTTCTATTTTGTCGGATGGACACCAACGCACTATTCGATCCGTTTCTTTTTCTCCTTGCAACAAACTAATTGCTTCTGCGAGTTTTGACGGTACCTGTTGCATTTGGGACAAGAGTACTAGTGCAGAAGGCAATCAATATGAATGTACGGCGACATTAGAGGGCCACGAGAATGAAGTAAAATGCGTTGCTTGGTCAGCATCTGGCTCTTTCTTGTCAACATGCAGCAGAGACAAAAGCGTATGGATATGGGAGGTCGGCGAAGATGGAGAATTTGAATGCGCTGCAGTGTTGAACGCTCATTCACAGGACGTAAAAAAAGTTATCTGGCACCCCAATCAAGATATTTTGGCATCAGCAAGTTACGACAACACAGTCAAGATGTATTGTGAAGAGGACGACGACTGGGTTTGTTTTGGAACATTGAAATCACACGAATCGACGGTCTGGAGCTTGGCTTTTGATTCCACGGGAAAACTATTGGCGACATGCAGCGATGATCGAACTGTCAAAATTTGGAAAGAATATCTTCCTGGAAACGAATTTGGAGTAGCCACATCAGATAATAAGCCTACTTGGAAATGCGTCTGTACTTTGTCCGGAGATCATCCGCGAGCCATTTACGACATCTCATGGTGTCACCAGACGGGGCTAATAGCAACTGCTTCCGGTGATGACGCCATCCGCATATTTCGCATAGATCCTGAAAGCGATCCAAATGCTCCCATTCTAGAGCAGCTAATTACTGTGCCAAGGGCTCACGAGCAAGATGTCAATTCAGTGATTTGGAATCCTTGCATTCCTGGTTTGCTGGCCTCATGCAGTGATGACATGCACGTTAAACTGTGGCAGTTCAAAGGATAACATTCTGATGTATTCACCATTCACGCGTTGTTTCAATAAAGATGTTTCATTATTATCTCTGATTATTCCGTATTTGCCTAATGAGTTTTTTCTCCTATAGCTTTAGAAACAATTAGCTTATTCCATTTTTCCATCTTTTTATTTGATTGCAGGGGTTTTAATGTTAACGAGTTGCGCCCGTCATCTAGTTAGACATCAGTTTCGACCAGTAATCTTTCACAGCACAACCACCATGTCCAACTTGACCCTCAACTCGGTTGTTGATGAGTTTAATCGACTTGCTCCTCTCTCTTTGGCGGAATCATGGGATAATGTCGGGCTTTTGGTTGAACCCACTAGATCCAAAATTATCAAGAAAATCTTACTCACCAATGATCTGACAAACAGTGTTATGCAAGAAGCTGAGAGCTCATCCGTAGACCTCATTTATTCTTATCATCCTCCCATATTCGCACCTTTGAAGCGTATCACTGCTTCAAATTGGAAAGTAATTTGGTGTCCATTTATAAATTGCTCATAAATTGTTTTTTCAATTTTAAAAATTCGTACAGGAAAACATTATCGCTAGGTGTTTAGAGAACAAAATAGCCGTTTTCTCTCCGCATACTGCATTAGATGCTTTAAAAGGTGGCGTTAATGATTGGCTGGCAGAGGCGTTTGGTATGTTTCTCATTACTCAGCAGTCAGCACTAGGTTAGTTACGATAAACTGTATTTTTATCCAGGTTCCAATATTGCATCCTGCAATCCGTTAACGACTTCGTACGCTGCTATTCCTCGTCGCAACTGCACACACATGGTTGAAATTCCTGTACCTTTCAATCCCGAAGGGAAAAAATTAGTTCGATCAATCCTGGAGTTGGTTGCTTCAGTTCCTGAAGCTCGCTTAGAAGAGCAGTTAAGTTTTTTGTTTGTTTTGTTTTTTTCGTAGAGAATTTGGAGTCTTTAATGAGTTTGTATTTGATTTCTCCTAATCAGTATTTCCACTGCGGATGGATACGAGCAAATGACCATAATGGCCCCAGAGAAAGCCCTTCCTTCTATAATTGAATTGGTTAACCAATGCTCCTTTGCCAATGCATCCCGCTATGTCCGTATAATACGCGTTGAGAAGGTAGGCGATGTTTTCTTTTAGCCATTGACAACATTTCTTATTTATTTTATTTTTCTCTTTACAATTTATAGCCTCCTATCCCGGGATCGGGCATGGGGCGGTTAATTCGATTGACTGAACCTATTACAATAAACCGTGTTGTGGAATTGGTAAAGTGCCATCTACAACTACAGCATGTTCGTTTAGCAATCGCAGATAATGCAGATAACAGTACGAATGTCGAAACAATCGCGTTGTGTGCTGGCTCAGGAGCTTCCTTATTAAAAAACGTTAAAGCGGACGTTTTCTTAACGGGAGAGATGTCTCATCATGAAGTACTTGATGCTGTTCATCGCGGAACAAGCGTCATTTTATGTGAGCACTCAAACACTGAACGTGGATTTCTTTCCAAGTGGAAAGAAGTTCTTCAGTCAGCCCTTGGAGAAGGTGTTCAGATTGATGTATCGCTTAATGATCGCGATCCTCTGCAGGTGCTTTAATTGTTGATGAAGAGATTTCTTTGAATTTTCTTGGGGCCAAACTGTTTGGGTGTTATCACAACAGATTTGTGTGAACCAAAATGCTTAAGTAAAATAAAAAGTACAATGAATTGGGATTACTTGTACAAATAAGCTTTATTATATTATGTAATGTACATTTGTTTGACTTTATTATTCTCTAGATGCCAATGATATTTAAGCTTAGCCCAAATACCTAGGCACATGGAAATGACCCTTTTATCCTGGAGTTCTTCTGGTCTAGACTTCATTGATCTATAAACTGATGTGATTACAATTCTAGCATTCCTGAAGCGGTTGCACTGGATCAAACTGATTGAAAGATACAGCTGGCAGCGCATTAGAGTTACAGGGTCACTTAGCTTTTCAGCAATTTTATACTGCTGTAAAGAAATCCTTCCTGCAATTTTAGCCTAAAATGCAATACATTTTGATTTCAGCTTTTTATAAATAGAAGAGTGAGAGCCATGGCCCTGTGCTTTATAGTATAGTCTTATATTTATACTAACACAGTCCAGAAACTGATCTCCCAGTGATGAGAAGGCTCCTCCCAAAGTAGACAAGCAAGACATGATGTGATCCAATTCAATTTTTTCATTGACTAGTAGCTGAACTTGAGAACCACTGTAATAAAAGAAGGTATTTATACACAATTTAGGGAAAGTTTAACAATAGGTAGCTACTAACAATCTTTGATCCATGTGGTACCGAATAGGCTCTTTCAATAACATTTGCAACATTATAGCATCAGTATGTGATAGACTTGTATGGTTATTCCACACCTGTATCCTAAAAAAACTGGACCTGTGAAGTTCGCTCACAAAGTATGATGCAGCGTGAACATCGATGCAGTAAGGAAAAATTTGAATTTCGTTGGCATAACTGGTATCACATTTTTCAAATTTGTGTTGGTCCTCTTTCAGTACCTTTTTTTTATTTAACAAGAACGCGTAAGATTCTCGAATATCATCTTCACTAAATCTTGCCAGAATTATCAATTTCTTGCTCATTTTGTTTCCAGTTTTCAGCGATACCGGCTATATTCTCGATGTTTGTTACTTTGTTTTTGTAAAAAAGTGACATCTACAGACGATTATCTTACTTTTATTTGGTGGCATCTATCGGAAGGATCGATAACGATAACAGTCGGCATTTTCTCTTAATTAGGTTTGACTTGTAGCATGTTACAATTCGATCGGCAAAATGTTTCATATTTTCATTCAAATAATGCAGGTACCGGTCAACTTCATAATACTATTGAATTATCTATATTTATATATTTACTTAAGAGTTTAGATTAATGAACGCTTTGACGCCATTGCTTTAGATTTATTTGCTTACTAATGACATCTGGTGGAGGATACATGAACTTTATTGCCGTTACGAGTTGTAAGATGGAAGCTAAGAAGCTGCTCCCAATTTTTTCGGCTAGTCATGACCACTTCATTCTATTTTAACAGTTAATGTATCAAATTTTAAATTTGTGTTGTTGCTTTAAATTTAATTCAACGTTATTTAACCGTTCTCAAATTAAAGCCATTTGTTACTCGACATGAAATGCTGCATTTCACACGAGGTCCCGTCAGCTGTCATGCGTCACAGTCTTGGTTAAAGTTTTCTTGACTCTGACGTTCATTGACATGATTCGAGAACGATTTGACTACCTTCCATACCGTTTTTTATGAATTTGTTATTTACTGAGTGTTAGTATTGTTAATTTTAAGAAGGCAATTTTTTTTTTCAAAAACTTATAATTATTTATGTGATGTTTTCATTCAGGGTGGTTAACATGGAAGAATTGAACATCCCGTTTATTTCCAGCATACAGAAAAAGCATTGCAAGATTGTCATCTGAAAACAAACTTGAATGTGGTTGTATGTTTTACCTTTTTTATGGGTTTTTGGTTCACTTGAAGAATAATTTAGAAGGTTAAGTTAACAGAGTATAGAAACTGTTGAAACTTGTAAGCGTCTTTTGACACGGCTAACAAGATTTAGTTGTGATGATTTGATTGTTTACATAGTGTTGTCTAGTATTTTGCTTTATTCAATTAGGCTTAGTTTAGTTAAATTGTGGTTTGTTGATCATGTGGGAATCTTACTGAGATAAAAATCAATATTTTCATTTTTTGGGGCATTCTTAATTAACATTCTTGCTGTTAGTGGAGTAATATGTCTTTGTATTTAATAGGTTCACAAATGGATGATTGAGCTAGTGGCCCAGGTGTTCCCCAATCTGAGTTCCTGCCATCTTTAAATATCTTCTTTCGTAAAAGTGTTAACTGCAACAATTGCCATCACAACTTCAAATACTGTGATCTACTGTCTAGTTTCAGGAATTAATTTTTGAGAACAGGAAATTTAAAAAGAAAAGCATTATAGTCTTAGTTTCCATTTCAACCTTGTTGCAAGGTACATTCCAATCCATTTTCAAAGACTTAGAATGACAGCCTATTTGAATTCAATAGAAGTTGAAAAGAAGGTTAGGAAATAACTACAAGAATGAAATGTATGAGTATTGGCAATTTATTTATGCTAGTATGAACAATTCTTATGATATTGTTCTAAACTATGTGTAGAACATCCATGCCATTGATTTTATTTACCTGAATCAAATAACTTAATAAAACCATAATGAATAAATTGGAGAAAGAAGTAATGAAGAAATTTGTGTATTATTTGTCCCACCTCCACCCACAATTCCTCCACTGTTTCAAAATTAACATACATCACACAAATACAGTACACATAAAAATAGTTAACCCGTTGGCTGCCACGCCATGCAACTCGTAACTCGAAGTTGCTTTCTACTTTCTACACACCGTGTCCGAAGGATCCACGGCCAAGGTGGGACTTGCCATTGCTGACAAATCCGGGCTGACACGATGATGGGAGTAGTAAATAGCGTGCACGCATCTACAACCCATCACCACATCGACAAGGGGGAAGTCCCTATGGTGCACACAAGACGCGCCTTTCGGCGAAACAAGCTAACATGGGGGAAACAAAGGCGTGGCAGCCAACGGATAAACTAACAAAAACATAGATACCACAGCAATACAAGATGAGATGATGATGATCCACGTTGACAACTTGAAGAGGGGGAAGGGGTTCTTTCGATGTTCCTTTAGGCTGCATCCTCCCGGTTATTACCGAAATGGCTACATAAAGAAAAGGGGTTAACTACAATTCTATTTAGTTTAGAGATGTGACAAGCAGACTTACACATGGTAATACCAGTAAGGTTTTCTTGGTTGATCCAGAAGATGGGATGACATTTCAAGTGAGATGATGATGACTGTAGCTTTTTCCCCCAAGACGAAGAACAGCAGAACATCCATGTTGATGATTGTGAGGGGCCGACGCTTTTTTTGATGTCCATGAAGGCTGCACGGTTATTACCGAAATGACTAAATAAAAAATAAAGAGTTAATAAACAGTCTTTAGAATTATGAATATTTATAGCATTCCAACTTACTTGGGTAATAATGATGAGGTTTTTTAGCCTTATCCTAGAAGGGCTGATATTCTCATGTTCATGCAGGCTGCATTCTTTTGGTTATTACCAGAAGCACTAAAGAAAAAGGAGTTGACAAACAGATTATTCTGAATCGAGATAGGTCAATCATACTTACAGACAGTAATACCAATCAGGTTTTCATGGGTGACACATACATTGCTCCAGACTTCCCTTGTTCGTGGTTTTGAAGGTCCTGCCACAGATGATAATGAACCTGGCAAATAAGTGACAATAACCGGTTGGTTAAACTTGTAATCATATCAGGCACTTTTGGAATTCAAAAAAATATGCTTACCATTGGAGTACATATAATCCTACAACTGTTGGGTAACGAAGTTGTATTTTTGCAGCAAAAGGGGGAAATTTAAACAGAAACATTGAGCAAGTAGTTGTTTAAGTAGCCAATATACTTTGTCAGACCTGAAAAAGACAACAGGTTAGGGGTATTCAATACACACATTTTCTTCAATTTCAAGTAGAAGTTGGCCATTTTATAAACTAAAGTTTACAGTAATTCTCTAGGTTAACTTGCTTACGAATTTTTTCAATTAATTAATCCAAAATATTCCACATAAATCGAGAAAATAAAAACACAAAGAAAAACGGCCATTTTCTTAAGACGAGGACAACAATGGTAAGAGTCATCTAGTGTCAGTCCTTAGACACTCATCCCACAGACTGGATTCCAATCCAGCAGATCTTTAGACACTAACAAATTTAAAAACCCAACTTCTTCTTTACATAAAACATGCTTAAATTGATAGAAACTGAGTGGAGAACAAAGTTCACTTTTCACTTTTAGGCAATTACAAAACTCAATTTTGGCCGGAAGTACACCGGAAATAGACCAATAGCTCCTCAACTATTGAGTTGTGATCAAAATAACTTACAGATTCGTGATCCTCGTGAAATTTCAGATAGGATTAATGTATTTTAAACGAAATCCATGACATGGGCCAAAAAAAATTTCTCTGAACTATACATCGTCGATTTTTGCGATTTTCGACGATTTTCAGGTATTTTGGATGGAAACATGAACTTTGCTTCATTTTTCACGAGGATCACGAAAACCTAATTCTTTTTTGCATCAGCTCAATGGTTACTTAGCTATGAGCACATTTAAAAACCGGAAGTAAATAAATAACAATCCTATGGATATAACAGTTCGGGTTTTGCCAATCTAAAAATGAACTTTGTTTCCATATTAATAAAGACCAACGAACTCACAAAACTCACTTGAAAATTCTAGTCTGAAGTTGTTTTGAAGTTAATTCTTGATTCCACTGTAATCACCTTCGCATGTGCGACACTACAAATATTAGTCACACATGTGATTGTAGACGTAACGTCGATGAGGAACTAATTAATCGTCGATAAAACTAATAGAAACACTGGCGAACTGAGATAAAGTGCCGTTACATCAACACAACACCAGAAAATGCCGACATGAAAGTTGTCATAGCAACTTGCAGACGAATGCTTGTGACAGACTAGACATCTGGCGGTGGTTTACTGAAGTACTCTGCTAGAACTGCGGAGATCTCGAGTTCTCGACTCCCGAGTTACAACTTACAAGGAGAAGATTGAAGAAAGAGTGGATCATACCTATGACATGACGAAAAAAAATTATTTATTTGAATTCAGATAAATCTTTATTTTTACTTTGATAACTTTATGACATCAATCTGATTTGAAATTGTTATGGCATCTCTGTCATGCTCTAGAGCTCTATAGCAGACAGAAAACATATGTGTCTGTCAGATCTCAATACCAACAAATGTCATCGATCGTTCTGACTTGTAAAGGAAAAATTAGGAAACGTGAAAATATTGGCGATATTAGTGTCGAATTTCATACTTTTTGAAACACTTAGTTTAAATCCAGATACATGGGTGCGTCGTGGTCAAATAAAAGCTCTTGGTTTAGTTCAAATAGCCCAACTAAAGATGCAAAAGTTTCTTCACCAAATGGACAATACCTGAAACAACCAAGAATAGATCCTCGTAGACTCGCATCTCAGTTCGTGTACACTAGGAAAGGGTAAACATTCTGCTGGTTGTCTATTTTTGCTTAAGAAATTACCCTATTAATCTTTCTCTTGTGTAGCTCGATGTATTTTGATGAGGATGGTGATCTAGCTCATGAATTTTATGAGGAAATAAAAGTGGATGATTCACAAACAACAACTATGAGAAGAAAGTTGACTAATTTGAGACCCCAGGCAAGTAAATTATTTTCATGACTTTTGATATTAGTTAATTTTTTCTTTAATTATTCAGGGCACTGTTTACTACAACAATCCAAGGCTACATGTTGATTTTCCAATACCAATGTATTCTCCCATAGAAAAGTAAAGAAACCTCTGTACTTGTAAATAAGTAAAATTACCTTTACAATTTGTGTGGTGTGTTTACAACCATATTATTGATATATCTGAAATTTGTGATTCACCTCAAGTTGCAGTGGACAGGGAAATTTTGTTAGCCATATTTCAAATTTCTCAGTCATCTTTGGATATACCAACTTCTAGTTGCAGTTCTTACAATAATGTTCAAAACTGTGAATGTATGTTGCTATGCTGTGGCAAACAACTAGGTTCTTTTAAATGAACAGTATGCTGGTTTAATAGAATGACCAACCTCAGACAAAATTGGAGTTAATTAAACCCTTGTAGGTCCCACTCTGCTATACATAAATTACAGCACGATTTCTATATCGAATGAAAGAATAGCTATCCTTTGTTTTGTGTCACGGATGAAAAATGTAGCAGTTGAAAGGAACTTCGACGCTACTCTAAAACCTAATCATTTAAATAAATTACGTTTTCCAACCAAACAAGAATCAACATTTATTCACTATTTAAAAAACAGGTTAATTTCAAAAACTGACTACTGACAATTTTAGTTAATTATAATTGGCTTTTTGCTATAATAAGTCGTACTCCCAAAAATCTTGCATTAAAAAGAGAAGCGATAACATTCACTTGGCACATGCCAAAGTGAATCAACTCTGCTATAGTTAGTTTTAAATTAATTATACATTAAAGGTACCGCTTTAAATTACTGTTGTTGGGGATGAGTTAAAGAAGCAAGTGCAACTGACGGCGGCTGAGTATTCAAGACAAGACGTTGTCTAAGTTTCCAAATTAGTTTTGCATATTGCTGTGACTTCTGCAAATTAAAATTTCAGTTAGGAATCGTTGCTGTCCCGATACAAATAGCGTGTAATCACAAGACCTGTTGATTTGCTTTTAATGAGGATTCAAGTCGTTTTACTTGAGATTCGGCATTTTGTTCCGATGCAGTGAGTCGAGATTGTAGTTGGCTTACATTGTCTTGCAACTCTTTCACCGTTTTTAACATTTTCTCCTCTGCAAGGGCTTGTTGAGATGTAATCATTTCTCTTTCTTTAGTTATAATTTCGTACCGCTAAAAAGAAAACTTGACTTGAGTAGTGTTACGGAGAGTTTAATCCGTTATCTAAATAATTACCTCGGTGGAAGAGAGTTTGTATCGATCTAATTCCTCAGAAAGTTTACTCTTTTCCTTTTCAAGCAGATCGACGATATTTTCTAATCGTTTCTTGTCCATTGGAAATTCATCGAGAGATCTTATTCGCTCGTTCAATATTTGATTTTCTGATTCCAATTTGCGAATTTCTAATTCCATATTGGCTTTGAGGTTACGCTCTAAAATCAATTGGCTTTCAATTTCGGCACATTTTCGGGATATCTCCATCTGCGACTGAAACTTTTCTTCCAACAAAGCCTATAAATCCCGCGAGGATAGAATAAATCGTTTAGTACTTTGACATCATCATTTATTACCCGATACTTGTTCTCGGTAGCGATCTTGGCATCCTGCACCTGACTGTTAATTTCAAGTTCTCTCTTGCGTAACTCTTCTTTTGCTAAGATCAATTCTTTTTCATGAAGCCGCAACTTGTCTGAATGATTCTGGATTTTTAAGCGCTCTTGATCTAATTCGACTTTCAACACTTTTTCAGACAGAAAATTAAGGTTATTCATTTATAGAATAAATTAATTTAATAAGTAAATTTTACTTACTGTGAATGTTTTTCTTTAACTCCTGTCCTTCTATGTTATTTATATGCTCTTTGTGCTCCAAATCTCTTTTAAATTGATCAGTTACTTTCTCAAATTTAATTTCTATTGCGCACAGATTGCTCCGTAGTTTGGCTTCATTATTCTCTGCTGCTTGAAATGCTAGTACGGCCCTTTCTTTTTCACGCAAAGCTTCTTGAATATGTTTTTCTAGAGCATCGCACTTAGCCTCAAGTTTTGTGGTTTCGCACTAAATGAAATTCAAAAAGATTTGAAAATTCCAAAAACAATGTTAAACAAGTATCATTAGTTCTTGAAAGTACCTCAAGATTACGAATTTGCATGAGCATCTCTCCGTGATTTTGCCCGTATTGCACTTTAAGCGTTTCTAATTGGGATGACAATTCACTTTTCTCCCAACAGACTTTGTCAATTGATTCTTTAAGTTTCTGTTTGAAAAAATTAATTTAGGGAATGGCGATAATGTTCACGGGTACGAGAAAGAACTATAATGTTCACAAACAATACTGTTATTGTAAAAGAGAGCAGTCCATTTTCCTGTTTTAGCATCTCTGTAGTTTTCTTTGCTTTTGTTGTTGCTTTTATAACTTGACGGGCAATCAGTCTTCTCTCATGATCAGATTTGGCACACTAAAAAACAGCAATTGGATTATGTCATCAATAAACTGAAAAACTTATTTTCATTTCAAATATACTCTATCTGCTAAAGTCATGAGATCTCTTTGATGGTCTTGTTCATCTGTTTTTCTGGAATGCTCTAAGTTTTTTACCAAGGCAGATGTTTCTAACTGAAGATTTGAAAGAAGCATTTTAGTATGTTCAAGGGCATTTTCTGTAGAAGTAATCCTAGAAACATAGTTTTTGTCATGGTGAAGTTTCTCTTTCAGGGATTCATTGATTGTCTGAAACTGTATTATATATATTTAAATGTCTGATATATTTGTCAAAAAATTTTTTATTTCATGATTGGTGATTCTAACCTTTTCTTGGAGTGAGGCAATGAGAAGATCTTTCCCCTGGAGTTCCTTTTCTGCATTCTTTAATCTCTGTTTAAACACTTCATTAGGCTCTTCAGGTTTATATTCTTTAAATTTAGATACTTCATCATTCAATCTATGATTTTCAGCAACCAATCTTAAAATATACATACATTATATTAGCACTCAGAAGATTTCAGAACAAGATGTTATTAGTAGTTGATTACTTACTTGTCAAATTCAATTTTCAGCTGGATGAAATTTGTTTTAAACTGTTCTGAATGTGCTCTTTCTTCCAGCAATAGCTTCGAAAAGTCTTCCATCTTAGCTGATCCATTAAACCTGTTTCATTCGCATACAATTAATAGAAAAACCTCGATCATACAGTCAAGCTGCTACTGTCTAACATGTTTGTAAAATGTAAATATACGCCATGACGGTTACCATAGCAAAAAGTGTAGAGCCATCTATCTTCGATTTCAAGTACTGCCTCTTGCGACCTACTTACGATAAATTGGTGGGATTTTTAAAATTAAATGTGGGATTTTTTAAAATTAAAAAATTATGTAATTCAATGAACAACGATTAACGAGAAAGTTATAAAGGAGAGATGAAAAATAATCCAAACGGAATATAAGTGTATTGAAAGGATTTCAATGATAAACGATAATAGCATGCACACTAGAGAGGAAATCAGCAATATAACACTCCATTTGAAGTCTTTTCAGACACGAAAGAAATAGTTCTTTAAAGAGGTTTCAGCAAAAGGCCAAACAACCAGCCATCAAAATAAATTTAGGTGATGAAAAAAGTCGTGTGCAATTTAACATTGACCAGCGTCAGACTGATGTACCAAAGTATAGGGAAGCAGTGTATACGCAGACTAGAAAATACAATGATCAAATAAGACAAGAAGAAGCCAACTTTATAGTAAGTGGTAAAGAATTTTGGTTTGTGCTGGGACCAAGTGTTCACTCGGGATTTTAGCGAATGTTGTACTAATATGCCGAAATAATCGTCGTAATTTGGCAAGAGAATGAGATCATTTACGAAAGATTTAGATAATAAATCGACTAGGTTTCAATCAAAATAGTACAATCTAACATCTTATGAACGAATGTACGGCTCTGAGGAAATGTGAAAATTGCTTGAAGTGTTTGTATCGGGCGCTTTACCTCCGCATTCCGTCTCAGGTTGTGCCTGGCTATTAATGATACTCGTCGATTGTTGTGCTATGACAGTCTCATTCTTTTTCAATCTAAATCACGAAAAACAAGATCATCATTTAACTATCAATGAATCAATGAATGAAAACACCAAAAGAGATGAATTACTTTGAATGATTTTGCTCGTTCAGATCGCCGTAAACAGATGTGCTGCTGCTGGATGAAGCAGACGACGTGACATCGTAAACCGTTCCGTAATAGTCTCCGCTTCCTGGAGTGGTGACGTAGTTGGTACCTGTTGTTGGTGTGATAACCAGTGGCGATTGTTGATGTTCAGGCGGATAAAATCCGGAAGAACCTCCACCAGAAGTCGAACAACTGTGCACTTGATGATGGATGACTTCCGTGCTAAAGTCCCGCCGGATGTGAAACTGTTGATAGGCTGCGTTGTACGAGCCATTAGTATACTGTTCCGCTGACGCTGAGACATCACCAAAACCAGTACTCGGATAATAACTCAACTGTTTTCATAATAGATTTAAATATACATTAACTTTCTCTTCTTCAGTAATAAATAACGTTATTCTTTAAAAATTGTTACTTACTTGATGAGATCCTGAAGGCGGAGTATTACTGGCCGGATAGCTCGTATAAACTCCGGTGTTGGTAGGCCCACCGCCACTCGTGAATTTGTATCCATTTGCAAGTCTGACATTAGTGGCGTAGTCGTAGCTAGTGAATGATTCATCTGGTGCTCCAGTGTCGGTAGTCGATTCGGCGGGCAGACCGTTGTAATCATTGTTGCTAGTATTATTGACCACAATCACCTGCTGCTGCTGACTACTGGGACTCCCAGTTTCCATGTCTGTATCAAAAATAAAAAGATGAAAATAAGTTTTAAAAAAATTATTTTATATTTTGTTTTCTTACGATTCGCTTCGTCCGTCACGACTTCAGCGTAATGCGGTTCACCCACGGTCAGATGGCGATTTGCGGAAGATGAATGATCCGAACTGAGGCCAGACAATTCTGGTGAAACATCAAAATTGGCAAAAACGGTGGCAAGGAAACCTGGATCAATCGATTCATTCCATTCAAGTAGGGAAAAAGTAGAAAAAGCTCAGAAAATCAAAGACTCTTTTAATAAGAAAAAACCTTCATAGTCAGTATCCAGGTATTCTGGCGGAATGTCGAGTGTGATATTACGCATGAGCTCACGGGCTCGGTCGTCAACGTGCAACAACTCGACCAGGTACAGGAAATAATCGTCCACCATAATGCGCATCAAATGAAACGTTTCTGTTTGACAAAATAAAAAAGGCGGCCAATGTCAGCAAGACGGGAAAAAAATGTTGGAAATATAATAAAAAAGAGGCAAAATGAAAAGGACAAAACAATCGAATGTTGCGGAGCAACTAACCGAATCCGGCAGCGGTCTGTGCGGTCAACTCACGCAGCAAACGGCCGCTAAAAGCCATCCATACAAGAAGAAACTGACGGATCGAGTGGCGCAACGAGGAGGCGGGTCTGCTGCGATGATGGCCGCGCTGTTGGAGGACGCAACGATCCACAATCGACTCCACCCATTCAGTGTAAGCTTCCAACGGCGCCTGCTCCGCCAACAGGCGCTCAAACTCACCACCAACTGAGAATATTTGAAAATAAACATTATATGATGGGATAGGATGGAACATGATGTTTAAAAACTTACAGGCGGCAATAAATTCAACGGTAGCCGGATTGATTGATTGGATATCAGTCGAACGACGTTTGCGAAACTGTTGGACGTGATCGCCTAAATGAAAATTGCTGACCGCTTGTAGTGCGCTTTTGGTCATGGCGTGAAGATCCTGACGTTGCCAATCGTGAAGCAAAACGCTGTTGACTTGCGGATCGTGCAAAGCTAATCGTACCGTCCCAAAGAGTTGATTTAGGGAACTTTGTCGCCGTAACATGTGACAAAAATGCCGCGCCACTGAACGCCCCACAAAAAAAATTTTACAAATTTAAATCGCCGTTCTTATTGTTTACAATAGTTAACAAATGATAATTACAATCGATTTTGACGGCACGTAAATTTTCTGGCAAGTCCTCCAAAGCGGCTTGAAGCCAAGAATCCAGTTCTGACGCAAACTTGCGAATCATTTGGATCAAATTCTCTGGCAAGCCCTACACAAGAATCAAAATCGATTATGACTTTGTAGTGCAGCAGCACAAAGTAATGCGGCCACGTTTCCATTTCATTGAAATTACTCGAATAACTGAAGACATGAGGATACTGCACACAGAGCGGTAAAGGATCGAATCGCAGACGCCGACAATATTGACGACCACGTGACTTCCTAAGACACCGACCAAGTGAGGCGGCATGCCTTGCCAGTAATGCAGCAGGAATGTTTGCACCTAACATTCGTCCATTCAAACAAAACAAAACGACCATAGAATAGAATTTTCAGTCAGTCACTTTACTAGTCAAATTTAAACAAAACTTACTTCTTGGAAGCTGCCACGAATAATTGTGTCAAGGAGTCTCTGACAGTGGGCACGATACATGACAATAAATGTTGCCACGCGCTCCTCGGGCACTCCCCCACTAATGCCACCCGGTGGTAGACACAAATCACGCAAATTAGGGAACTCGGGTAGGCGGGTGGCCAGGGCGACGGCCGTAGCAGCTTGAGCCACGGCCGCTGAAACCGGCATCCCGCCACCACCACTTGTACCCACCGCAGACGATAATGATGTTAAAGATCTTGAAGAAGACGATGGCATTCCTCCTTGGTTTCCAGAACAAGAAGACGGCATCTAAAAAAATGAATTTGAAAATAAATGAAAAATTTCATCCAGTCAAATAATAAAAGTGTCAAGACAAGTTTGCTACCTGTCTTATATGATCCTTTCGAATATCTTCAGTCCTGATGGAAAGAAACAACCAAATTATTCACTCACTTTTTTTTTGTTTAGAACTTAAAACTTTTCAACTTCTAAAAAGCTACAAACGAATAGGAAAGTTACAGTAGAACATATTATGCCGTTTGATATACACATCCAGATGGAAATTGTGTGAGGGGAGAAAAGGGGAAAAAAAAAGATGGATAGATGGGTTTAGAAGAAGGAAAATGTGAACGGCGGGGGAGAGAAGATTCACGGAGGCTTGATATAACAAGATGGCTGCTCTCACCTAGGCAACCAACGACACATAAACGCACAACTACTCGTGATACGACAGAAAAATACACGAATCGAGAGAAAATCGTTCTTCTTATTACAGATAGGAGTAGGTATTGCGATTGATTTAGATCTTCTTGTACTGCATGTTTTGTTGTTATTATTATAGAATTCGATCAAACAATAAGTTAAATGACTTAGTATAGATTAGAGCAAAGAAAATACAAGTTCACTCACGCTTGTAGGCCTTTCTTCGAGTAGACTAGCTCGTAATAAGCAGAGTTCTCCCGTATCGCGATCCCGTAATAATGATAACGTGATTGGCCTCTCGTACCTAAACGACGGGTTGTTAGTTGCGGAAATTGCTGGCGGATTATCTGAAATGATTTTAAAAATGGTAAATAATAATAATAATAATAATTTTTTGAAAAAATAGGCAATGATTGTGTACCTTGCCAAATGATGCGGCATTGACAGGTGTCATGCCGTGTTTGGAACAGAAATCAACATAATGGAGGTAAAGAGTGTTACGTGGAACGCAAACTCCTTGAGCCATTTCGTAATTTTCTTCCAGCCAGAGGAGAGTGGCCGGCGTTGAATGTGGTCTCATTTGTACGTTCAGCGACTGAGGAAGTTGAGTCGTTTGATTATGATGTGCATGATGATGATGATGATGATGATGATGTCCTCCTCCTCCATTACCACCGCCAGCACCGATGACCGTCACCGACGATGAGTTGCTTCTTTGGTGGTGATGATGATGTACCGACGACGATTCCTTCCGGTTCAACATCATTTCTAACATGCAATTTACAAGATACAAACCGTTAACAAGATTCTAAATTTGGTTCACAATTCCGACGAAACCGTAACGGAACGGATGACAAGTTTCAACTTTAGGCGTAATAATCGAATTGGCCGAAAACCAGAACATGACGGACACGAAAGGGGAAACGAATCGACTTGATGTTTACAATGTTGGTTTGAATCACAGATATCTGACAACTACAAGTAAAGCAGAGTAGTAGCTAATATCACAGTTGAATGGCTGTCAATCAAGAGCGTGGCCACGTGCCCTCCAAACATTCGATCCCACGCGCCATCCTCTTTTTACCCTGCCCTTCCTCACATGTTGTCTACATCACCCCTCCTCTTTTTTCTGTGTCAGATATACAGTGTTTCAATTACACACTACTTGCTGCATCCCTATCTGATTTCATTGCGATCAATAAAATTATTACTTTATACACTGCCAGGTGAGTGGGTGTGTTCTGTCAAGAAAACTAATCACGATTAATCATTTTGACTCGGACAACAGAGAGAGAAATGTACAGCATCCTTTTTCATGTTATTTTTCTCTTCTTTTTTACAATAATAATGTACTAATACATTGAGTACCGTACAACATGTATATGTATATACTACTAGCTGAATTATTCAGTTCGGTAATTTTCGAGGGGTGCTGTACCCTCGGATCTATTCAGAGTCACTAGTTTCCTATACTCTGCGTGTAGTAGTAGTACTCGACTTGTTTTTCTCAATTGTAGTACGAACAGTGCATAAAGCTGAAGCGCGCTACACACATATCTTGGAAATAGATGACGACGTAGCTATACCTGAACAGGAAGGGGAAAAGGTGAAAGCTAGAGAGAAAACCAATATCCGCCATCATGATTATATAATACAGGAGCTCCTGCTGCTGCTGCTGCTGTATATGATATGAAAAGCAGAATAAGGGAGAGATTCTATTGAGACAAGAATTTCGGCATGGCTTCTCTCTCTCTCTGCTGGTCTTTCAGTATAGCGACGCTGAACTGTTTTCAGGCTACCTACCCGGTATCTATTGTTTGGCCAGGCCCCCCTTCCCCCCATATTTATACCTTACCCCATAGTAATATTATGTTGGAAGAAGCCTTGCTGTATCGTTTTCATGGTCAAAATACAATACACGCATCAGAGAGACGCGCTGGGACCCTCCTGCAAATATAGGCGGCTGTGACGAATCGAAGATCAAATACTTTGCGTTAAATCCTTGAAAAACATCCACTAAGGAAAGATGAGGGGACCGCAGTATTAGAAGCTAGTTGTTTATACATCGACTCGATTTATATTTAGAGTTGGGGGTTGTCTGGGTGACGGAAATCTAAGATTATTATAAACAACCCCCGTATTATCTTCATGAAATAATAATAAAGAATAACTCGACTTGCGATTTCTGCAAGTCATCAAAAAAAAAAACCTGAAGTCATCTTCTTTTAATTTAGTTGCCCTTTTGAAAGTCTTGACACTTTTGTCAATTCCAAGTGGCTGATTGATGCCACGCTCAGTTATAAAGACAGCCGGGCGGAGGAGAGACAAAGTTATCAACATGAAAAGGATACTAGGGGCGGGCAAAAAGCCAGAGCTCGTTAATTAGTTCGTTTGATCAGGTTACGTTTAGATAAATAGGAAAGCAGCAGTTTTGGATATCTAATACGGCTTCGCTTTATATTCGTGCAATATCACGCTCAACAACGACCCGCCGAATGCGGCAGCATTTAATTGGTTGGAAAAAGGTCTCTCTTTTGCATAGTTCAATAGAGGTTCTCTCTCTCTTCTTTTCTAATTCTACCTTTTAGTGTGCCATATTGCGTAAGATATAAATATCAACATTTGAAAGTCAGGCAATTAAAAGTCTTAATGAGTTGGCACAAAACTTGTCAGTCACAATCAAACCGACATTTCCACTGCTTCGCTCTTGTTTTAGTCTTTCGTTTTATCTTTACCTGATTACTCGTTAGAATTCAACGGAAACCTTTTTGCCCGAACGCTATAGTCGTTTTGAAATCTTTTGTTTAAATGAGTGGAACGAAGACAAAACTAACCTTCGTAATTGCTGCTATTACTGGTAGACGATGTCGACGACGACATGAGGATCCGCGTCTCCATCATCAGTGGCAAAAAGGATTTTTTGTCAAAACTTTTCAAGGATCAACGTGCCTGCTGTGATTAAAACAGAAATCATTCATGAAAATAGTTTTGATTCTACACTACACAGACACATCTGCTTTTTCCCTTATATAGTCGATGACGATTCTCAATTTGTTTTTTCGTGGGATGTTATGGAATACGAAATAAGAACATATCAGGAGGGATACAAGGTATCAATAGCGATGAACCTGCGGGAGGTCTAAATGTTCCAAACATTAGAGACCCAGCACAGAGCACTCTGAGTGATGATACGCAGCAGCTACCTACACAACATTTGCCAGTATTAAAAGGTGCCCGTTAATCCCTGAACACTGGATAAAAAGAAAAGCCAGAGATCGTCTCATCATTAAGTTGAGTGGAAAAACCAGTCAACAGCAGATCCTTTTTTTCTATAATATTTTCCTCTCTTGTAAATCCCCTTGTAACCGAGTTAACTGGTGCGGATAAGTAGCAAGAGTATAGTAGCTACTAACTGCTGCCAAATCCAGGTGTGCGACGCATTTTGACCGGGAGGGTGAGAAGGAAATGGGCTTCAGTTCTTGTATATATTATTGACCGGCTTTTAACTAAGCATTCACAGGCTGTTGTGAAAATCTATAGGAAAAATGGAATCATTTTTCATGCTCCGTGAGTCAAGTAAATCGTTAACTAATGTAATTAAGATTTAGCTCAGCTGGATACAGATTTTGCAATTAGCAACATATTGAACCTATTAACTGATGTCATTCAAAGGAATCAGAGTTGTAATGAATTGGTGTCATCAATAAAGTCTACCAGATTTGATCATTTCGGTATCGTGATCAGCAACCCGACGGCGATTCAACACCTTTAATAGGCCTCGTTTGCAAAACTTGTTAAGATTGCAGCACTCGATTGATAATTTGTCAACGATTCATGCACAGGTGTCTTGTCTAATTGGCTTTTTAAATATTAAAACTCTTAACTTGGGATGAACAAAACTTTCAAAGCGTCAAGTTGTTAAACAAAAGGGTAAAAAAGTTCGAATTTTCACCTACAAATTTAACTCCAACTAAACTTTTCATGGATGACTTGTAAAAAACATTGTCTTTTATGCACAGACAAACATTTGCTTAATAAAGTTATTTTTGTAAAACAAAAAAATTTTGTCTAGGATTTCTTTTTCAAAGAGCAGAAAAATAATTAACAAAATCGATAACTTACCTGGGTCAAGTAAATCGGGACGAAATAATGTAGAAGGATCACTTTGCAGTTGTTGATGAACTCGATGATGTTGCGGTGAGTTTGTTTCCACGATGTGTATTTCGTCTGTTGAATGACTAAAACTTTTAAGGAGCGAATCGGGAGTGCAGTATTTGATTGCGGGATTTCCGGATCACGTTTACGATCAGATTGGACGATTCCGAGACTATTTGTAACCGTTCACCTCCTCTCTCCACCTTGCATCTCTTCCCACCCTCCCTTGACTCTCATCCGTCAATTGAAAATGTATAAAGACCTTCTCTCTCGTGTTGTACGTGACGTCAGGAAGGAGACGCAGGGAACCAATAGGGAGGTTGACTCCGCCCGAGGATTCGATCCCGCACTATTGTAGGAGCGGGCGGAGTCGACGCAAGGGCCACCAATCACAATTCAACTTCCCCATTTCCCCTTATTAAACGCACTGTATGACAGCTATAAATCCGTCTCTCTCCACCATAAAAGCGGCGCTCGACCCTTTCCTCCTGGTGGGGATTGTGAGAGACTTGCCGTCACGTATCGCGTCGGCTTTTTGGTTGACGCCTTTGATGTAGATCGATGATCACAAAACTCTCTCTAACCGCTTCAACGTCGACGACGTCTTTTCTTCCACCCCGTCAATCCTCACCTTATTCTGCCCCACTTTTTCCTCATTTCATCCGCAGCAGAAGCACTCTGAGATGGATGGATGGATGACAGACAACTCTACCACGTCGAGCGTGTAAGGAGTTTAAAATAAAAGGGATCGAAGGGGATCAATTGCATGACGTGCGCCTGTCTTCAAATGAAAAATAACAAGCAAAAATTACAAAGCAAATCGTGAATAGGTTTACCACTGTGATTGACATGATGCCGTCAAAACTTGGGAAGTGCAACTGTGCACACAGCGGCCTTAATATGTATTCCAAGTAGGGAATGATAAAGTTGTGTGAACTGAGCGAGAGAGGTAAAGTTTTGGCGGATGAGTTCTGATCAGTTGGCAGTCAACCAGTTTGTATAATAATCTATGCTGTCACCATCGGTTTGTTTCCGCCTTGGTAGATCAAACTATTCACCCACCCGTTCTAACGTCATTATTCCATTTACAAGGGCACAGTTTTCAAAATCATCATCTTGTCAATCTAAATATAATTTACCTTCTAGCTGTCACTTCTAAAGGTTACATCAACTTCTTATTGACATGTAGCTATATCCGGAAGATTGTCGACATCTCACTGGGTTCCTCTTTTCCCTCCAACTTGTGCATTTACCTGCCTTCATGTCATACTATATATTCCACGTTGAATTGGAAAAAGGGGAATGAGGAGAATGTTGTGTTTTATTTCTAGATTTCTTACTTTTTCAAAGGGTCCACTTTCACGCTCCGGTGCACTCGAATTAACGGGTACGTTACAGTGGGATACGGCCATTTCTTTTTTTATTTGCTGTCATTTTTTGTTTGTCCTTTCTTTGGAAAGGGCGAAGGAGAGAGCTGTTGTTGTTGATCGCATCATTTTTCGATGATCGACTTCACCTTGCCACCTCCAACTCTCGAGTTTAACAGCCAAGAATAAGGAGCACTACTTCGGTAGCAAGAGACCATAAAAGGCTAAAAAGAAAAGGCAAGTCCCCTGAATAAAAGGCGAAAATGTAAATACAACATGTTAACTCGATGATGGGTCAACGTACATCATTTGATATTAGCTATTTCCTATTTGATTTCAAAGTTATTTCCTGGAAAATATTTCTTCTTCAATCGTTTTCTCATGCACAACATGTACCAAAAAAGGTAATATCAGAGTATAGACGAAAGCGATGGACGGCAATAAAGTTCACCTGACTGACAAGGCAGTCGAGCGAGTCGTCTCATTATAAGGGACGTGGAGCAGTTTCATCCTTCCAGTATAACAGCGCCGAGTCTTCATCAACTGCAACGGATTGATTCATTCAGCCATGAGTGAACGTATTTTACCTTCAAAATCAAAGATTCGACCATCAAGGACTTTCTCTTCTAAACTTTGTTGTACTCTAAGTATCTTTCCAAAAGTAGCTTCCCTTTTCCACTACTTGAATAGAATACCTATGCAATACACCACACATGACTTAAAACAAAGAAATTTGGTTACTTACATTGCCTGTCGTATACGTGTCTTTCGATTTCCACGTGCTCGAAACTTTCACGGTGATATTGTGAAATAGATGGACTTTTTGTTTTCTCAACTTCCGGTGGAACTTTGGGAATTGATGAACAATGCACATTAGATTTAATTTGTTCACAAAAACAGTGGATAAAATCGAGTTCAACACTGACGAAATAAACGAGGTTTAACTGTCTGCAATGTTGCTGGGATCCATACCGTGTGAACTTGGGTGGAAAAGTAGACTTTGGCTTATTTAGGATTCCATGAGTCATCAGCTAGTAGCATACAGTTCATAAGTAACTTTTACTCAGCAATCAATTAAAGGCGAATCCAACGCAATATTTCATTTGAAAAACAACTAATGGCCAATAGCTGACTCAACGAACCTCGCGCCTACTGAAGTGAAGACGACGTTGCAAATTATTTTGACTTTGACTAAACTTTTAGGTTTTAATTTACCTGAATTACCTATTAATTGTTGGAATACATGGAAATAAAAATTAGAATTTAAATTATTAAATCTAATAAAAAAAATTGCATTGAAATATAAATAATACCGAACAATCTTGCCAAGTACCAACTTAATGGCGCCTTAGTTTAAAATGATGACTTGTATTAGTTGACTAAGTACTTTTTATGCCATCGACCGTTTGAATCTTAAGTGAATCACATTGGTACTTATCTCAGACAGCAGCAATCACTAGTATCAAGTATAGACTCAATTACTAAACCATCACTGCAATTTGAGAAATCATCAAGATCTCTGAAGGCGGAGGCTTATTCAATCAGGTAAATAACGCGTGAAAGGTCAGGGTGTCAAAAATAGCTGGTATTAGAACAGAGGAGTAGCACGGTAGTTAGAGTAGTACATCACTATCTTATATATATACCTGTCACAACACCGGCGTAGAGGATCGATGTTATTATGGATGCTATCGGATGAGAGATTCTGAAACCCTCCATCCATCTCATCGAATGTATAAGAGAAGAAAAAGAGAGGGGGAATGAGGACAACATTGGTAGCAGAGCTGCATGCATTTGTCGAGATTCGTTTTCCATTGAAATGGAACGGGGGCGACGGGAGTGATTGATCTATAAAGACCAGCAGTATACATATTACACAGAGGGGTTGAAGGACTTGTTCATATTCATTAGACTAGTACTAAGCAGACTCCCATTATTCAATATACATCTGTCAATCATTTCCTTTGTCAATCCCCAAATTATCATTATGTATACATTTTTCTCATCTACATATAAAAAAAAGGTGCCAAAATTGAGTTGTGAAAAGAGCAATTTTCAACAAATATATACTTACCGCCCGGGATCTTTCTGCATCTTCTTTGCTTGAAGTGTATTGGGTAAAACATCTCTAGCTGGAAGGAGTCCCCGAAATAGTCACTCATCATTATCTTCTACTCGTTGGATGACATCCTTTTTTCTTTCTTTCTTTCTTCTTCTCCTTATTATGAATCTCTCATGTTGGCACACACACAACATAATATACACACCTTTTTTTCTTCATTCTTATCGAGCGAGGAGCAGGTGAAATATAAAAAAAAGGAAGAAAAACACCCCTCATCCGCTTTTTTTTTTTCTCTGGCCAAGCCTCGTCACACGTTCCATTATTTTGATTTTCTATATATATTTCTTCTTTTTTGGTTGAAAAGAAAGGCTGATTGGCTGTTGCCCAGCAACGCTCCGGCTGAACGGGACGTGTAATGAGGGGATCACACACACATACACCCAGAACATCAGGAGTGACTCCCCCCCCCCATCCTAGAACTCTTATATACTCTAGACGTCTCCCGCTCTGTGTGTGTGTTTGACTAGATTGTGACCCGAACGTTCATTGTGACACACAATACAAATAGTCTTCTGCTACCGTACTACAACTGCATCCCATGAATCCCGACCGCATCTATTGTGTTTTGCACTATACTGTACAACGGAGAAGAAGAATTCTGACCTTTCTTATTCTTTCGGCCACCTAATAACAAACATAGCGGAAATGATTGCGATTAAAACACCGAGGTCGATCGAAGTAGTAGGGAATCAAATACATTTTTATTGTTAATGCTGATAGCCAAGGATCTAGCATGAAAAACAGCATGCGATGACTGCAGAATCACATCTTCTGGCGTAAGACATCTTCGATCCGGCGGAAGGCAGACTGTAAACAAGACACGAAATCCGAAACCGTTTCGGTGTGGGGGGTAAGTGGTCACCACAGCGCCCAGTCGGTTGTCCTGGATCGAGTACCTGGATGGACATGTAAGAAACAAAGATATCCGGTAACATCAACAAAGTGAAAAGCGGTTGCACGGGAGGAGAGCAGATGGAACAACCATACCCAATGCCGTATCCATCGTGGACGACCGGGGCGAATCCACCCAGCTCGACAGCAGGACTTCCGAGGGTTGAAGTTGATAGAATGTTATGATTGATGGCCGCATAAGCTGGATCTTGATACAACGCTGGGATGGGCAGTGAATGTTGCTGGGCCAGGTATTTAAGGGCGAACAAATGACGGTCAAATCCCTGACCTAAACCATGAACAAAAACCATAATTGTATAATTAAAAAAGAAACAAATTAAATGATTTCGACATACCCATAGCTGCTTCTTTAGTCAATTGGCCGTGAACTTTCGAACAATCGGTGATCATGGCACGCAATTCCGGTAGACTGTGCTTGCCAGAAGATGAGGTAATGGCACGACTGAAGGCAGTAGTTTGTGAAGTACACGGACGAATCGTTTCCGTTCGCCCGTGCTTGAAGGCGGCAGTACTGCATGACTCGTAGGTGGAACATGTTCCGCCATTCTGAAGTTGATAGGCCACCTATTTCAGAATTACAACAAACTGTCAACCGCCGAATAAACTGTTTATGACGATTCCCCGGGAGATACCTGAAAACCTAGTTGCATCATTGCGTCTGGGCTGACTTGTTGATCCTTGCAAAACTGTTTACTAAAACCTTCGTAAATAAATAAGTCTACTGACAGAGATCCCGTCATTTGATCGAAACGCTGCCGAGCGTCACTCACTGCCATTTTGAGCTGATCACTCAGTTGAAATTCTGAATAAAGGAATGAAAAAAAAGACGTTTCAATCTACGACACCATGGAGATGTTATTTGATTTTGCCTTGTCACACACACAGGCAAATATTCCAGAACATTACCAAGTCGTTTGACATGATGAGACGGATCGACGCTGAGACGTGGAAGCATCACGGCGACTTCGTGCGGGTGGACTTGAGGTTTTTCGATCGAATCTTTGTGCGACTCGTTTATAAATCTCATCACAGCTACTCCATCTCCCCAGGAATGCTCGAAATTGACGGCAGCTTTACCGTCCCGAGCAACGATAAGAGAGAACGATTTGTCGAACCATCTAAAATCAAGTTTCAGATTTCTTTGTGTAATGTAAACGATATCATCGCTCGACTGCAGCCAAAGCTTTTTTTTAAGTTTTTTTTTGTACCGGTTAGCCCCGTTGCCGTGGAGAAACAGTTTGGATATTTTGACTGGATCGTTGTCGGTATCAACGTCGTCCAATACCAAGTTGAACAAAGCACTGTCAATAGCTTCCATCTGACTGCTATTATTTTCCATCAAAAGTCGACGAGCATAAGCCCACGTGTCACGATTTTCCGCCGTTAAATAACCAATCGGATTCTGGGAGGGTGAAATCGGATCCTGCTGGATCCACTTTAAACAAGCGTAGATATCCAGCGGTGCCAACAAATTTCCTACACAGGAAACACTGGGATATAATCTCCCGGTTTTAAAAACAACTTCGAGTTGAAAATGATATACCATCTTTGTCCAAAACATCAAATACGTAGAAGTGACCGCCTCGCATTACCAGAACATGTTTTGCTTTATCGCAACGATAGAGGCGATCTCTGCCGATTTCTGGAATTCGAGTTGAATTGAACAAGCTGGAATATTGAGACATATCCAATGGAAAAGCCTAAGCAGAAAAGCTTGTCATTAAATAAATTGCGGGACAACAAATAAAATGAGCAACGTACTTTGTAAAGGTAGGCGCCGTACCAAGACATTGAGGACGGTAGCATTCGAACAACTTTGCGGAACATTTCTGTGTCGCTCTTTTTGGGATTCATGTGATATACTTCAGGTTCAAGTAGACCAGCATTTAAGGTTTCTCTGAACCTACAGCAACAATAATCAATCATCAGAATGGTTGAATTACTTTCATTCATTACTGGAACAAGTTTAAATGTACCTGATAGCTGAGATCAAGAAATTTGCAGCTTTAATTATTTGATCATTGTAAGGTGTCTTTGGATCATCAACATATGAGATAAATGGGTTGTAGTTCAAAACAATAGGTTGCCGATCTCTCAAATACATGTCAAACCATGATCCTGTAATGTAACTTGTGTGCTTATTGGCTTTGTCTTGAGCAATAAGCTTTTGATTCAGCTCTGAAACAAAATTCCAGTTAAACTCATGGAAAACAAAGAAATACAATCAATTATTACCCTTTCCCTCCTCTAATTGGAAAGTGGCAACCAATTTTTGTGTATCTTCAAATTGTGTAGATTCTAGGAGTGGTAACTGAGCATTCAGATACCGTTGGCAAGTTTCCCTCGAGCTTTGGGATTGGTAGACGGGGTAGAGATGGTTGAAAGTGCATTGTTGGAACTTTTGACTTGTGCAAATATCTTCCATTATTCGACCTAAAGCGACAATTTATTACTGTACTACTAATTTAATAGAAATTTCCATGAGTGATGAGATTCAATAAAAAACATTAACTCACGACGAGTAGTTTTTGCATTGAATAGAAGGTAGGGGATAAATAATTCTAGATTGTTTCGTAAAAAATGTAACGCTATTAGAAAAGAATGATTTCTTGCATTTAAACATTTTACTTTTAACAGTAAATCACAGATTAATTGGTACGAGCGAAAATATAGACTGATACAGGTTTATAAGAAGAAAACAAATAAAGTGACATCTATCTTTTTAGATGAAAAGTATTTTACCGACGACAACCTGCAAATTTCGTCTGCTACTGTTCAACATCATCATCAGGCCGCTAGAGGCGCTGGGTCTGTCTGACACTCTGACGGCTGCTGTGTTTTTACTTTCGAGTTTCGAGTCTAAAGAGAGCAAAAGTTTTGTTGGTCTTTAGTTATAATCCTGGTTATTAATGACGTTTCAATTATAGTTTTAGTTGGTAGTTATTTTGATAAAGGGTTATTTTTCACATTACGTCTGAATGAAAGAAACCACTTTAAGATTCAAGGTTTCCAGATATTTTTTTGTCGTTTGAAAATGTTATTAATATTGCTGACGTGGCTATTTTTGTTTTAAACATAGAAAAAAAATGAGTTGGCTCAATACTGCTAGCATTGCAAATTTGGCTAAAACTGCTTTGAAAGAAGCCAAAAAAACTATAGACAAAGCACTTGACATAACAGATAATGATGCTGTTGGAAATAAACCAGTTGCTAATGGTATTTTGATCTCAAATTCCACATATATGTTTTATTAACAAATTCTGTTGCATCATTTAAGAAATTATTGGGCACTTCTTCGAATCATTCAGCGTGGTCAAAGAGGAGAATGATCTACTTGAAACGAGAACAAGCACAGAGGGTGGTGTGGTAGTGAATGAACCAGACTCTAACTCCGAAACAGATAAGCAAAGTACTTAAAATGTGTGTGTGTAGTTTCCAATTCTTAACAACATAGTAAATGGTTTTCACAGCAGCAATATTTATGTCTCCAGTATCTAATGAACTTCAGACAACAGCTAAAGATTTAAACATCAATGAAGGACTTATTCCCATAGGAGACACTGAAGAAAGATATCCAAATGTGGTAAACAAAATTGAATGATTTTTATAGCTTTAAATAAATCAAAAGTTGTGTGCATAACAAATTGTAACAATATATTATTTTAGTGATCATGTCACTATTATTTTAAATTTTGGATTTAGTTATTTTTGTTGGTTAAATAGTTATATTTTATTATATTTCATTGATTTGTTTTTAGTTGGATCATTTAATGATGGCTGATTCCTTAGAAGGATCAAATGTAAATGAAAGCTATCATAGCTCTATGTCAGTTTCCAGCTCTATTACTGTCATCAGCCCTGAAAATCATCTGGCTGATAGCAATTGGAGAAGTGATACCAAAAGTGATGCCAAAGAGGAAACATCCAATCATCATGGCACACAAAGTAAAGAGGAAGTTTCAAAAATGTTGTCAGGTACTGGTATCTTTCTTAGAATTTTGAAGATTTTTAAAAATGTGAAAATTAGAAAAATAAAATATTCCAGAAGCGATGAAAGATTCATTCAAGACTGAGAACTCCGCATCTGCTTCAGGCGACGAGATCGAAACTACCACTTCATCGGATATTGAAATCATCGCAAGTCCTCAAGCGGGAATAAGGCAAATTTTGCCTCCCATCCATCCAAGAAGTAACGAGTCGAAGACTCATAGTCGGAAGCCATCGGAAGCTTCTAGTGAGGATAGCGCAACTTCCACTGGACTAGATTTGGACCCGCATAAAAACAGAATGCAAAATTATTCAACTGAATCAAATACTTGAAGTATTTGGATGTTATATATATATTTTATTTTCAATCATTTTTAGAAACCTTTTTGATTTTTCAAAACTCTAATTGATAGGCCAGAGAAAACCAGCTATTGGAATATACAAGGAAATGTTATGTATTGTCGCAAGAAGTAGAACGTGCTAAATTACAGTTGGCCCATGATGAAAAAGAGCGAACAGCTTTGACTGAAACTATTCGTAGACAATCAGACGAGTTTTGCTGTAAGATTGTCTTCTATTGAAAAACGCTATCAGCAGGGATTGGCTGAACGTGAATCACTAGTCAAGAAACTTGATCAAGTTCAACACAACCAAGAATCCTACATTAGTCTAACTGAGGATCTTCGGGAAAAAAAACGAAACCATTGAACAATTAAGATTTGAAGGCGAAAAATTATCAAAACAACATCTCCAGCTGTCAAACATAATAAAGAAATTACGAGTCCAAGAGAAGGAGGAAGAAATTCGGTCCAAGCAATTCAGGTATATGTTTTGATTGACACACGTTTTATACTAAAATTGTTTTTATTTTTTCCCTGTCATGTAGAGATGAAAATGCAGAATTAAAAAATGAAATTGAGCGTTTAAATAAATGTTTGTCAGCCAAAGAAGACCTCGAAAAGAACCAAATGGAAGCTGTAGCTGAAGTGCTTTAATTTAAGATGAGAGAATATATTTTTACTACAAGTTTTTATTATTCAGGTTAGACAATCTGTAACGGTTAATAGCCAATTAGAAAAGGAGCTTTTGGCTAACAAATTGATGGTGCGTGAAAAGATTACAGAAGTTGAATCTCTTCGAGCTGCTTTGACTGAAGTAGAACAAAAACTGATTGAAGAACGAAACGCTGCTTCAATTCGCGATTCTGCTGAAACTGAACGTAGCATTAGTGCCGAAGTATCTTTGCGTCAACGTCTTCAGTTAGAATTTGAAACCTCCAGCCGTTTGTTCGAAGACGAGAGACGAGCACTCACAGTGCGTTGTCAAGACCTGGCGCATTCTCTTTCCGAAGTCGATAGTGATCGATCAAGGTAACAGACTTTTTTGAAATTAGTAATTTCATTTTCATTCATTTCACGTATCATCATTGTAATTAATTTTTTTTTTTTACAGAGAACGAGAACGAATGCAAAGCGAAGTTTCGCGATTGATGCACAGGCTTCATGAAACAGAGTCTCGTAACGACGATTTATCTCAGGTGCAATTATGTTTTTAAATATTTCCACAGGTTAAAATCCTATACTAATAATAATAGAGACTAATATTTGTTGTGTCAACTTAATTATTTTCTGTGTTTATTAGGCTTTGACCACTGCGACTAAGCCTTTGATACGCCAAATTGATACACTGCAGAATGCATTAACATCTCAGAGATTGTCCGAGGAAAGGTCTGAAAAAGATTTATAGCGAGAAGATAGGTAGACCAATTATTGAAAATTACAATTTTGTAAAAATACAATTTTTTTTTATTTAGCTGTTCTTGAAAGCAAGTTGTTATCAGCTAGTCAAAGAGAGATTGCTGATAAAGATCTATATCTTGCGATGCAAGTTCAAGTTGATGAAGCGGTTGAAAAATGTGCAACAGTAAAACAAGAAAATCAGAATCTGCTTATTCAATTGGAACAAGAAAAATGTCACAGTCAAAATTTGGAGCAAGCAAGGAAGAAGTAAGTGATTGGTTTTTCATGTCGAGAGTTAATTCGTATTAGATCGTTATCTCATTTTTATTTTAATCCCGTAAAAAATCTATAATGAAATCATTTCGCTTCTTGCCTTTTTTATATTTTTTTTCCGGTGGTTTTGAAGAGATAACTTCAGTCTAGAACTAGTAAAGAACCAACATATCGAAGAATTTAATTTATTGCATAAAAAAATTGAAAGTTTGGAGAACAATTATGAAAAGCAAAGCCTTGCGTTAGAGGAGGAAAAAAAAGAAAACGACAAATTTTATGGTAAATATGAAACATTATATTTATGAACACTAACAGTATTCTGAATGGCCGTTATTTGATTAAAAGACTCGATTACAGGATAAAGATGTGGAATTTCAAGTATTCCCCACAGCTCCTGACCTCTCCTTGTCTGGTAGCATTGGGAGAAAATTGACTTCAACAACAGACATACTGTCTAGAAGTAGCAGCCCCACTCCTAGTTTAGGAAAGCTTTCATTATCTGGGTCAATGACCGAGTCTCATTCCAGCAATCCATGGACTACAGCAGTAATTTTTTATTTTGAGTTGTGCTAAAAAGAAACTAGCGTCTAAATTATATTTTTTTAAGGAAGAGGTATTTGATGGTGGTCTCGTAACTCCTGTGCCGAAATCAACGCTGTATGACTCTATGCGAGCAGGCTCTTACACAGCTGTATTTGAAAGTTTGCAGGCACAGTTAAAGACCCGTGATGGTATAGTTTATATATATTTGCTTTCGTTTCTCATACATTTTTTCAAAATTTGATCTTCGGATATAGGAGAAGTAGCGCATTTGCAACAAGAATTACAGAATCAAGAGAGATCTCGTGATTCCCTTGCTAAAGAATTAGCCGAAATGATTAATTCAAACCAAGAGCTAAATCATCGTTTGGATCGATTAGAAACTCTTCTTCAAGAATACGGGGGTCTAAAAACAAAATATAATGCCTTGTTACAGGTAATGATTATTACAGTATAAGGTTGCTATAGAAGTAGTGTGGAGAGAAAAAAAAATGGAATAAGGCCTAACTAAAATTGAGTCCTTAAAAAATCCCATAATTTTGGAGAAGTGAAAAATATTGCTTCTTTAAAATTCGTACTTCTGTAAGACTTAAATTAAAACAGAAAAATTTCGCTATCAACTAAATATTGCACGAGTTGATAATACACGCCGAAATAACTGCTAATAAACAAATCTTTTTCTTTAGATGTATGGGGAAAAAATAGAAGAAAACGAAGAGCTACGTTTAGATTTAGCTGATGTCAAGGATATGTACAAAGCTCAGGTAAAATTGTTTATTCCGATTATTACTTTTAACTTTTTTAATTAAATTTCTTAAAATACAGATTGATCATCTGATGAAAACGTGAAATAGCTCTTTCAAAACAGCATCATACTTATCTTCATTATTCAAACATTGTATATGCAAGGAATCGGTTTTCTCATTTACATTTAAACGGATCGATTTAAATAATAGAGGAATAATTTGAAATTTAAAAAGAATCGTTTCACTTGATAAACAAAAGCTATTTATTATGGTTAATTCGAACGGTTATGTATACGTATTACGTACTATTGAATTTTTTTCAAAGCATTTTTCGTATAACTAGTTCCGTTCATGATAAATCCCTGAATCACTTTATTTTTGTAAGATTTCGTTTTTTCGTCGATGTATTGTTGTCAATGTGTAATATTTTCTATAAATACATTTCAAGTAAGCATTCCAAAATCTCCAAAAACAGCAAATTTATTTGTTGATTCAACAAATTTTTTATCAGAAAACTGTGCGTCGTACCAAGGAAAAATCGCAAGTAACTTTTTTTTAAATTGAGTTTTTGATTTTTTATTCTTCCAAACTAATTGTAAAATTTATTGGTTTTCGTGCTTCCTAAAAATGACAGCCATACACAAAAAAGAAATCGACGAGGGTGAATATAAGTACATTTGCCTGCTTGTTTACGGGAAATTCTAGGCGCTTTTGAAAACAGATTGGTAAACGGATTGGTTTACCAATCCCGCCGTCTGGGCGTCTGGTTACTAAGGTGATCTTGTTGTATGAAGTCGTTAATATGTTGATATTGTGTGTAGAAATGAAACTTGATTGCCGTCAAAGAGGAATTATGTGGTGTCGATCATAGTTTTTATGATGTTCATTGACGTAAGTTGATTTTTTTTTCCTTTCGAAATTAATTTCCAAAACCGTTTGATTCGAACGGACTCGACAGAAGCAGTGGCGGTCGAAATTTCTTGCCCTGAACTAACTCCTCCAATCCCTCTCCAGCGTACGAGACCAAAGGAGATATCTCGCAAATCAGATGTTCTTCTCGTTTCGAACACATCTTTTGACTGAAAATAGAAATCATTTAAATTAAAAGATAAATTCCATTTGAAGACCTTCAATCAAGACCAACTGTTCCGACAAAGGAAGGACGGAAGGTTATTATTTTCAAAAATCAAAGAGCCAAAACACTTACATTTCATTGTTGTTTGTCTCATTTTTCGAGATTGCTTCAGAGCCTGCGACAGTGGGTACGCTGTTTTGTAGCATGCAAAAAATTTTTAATAGTAGATTAATAGTGCTTTTCTAAGTCTTATCGAATTAAGATATGAACACAAGTGACTGCGTAGTTGCTTTTATCTGTTTGCTGTCTAAATTCATACCTAGTGATCAGCGGCAATGGAATGTCTTCATCATCGACGAAAATACCACCAGCGGCTAAAACCTGTCGTTGATGGAGCGAATACAGCGCTAACCGTGCCGTGGTAGGTGTATCCTTGTCACCACTTTGATCGCTGTTCTTCAGAGGGCTAAATTCATCCTCACGTAATACTTCCCATACGACGAAATTCCTGAAGGTATCCGTATTACAAGTCACATATTATGAAAGAAAGTATCGAATATATAGTATGAGCGACTTACTTTGCAAATTGGAACACGTCAAAAACGAACTTTTCCATTTTAATTCCGTTAGGTTTGTCTGGTTTGCAAATCTTGCCGGTTGAATCAACATGAGAAATCTTCTTTTTAGCAATGTGATGATGCAGCATTCCTTCTTGATCACTTCAAAGATAGACGAGCGTCTGATTACTCTACAGATATGGGAAAGTGTCGTCAGCTCTAAACCAACCTGATCACTTTGCGTAGGAACTGCGTCGTGAAAAAATGATTGCAAATATTTCCAGCACTGAACGTAAGTCTGCCATCGGCGTTACGTTTCTGAGCTGTGGGCAGTGTGATTTCGCTGTATTCAACTACCTTTATATACAACACAAGAGAAAAGCTATATGGCAATTGACAAAACGAGATTTCAATTTTGTTCTTACTTTATAATGACCATGAACTTTGCATACAACTCCCACGGCCTCGGTAGGAAAACCTTTCTCCACCACCTTAGCTGCACAATCTGCGCCTTTGCTCAAACAGAATCCCATGAAATGTGGATCAGCCATCTTGACCAAAATGTTGTCGACACAGTAAACATGGATGTATTGAATTTGTCGTCTTTCCATGTCATCAAGGATTCCGCGATCACGCAAGGCTCTGTATAGCCCCCCGTTACCATCTTATCACGAAAAAAGAACGCATTCACTTGACTTGATTGCTCTAAGATACGACGATACGATTAGTTGTGAAATAACACTGACCAGGAGATTTGGCGACGTGCGACTTTGTTTCCAATATGATTTTTCCGTCCAAGGAAAAACAAGGCAACATTCCCTGTTCGAAAACCACTAAATTTTCCTCTTTTAGTCCAAAAAAATCGTGGCTGCGGAAAAAATCCTGGGTCGGCTCTTTAGTGTGTTCACTTGTCATGATATACCTTTGATCATTCAACATTGAAATAAAATTATATTATTTATTACAAAATATGAGTTATGGCATCTAGTTAAAAAAAAAAATTATAATTACCAAGGAATAGCGCCTTTTAGCCCAGTCTTTTGTTCAGTTAATTGCTGAAGTCGCACCAATCTTTCAGCTTGTAACTGATAAAGCGTTTTCCCTGAAGGACATCCAACATTGAACATTCCTTTAGGATAATCTACTCCTAACCGTGTTCCTTGTCCACCTGCTAAAAGCAGAGCAGCAACACGTCCTTGACCAATTTGTTCCATGGCTGGCCAAAAAAAATATCAACTCAATAACAATCGCACACATTCCATAACAATTTAGGAGATTTAAATTCGCTCACCAAGATGTTCATAATGACGTAAGAGTTCGGGGCTGGTTCTGGTAATTGCGCCATGTAATTCAGGAGGAATCGGCTGCAGGTGTTCATCTAATTTTTCTTCTTCCTCATTTGCCGATGCAATTGTGTGGCGAAAGAATTCAGTTACTTCCGCCAAATTGATGCTACATTATTTAGAACATTTAAACATCGTAGGATATTTCTTAATGGTGATATACGAAACGTACTCGTTAAGTTCATTAAACAATCGGTTTCGCTCCTCTTCACACAAACTTGGCCAAAAACTGGAGAAGGTGTTCTTGTCCATGTTCTTTAAGTTTCAGTTCCAGTACATCCATTTTATTTCTCTGTAAAATAAAAACGTTAAAAATGATTGATTTGAAAAGCAACTCTCATTTTAGCTCCATAGAAATACCCTGACAGTATATTTAAGTATGTAGCCTTAAGATAGTCAAATAAATAGCAACAAAATAAAAAAGAAAGTAACTAAAATATATTCTGAAATATGGTTAGTACTGGGAATCTCCTTGGAATGGTTTTTTGCCTTTCACTTGGCATACTTATCTAAATAAAAATCAACCAGCATATAAATTTCTCATGTACCGATTTCAGTGAAAGGACAGGAGCTGAAAACAGGAAAAAGTCGTCGCTCCAACAATCACTAACAAGGTTACACGCGGCTAATAAAGATTACCACGGGATGAACAAAACAACCTCCTATCGCGTACGTTGCCGGTTATCAACTGACTCTCGCAACATAGAGCTGCGGTGGTTTATAACGACTATCACCATTGTTTTATGTACATATACACCCGCTAGACATTTCTGTATATGAAACACAAAACACCAAGAGAAAGTGTACGGCTGTGAGGACCTTGGATCATAACCAACACGCCCAAACAACAAATACTCTGAATTCGTGTTTTCCTTAAGGCATTAAATTTTTTATGCATCAAGGTGACCCGGAAATTAGATGAGGTTTTAAAAGTCGGAATTAAATATAAATCTCTATGAAGTTCATTTTCAGGATTATAAACTTTCTCGCCTACGAAACAACCAAACACACTATCATCAGCGTTAACAAAACTAAAGGCTATAAATAAATTATAAATCCATCGTCGGTAGAAACTTGACATTTATTATAAAAAGCATTCGGTATATCAGTTGAATATGTTATCTTTCAAGGAGAATGTATTCATTCTATCTCGATAGCCTTAGTTAGAACATTACCGCACCGCCATGCTTAAGGTCATAATGCTTTCAAAATCATTCCGTAATTGGTGAGCAAGTTGGAAATGGTTGGATCGGACTTTCACTATAGGGCTCTTCTGGATAAAAAGCTGTTTTGTTATGTCCTTTTAACTGGCAACGCAGCATGGAAGTCTACTTTTTTTTTAAATGCGAGATTGTACGAATAAGAATCTCCGCTATTCTCCCTCCCTCCTATGGAACGCCAAAGTGAAAATGAGATAAGCGCTTTGCTTTTTAAAATTAAATGCGCTGTAAAAATAAGTGCTCAATATTTTAAATTCTAGCGGGCGGTCCGAAAATTTCTTTTCTCCGCCTCCTTGTGGGGGCGAGTTCGTAGCTATCGATTTCAATTAAATAGATAACCAAACAATTGATTTTTAACCGATAGCATGCCGATATTACATCCTCGCCATCTACCGCACGAAGAAAAACTGAAAACAATCACAACTTTTTTTAAGCCGCTAGAGCCTGTTTCTGTTTTCTCACGTGTTTTTATATTTGAAGTTTTTCTTTGTTTGTTCATTGAAATTTTCATATATTCCAATCATCATCATCATCATCAATGAAATTGTCTTAATCGTCATCTGAAATTCTGAAAGCATTTTGAAATTAGTACCTCAGGCTAGTCTAATTATTTTATGAAGTGCTACATTCCAGATTTCCAGTTCTTAAATGAGTTAAATCTAGCAGGCAGCTGTGCTGTGCATTAGGATAAGGTACAGATGACTGCAGACCTAATTTAAGTTCTGCTTACCCTAACCAGCTTCCCTAACCAAATTTAAGAGAATGGTTGACCAATGTCTTGAAGAGAAAAGTCTTATTCTGTCAGAAAATACTCAATATCACCAACTATCCATTGATCTTGTAAAATCCATTGTTTCATTGCCTGAAAAATTTTGGTCTGACTATGTGTCAGATTCTCAAGCTACAACAAAAATGTTTCCGTTTACTCATAGTAGTAAGAAGAAGATATAAGCAGTAAGAACTTCGGCTCAATAGCAAGAGCCATCATGATGTATGTATTAAGGTTACCCTAAAGCTGCTACTACCAGTCTTTTTATTCTCATTGCATTTTCTTCTGTATAGACAGATCTGTGTGTCATCTAATGGAGCAAGCTAACTTCAGAAGGGCACAGCCCTCAGCCTGGTGGTGTC